>JAGQAX010000022.1:7759583-8359583 GCA_019142605.1 Cephalopholis sonnerati | reverse complement strand
GAGTTGGTTTTTGGGCTCACAGATGTGGTTCTGAATCTGATTATTTTCATGTTGAAAACTGCAGTCCTCAGTTAAATTGCCTTTCTTTGAATTTACCATTTCAAGCATTGGACTGAAAAAATATTGTCTCCTATACAGCAGTAAACAAATACTTCACTGGCCCTACAAACGTTAGCATACATTTGTTGCTTCAAGTCCCTTTGAATCAACCTTTAACGTGGCTGTTCAAGGTGGGAATGTTACGCTGTTACTCTGCCTTTCAGGTACAATAACAGGGGGACATAGTTGTCTCGCCTTTAAGCCAGCAGTGGAGGTAATAACAGAGCTAAATAGAAGGGACAGCCAGCCAGAGGGGACGGTTGTGTCGTTTTCACAACATGTTACATGTGCAGCCCACCTGCCAGGAGATTATATAAGCAGTTAGCAGCTAACTCCAAAAAGAAAAACAGTAAAATATCCGTTAACTGGGGAGACAAAGAGGTCCGGGAGCTCCTTACCCTCATACTAGAGGACAATGTGGTTGCATTAAGGAGGCAGATTTACGGTTGTGCGTAGGCTGTACTTGGAGCAAGTGGTCTCCGCTGTTGTGAGTATTAATATTTGTGCGGCAGTGTGTCTGTGTCGCTCTGCAATTACACTTCCAAAACTTTTCTTGGTGTTCTTAAAACCAGTGTTAAGTTTCTGTGAAGGGCTGTAACGCCTAAAAACATGACTTAATATTGACATTGTTTAACACAAGAACAAAATTCAGCTCCATTGTAACTAAAAAGACAAAACACGTTTTCCTTACAAATTCAACAAGCTAATGTCATTAGCATAAGCCTATGACATTTTACATTGCATAAATTAGCCTAGCGGCTAGCAGAGCTTTTCTCACATGAAGCCAGGAACAAGGGCAGCATTTAGCAAAGGCAACATCACAAAATTCAACTCCATTGTAACTCACAAGGCTCACAGACAGAACAGTTTATTCATACATTCATATTTGTAACCGCTTATCCTGCTAGGGGTCAAGGGGGGCTGGAGCCTATCCCAGCTGACATTGGGTGAGAGGCAGGGTACACCCTGGACAGGTCACCAGACTATCACAGGGCTGACACACAGAGACAGACAACCATTCACATTCACACCTACGGACAATTTAGAGTCACCAATTAACCTGCATGTCTTTGGGCTGTGGGAGGAAGCTGGAGTACCCAGAGAAAACCCACGCTGACAAAAGGAGAGCATGCAAACTGCGCACAGAAGGGCTCCCCCTCCCTGGGGCTCATTGGTCGTATATGAATATGTTTTCCGCCTAATGTACGACATGCTAACATTATTAGCATAAGCCTATGACATTTTACATTGCATAAATTAGCATAATGGCTAGGGGACTTTACTTATTGTGGCCGGTTGTTGTTTGGTTCTGTATAAAAAAGCAAAGCTGGTGTAATGAAGGGTCTCTGTTGTGGCCCTATCGCTGCAGTTAATCATGAGAGTGCTGTGGCTGCTGAAGGTCAAAGTGTTCAGTTGTTGTTGCTCTTGTTAAAGAAAAGCCTTCAGCTGGTTGCTTTTTATGTCTAAAACTTGCTCAATCCTTTTTGTGCCTCCACCAGGACAAAATGTACCCGCAATAACAGAAATAACCAACCTAAAAATCCAATGAATCCATTTCCTCAGCTTACAGGAGAGCAACCATCTGATCTACCCAGACTGACAGGTGAAATTGAATTTCTCATTTGCAGTGTTTGTTTCCTCACAGTTGCTCAGTCTTGGCAGGAAACACTATTTACATACTGCATGCTTTTCTACTGTACAGCAGTTTTTCATTTCTGAGCTCATGTACTTGTGTCATATCTCGTGCTCGTCTGCTGTCATGGTCGGCAAGGCTCTGTTAAAGCACGACCAGGCTTGAATGAGGGCTGATTTAAAGTCCGTGTGGTGGACAGGCTGTAACCTTTCTCAGCCCGTGCTGTTAGCTGCTGGTGGGGGGAGTTCAGACTGTGCTTAGCATGACTCATGGTCTGGTTTGGTGTCTGCCAGCGGACAAACACAATGGCCTCTGTACACAATAGTCCAGTCTCTCTCCTGCTGGAATGCAAAACATGCTTCAACGGTTTCCGATACTGTATATCGCAGTATTGTGTTACTCGGCGAGCGGGCAAGGTGCACTCCACAACGCACCCCCAACATACAAACACACACAGACAGCATCCTTTTTTCAGAGATGCTAAATATGCTGCAACAGAATCAAATAAAATCTGGAAACTTTTGATAATATCAGTCACTCAAGTTGTTAGTTTGGTTGTTTTTGCACATTTTTATATAATTAAATGAGTTTATCTTTCTAGAAAGGAACTCTTTATAAGGTGATACTTGTATGGATTGGCATAAGTACTCGTGTACTTGATTTGGATGTCAGCATTTGTTCAACATAGAGAGTAATCACCATCCAACCTCCCACATGTGAACAGGACATTGTAGACAGGACATTGTGGAAGCTGTGTGCAGCGTCTTGCTTCGCTCAGCACCTCCTTGCCCCGCTGTTGCTCACTTTCTGTTCATCATGAGAGCGTAGAAGTGTTAGCTCCACCCCGCGGAACAGTTAGTGAGAGTCCACACTCTTACACACACAGCGATAGGGCTAACTGTTAGCATCACACGGCTAATGTTACCTAACGATCATTAACAGGTTCAGTGACAGAGTAGAGGCAGTTCAGTGTCAGATATTCATGGTACAGTAACCGTCTCAGAAAATAATGTAGTTTCACGGTATCGCAGAATTTATATTGTTAGTAGTCAGAATGACCCTTATAAGAATGACAACATAATGTTTATTTTTGGGTGAACAAACTGAAACTTGAAACCATTTTGTAAATGGAAGTACGTGTAAAAAGTCTCCATTTTGAAAATAACTCAAATAAAAAGGAGATTCTTCGTCTAGTTGTATTTTTTTTTTCAATATCGTAGATAAACAAATGTACACTGTGTGATAACCGTTGACTTTTATATCACTGTATACCTTAAAACCAGTATATCGCTGCAACCCAAGGTGTGAGTTTGTTGGGACCGTTTTAATATCTTGTTGTTGGATGTTAGCCGCTGCTGCTGTGTTAGCTTGTGCTAACCAGGCAGACGTTGAACTGAGCGGGAGGAGAGCTGCTCCAGACCACAAGAGATGGTCCTTTGTTGTTGCGTCTAAGAATAAAAAAAGTCTCTATGGCTGCTTTATTTTTCTTTTTAGCTCTTTAATGTATCAGTTATACAGCTCAAATCGACCGTTTGACCTCTGACCTTCTGGAAAATTACTGGTAGAGCATTATCATCTAAGACTTTTGCTGCTGGCTTATTACAAAGTGAGAAGCCTGCGACTCTTATTGTTAAACTCAGAGATGTTTTTACAACATTGGAACCTAGAGGTTGTTATTAATGGCTTATAACTCATCTATAAAGCATCAATTAAGTACATAATAGTCATTAAAGAAGTCTTAAACAGTGAACTTAAGCAGTGACTTACTAGAAAGTGAGTATTATCAGTCCACACGGACTCAGAAAATAAAGGTTTGGCGCCCATTAAAAGAAAATACATGGGAGACACGTCACAGTAGAGACATCCAACAGCCAACAAAAGATAAAACAAAGAACTGTAATGTTGCTCTCTTTAAAAATATCAGTTTTTACTACTTTTGAGTTTGAAGGAAAAACGATTTAAGCAGGAAGTGTAAACGTGAGGCAGAGCAGAGCCCCTGATGTCAGTGCCTGGAAATCGGGCTCCTCTGGGACCTGTGGCACATTCAGGAACATTAGCGTGATTATTGTGGCGGCACATCACATGCCGACTGTCAGGCTTATCCTCATGTGCTCTGGTTCTTCTGTTCTCACCAGCTCTTTCGGGTGAAACGAGGATATTCTTGGTTTTACAGTAATGGTGCTGATAACAAGTTCCTCTGAAATACCACGAGAGGTAATGACTTGTCTTGGCGTTGTCACATGGCACTCTGTTTCCCAGCCATCTTTATTGCTGCTCCACCTTCCTCCCTCTCACTCAGGGTTAATGGGCGGCCTGTCGTCGTTGAGAAAGTGTCCACCCCCCACTTTGATGCTTCTCCTCCCTCCCAAAGAGTCTTTTAAGTGGAGGATTGAGCGTGTCTTCCTGCGCAGCATGGAGGAGGATGAGACTGTGAGGGAGGCGTCCCCGTTGTGTGTCTGTGATGCGGCCGTCTCCTCTGAACGCCTGCCACGAAACTCAGAGTAAATCACGACTGCCTCAGTGGAGCATGATTTATAATGGGGATCGATTTGCCCTGGAGATCGGTTACATAATGTTACAGTGCATGTGATGTTACGCAACAGGAGCCATGATACACCAGCCTTTCATCACAGGGAAGATTTTGGATTTCGAGTCAAATCCACGAGTCACTAGCCGTGTCATTTAAAGTCTGGATTATTATTTCCGGCAGGAATCAGGGATGCTGTGACATGTCTCACTGTGACAAGTGTTGGTTCAGGACCTGCTGTGAGCTGTTCGGGTGCGAGGTGCTCTCAATTAATCTGGCCGTGTTTTCCAGCCGGATTCCTCATTTGCATGCCGCTCGCTCTCACTTCAAGCGCAGGACTGCCCTCTAAGTGACGCTTCAAAGACCAGATAAAGAGCTTTAGTCTTGAAAAATTAAGAGGCTGCAATCAGCCGTCTGTGCTTATATATTATGTTGCAGGTGTCGTAACCGTGTATCTCAGCGTCTCCAAGGAGGCATTGCCTTTCACTTTCCAGACCAGACTCAAAGTGTGAGCAGAGCTTGGTGTTTTAACACTTTGTGTCTTAACAAAGGGTTCTGGATAGATCAAATCTGTTTTTGCAATCAAGTTAAGGCTCAACAAGCTTGGGTTTGGCCTGAGGACATGCCTGAATGCACATTCTTCTGCTCCACACTCTTTGTCTTCATCCCTTTCTCTTCCTCCCTGCATATTTCCCTCCCCATGCCCTGATGAGTGGTTGGGCTTCTTCCAAGGATATCCATTATCGAAATACTGAACTAATTCCCCCACTCAATCTCTTGCTTTCCCTCCTTTCTCCGTCTCTCCCTCCTCCTCCTTCTCCTCACACTCACCAAAGCCAACCCCTTCTCTTTACTCTGCTGAGCAAGATAAGCCACAGCAGGGCGCAGGGTCGTGGAAGACTGTGGATTGACGGCAGCCATTTCTGTCCAGCGCCGGAGAAAAGCAGTTCATTTGTCCAGGCCCCTCAGTATAATTTTCCCAGAGTCTCACGAGGAGAGCCAGCGTTCTCATGAATAACAAACGGAGCCGTGCTCAGGGGAGGGAGTTCACACTGGCTCTCTCCTGCTCTGCTTTCTCACCTTAGATCTCCAGGCTACTTCTAAAAGCCCCACAGAGTTTATTGCAAATTTCTGGTGTGATCCTCTCTGCGGGCTAGACTTAAGAGAGCGGGATGAGCATGATGTAAATCTACCTGCTACAATAGAACAACAAACCCAACAGAGGTGGAGGCTTTTTCGCCTTCGGGGCGGTGTAGATGAGCTGCGATTTATGCTTCTCACAGGAGGAAGCTGACAAGCCAATGTGGCATGCACAAACCTTTATTTAAAGGAACTGTGTGTAAATTTAAGGGAATTTAGTGGCATGTTGGGGTGAGGACTGCAGATTGCAACCAGCTGAAACTCCTCTGGGTTATAATTCCCTCAGTGTTTCCTGTTCAGAAGGTTTTTGCCAGGAGCTGAATTACCTGCAGAGGTCTCCCTCTCAGTGTGTCTCCAATGCTGTTCAGCATGTCGCAGATAGGCCGCTAGCCCAGCACCTGCTTATGTGTGCTCACCTTTTTTCTCTGATAACTTAAGATCCAGACTTTTAGGAGGTTTTTACAGAGAGCCAAGTCATCCACAGGGGTTTCTTCATCTCCAAAACAAACAGACCTGGTGATTTAAACAGGTAAAAACACTGAATAAAGCAGCTTCACATTAACACTTTGTGAGCTGTGTACCTGACAGTGATGTTGCCTCTCATGTATGCGTTTGTAGCATTTTATTCCTTTTGTACAGCACTTTGGTCAACGTGAGCTGCTTTTGCTGTGCTTTATAAAAAGATTTGAGTTGAGTTGAAGTATATATATTTTTTTAAACAAGGTGCTTTTATTGATAATTCAGTAAGATGCACAAAGCATCGAAAAACAAACATTGAACCAACAAGGACAGAAATCAGTGCCATCTGCCATCCCATAAATAAACAGAGAAAGCCAGACCAGCAGAAGAAAATAAAAGGCAAAAATGAAAAATAAATAAATAAATGAAAAAGAATTCTAAAAATATATATACGAAAATATAAAAAGGAAAGAAAAATAATTTTAAAAAAAATAATAAAATAAATAAATATCTATATATGCATATATATATATAGATATAGATATATACATATATAAATTGATTAAAAAAAATAAATAAATGGCGCGTCGGTGGCTTAATGGTTAGAGCAGGCGCCCCGTGTACAGAGGCTCCACCCTTGCTGCAGCGCCCGGGCTTGATTCCAATCTTAAAAACAATCTTTAAAATAAATAAATAACTAAAAATAAAATACAAAATAAAGAATAATAAAACATAAATAAAGTAGATAAATAACTAAAAAATAAATAAATAAATAATAAAACAGAAATAAAGTAGATAAATAAATAAAATAAAATACAAAATGAAAAAAAAATTTACAAAATAATCAAAACTGACGACAAATTAATTGTGTGACATAACTAGGGGAGTATTACACATTTCATTGCAATTTTTCAGCTTCCATATTTGCTACAAATTGAAATATATATATGTTAAGGGCAAAAAAAAGTTAGATCTTTAACTTACACCTGTGAATTACACCCCTAAACTCAGCAACAGTCTGTCTAAGAGGGTCTTAGGGGCTCTATATCCATTGTAACGTTTAAACTTAATCTTAAGACACGTCTTTTTACCATTGCTTTCTCCTGAAATGTTTTTAACTGATGTTTGTTTTACCTTATCTTAGCCTGTAGTTTCAACTGAATTTTACTTTATCTTCTTTTTTAAATATTATTTTATAATGTGTTTTGATGATCTTTTTTCTGTATTACAAATGTTTTGATTGTCTTTCATGTTCAGCACTTTATGCATAAATTGCGCTATATAAATCAAGTTATTATTGTTATTTAAAACGGGAGCAAAAACCAGACTGATCAGCTGACTATACACTAAAGAAAACTTACTTATTATATTCCCTACCTGCCAATATATCCCCCTAAATCCTACACACTAAACCTTTAAAAGACAGTTATCTGTATGTTCTTAGGCAGTGATGCTGGCTGTTATCTGAAGTCTCCAGTCACATTTGTCATTCATATCCTCGTTGCGTCGCCTGATCCAGGTTAAGGGAGGCTCCACAGCTATGACACCCCTCAGCAAACTGAGTGGCTTTTTTAATCTGACATCCTCACAGCATTTTGAAAAAAAAGGGGGGGGGCGAAAACTGGCAAATAACCAGAGACATGCAGGCACACAGAGGGGGGCAGGCAGCGATAACTATCCACATCCTCTCTCTTATTTGTATGTAAATACGGGGATGCAGCGATGCGTTGAATCGGCCCTTTAGAGAGAGCTAGAAGGGAATGGAGAAGGGAAATGTTATTGTTGCTCTCAGCTCGTCCACTGACACTGTGTGTGTGTGTGTGTGTGTGTGTGTGTGTGTGTGCTGTTGTGCCGGGTGGGGCGGAGTGGTGAGGAATGCACTAATCACGCAACTGTGCTGCCCTGCCCTCGCCAGCCACATTGCCTTTTGTCTGCAGTTGGAAAGCAAAACAAAAAACTTGCAAGGTTTCAGCGATTTCTCTCTTTCCATACGGCGATGTAAAGACAGAAAGCGGTTGAAAGAGCTGGACATGTTTATTGTCTTGGTCTTCCAGGAAGAGCTGAAGCCCCCCCCCAACTTCCCAATCCTGCCTTCTTCTCTCACTATGACGGGAATGTTGTGACACAATCAGTAATCCAGGCCGGACTGTACCACCGAGAACAATAGGTCGTATTCAGAGTGTCTTCCCTCTCACTCTCTCTCTCAGCCTCCTCACCTGTCCCAAATTTTGCAAAACATCTTCAGATATCACTCAGCATTAATCATGACGTGTCGTTTCCCTCCTGCGGCGCCCAAACAGAATTAGGATGTTTTGTAAGTCCTTGGTGTTCACTTAAAAGTATTTAACGAGACAGTAAACTTCCACAGTTAGACACAGCCAAAAACTGTCTGCACAGGAGCTGCGTGCTTTGCATAGCGGAGAGATTTATTCTGAGCTGAAGCATAAAACGTTTTGTTTCCTAGAACACGCTGTGCTCCACTTTCCTGCAGTAAAACTATACTGCAGCTCTGGTGACTGGGTGTAATGGTGTAACCAGTTGCATTCGTACAAAAATAAATCTTGGACTGCACATGGTTTGATGGTTTGGCCCGGAGCACGGGACATTTTTCATTAGGGTTATGTTATTTCCCTCCTGTGCATTTCTCAGATTATTTTCCACTTGGAAATGAATGATTGACAGCAGAAAGCAGACAGCAGAGCTTTGAGGCGCTGGGATGTTTCTGAATCAGCTGCTGAAGGCACAGTCATCAAATTGACTTATTGCTTTTGTGCAGTAATTATTTTGTTTTGTTTTGCATATTTTGTTCATGAACAAGTGAGTCAGCAGCTGATGAATTTCACATATTAAGTCTTGTCACTTGGAAAATTTACTGTTATGACAAATGCCTATGTATTTACCTTCCTTTTTAATTTTTCCAACATCTTGTGAATCCATCCAGAAGTTTTGCTGCAGGTAGAGAGTTCAGTAAAATCAGACATGATTTGTTTTCCAAGTGCTAAAAGTTAAAGCTCCAGATTTGGGGACTGCTTTCACTCCCAGTTTGATCGACTGGTGACAACAACATTTAGATTAATATACTCTAACAACAGGTGACAAATAATCTAAGGATTTATTCAAGATTTTTGACGGCCACTGAAGGTCGTGTGATAACACAAGTCTAACTGGACAGCGTTTCCAATTAAGAAACAGGACGTTATTCTCTTGTTCATCAGGACCTGATTGTGACTGATTTGTCTCCAACTAGTTAAAACGCAAAAATGTCTCTTTGACGTGCTGCTCTGATGAGTTACTCTGAAGCAAATTTAAAATGTGATTGATCAGTTCGGTCGCCTGCTGAGCTGAATCCGTTTCATCTCATTATCAGTGTAGTTAATTGATGGTTTAAAGAATCGCCTCACTCATTAAATACCTGGACTCTGCTGTGTGATGTAGCGCCGCTGCTCGCGTTTGCTGAAGCTTAAAGGAATACCTCACCAACATATTGGTCATTTGTGTATCATTTACTCACCCCCATTGTGTTGAATTGGTTAAGAAAACTTAGTTTTTCTTGCATGCCTACAATAAACGAAGAATCCAAAAACTGTCATGTCTGACATTGATGAATTGGAGTAAAAGGGGGCTGTGTTTAACAACAGCAAAACTATATCAAAACATCTCACACAACTCATGCAGTATAATTCAGGTCTCATTTATTCAGTCGTAAGATCAATACTTCCCATACAGATGCATTTTCGGCTAAAACGTCATTTAAAACACTTCAGCATATGAACAGCAGGCACATGTGTTTAAACTCTCCCTGGTGCAGTCCATTGAGCAGAGTTCAAAAGCACCTGCTTGTCCAGGTGTGCTACTCGTCTGTGCATGAGACCATTTACACCAATCAGCCAAAACATTAAAACCACTGATACATGACATGAACAGTACTGACCATCTCATTACAGTGCCATGCTCTGCTGGGAAACCTTTAGTCCTGGCATTTATGTGGTTGCCACTTGAAGCACTTCACTCATCCAGTCCCCCCCTCATGGCGATAACACTCCTCAATGGCAGGGGTCCCTCCAGCAGAACATGCACCATGCCTCAACACAAACAATGCTCAGAAATTGCCCGAGGAACGTGACAAACAGTACAAGGCATCAACCTGGCCTTGAAATTCCCCAGATCCCAATCTGATTGAGCATCCATGGAACATGCCAGTACCCCACCTCACAACCGACAGGTCTCAAAGGATCCACCGCCAACTCCCTGTGCCAGACTCCAAAGCACTCCCCCAGAGGTCCCGTGTCCATGCCTTGATATATCAGAGCTAAGTCCGATCCAAAAAAGCCCCACTGTGGATCGGGGGCACCTCTGGGGTACCAGCACATCCCATGAATCCTCAATCAGATCGGGATCTGAGGAATTTGGAGGTCTTCGGGCCACTCCTGACCAGTTTTTGCAGTGAGACATAGCGCATTGCTCTGCTTGGGGGGCAACTGCCATCAAGGCACATTGTTGCCATTTGGGGGGGTGTACTAGGTCCACAGCAGTGTTTGGGTGGGTGCTGCGTGTCAAGTGGTATCCACATGAATGCCAGGAGCCAGAAGTTTCCCAGCAGAACACTGCATTGTAACAAGATGATCAATGTTATTTGCTTCACCTGCCAGTGTTTTGGCTGATCAGTGTATATTGAAGTGTTATAAATAGTAAAGTCTTAGCAAAAATGCAAGTTTGGGAAGTAGTGAGCACACGACTGGATAAATGAGACCTAAATTATACTGCTCGAGTTGTGTAGATGACTTTAATTCAAGAATTTGGGAAATTCTGGGGTCGAAGCCGAAATTGCCGGACAAATTAAGGGAAGGGCAAGAGACTGTTGTTTATGACGAAATTATGAATCAGCTACAGGACAGCAGTGTAATCTGTGGCATGTCCTGCTTCCTGCACGCTCTACCCAGGCACCACCCCTCACCTAAATCAAAGAGAATATTTCCAGTAGGTGAGAACGCTTCCCACATCGACAGTCTCATGTTGTGTGCTACATGTGTGAAGGAGAAATTCTGGATAATCTACGGACCTGATTCCCCGGACACTGTCTGGATTTCACATGAGAAAACAGCTTAACACTTGAAATAAAACTTTGAGGACTGTACATGTGAAGAGTGGAAAATCCTACTCTCTTTAGCCAGCATCCATAATTGAAGTGCTTCCATAACAGCTAGTTAATGCAAGCCAACAACCCAAGGAGTCATATCGGTCAAACGACCAATTATTGTTGTCATCAAAGTACTGGTTCGTCTTTTCTCTTTCTCTCGGTTTGCCCATTTCTTGGTTCTTCTCTACCACACAGCCCTCGCCTCTGAAACAACACAGTCAGTGTGTCGGTGGGATAAGGAGATGTCAGAGTTGGAGAAAACAGCAGTCAAAACACAAAACACCCCGGATTGTTTCACATGTCAAAGCAAACTGACAGCCTCCAAGCCGCTCACATGATGATCAAAGCTCTGTGTGTCACATGCTGCACCGGGTCCAGTGTCCCTGTCCTCCTTTCAACAGACTGTTACCAAGATGTGTTAGATTACAGCCAGAACAGTGTCGGGTATCTGAGGATTCATGTTTGACTCGGTCATGATTGATGCATCGAGGTGATTAAAAGTTCTGTAGTACAGGTTTGTTTTTTTTAAAGATTATTTCAGGCTGTTTTTTGGGGTGTAACTGCATCCAAGCATCTATATCTTGACTAAATTAACCATTTTAATGCGGACACAGACACAGGAAGTGGCCACGCTCAGCAGTCAGACAGGAGTCGTGTTACAAACCAATCACAGCTGTCAGATATCTTTCCCTTCTTCTGTAAATATTCATTCTGATAAACACGGAAAAGTTGATCATATTAGTGCAGGGCTACCCAGAGCTTTACATCTGTCCCACGGATGATAGGCCTACACACTTATAAACAGCTCCTGGAAGAAGATCAGCTCTGCACTCAGGATTTCAGGTAAACGGGCAATATGATGCTTGTTAAGGTTGCCTCAGACACAACCTGCCGCCGCGCCCTTGAAATCTGGCACAAAAAAAGGCATAAAAGTAGTGTGTTTTCCAGGTGGTTAAAGACGCAGCATGTGTACGGCCCCTAATCTCCAGGGCTGGTACCTGCGGTTATTCCACAGGCTAGTTAATAACATGTCGGGCAGGAAATCCAAAGTGTGGGATCATTTTGAGAAGGTGAAGGACCAACCCAAGGTGATATGTAAACTCATCTTCATTGGTCCACTACAAACATGTCGTATAATGTGAAACATGGAAGTAGCTACATGCCCATTAGCCCACAGCGTCATTAACAGGCGGCTCGCTCAGTGTGTGACGTGCACTTGTAGATAAAATATAGCCCTATATTAATGAAGGTTCATTAGTACGGTTTGTATTTCTCTGTAATGTAGCACAGTGTTAACAATGTTACTGAGACTATTCTTTCTCACACCTTCAACTCAAATCACCAAAGTATATCATTTAATCATTACATTAATATCGTAAACATGCGGGCAACTAGTCGACTAATGGCCCTAAATGATGACTATTGGTCGACTAGGAAAATTCTTAGTGGAGGGCTAAAAAGGATAAAGTGGTGTGTCAGTGTGCCAGATGCTGTAATCTTCAGGTGCAGTAAATTGAGTGTTGTAACTCTCACTGATGCACTATCAGTGCTAGATTAAATGAATTACTCATAATTGATATCTTATCTGAACCCTAATTCTCCCAGAGAATAAGCAGCTGGTTTAAAGCAGTGGGTCCACTCGCAGAGGTGGACATTAGAGGGTTAACAGGTATTTTAGAGGGGTTTTGTAACACTCATATGTTAGTACAACTGTTTATCTTTCCTCCTCCCCGCAGGGCCTTTATGGCTTTTTGCTACAGGACTAATTTAATCTGTTTTTTTTTTTTTTTACAGCACCTATAAATAAACGAAGCCATTCACCAAGTATAATTATGTAATTGGAATGCAACCACATAAAATGCAGGGACGCGAAGTACAAGACACACAATAACATGTTGGTGAAACAATCCAAACAAACCTTTGCCACAAAGGCACACACGGAAAGCTCCAAAGACAACTTTATCTTCGAAAAAATATTAAAAAACACTGGGCTGCAAAGGTCCAGATGGGATCTCCTGGCTGAGTTCAGCTGTAGATCCTGCAGTGAATCTGTTTAAAGGACAGTAAACATACAAAAAGAAACATGATGTAGTGATTTTATGTGACTCAGTAATTGGCCTTACATGATTATTTTAATATTAGCTCCTCTGTCAACATCTTAAAGTATGTTGTAGACAACATTAATTACTAAAAGAACATCAACATAAAGACTGACTACCTATTGCCACACGTGTTTGTGTACTTAGAGCACAGTGAGTGACGTCAGTGTGATTACGGAAAGGTCATGTCAGTGTTTGCTTTGATTGTGTACTCTGCTGCATGTGAACACACATTATCAGATTGCTTTCTCTGGAACTCGTGTAACCAGTTTACTTTCAGACTTCATTAAAGTAATTCTTCAAAATTACTGTTGAAGTTGTTCTTTCCACATTTGCTGCTTCATTTGCTTGTTTTCGTACCAAGCATGCTGGGATATGTAGTCGACTCGAGGGCTGTTTCACTTTCTACAGTCCAAATTCCATTTTGTCCGCCGGGAAATCCATTTAACCGCTGTTTTATGGTTGGAATTGCAGTGTTGATTGCGTCGCAAAGTTTGCCCCGAGGAGAGCAGATGGTAGCTTGAAGTTTCCTCAGTGTGCTCTTGCTCTCGAGGGTCGAGGAAGAAGGGCTTGTGCAAAGTCAGCCTGCATGGAAAAACAGACCCCTGCCCCGAAAAGATAAGGGCCCGTTTTGACTCATTAATGCCGGGAAGGATGTAATCGGTGTGGAGAGGGAGAGCGAGAAAGGGCCGCAGGCATGCAGCAGTAAGAGGCAAACCATTGTTACCTCAAGTGGAAATTACATAACATAATCACAGGCTACAGCCACACACACACGTACTGTAGGCTTCCCCATCCAGCTTCTTTAGCTGTTATCAAATCCCCCCCACTCATTGTTGAAGAGCTTCCAGTAATGCTGTGCCACATGTTTATTTTGGGCAGGAAGCTTTTGCTGTGTCCCACTTCCAGACTTCACAGGAATTCTGGGCAGGTTTTGAGTCGATAAAATTAAATTTACTAAAAAAGTAAGTATGCAAACTAAAGTCAAGACATTTTTATGCAACAGGAGGAGCTACTGCCGGAAAAAATTAAAACACATTTTAGGGAGTGATGAGACAGCTCCAGGGACAGAGAGCAAAACCTTTAATGTTTAATTGGCAGTAGCTGTCCAAAGTCACAACAGGATGAAGTTGCAGTTTTACACTGTGAAGTATGTGAATTCCTTCATACTGAGCAAGACAGTTCCCAGAACCTTTATCTTGGTCTGTAGGTTAAAATAGATGAGAAAAAGTAAGAAAGAAAAGTACCTACCTGCTCATATAGCCATCAAATAATGAATCGATGTAAAGAGGAGATAATAGCAATGACTGAAAACAGACAGCCTACCCTTCACACAGCACAAAATGTGATTATTGAATCAAAATCCATTTGAAATCACTCATTAAATATATTTAGTTTCAACAGTTTCAAGTAAAAAATTGTAAATAACCTCATGTTTAATCACATTTTGTACATTGCTTTTTTAAATAATAAAATGAGAGACCCTAATAATCAGGCTGTTTTTACAATCTGGAGTTGGCTCTAATGCGAAACTGTGTCAAGTAAATTGTATTGATATAACTTAAGGCTGGGTGACATGGCCTATAAATAATATCGCAGTAAGCTATATTGCGATACATGATATATAGCTTGTTATTTGGAAATCCCCTCTAAACTACTGTGGACTGCTTAGATACTAAAATACTAAATAAAGCACTGTTACAATTAAGTTAGAGTATTGCTATAAAGTAAAATAAAGAATTGTTATAATGTAAAATAAAGTACTGTTACAATAAAGTTGAATAAAGTATTGTTACAGTAATGTTAAATTAAGTGCTGCTATAATAAAGTTAAATAAAGTACTTTTGTAATAAAGTAAAATAAGGTGCTGTTATGACAAAGTTAAGTACTGTTACAATAAAGTAAAAGTACTGTTGCGATAAAGTAAAAAAGTACTGTTATTATAAAGTTAAATAAAGTACTGTTGTAATACAGTTTAAGTACTGTTGTAATACAGTTAAATTAAGTACTGTTATGATAAAGTTAAATAAAGTACTGTTGTAATAAAGTTAAATAAAGTACCGTTATAATAAAGTTAAAGTACCGTTATAACAAAGTAAAATAAAGTACTGTTGTGATAAAGTAAAAAAAATACTGTTATGGTAAAGTTAAATAAAGTACTGTTGTAATACAGTTAAATTAAGTACTGTTATGATAAAGTTAAATAAACTACTGTTATAATAAAGTTAAATAAAGTACTGTTATAATAAAGTTAAATAAAGTACTGTTATAATAAAGTTAAATAAAGTACTGTTGTGATAAAGTCAAAAAAAGTACTGTTATAATAAATTTAAATAAAGTACAGTTATAATAAAGTTAAATGAAGTACTGTTACAACAAAGTTAGGTAAAGTACTGTTATAATAAAATTTATCAAAACAAAGCCACTGGTGCTTTTATTCTGAAGCACCCAGCTCATCTTGAGTGTTGATGTTTTTGTGATGAACCTAAAGCTTCTGGTCAACAGTTAGCTGTTAGCAGTTAGCAGAAGGTTAAACAAGATAAACGAAACACCAAAGCGAGTCTAATGCCAGTGGCTTAAAAACATGACGTGATAATTGATGCTTGATGTTCATTATTTTATACGCACATATAATTGGTATATCGCCCACCCCTCATATAGCCCCACATTACAGATTTGCTTTGAAAACCTTTACAAACTGTTCAGACATACGACACCGTATTTCTTTAAACCCTTGATTTGCTCAAGGACAATCTCCACACAGAAAAAACTTTAATGGAAAAAATAAGGAAGAAACCTCAGTAAAATATGTTCTATACAGAAATAGCAGTAGTAAAATTACAGAATTGAAAAACAGAATGACAAAGTTAGATAAACAGAGTGCTCACTTATCAGAAGATTATGGATCACAGAGAGAACACAGAGCAACTTCCAGATGCCACCGAGCACTGGCAGGACCTGGACCACAAAACCACATCTGTTCCACAGAGACCTGGAAAAAGGACAGACTGCACACACACAGGAGAGGCCCTCAGAGGGAGAGGAGACAGGACATGCTAAGAGAGGATTAATCAGGCATGAGCGCCATCCTAAAAACTGCTAAACAGTGTACCGTGAAGTTAAGTATAACGCACGTACTTTATTCGTATGTAGATTTTAGAGACAGATTTTTATGGAGCTCGCACCATATGCGTCGCTGCAGGGCCACTTTATCAGCCCCTTTTATCAGCCCTAACTAACAACTGAGCATCGAAACACAGGAGATGAGCGAAAATGTTTGTTTTGTGCTTATATCTGGAGTTGGTTAAGCGCCAGTCCTAGCAAAACATCCCTTTTTTGTCCTCAGCCTGAGGGTATGGCATGCAGAGCGAGCCCACCAGTGCACCACAAAAGTAACTCACTTTCATCCCTGCAGTATCTCTGTTGTCTCGTGTTTTGATATGTGCCTGCTGAAGGAAGATAAGACTGTACCTGCCAGTGAAATGAGACTGCTGTCTAAGTCTGTTTATTGTGAGGCCTTAGATAATATCTCTTCACTTATTGAACACTGGTTCTGTTCAGAGACCGGCGGCCTGTCTTGTCATATTAATCTCACACCACGCGGCGCAAAGTCAACACTACAGTATCTTCTAGGTTTAGATCTGTTGGCCTGGAAGACGTACTCTGTGCTTTACTCTGCTCACACGAACATCTGCAATGGGAGAGCGAGTCCAGTTTGGCGTAAGTGGTCAGCGGCCACACAAATGTAATCGTTCCACCAGATGTAATTTTCATGTTCGGCAGCTGCGCAGGGGAGAGAAAAGGTTATTTTCCTAAGTGTCTGCTACTCATCTCTGCTGGCGAGAAGAGCCGGCTCTGGAGAGAATGTGGTGTAACCTGCCAAAGCAAACCCACAGAAACTTGATGAGTGTCCCACCGCCGTGGCTCTAGGGATCAACTCGCAGTTCATTGAAATTCCTCTGATATTGGAACCTGGCTCGCCGCTCGCCGCTTTTTCAGACTGATTATCCTTTCCTCCAGGAGTACGGACTCACGCAGCATCGCTACTGTGGCTCTTATTAATTTTCATATTGGAAAAACAAACTTCTGCCTCCTTCTCCCTGGTTCTTATTTGTCATGTCTTTTTGTACCTGCAAATGATTATTCTCAACTCATAGAAGTACCGCCCGAGTCCTGTGGCCCTGAGCGCAGGTTATTGAGCTGTCAAATCTCATTCCGCTGCTCCACTTAGTAATGAACTCACGTAATCTGGTTATTGTCGGCTTTCTGTACTTATCTTTTTCATGTAAACAAGAAACCCAGTTTCCTTAATCAGGGAAGGGATTAAGAAATAAACCTAAGAAAGCTAGATTGTTGTACGAGAGACCCAATTTCTCAGCCATGCAGAAGCATAACAGGCTTTGTAACAGGGTTTTTGTGAGAGCTCATTAGAATTTTAAAGACAAAGTACCAGTAAAAGCAGTGGTGACACACGTATCCAGAGTACGGCAGTTAATCACCTGCATTTTAATTCTGTAGCTGGTAGAGATCTTATCTAGCTCTTTGACCTATAACAATACTTAAAAGCAGGGGTAGGCAGTTTTGTTTTGGTGTCGTGGGGCAAAAATCCAATAATAAACTCTGAGCATATTGTAATTCAAGTGGACTGAGAGAAAACTAGACCTCTGCACCTCCTCTTGTCTCTGTTTTCAGGGTTTAGAAAATCTAGCCCATGACGAGAGACGGGCCAATCACAGGTCATGTCAGAAAGAGTGCGTTCCTCTCTAGTTCTATAAATGCAGATGCTGTGTGTGCGTCCCTTCGACGAAAGCCTGATTTGGTGGTGAAGAATCCTGCAGAGAAAGTTGCCTGTCATTGGCAACAACTGCGGACACTGCAAAGCAACCCAAAAAAGTGAAGACGGACTTATCGAAAGAGAGTCTAAGCGTGCTTTCGGACGTAGAGTTGTCTCCTTTGGTCTGAATCAGGGGCTCATGTTGTTCCAAAGTTGTATAATTGCCTAGAGTTGGTTCGTGTTCTCACGGCAGCATTTACAAGCGGACCAGATCAAATGCCTTGTGTGAGAAAGCTGCTCTTGATTGGTCAGAATTTCCATGTGGGAAAAATCCAGGAAGTAAAGAAAACGTTGAAGAAGAGTACACTTGCAAGATAAATGTGACACTTTCTAATGTCACAATGGAGGGACAACTACACAGGTTGATTTTAGCGCTGCTCATCGTGGACTATATTGCTGTCATTGTTCATTTGAGTCAAAGCATACAGTTTGAAAACGAGGCGCAGCTCCAACTAGAAAACAATGTTTTGATGCATTGGATGTGCTGAATGTGCATATTAAGGCAGTACAGGAGGAGGCGCACATTAATAATCCTCCAGGACTGTAACATGCTCATGTTTAACCCAAACAATGTGTCATGTGACTGCAGTTGGTTCAGATCGGGGTCAAAACAAGTTTCTTCTTCAAGAAGGTCTCGGTCCGGTTGTGTTGGTGTGCACCTGAGTGTGATTGCCGTGTTCACACCTGCCCAAACGAACCACACTAAGGGGTAAAAACGAACTTGAGTTTGATTGAACCGAACCAAACAGGGCAGGTGTGAAAGCATCCTAAAAGAGGGTCTGACAATCAGTGAAACACAACACGTGTCAATATCGGCGAAGCATCTCAGAGGTGGAGAGAAAATGTCACTAAATGTTGAGCCTTCTGCTAACTGGAGCTAAAGGCTCATAGCTGTGGCTATTTCACATACTTGTTTATATAACAGACGTTAGCGAGAGCTGCAAATCAAATGGTGTCCTCCGCCTCACTCCCCGCTGCTATAGACCACATCCCTGGGAGGAGAACTCAGCTCAGCTCAAATCAACTCAAATCCAGCCAGCATAAACCCCAGCTCTGAGGGATCGGACAGTCTTGATCCCCACCAGATCAGCAAACATTCTGTTGCTGCTGTTACATAGGTTAGACCCAGCACTACCACTGGCCACCTGCCCACTTTGACACCTGGTGCTGAGGGGTTTACAGTGGCTGATTTTAAGTTGCTACAGTCACCTACCAATGGTCCTTCTCCCGAGCTGGTGCTTATTGTTTTTCAGATGAAGCAGTCCACAGTGGCAGGCGGCAAAGCAGAGGGACTGTGGGGTAACAAAAACAGAGACAGCAGGGTAATGAAGGACAGAACAAAGCATTGCAGAACACTTTACAAGAAATAGGTTTTTTTTAAAAAATCAAAATATGGGGGAAATACTGGGTTACTGTATGAAGCATGTGCTTTTCCTGTTGTTGTCTGGTGGAAGGGGCTTAGGACAGAGATGGTAGAGCTGCAGAAGGAGGGTGAATTTTCAAGTTCTGCCACTCATTGTATCTCATCTGTTGAATGAGCTCTTGTTCTCTTCTTTTCTGATTGGCTCAAGTCGGACTTTATTCACGTCACTTGCCTCAAGCTTTTGTCCAACCATCTCTTTTACAACCAAAGTTAATTAGTCAAGTCCTTGTGAACACAATGTTATTGTGTTGGTGTACAAAGAGAAGACATTGTAAACAATGCATACTTTTAGTCTTAAATGGTACCAAATGGTTTGGGAATGTGTTGTCGAGGTGACGTTATTGCCTGTCTTGCGGGCTCACAACATGTGTGCAGCTATCAAACATAGACGCTGGAAGAACATCTTATTTCACCACTCATAAATGAGACACTCTTGAGTGTCAGCCTCCTTTTATTTTGATTCTAAATCATTTTTTGGTCCATCATCTTGCTTCCCTCTCTTTCATCTAGAATGGCCCCTCTCTCAACAGGAGTCGTCATGAATAGAAATGAAAAGCGGGAATGGTATTGCAGGGAGAACAGGATGGCAGACGTGGGCTTAAAATAGAAGTTTTCCTGTGTTTTTCACTCATTGTTTTTCTTTCTAAGCCGTGTCAATCACAGCTACAGTAGTCCCAGAGGATGCTCTCCTGCTGCGCTGTGCGGTAGGTAGATGGTACTCGGTCTGCTGTTTGTTTGGAGGAGCTGCTCCTATGGGCTATAACTGAGCTCAACTGTGGATTCCACAGATGGGTCCAGCCACGCAGGTTGTTATGCAATATGAGGCACAAATGGGAGCTAAGCACCTGAAGAGGCACTTAAAATGTGGCATCATTTTATCTGAGTTAATATCTTGGGTTTGGCATGGGTCTGGTGCACTTACTGGATATTTGCATGTGGGCTCCTGGCACGTGGGCAGTGGTGCTATAGTAACAAGTTACATTTACTCTGTTACATGTAATTGAGTATTTTTTTAATAAATTGTATTTCAAGTGAGGGTAAAATGGAGCATGAGATGGATCGGCAGTTTGGTGTGGCGTAGGCAGTGATGCAGGCGCTGTGCCGGACCAAGCTTTTGACTTACTGGTCCGTCTACGTCCCAACCCTCACCTATGGTCATGAGCTCTGAGTAAAGACCGAAAGAATGAGATCGCAGATACAAGCGGCTGAAATGAGTTTCCTCTGTGGGGTGTTTGGGCTCAGCCTTAGAGATAGGGTAAGGAGCTCGGACTCCTGGAGGGAGCTCGGAGTAGAGATGCTGCTCCTTCGCACCGAAAGGGGTCAGTTGAGGTGGTACGGGCATCTGATCATGATCCTCCTGGGCGCCTCCCGTTAAAGGTGTTTGGGCATGTCCCACTGGTAGGAGGCCCCATGGCAGACCCAGAACACACTGGAGGGATTACATATCTCATCTGGCCTGGGAACGCCTTGGGGTCCTCCAGGAGGAGCTGGAAAGCATTGCTGGGGAGAGGGACGTCTGGGGTGCTTTGATCGGCCTGCTGGTCCCATGACCTGACTTCGGATAAGCGGTTGAAAATAGAATGGATGTCCACAGGATCCGTCATTTCCACACTTCACATTCGTTATCTATATAAGTAACCATGCAGTGCATTCTGGTAGCATAGTGTTGCGTTTTGAGACACAGGTCATCAATTCCTCTTTTGCATAAAGTTGAATCTAGGCTTCTTTATGCAAATCAGGAACGTCCAGCATGACGCCACTTCTGGAAATTATTAAAAAACAAACTATTGCCAATCTAAAATATCAGATTCAGCAACCCACATGGCTTATTTCTTGCCTTAACTGTTTTCAGAAACACATTTCAGTGACCTGTTAACGTAACACATTTTCAATGAATAAATGTACTTCTACTTCATTTCATTGGCCTTGACTTTTCTTGCTACTTATACTGACTCATATGCTAGCAAATATACACCTGCTAGTGATAAACCTTAGCACAGCAGCAACAAAAGCAGGGCATTTGTTCATTTCGATGACATCAATGTGTTGACACAGTGGGAGTCCTGATGCAGGAGGCTCCAGCAAAACAATGCACCTTTGTCCAACAAAATAGTTCACCCTGGCTCAACAGTAACCCGAACGTCAGCGGCAGTAGATTGGCCAAACAAACATGTGTACACAAAGAATACTTTGTAATGTGATCAGTATTATTCAATGGTTAAGTCTTGTGACTTCCTGGTTGGTATTTAGTCTTGTCACCTGTGCCAGTAGCAACAGGGCAAAGCAACCACAGCGCCACCTCCTCTGTTGTTTTGTTTGTCAAGACTCAATAAGTTAGATTACTGTCCTGATACGATTTAGACAATCAGAATATCTGTGCGTGTGGCTCTCCTGTGTAGTTTAAAGGGCATAGTGATAGATTTGGGTGTGCAGACATCCTTTTGGAATGACATGAAGTTGTTAGATGCAGTCATATTGACTGTAATTGTGCCATTATAGCAGCAAATACCTCCAGTGATCCAAGGAAATGTCACGTTCTGTGATTTATTGGGCTAAACTGAAATTTTCCTACCACAATAAAAGGTCTATAAACAAATACCAGGGTACAATATGAATTTAGGACAGATGGATTCAGTTGTTGTTGTGTAGTGCAAGGGACCTCACAATGGGTCTCAGGGTTGTGTTCCAGATGGTATCAATTATAAGATAATTGTAAAATCACAGTCTAGTTTTTGCAGCGTGTCTCTTTATGTCTACAAACAGCGCCGTATGCTTGTGGCATTTTTCTTCTTTTAAAGTTATTACAGTTATGAAAATGTCCATTCTTTGACTACAAGGGAAAACGTTTTTTTTTTTGTCTTCAAAAAGAAGGAAACATGTCGTGGTAAATACAAAAGAGCAAACAAGACAAAGAAGACAATTTATTTCCTATAAAGGAGCCTAATCCCATTGCTAAATTTGATTTTTAAGAGACAGCCTTTGCCTAGTGGGACGCATCGTCTAAAATAATTGAATTGTGACCTGCTCCGAAGCTGCAGGGTACGCTGCCTGCCAGAGGCATTTGTTTTGCTTCTATAAGACACTGTAACCTTAATTAGAGCTGTGATTTAAGCTTAGAAATTCCTCTCCAACAGGCCAGACCCTTTTAAGACGACAAAAATGAAACAATCTCAGGAGGAAATCTTTGCTTTCCGAGCCATTCCTCACTAATGACTGGATCAAGGCTCTGAGCAAACTACAATACCCAAGCGCTCTGGCATCTTGTGCAGACCGCAGTGTTTTTGTGTGGTATTTGATTGAATGCTAAATTTGTCCTGGCCTCTGTTTTGAAAGAGACAGAGAGCATTCCCTTTTGGCTCAAGTATGTACCTCCTATAGGAATGTTTTTACCGGCAAATTTGTTTTGAATTGGAGCCAGACGTTTCCTGTATCTTAAAGCCTACTTTAATACCAGGCATGAATGTAACAATAATATAAAATCTCAGAAATGATCCATTTAATGACATAAGAACAAAAATACACACCTAGGGGCATTCATCCCTCATACAGCTGACCTTATTCTCCGTGAGCTGCTTAATGAATAATGTTATTAAAGTTAATTTTGGTTTGATCCTGTGTAGCAGTGCCACCACATGCTGCATCACGCTCAGTACTGACACTATGAGAAGGTTGCAGGTGAATATATGTTTCAGGTGTTGTAACAGACCTTCTGGCAGAAGAACTGCATGCAAATGGTTAAATTATGTGCCGCCCTCCTGTAGAAACGGGTCATTTCACCTGTAAATCTGACTGATGTTGAACCACACATAGTGTTTGATCTTCCAAGTGGATTCTTCTTAAAGGGATATTTCACCACAAAAAATAAAAAACCAAAAAAACATTTCCTTTGGTGTGAGTTGCAGAGTGTTAGAGATATCAGCCATAGAGATGTCTGCCTTCTCTCCAATATAATGGAACTGAAACTGGATAAATACATTTGAAAAACTCAACATCAATGTCTCTTTCCAGAAATCATGACCTGGTTACTCGAGATAATCCACAGACCCTGTTGTGAGCAGTTTCATGTGGGAACTATTTTCTTTCTACCAAACTTCACCTACCAACCTTAGCACTAAGCAGAGGGCAATGTGCATCTACTGCTAGCTCACTTAGCACCACTGAGCTAGCTAACGTTACAGCTCAGCCAAGGATGGCGCGATTAAGTTGCTCAGTGGCACATGAAGCCAAGAAAGCTAAATTTCTGTGGTTTGAAATTACCCGGATCTTCTGCTTTGTGAGGCCCATAGAGCAGCTGACCGTGGCTGAGTGGCTACCTTCTAGTTTTGCCCTCTGCTAACGTGAATGGAGATAAAAATGATCTGATTAAGTTGGCTTTTGAAATGCTATAGGACCAAATGGATCAAATCCCAGTAGTGAAACGAGCTATTTTGCATGTGTTGTGATGCTCAAAAAAAATTAGCTACTAATGTACGGACGTCTCGTTCACAATGTCAGTCAATTGGAAAAGGTCTTTTTAGGCCCCATAGCATCACGTGACAGACCTGGAAGTTGTATTTCCATGTTTGGTCACTATATCAAATTGACTTAAAAGCCCAGGGCTGTTCCTAGGGGCTTGGGTTACATCTCGCATTGTCACAAGCGTGAGCCTCTCGTCCATGAGTTGTTGCACACTTCCTTCTGCGTGGTGATATGGTTTACAGGTGTAGTTAGAAAGAAAATAGTTCCTACGTGAAACTGCTCACAACAAGGTCTGGGGATTATCTTGAGTAACCGGGTCATGATTTCTGGAAAGAGACATTGATGTTGAGTTTTTCAAATGTATGTTTTTGAGTGCCATCTAGTTCCATTATATTGGAGAGAAGGCAGACATCTCTACAGCTGATATCTCCAACACTCTGCAACTCACACCAAAACAACCTAGATTTATAAACAGCACTACAAGTAAGAGGAAAAATATGTGTTTTTGATTTTGGTGTTACCTGTACCTTTTAAACGCTCTATAAATAAATCCTTAAAGAGACCACAGCTAAAGGCAGTTTGTGTCATGTTAACTAAAGATAAAAGCAGTTTACAGGATTATCATTTGGGAGTTAATAACAACTGTTACAAAATAAAAGAGCACAGGGAAATAAGATTTAAAAAGCAACAACAGTGAGATCATGTGGGATCATTTTGGCACAAAAAAATCATACTCTGACATATGTGGACCTGTGTATACATACTGACCAGTCAGCCATGCTGATGTTTACCAGGACAGTTTATAATCTTTCTCCTGTGAGACTCCATGATGGCAGCACCTGTGTTGGCCAGAAGATGTGACACAACCGCAAACCTTTTTATTGCCAGGTGTGTTGTTCAGGTGCTGGCCGGAAAACAGGATGGTTAAGCACTGCCATCAGGTGCCCTCAGGCTGTTACTGCTCTCCAGCTGCACGCACGCACACACACACACTCACACACTGAGGGCGAGGCTGTCTTTCCGCTTCTTGTTCGCTCAACAGCTGTCTTCATAATCAGTCACTCAGCAGGTACAGGCTGTCTCGGTTGTGGTCTTGTGTGCTGTGGCAGAAGAGTCCACACACCGGCGTGTTGTAGACGTCTTCTTTGTATTTCTTTTGGTAAAAACTAAGATAAATATTCTCTCCACTTTGCCAAACAGCACTTTGAATGTTTGTTGCTTTGCACTCTTGAGTCGGACACGCAAACATTAGCTGGTTCTGGTACATAATGCGATAATTGGGGTCATCAAAAGGACTGCATTCTTACAGCAGCTGCAGGAAATACTTGAGTTCCGCCCATGTGAAATAATTTTAGTTCAGTTTAGTTGACCTTACAAGAAGAAAGACATCAAACCGCAAGTACAGTAACTTCAAAAAAGCAAAGTCCAGCGCTTGTGGCTATTTTGGTCCTTGATGTGACCAGATGACATCGTAACACTAACCAAACCAACACAATTAATACTAATATAGCCACAAAAAAGTGACTATAGAGTGCATACACACCCTATATCTGTGCTGACACATGAATGTAGACAGAAGATCAGTGAGTTCAAGCCTCAGTGTCAGGAACGGTTAACTGAAAATGAAACAGTTTTGAGCAGTTCTGGATAATTGGGAACAAGCTCCAACTGAGATCCTGACACAATACCTAACATAGCGAGACACCCAGCATATCTAGAATTAAAATTGGCCTAGTTTCCCTGGACAACCAGATTTGAATCACTGTCAAGCATTTCCTTTAGTCTGGTTAACCTTGTCCACCCTTGTTTGTATCCTTTACCATCCGTAAAGAATATTTCCCCTTTTGTTAATTGGCAAATAAATTTACTTTCAAATGAAAATGAAAAGCTAAAATAGTGACCTTGACACAAACATCATTGCATAACCCAAAAGACTACCAATACTGGTTTATTTTTATTGTCTTTATTGACCTTTATTTATCTAGGGTAGGTCTCACTGAGATTGAAAATCTTTTAAATGGAGTCCTGACCAAGACAGGCAGCAACACAGGATAAAACAAGCAAGTAAACAGACGCAAAACAGAGGAACAGACAATACAATATAAACATCCCTGAGAACACAGAGCAATACAAGCAACGTATCAAAAATATTTAAGCACTGACACCCCAACGTTTCTGTCGACAAGGTCCAGTTATTCAAAAAATTAAACCTGGATCAGAATGGGGCAGATATGGAAATCCCATGTTTTGCTGTCCAGGATCAGCAAGTTTTTCAAAGCAACTTTATAGTGGATCATCCTGATCCAGATACAAACTTTTAAAGATTACAAAATCTAGATTACCAGTGCTCTAAAGGCCCTGACACACCCAGCTGACTGTTGGCTGTTGGTCTATAGCGTCTGTCAGTGAGCGTCTGTTGCCCCATTCTTTGCGGTGTGTCCTGCGTCGTTGGCCCTTGATGGGTTTTGGGTTTTTTTCAACCAATTCAGCATGTTCAGTCAGCGACAGCAGAGCCCTTCGGTGAATAAAATCTCTCTGATTGGAAGTTCAGCTCAGTGCACAAAGCGGAAGTGAGGAAAGTAAACAAACAGATGAGTCAAGAGGGAGTGGGATCAAAGCAAACTGGTATGATTATTTTTTTAGCCGTTGAGCTCTTCAGCAGAAACCTTTCATGATGGTTTCTGTTTTTGTTCAGTGATGCACAGTAAACATGCTTCGTTCTTTCAACAGTGAATTGTGTTGTTAATGTGCCAACTGGCTAACGAGCGTCAAGATGGTCTTCTGGTTTCCCTCTTTGAACGATGTCTACAGACTACCACCATCTGCTGGTATGGAGAGTTATTTCCTCTCATGCAGACGCAGAATGTACATGCTGGTTGGCCGTCAGCTGTAGTCCTTGTGGTGTGTTCATACACAACTTTTTTGCCGAGACACAGGCAGTGTGAGGCAACGCAACAGTCAGCTTTTGTCGCTACTAAGTCTTTATTGTCGATTTGGTGTGTCTGGGCCCTAAATGATACTACACATCACATCTAGGCTAAGTTAATTTTGTTTGATATTAATAGCTGTTTGAGGAATTATTTTATGGGGACAAAATCATTTCATTTTTTACTGTGCTGAAAATCACTGTTGGGGTGAAACAAATTAAGTGAAAAATATAAATAAATGTATTCATCTGACTAAATTAAATGTTTTATTAGATTTTTTTGTTTCTGAAATTCACCCTGAATCCCAGCTTTCTGTTGAGACCAGGATAGTCTCAAATTTTTGGACCAAAAATATCCCAATCCCACTAAAAAGTGATGAGGGTTTGATCCAGATCAAAACCAAAACTGGAATACGTGCTCTAATGAGATTTCAGAATCCTTTTTGTCTTTTGAACAACCCATTTTCATGATTTGATCCAAATCCAATAGCTGAAATCCGATCAGAGTACTTCTGAACAAATGGGCCCTGGCATTTCAAAATGGATTCATGTAAAACCAAATAAAAAGCTTCAGAAATGTGATCAAAACTTGGCTGATCAGTGATGATAAACAAAAGTACAGAACACAACACTTTGCTTTGGAATACAAATGCAGCAAATCTGGATATTCTGCTTGTTGTAATTCAGACTATAAAGACGTTAACATCTAAATGTTTGACCTAAATATAACGGGCTGGAGTAGGTCTGTTTGTGTCTGAGACAGAGTTAGATCAACCCTTTGGAAAGTTTGTACTTTTATAAAATAGCCCATGTTAAACCATTCTTGATAAATATGTTTTGAAAACTGGAATATGTGTAATTACTCTGGCACCATTATTGTTCCAGCTCTTAAACCAAAAGCTGATGCCTTCTTTCCAGCTTTGAAACCATTTCTAAAATGTCCTGTTGAGCCCTGAACATGTAATGGATTGTATTGTATTGTAGTGTAGAGGATAGATGTGTTATTTTGCTTCTTTAAAAGGTAACTTCGTACATTTTGGAAGATGTTGGGCAGTTTTATCATCAGGAAATCTCACAATGTGTGAAAGCCGTTTGCACTGTGGTTTCTGCTGCCACTTTCCTCGCTTCCTGGATGCTGTGGACCTGGCTTTACTCCTGCCCAGCATGTCTGTGGTTCTTTTGATAGGTCCGTGAAACCTGAATAGTCCCAGAGTTGTTGGAGCTCTGAATGAGCGCGAGCCCTCGGCCAAGAAAACCCAGCGTCGACAGCCAAAAAACACGACGGCCTAAAAGAAAGGCAGCGAGCGCTGAATGGCACTTAGCTCTCGTTCTCATTAGATAAACCCAATCAACAGAGAGGCAGGACAGATATCTGCTCCTCAAGTGTCAGCGCTCCACAATGGCCCAAAAACATCTCTTCTCTTTGTGAGGTGTCCATCATGAGAAGCGTCTGCTGACACAATACCTCTCCGTCTGAACGCCGGGCTTGTGTCTTCCCTGCCAAATGGACGTGTTCAGTCCATGCCAGGTTGCAAGGTAGACCAGGGCCAACACACTCAAGAGGCTTTGTGGGGTAAAATGGAAGAACGCTCTGGGATACCAGATGTTGGACAACCCATTTGGCATTGTGCTGTGAGCCAGGGCGAGGGTCGGCTGCACACGTGACAAGATACCAGACATTCCAAAAAGGAAGTTGGGGAGAATTAGGAGGCTGCGGACCACAGCTCCAGGTCAGGGATCACATTTTATCCTGCTGATAAAATGCCCGTAAGATAAGCAGTCATTAACTCTGAGGTACAAGATGTCCTTTCTATCGATCTCTGACACAAGTGCAAACATGCATACAGTTAGAATACAGAATTAAAAATGAAGACTGGATCAGACATCAGATCACAGGTCACTTTAAAGTAATATTAATACCAGTTTTAAGTGCCCACGTACTCAAAAGTTGTTGTACATCCTGGTGCAAGAATACAATGAACACCTCCGTTTACAGTACAGCAGCTCATCAAATGAGTTGCTGGTTTGTGTCCCCCTTAGGGTTTCTTTAATTTGAGCATGACTGAAAAAAACCCATCACTCTTCATCAGGGAATGGAGTTTGCCTAGTGAACTGCAAACTGAGGAAACTCCATCTGCTAATACATGTCATGAGAGATGTTTAAAGCTTGGGTAAAATGCGACAAAGTGGACTAAATGAATACTTTTTCTTTCTGAATCTACATTTCAAGACTGGATAAACTTATCTCAGTCCAATGCTGGGGCATCTAAGATTTTTAATGCTCACTAAAAACAGATAAAGTCATTAAATGTTATACAATATTTAGCTGGTGTTCAGAACTAACTGATGACAGAGGTCGTATTGAGTTAAATTATGATGCGTTCAAGCTCTACTCAGTGAAAATGAGTATTAAGTGAAGGTAAATTATAACGTTCTTGTGATGTGTTCAAATGTAATCTTCTAAAATTTAGTTTTGATGAGAAACTTGAAGAAATACAGTCTTTTGAAGGATGTTTTCACCGCAATATTAGATATTAGAGAAGGAATTCTGATATGTTATATATAGTAAAAAGGCTTTAAAGCAGTTTTACTTAAAAAAAAAAGTTTTTAATGTGAAAGAAGGTTAATTTAGGGGCTGTTTCGTAAATTTGTATGATTGAATTTGTGCTAAATCAAAGGTTCAGTTATTTTTTATAATAAAGCTTTTTGTGTTTCCCTGACACAAAGGGACATTAAATAACAACAAAATCAGAATAAACAACAACAAAAAAAACATCTGTCAGATTGTTATTAGCTCAGGCAGTAGCTCAGTTCATAGGCACTTGGGTTGGGAACTGGAGGGTCGCCGGTCCAAGTCCCCGTCTGGACCAAATATGGAGCGTGGACTGGTAGTTGGAGAGGTGCCCTTGAGCAAGGCACCGAACCTTGCAGCCGCCTGTCCATGGGCAGCTCCCTAACTCTGGCATGTGTCTTTCAGGCCTGTGTGTATATGTATATGACAACGGAGTGAAAAAATTGAATTTCCCCTTTTGGACTAATAAAGTATATAAAATTAAATAAATTAAAAATAATGTTGAAAATTATTTTTGATCTGTATCGGTATCATCCAAGAATTTCATCAGTGCATCCTTAGTATTCGTCATTCAAAAAGGGGAAACTAGAGGACAGACAGGACAGATTCAAGATACTAGTTAGCCAGTTAGCACATTAGCAACAAAACTTGGTGAAAGAACAAAAGAAAAATTTACCGTGCGCTAGTGTACAATAACACAAAATGTTAAAAATCTGCTAGAGAGCTCCATGACTAAATAATCTGACCTCATATAACAAGTCATTTAGTCTTAGTCATTTGTTTACTTTCCTCATTTCTATTTCTCTTCTTGTACACTGAGCTGTACCGCCAATCAGAGGGACCTTTCTCACCAGTTGGCTCCGTCAGCTCCGACATGGATTCAATATGCTGACTGAGCTGAAAACTTGTCAACAAGGCTCAACTGGTGATAATGGTGTGGGACACACTGCAAAAACTAGGGTGACAGATGCTCATTGATGGCCTGACACCGACGGACAGTCGACGACGGCTTGGTGTGTCAGAACACGTAGATAGGTCACAAAGACACCATATTGTTATGTTTTTAAATTCAAAACCAAAATACCCAGACTGTGGAGGGGCAAAAGAGGATAGAGGATGACGTGTGACATGCAAAAGCAACAGGATGTTGCCTCTGTGCCTTTTCCGTTTTGGCTTTTCATCCTCCTTTTTCCTCTTTGTATGATTTTTAGCTTCCTGTGTGTTTTTCTAAATCTCACCTGTTTGGACGATGTGCCGTAGGATAGAAATCAACAGGGTAAGACAGCGGTTTTGTTCTGCCACTAGAAACATATGTAAAATAAAAGTGCTGGAGCACCACCGCTGTGCAGCAGCTTGGTAAGAGTGGTGATTTTATCCTTTGTGCCGCGCTGTGCAAAAAAGCATCAGGACAGGAAGGAAGAAAAAGTCCACATGCCGGCAATGTGGCGAAAACAAGATTAGGGGTTAGACAAAACACAGGACCACTTCCCCCCACAGCCTCCGTACGGCACACAGCAGGCACCCCGTTATTACCGCTGGTTTGCAGGAACAGGATTCATTACCGGGACGCAGGACTCAGGAGAGGCTGCCGGGATAAAGACTCTAGCAGCAGTCACCACCAGCCTGCCCCCGCTGTCTCTTTCTGGCTTGAGTTACAGCCATCCTGGTCTGTGGTCGGGACACACAGATGTTAAAACTATCTTACCTCTCTCAGGACCCAGAGCCCTTGTCCTCACTGAGGGAGAAGGCAGTTATTACTCAGTGTCATGTATTAAGAGGATGAGTGTCAGGACGGCTGAACGCTTGTGTTACTCAGCAGATAACAACCATATTCATCAAATTCCCCATATTAATACTGAATTCACTGAACACTGTGTTTATTTAAACCTCTTAAATTATTAAATGCCTTCCTAAATGTCCACTTCATTTGTCAGTATTAACATCACCAGATTTTTTTGCAAGTTTTGGTTTCAACAAACGATTTATCCTTTTTCCTTTTTGTGACAAATATTCAATATTCATAACATTCCTGGCAGCCACCGATTCAGATCCATCACTGTACAATAAACTCTCCAAATTCTAATGGCAGACTCTTAAAACTTGCTTGAATTGTAAAATCCATCACAGTGAACATTAAGTGTGCGTTAATTTTTGGCACTGTTACATCACTGCTGCATGGTAATGCAGTTTAAAGTGCAGATCATTTAAAAAGTCTGTAAAGTGAACGCAGGCTCGACGTTCACCTTGATGGATTACACAACTCATGTTTCAACTGTTGGCTAATAGATTTTCATACTGCACTTACAATAAGAAATTCAAGCCTTTGGATCACTGGAACAGCAGGATGAATATATATAAAATGCAAACAATGGTCTCTTTAAGAATATGACAGTATAAAAATGTCCTATATGTGTTTTGTGCCCATCACTTAATCGAATCTACAAGATTCCCTTTTGCTGTGAGGCGACTCATGCACTGCTGACAGTATTATTGCTTGTTGTCATAAAGCATAAAGTCTGACAATTTTCCATAATATCTTAGGTGGAGTTTATTGCAGACAGTTAACCTTTGACTAAGCCCCGCCCCTTTGTGATGATCCAACAAGCTGTCGCAGTAAGCATGGAGCCCACACTGTCACTAACTGCACTCCCTGAAGAAATATTATCATATTGTTGGAGAAATTAAACAGTGATTCCAGAGAGAAGCAGACAGAGGGGTCTACAGTCTGTGTTTGAAGGATATATCCAGGATGTCAAACTGACTCAGCAGCAACAACAGGTTAAAAAGACAAAGATAGTTAGAAGCTAAAGCCCAACTATAGGCTACAGATCACAGTGTAAAAGTGAACCACCACATCACTGCTGATCCACACAGAAGAGAATGAATATAAAGGGAAACTTTGCTGATATTGAACCAGCTGTGGCATCACAGTGTGTGCAGATGAGCGGTGTTTGGCTTCACCTCGTGCCGCTGCCAGCACCCGGACCTCTGCCGCCGGACGGGCAGGGATCTCAATGTGATGACACACAGCTGGTTCAGTATCAGCAAAGTCTCCCTGCTTCCCTTCACTGGTTCCTGTACAGCAGGGTCGGTCTTTGTTTCACTGTTATAATCATTACAAAGCAAAAGCAGCATGTGTATACATTCAGTAGGCTATATCTTCAGTAGCTAGCTAGCTAACCCTACACTTTTCAGGGTTTGATTTTGGTTTTGGAACAGGGAAGAAACGTATATCTTTTTCCAACCTCTCCAGGTAACGAGTATCATTAATACACCACGTGCCCCAGGCACAACATTTAGCTCCAAATCCACAAAACCAGCCTGAAAATGAAGGAAATCTGAAACCACTGCATTAGCTTTTTTTATCACTTATGAACTTTACTAACTTCTACAGAATTTTAAGATATATGTCATTTATTCTGCCAAGGCCAGAGAATAACAATCTGTGTATCTGTGCACTCTGATTCGCTCCAAAATTCAATGGTACAATGCTACACCCTTCTACAAAGTTTGTGAATACTGGGCTGCTAGATTTTCTGCAGTCATGCCGACAAACAAACAAACTGAAAACATAACCTCCTGTGACTATACAGCTGCACCTTTACGTCTTATACAACAGTTTGATTGTACAAAAAAACGGAGCCACCTTTGAGTCCAGCCGAGTTTAAGAGGTGAAGAAAATAACATTGTGCTGTAGCATAGAAGAGCTGCGCCTCTTTATGTACTGGCTTTTGTGCCGCCGAACACTGCGGCTGACTTGCAAATGGGGCTGTAACCCCAAGCTGCATCTCCTCCATTCAGAAGCAAGTCAGCAGTGTTTATGAGGAGGAGGCTGGAGCAAACACACAAAATGATAAAGACCTCCAGCACAACAGGACAGGAAAGTTCAGCCTGCTCTTAATTTCCTGGGATGACAGTGTTTATACCTGGAGGAAACAGAATACAGAGCACACATTTTTCAGGTTTTATGAGCTAAAAGCAAGCGTATTTGTCCAGCATGCACCCACACACACTGGTAAATTGCCTTTATGGATTCATAACTAAGATTTAGGTGCATGTACCACTTGATTACAAGCTTTAAAAATCCCTAATTCTTTCGGGAATGGAGGCGATGGTTTTTATCTTGAGAGGCAGAGCTGGTGTTTTAAGTCATTTTAAAAAGCACAACTGATCTGGCATTTTCTCTGCTGTTATCTAAAACCAATGTGTTATGCATAAATTCAACCAATAGCTAAATATTTATCAGGAATCCAAGGCAAAACCATGTAATTACACAATTTTCCATGATCTTGAATAATTTCGTGGCATTAAACTTAATCAGTTAATGTCATTCATTAGCAGTGTTTTACACTGTTACAATTCCCGTCATGTAACCCTTCATTTTGCCGTTTGACTCATTAAGTGTCGCTTACGTGCAACTTTTAATTCCACCTGCCTCTTGATTTTTACGCCCCTCAATAAGCACTTAAGAACTCATCCACAGCTGGATCCTGGTTTGAATTGATAATGATTGTTTTGCACCTGAGGTTGACGGGCAAAATACTGCTGTTTTCCAGATTGACGTGGTGATTCATTGGATTAACATTCAGCCAGGTAGAGCTCATACAGTGTCAGAGGTGTTAATAAAAGCTTGGTAAACTAGCGTTGCTCTTAAAGCCTGTCAGTTTGTGCACGCAGAGAGGTCACAGTTGCAGGACTGTTATGGTCTGCTGAGGGTCAGAGGCTCAGTGTGGGGCAGCAGTAAGCCTGTTTAAAGCAGAGAGAAGGGTTATTTAAGGTCTTTACTGGCTTCTTAAACACTTCACTGTGTTATAATCCACGTTGAAGAGCTCTCTTGGTCATACAGCAAGCTGTTTGAAGGCTTTACAAGAATGACTGACAGTCGATGATATTTCTTCTCTCTGCATGTAGCCACACCATAGCGACGTAGCTGTGGATGTTCGCCTCCTTCAAAATGCAACTTCATGTCGAGACTGCTGTGGCTACGGAGTTTGTGATGCCGGAAATAGTTTATATGGGGCAGTGTTAAGGAAGTTAAACAAAGACTACAGCTGATCTCCCACTGGACGAGAAAACCCACTAACGGCCACCAACATCTAACTATTGTCTTTAGTGTGAGAGGCTACAATCAACATTCATTCCCAGGACAAATGACTGTGCAGTAGTCACTAGGGTTTGGTACCGAACTTGATACTTTTCAGGGCACTGACTGAATTATGTCGGTACTACCAAGTGCTGAATCACATTAAATCCATTGGTGCTAACTGTAGATACTTAACATTGCATCTGGGTAGGACCAATGGGTTTAGCAGAATTGCATTTTAGTCCTCTATATCACACCAGCAGCTTGTTCAAAAATTAAATTTTTGCTATAACAAAGAAAGTAAAGTCCCATAAAAGGTACCATTGAACTGGAACTGATGCCGGTATCGGTTTAAATGTTAACAGCACCCAGTCCTTGTAGTCAGGGTATCTTTCAGCTCCAGTTGCAATCTGTAGTGATGAATACATTGTTCAAATGTAGTGGGCACCAAGTTTGAAGGAGAGACTGAATAAGTAACATATAAAAAAAGAACTAAGTATGTACCATATTCATTGGCCTCCATGCTGCTTTCTACTATTTACTAATCTCTAATCTGCATACAAATGAGGATATCTGTTTATAGAGATTAGTAAATGCAGTCTTGGAACCCATCGGCTGTTGTCTGTCAATGATTTAGCTTTATATTAGCTTTTTAAAAAATGTTTTATGTTCTTTAAATCTGAATTCATTTGGAGATATTTGTTTGTAGAGATTAGCCAAAATGACTGGTGCACAGAAGAGGAAATCTTTGCCCGAAATACTGCACTGGATCTTCTAAAATATTGGTTGTTGCCCCCAAAAGACAGCTTTAGCATCATCAGACTTACAGCTGCTCCAAGATGAACTGTTCGCTAACATTTGTGACGTCAAATGCGACACCTCAGAAAACAAAACAAAACAAAACACAACAAACACAACAAAACAAGGGTCCTGTGTTTAAAAAACCTACATATAAGCACTAATTTCAGTCAGGGAAAAAAAGGTACAAATCATCTTCACCCTTTCAGTAACACCTCCAACAGAGACATCTCCACTGCAAAGCTTGTGCTCGCTGCAGTTGTTCTTCTCTGGCTTCATTATATGAATGTAAAATCTAAGTATGTTTCTAAGTACGTGTGTAGCCCACTGTTGCTGTAAATCACAAAATAAATGAGACATGTCATCACAATTACTGCAGGGAATAAATTGAAAGCACAATACGACCTGATAATGTACGATTTGTCTCTCTATTGTTGCTCTGAGATATCAATGGCTGATATCCAACTATAACCAAAAGTTACGCTGTCAAAAATCTACTTGGGGACCACTGTTAAACCCCTGCGTATAAAAGTATAAACTCAATTTCAGAGCCTAGCTGATACTGGAGGCCAATAACAATCTAAGTATTTGAGAGTAATAACATTCAGAGCCAGCTATGCCTGATATTTCATACTTTAAATGAATGCTGCCAATGAAATATTTATCACTGCTTCGCATCTTCTTTTTGCGTACCTGCGAACGTGCATGTAAACACTGATATCTCTGATATATCTCTGTGCTGATGTATCGCTCAGCTCTGGTTTAAGACCTCTTGCCAAGCCTGACATCTCTGAGCAGAGGACTGAGCAGGGGCCATGTGGTTTTCTGAGGAGGTCTGCGGGTTTTGGAGTGTAAAGAAGTCCCATTTATATAGAGTGAATCCCCCCCTCCAACTCTCAACCCTGCACACACACACTAACACACCCACAGTTAGACTCTTTACGAGCCTGGTCGAAAACCGCTGCTCCGTTCCAACCTACTGTGGAGGTTATAGACCAGAGAACAAGTTTGGCAAACTTAAAGTGTGCGTAGAGCTGTTTCCCACACATGTATGAAAGCTTTTTCAGACAGTCAGAGATCTCTGCCCGGCCCTGCTGAGTCTGAGCGGCCTGCCCTCGGGCCTCAGCTCCGTCTGACACATCCAGAGGAATGCTGATGCTGCTATCTCTGGGTCAACAATCACAGCCGGACCCCTGTTGTTTATTTGTCAAAGGCCCTTTTTTTAACCGCACCCCCCGTGTAAAGCAAACTCATTTTGAGGTCTGGCTGAGTGCTGATTAAAATATTATAGTCTCACTTGCAGTGAAAATGAGGGTCAAGCGGACTTTGAGTTCAAAGCTAAAGAGTGCGAGGCTTTCACTCGATAAACACGCGATTTTTAAAGAAAGCAACCCGGGGCTTTGTGGCCAATAAAAGCTTTGATTCTTGGGAATGTCTTGTACGCTGTTTGACTCGACTCTGTCCCCAGACAACCCTTAAAAAAAAGACCCTGTTTTGCAATTTTTGGGGACTTAAATCAAATAAAGAGGCATCAGATTTTGGAAAGAGTGAATGAAACCAGACCGGCTGTGGTGATAAATCTTCAATGGAATGGTGGTAAATCACGACAATGCGCAGCTTTAGTTTTGCTGTGAAATGGTTTTTAATCTGCTTTAATGCCTTTTTATGTTTTTCTTCCTTTCATTACTCTTCCTCCTGAGCTCTGTGTCGGCCTGTATGACATAATTATGCTGCCATTTTGGCCGCAACATGAGATTTTGATCTCAGGAGAGCTGACGGGTTCAATCAAAGTTGAGCAAAAATTGTTTGAGAAAATATTTTGCATGCTAAAATCAAACGGAGGCCGACTTTTGCTCAGACATAATAGTAACATCTTGATAATATTTGGAGACAGATTATTTTGGATAAAGGTCACAGGTGACAGAACGTATTAGCTCTTCCTGCAGGGTTAGATGTGATATTTTCTCGCCACAGATCAGTTGAGGTCCAGTCACACCTGTTTTTTTGAGTCTGTCAAATGATGTCTCACTCCTGCTCTGAGTTGGCGTAGCCCTCCTGGACCTAACACTGACCTTGGCAGTCTGTAGTGTCACATTAATCAGCCAGCAGCTCCGGGGCGGATGTCCTCACTTTGATCTCTGCCATACCTGAGCGCAGCGCTGTGCCTGTCTGTACCGATGTCTGAGCTGACTGGCAGTGCCGATTAAAAGACGGTGGGCATCGGTGTGCCAGCGTCCCTCTTCTCTAATAGATCATCTTAATGAAGTCACTGTGCTGTGGCGAGTGACAAGTGATTAATACACACAAGTCATTAGGCCTGTTGTATAAGAGCGTGCCTCTGGCGGAGGTGCCCTTTGCTCGTTTAGAGATAAATCTGAGGACTAAGTGGACAGGGCGTTGGCAGGGTGACAAGGCAGCATGGATCTTCATATTGGATCTTTAGATAAACATATTAGGTTCATTTTCAGGTTCATAATCGTATATTTACATGCTTTAATCTTCAAAAAACACTTTGATTTCCTCATACTGTCTGTGCCAGAACACCTGTATTCACCTTGTCTGAGACTCTCTGTTTAAGTACCTATCTCTGTAAGCTCCCCTCCTGGAAAAGCCCAGTCTGCTCTGATTGGTCAGCGTTTCCGGGTCTCCTGCATCTGCGCTCTCTGCATCTCTGCACTGTCACTGCAGTCGGCAAATGACTGTAATGGAGTAAAGCATAATTTTCAACCATGAAAAAATTACCAATTAAAGCTTCTAAACCAAAATTTTCCCTTATGTTAGCATTTAGCTACATTTAGCATCGTACTTGCAGCTGAGAAATGATTGTAATAGAGTATAGCGGCACTTTTTAACCATGAAAAAAGACCAATTAAAGCTTCTAAACCAACATCATCACAACTGGACATCAAAAGAACATCCAGGAAGCTGGCTGATAACAGGAACCACCTCAGAACTGAAGTCAAGAAACTCAAGCAAGTTTAGTTGCCTATGATATAGCACTTAAGATTACCAGGACCTAGATAACTGAAGCCCCTTATACACTGCCAGATTTTCAGTGAATGTTGGGCAGTTTTGCAGGCAAGCTGCGAGCGTTTAGATACACAGAGCCGGATTGGCGAGTTGATCCGAGGTGCCCAATTTTCCACTGCGTAGGGGTAAACATATTGGCAGAACCTTTTTGGTTCAAAAAGAATGAGGCGCCCTTCCGCCACGGGGGGGGCTGTTGATGACGCTGCACGTGCAACCCACTGGCGGTGGACTTAAAGACAGGAAACAGCTGATAGCAGGAATGAGCAGCTAGTAGCAAGAGGGAAACGCAAACAACGTCGACACCAACCTGAAAGAAACTGTGAAGATGAGTAACTTGGGAGACAAGGAATTGCGCACCCTCCTTGCCCGCGCAAACGAAGAGGCCATTAACCGTCAGATGACGGGAACGGTGACGGTCACTGTCACACTCTGAGCTACACGTTTTGTTACTTGTTCATGCCCCCAGTGCCCCGAAAAAGGCACATTCTGTATGAACAAAAGTAGGCAGGCGCCATTTCGCTGCACTTCCGGATTTTGTTTTATACTGCCAATGTTGAAAGAAGACTGATCGGGCTTTCCTGCAAATTTGCACACACACTGCTGTCTCTCGTGTAAAATAATCAGATCGGAGTCAGTAAGTGGCAACTGTTGATTTCTCATCACATGAAATTGAAAAAAAGATGAATAGAACCCTGTATAGAACAATTATAAACAGATAGACTGGGGATGCAGCATCTTCTGATTGCTGGTCAGAGGTCTAATGGTAATATTACTGTACATGTTTGCCATGGATGCCACCGTAGCTACAACTGCCTCTGTTGTGTCAGGGCTGCTGAACGGTGTTTTTGTGGAGACTTGACGTCATTTTGAAACATTACCTTGTCTTTGTTAAGTCTGCGTAAAGATGGAGAAAGCACAGCATGTTTCACTTTGAGTTTATATTTATTTGCACATGTTAAATCAGAGAAAAGATAAAGAAAGTATGCAGGGGAAATGAAATACAAGAAGGACTCAGTCTCACCTTCAGGATAATAAAACGTGTCAAAGATATATGTAGCTTATGTAAGATCCCTGTGTCTTATTCATGACCTCAGCTTGTGAAACGTTTAGGAAGATTAATGCACAATGAACCCCCGTCGACCCTCGTCTGAGCTGATTTTATAGTGAAAAGAATCATATGGAACATTAATCTCAGCCCAGTTATTATTTCATGTGTCTGTTTCAAACGTTCCTGTGCACATAAAATGCAGAATGTTTCAGAGCAGACTCCCCTGTCTGAGTGTACATTTGAGTGACATCAGCCTTTGGCAGTCCATCATTTCTTTCCTTTTTTATGTCAAATGCTGTGGGTGTACTGCCATACAATAAACTCAGCTCACTCAAATTAACCATGAGCCTGCGTCACTCTGACAGTCACTCCAAAGGCAAATGTCAGAGTGGGACCTGAAGCTCGCTGCCTGCTGTTGTGCACACAAAGACTCAGATGCATTCAGATATTTGTAGCCAGGGGGCTTTAGAATAGATGACTGATCATTTTCCTCCCCGAAGAGAGAGTTTCCAACCACAACAGACTTTCCAATAGACCGTGAAGCTCCGCTCCAGATGTAGCTTCTTTAATTCTTCATGCGCAGAGTGACGGACAAGAGTCTGGAGGCTGCAGCACACCAGGATACGTGTTTTACTTGTTTTACTAAAGTAAACACTCTGGTGGGGCCCTGACTCTTGGTGCTGCTGTAAACAGGAAGCAGGGATGATTCTGGAAATCTGGCTGCTTCTTTTCAGCTCACGCTCATCTTTTTAATCTCTTTAACTTGGCAACACGAGTCCATGTCGATCAAGTTATAATGTGTGTCAACTCTGGGGTGCATTTCACTGTATTTTCCTAAATTATAGCTCATTAGGGGGCAAGTAATCATAGCTGACTGCATATTGAGTTTGTTTCCAGGATAAATAATTGTGTAATTCAGCAATATTTAAATATAAGTGGCCACAGTACATTTTTAACGGCCCAAATGTAAACTTGTGTAACAATAGCCTATTGAAGAGGCACTTTAATACAACATAACACAGCCTTAACTGTGACACTTCAGTAAATGAAAGGATTTTAACACAATGAAAATGTCTCTGTAATTATATAGTATATCCTCTAGTCTCTCAGTTCACAGTCTATCATTTCTCTACGTTATTATTATGTATCCCTGTTAGTGGCATAATAGAAATATCATTAAAATGTTGAGGAAATACTTGTTACTCACCTTCACCTCTGACAGTAGTTCGGCTTTTTAAATCTCCTGCATTGTATCGCACGCATAACACGCTGTCAAAACATCACACTCTTGCTGCCCATAATCCCCTCATGCCAGCTGTCCCTTTTATACAGACATTGTTCCAGTGCTGTTACTCCCTTAGCTTAAAGGAGATACAACTCTGTTCCCCCATTCATTGACTGTACCCTTTATACAGAACAGTGAGGCGGCATAACGCCATGAAACTCCCGCCTTGAAGGCTTTTGTTTGCTGCAGTTCAGTGTTTCTCAGTCCTGCTGTGTGTAGCTTCATTAACTGTTAGCTTTGTTAGCTCAGGTTGCTGTTAGCTCCGTCAGCCAACACACTGCAGAACTATACTGCGCACTGGTGGCTAACAGCTAACTAGCTCGCCTCCCAGTGATAACAACAGGAAAACGCGCTCTGTTGTAGTTGCTCGATTCAGTTTGTCTTTTGCGAAGCGTTGGTTGTACATTCAGTCCCGTAGGCGTCCTGAGGGAAGATCTCTCTTCCATCCACACACATTTTCTGTCATCTACACTGTTAATGTCGAACCCTCGCTAGCTGGTGACGAGTAACGTTGCTGTTTTTTGTTTTTGTAGAATGTTGAACTAAAAGAAGCGAATGAATTGGGATGTTTTTGGAATTGTAAGGTTGCGTTTGGAAAGGATTGCAGTATGGGAACTTTTATTTGAGACAGGTAATCTAATTGAGACACTCAATCGCTAAAGAGACTTGGTAAAACTTAGCGGCCACAGGGAGCCATCTCCTGGCGATATGTGGTGGTCACAAACTAACTCTGTGTAACCCCCGGCCATCAAACAATAATACATCTCCTCCCCTGGTTTTGTGTATTTTTTAATCCACTTAAAAGTCCCAAAAGAGAGTATAATACTTTCTTTTACCTTGTATGATCAGTTGCATCATGGCAGCACGCACCCAGCTAACCAAAACTGTAATCAGTGAAGCCTTGCATTAGTTCATGCAGGACACAGAAGTCATTCTCACAAGGCGGTCCATTTAAATATAGCCTTCTACTCACTGATCCCTGCTACACCACTGCTGCTGCTGCTGGCAATGCTCTACCTCCTCCACTTCAGCCTCCACCTTCCTAATTCAGAGTCCTAACATGGCTCAGAGGTTAGGAAGGTAGTTTATGTCTTGCTTTGGGTTTACTCTTGTATTTCCAGGGGGCTCTCTGCATTGCGCTCCCTGGTTTGGTTTAGCGTGCTGCTCATCTAATCCAGGGGGCATCTTAAAAGTGGAGCCATCAGCACCAAGCATAACTGTGTTTCCATTTGTTGCATAACTGGTTAAATCTCTGATGAGTGTTCCTGACTAAAAGATTGACAGTAGCAGACTTTTAAATGACCATTTTTGGAGGAAAGACGCCAGATGTGTTGGCACTTTTTCCAGGACTAATACCGATCCAGATCTTTATCTGAGTCACACTGGTGCAAAAATGTTTCTATAAATATTAAATGTACACTACGTAACATCATTTGTTCTCTCAGAATATGTAAATAATGCGTCGGCTAGTACAAACTGTGCTTTGATTTACAAACTTGAGGAGAGTGATCTGTTAAAAGTGCCAAATCTGCAGCCACTGTTGGTGAAATTAAAGAACCGTGCTTTGTGTCTAAAAACTGAACACATACCTCTAAACAGTCAACGTTATAACATCAGTCAGCGCATCAGTCACTCATCCCTCCACACCTTCCCTGCTTGTTTCCACAGTCCAAGGTAAGACACTGGCCAGAAAAATACACAGACTCATTTTTATAAATTCAGGGGCAAAAACATCCCTTATATGGCTGCACGCAGATCCCCCTTTCCCTTTATTTGGAGGAGAAGAAATGCACAGCAATTTGGAATACTAGAGGGCAAAACGGGCTGCATCGCTATCCAAAATAAACTTTGAGATTCCCGATTCTACATTTCAGGCAAGTTTGTGCATAGCAGAGTGGTTAGTCACTTTGTGTTGACACAGACGAACTTCTGTTTAATTTCAGTTTTTAATCTCCAGAACCTCTGCATTTATTTCCCACATCTTAATCTTGAAACGCTGCCCTGTTAAGTTGGCAGTTATAAAATATTGTGAGAAAACATTTCATGTTTAAGTACAAAATAGTGCGATCCAAAGCAAGAGAAACGCAAACTATGGAAATGAAAATCTGTCTGACATAAATAAGTATTGCAAGACATGTTCCTGTTATTGTGTCCGCTGCTGTGTGCTTGTATGTTAGAGATGGAGAGGGAGCTGGTGAGCTCTGAGTTACATCAGGAGGAGGAGGAGGAGGAGGAGGAGAGCGTTGAAAAGAAAAGGGGCTGGCGTTTTCCCCAAGGACAACTGATAAACCGTTTGGCAGGAAAGGCCTTGCAAATGACTGCATTCCTTGTTAACCTTGTAAGGCTATTTTTACCACTAAAGGGCCTTTTGAGCGGGCACCTTTTGTTCGCCCTGCAGCGTGAAACAGGAAGGACTGGTTTGCATTGTGACCCTCTGGGAGTTTGGCTCCAATCTCTGTCTCTCGTCACGATCCAACCATCCATCCTAATGCTGAGCCCTGTTTACGCAATGAATCTTCACTGCTCCCGACAGATGAACCCGGTACCTCTGCCGCACAGTTCACTGTAAAGCAATGCAAATAGGAAGCCGAGGCCGTGCACATATTTCATAATAAAGCTTAGATTACAAGAAGTAAAGTTGGAGGTTTTCCCAGGCAATGTGCAAAAGCTCTGCCTGAGTAATGAAAGCTAACTCCCCGCTCCTCTGTCAAAGGGATGTTTGCTCTCTGCATGTTTGTACATGTCTTTTATTGTGTTTTCAAGGGACATTCCAGTGGTCAGAAATCCCCGCTGACTGTCCCCGCGAGGTGAAAGGCCCTCGAACAGGCCGTCTTCCTGTTGCCTGGCCAGAGAGTCCATCTAGTGTTTAGCAGTGTTTGAGCTGCAGCTCCTCAGGGATTCCTGGAAGTGAATGTGATCATGTCTTAAGAGGATTATAAGGGGGCCGTGGCTGTGTTGAGCCAGAGGTCAACATCGCTGTTATGGTGGGAATGACCTCGCTTGTCACCGTGCATCTGTCAGTGCGTCGGCGTGCACCGAAGTGACCGAGTTGCTGTCGGCTTTCTGCTGCAGGGACCTGATTTCTTTACAAAGTGGAAATGAGAAGCTTGATTTTTTTTTTTTTTTTTTTTTTTACCTTAAGGGATCACAGAAACCTGAGGAGCAGAGCAAGATTTCTGCTGCTGATTTCTTGGCCATGTGCGTGACAAAACTTCATACTGGGAAAGTATGCTTTACCCATAAATGATACTCACCCTGTGTTACTTTGAATTTGCAACAAAAGAATCCATTAACAGAGAAAAATCTTCTTTATTTGAAGTATATCAGCACAACTATATCAAGACATCCATCTACAAACTCTGTACCAGTCGTACACTCATTACTTCCCAAACAGACAGCCCTTTCCAACGGGGAACTGAATCATAAGTGAAGCTTATCTCTGCACTCTTCAAAGCCAAACTCCACTAACAAAAACAGTAATTTTACCCCACTGAACACAGAAGCAGTTGGTCTACCACTACCTCAATGAGTTAGTTTGTTTGTGTTATTTTTCGACTTTGTTGAATCTGAACCGACCCTTTGACACACCAGAGCCACACAATAACACAAACGAACTAACCGATCGAGGCAGTGGTAGACCAGCAGCTCCTGTGTTCAGCAAGGTAAAATTATTGATTTTGTCAATGGAGTTTGGCTATGAAGAAAGCATAGATAAGCTTCACTTCCCCGTCAGAGAGGGCTGTCTTTTTGGGAAGCACTGAGCATACCACTGGATAAATGAGGCTTGGATAATGCTACAGACTTGTTTGAAAGTTTGTTGTAAACAGAAGTTTGTCATAGTTTTACTGTTGTTGAGCGTGGACCCCCATGACTTAAATTCATCAAGACTTTTTTTCCGTTTTTGGATTCTTTATTCACTGGAGGCTTGCGAGAAAGTTTTCGTCACAAATTCAACGCAACACAGGGTGACTTAGGACTGGGCGATAAGATAAAAATTCATATCTTGGTGTTTACAGGCTTACTGGCGATAGACGATATATATATCTGTATGTTGACAGAATGGGATACATGTTTTCAGTTGCAAGTCAAAGCCACATTTGAGATGTCACAAGCAGTTTTCTAAAATCAGACAAAATAAAATGCAAAAACAGGGATTTTTTTCCAGTTACACCTCTAATGACTGGTCCGCATCAAGGTTTCTGTGAAGTGCTGTAAAGTTTAGTTGATTCAAAACACACATTAAACATGGCTTAATAGAGACAGTTTCAAACACAAGTACACAAATCAGCTTCACTATAACTCGCAGCATTCGCAGACAAACACTTGTCTTTATCTGGACACATTTTCCCCACAAATACAACATGCTAATGTTTTTAGCACAAGCCTATGGCATTTTACATTGTATAAATTAGCCTAGCAGCTAGCAGACTTTTCCTTACATGAAGCCAGGGACAACAGCAACATTTAACAAAGGTGAAAATTCAGCTCCATTACAGCTCACAAGGTTCACCGACAAAACTGTCTTATACTAAACACATTTTCCAAACAAATATATATAATATATAGGTCTGTGTCGCCGCAATGTGTAGTTACATTTCTGGGGAGGTGTACATCAGGCTACAGCTCTAAAAAGTGTTGATGGAGAGCTTGTGAGTGAGTGAGTGGGGCGGAGCTGTCCTCATCTTTGTATTCAAAATAATAAAACTGAAAAAGCTGAGACTGAAACTGAAACTAGAATAAAAAAAAGTAGTTGCTTGTGATGCATTCTCATGGCAAGGAAAACTGCTCTCTGACAAATATAACATAAGTATCTAACACTTAAAATGAACCAGCTGTGGTTCAGAAATATAGCCTGGTTAGTGAAGAAACAGATGACTGACAAGCTGCATGTAAACCAAGATTTTAGAGTAACAGCAAGCCTGTTTCACAAAAGTCATTTTCCAGCACAACAAATCGTGGCTGTGTCTCATTTCACAAATCATTGCTGACAAATGTGCGAGTCCTACAGCGCTCCCGCATGCATATGTATGGGCTGCAAGTACGGCATTTGTTTTGATTAGAGAAATGTGTCAAGAACTTGTTCTCTGATTTCTTCCTGCCCTAATCTGGTTTCTCCCCGTAACCTGATTCATTGTGTGTGCATATAAAAACAACATCTCTGTGACTGTACTCCCTCCAGCTGAGGCTGATCTAAGCTCATCTATCATTCTCTTCTTCCTCCTCTCTCAGAGCCTGGATGAGCTGGACGATGATGACGCAGGGGAGAAGGACAGGAGGGAGGAGGAGGAGCTGGTTCAGGCCAACACGTTCCAGAACGAGGCCATGACGGCTGACCCTGCCACCGGCCACTTAATCGTAAGGAATGACATTACAGGAGGAAGGAGGGGGAAGATATTTTCTCACTTCTGGTGGCATCTAGCTGTGCTTCGGTGGTGTTTGCCCAGGTTCTGAGATGTGCGTCTGTAAGATTTTAGCCTGTACTTCCATAAAATGAAGGCTTATAGAGAAGTTATTCACATTTATTGCTAACAAAGCTTTCAGCATCAAAGATTACATCCAACATAAAGTCTCTGCCGTAGTGTCTGTGTATTGCAGTCTGTAGTATCTGCAATAGATATGATACCGTATGATATTCTATTTTTCCTCCGCACTGAACTCCAGCAGACTATTGTACAGATTGATTCATCGGTGCTGCCAAACAGAGGCACTGTTGCTCAGGGAGACACCCAGAGAGCTCAGGAGCAGAGGTTGTGTGAAAAGCTGCAGTGATGCAAAACCCAAAGGTGTCTCGGCATTTCATCATCACTGTGAAATCAGCTAAAAGCAAAAAAGAAACACCTTAAAATGCTGTTAAAGCTACTTGGGGAGATGGTTTCTCACAGGTCGGCAGCCTTTGGTTTCTGTTGGTGTCAGTTTCTCATCCATAAAGCTGGTTGATCTTAAAAAGGAGGTCATGAGACTTTGTAGAGATGGAGTTTGCTTGTAATCGTTCAATCATTCTCGACTTATCAAGCAAAAATATGAAATATTCAGTAGCTGCAGTTTCTGCAATATGAGAATTTGTTGCTTATGTCAAAAGTCTTTGATATTTTGGACAACTCGAGGTATTTTTTTTACACAAAACATGAACAATTTGTGCAAATAAATCACCCGTCAGTTTAAAAATTCGAGCCCATCTATAGCCCTGTAACAAAGATATCACACTAGAGGTTACACAGAGTCACACAGCGGTGGTATGATTCAGCTCCCGTGTGTGATTACAGACTGCAGCCCTGCAGCGTGAAATCAAAAGAGGCGTGACAGTCGTGACATGTACACAACAGCGTCGGCCTCTAGTGTGACATAAAACACACACGTCAGCAGCATTTTATTAACATAACAGTGGCATAACATGGCAATAACAGTCATTTACCGTCTCTGTTATATGGTGGCTGATTTCGTCCTCTGCTCGGAGGGTAAGGAGCTCCCCGACCTCATTGTTTTCCAGATTTGCAGACACTTATGGCTGCTGTTGTTCTTCTTTGAGTTAGCTGCTAACTGCTACACGTAAGACGTTGTCAAAAATTCGCATCCATCCTGCCCACGGTCCCTTTCGCTGGATGTCTTGTTTATAAAGACATCGTTTCAGCACAGTTACTACCTTTCGTGGCAGCTTAAAGGCGAGACCGCTCCATCCCGCCATTGCGGGATTGTACCTTATATCCAACACGGCAAGGCGGCATAATGGCACCATATTCTTGACTTGAACAGGCAGTGTAAAAGGAGTTTATCTCTATGAGCTCTATCTCTTGCCACACCAAATTCTAAAACTTTCCTTTCCTTTCCTTTGCTTTCTTATACTTTTCTTTCCTTTCCCTTCCCTTCCTTGCCTTTTCTCTTGTTTCCTTTCCTTTCCTTTCCTTTGCTTTCCTTTCCTTTCCTTTCCTTTCTTATACTTTTCTTTTCTTTCCTTTCCTATCCTTTCCTTTCCTTTCCTTTCCCTTCCCTTCCCTTCCTTGCCTTTTCTCTTGCTTCCTTTCCTTTACTTTCCCTTCCTTGCCTTTTCTCTTATTTCCTTTCCTTTCTTTTGCTTTCCTTTCCTTTCCTTTCCTTTCTTATACTTTTTTCTTTCCTTTCCTTTCCTTTCCTTTCCTTTCCTTTCCTTTCCTTTCCTTTCCTTTCCTTTCCCTTCCTTGCCTTTTCTCTTGTTTCCTTTCCTTTCCTTTCCTTTCTTATACTTTTCTTTTCTTTCCTATCCTTTCCTTTCCTTTCCTTTTCTCTTGCTTCCTTTCCTTTCCCTTCCTTGCCTTTTCTCTTATTTCCTTTCCTTTCCATTCCTGTCCTTTCCTTTCCCACTTTTCTTTCTTTTCCTTTCCCTTCCCTTCCTTTATTGTCCTTTCCTCTCCTTTCCTTTCCTGTTGTCTCTGATGTGTAAGGCAGTGTTTAGACGAAAGAAGCAAATTTCACCTTTTAATTCTTTTACAAGCTAAATGGGTGATCAATCAATCAATCAAAGTATAGAATCATAGACAATGAATATGATCATTAGTTGCAGAGTCAAAGCAGTATCATTTACATCACACACCTCTCAGTGTTTCTGTGTGTGTGTCTCTGGACCACAAGGTTAAAAGCCACATTCATCAAACTTCGCCTGAGAGCCAGTGTCAGGATCTGCTTCATGTATGAGGTGTCTGGTTCTTAACAGTGTGAATCAGTGACTGACGCCGTCGACAGAATGAATCTTTTACTCTTGGAAAGCATCTCTGTGTTTATTTGATAAAAGTGAACCCATGCAGAGACAGTCTGCTCTTCCCCCAAATAAGTCCAGGAGGCGTCTGCAGAGTCAGGACATAAATCAGTGAGGAAAAAAAAAAACAAGGAAACGAAATCAGGAATGACACGCTCATAATCTGAGTCTTTTCATTTTGTGGAGAACAGCGGTTCATATTCAGTAGTGCCGTGTTTGTAATTTCCAACTCACTTCAAATACACAGTGATTTTCAATAAGAAACTGAGCACATGCAGGATATGAAAAGCATCCAGCTGTGTAACAACGACTCAAACCTCCACTCTGTTTGGATTTCTGTAAAACATCATCTGATTTACATGAAAATTGCTATTTGAAAGAAAGAAATAAAAAAACAAATCAAACGGCGCTGCCACTGAGTGACAACTCTTGTGGATGTAGTTAAGAGTCGCGTTCCAGATGGATCGGCTGTTATGCATCAGCAGGCTTATTTTGTTTTGGGCTGTAACCGTCTGAGGCTGTTTAGGCGAAACCAGGGCCTGTGTATGAAATATGTACACAAACACCACGCTAACAGGAAGATTGTGACAGCACCTGCTGAGAGGTGGCCTGGATAGGAAATGAAAAGCAAAGGATTTGACTAAGGTAGTCTACGCATAAACAGACAGCAAGCAATTCAGCGTGATGTATTCTCTACATACGTACATTTATAGTGAGAGATTCCATGTCCATTCATGCTCGCTGAATCTATTCTTCCCGTCACAACATGCAGCCTAACGCAGACCAGATGTGGTTATGCAGAAACTAACCATTAGATGTCTCACTGTCACTCATAAAGAGGCAGACTGGGGAAATAAAAGAGCCTGAGAGGTCCAGTGTGGTCAGTGGAGCTGTCAGTTAGACATCTGTAAAGATGGAGCATCCCAAATATGTGCCGCTCCGCCTCCCGGGCCCCATTTATCAACGGGAGACAAGCAATTGCCGTGTCAGGGCCGTTGTGATATACAGCGTCCAGTCGGGCCTCTTAGCTGGTATCAAGATATCTGGACAAAAAGTTTTTAAAGAGGAGCTCAGTTCGAGAGCTGCAGGGCTGTTAACAGTCTCTCCTGGGTCTCAGAGCATCTCCCAACCAAAACAAGCTGTAACTCTTCTGTGTTAGCTGCTGAGGACATAATGGAAACTCCACGACGGGTGCTGGATATGAAATATTTTATCAGATGTTTCAAATTCTGCAATGATGTCCTTTTTCCATCGTTTTCTGCACTCTTAGAAATAAGGGTTTCAAAAGGGTTCCTCCTGACCATCTGCTTCTGAAGACCCCTCGTTTGAAGAAAGGGTTCTTCTAGGGCTCTATTTAAGTCTAAGGAATCCATTAAGAACCCTTGTTTGTAGAAAGTGTCCTTGTAGGGTTTTTTTATAATGATAAAGCCCAGTTCAGACCAAAGATTCGCAACAAGACCAGTTGAAACAGGCAACTGCTTGCAGTACAACGTTCTGCGGCGTTCTAAAAACCTGCTGGTTCACACCAATGAAACTAGATGAGATGGTGAATCATCGCTATGGAACATCTCTCTGTACTTCTGTTCTGATTTGCAGCTTTTCAGACTTGATTTGTAGCTGAATATAATTTCTAGCTTCTTAAAATATGAATGAGGATAGTGATAGTGAGATACTGGCTACAACCAACTGCAGTCAGTTTGTAGTGATGAAACGGTTAAAAACAGAAACAAAACAAGCATCAGATGGACTGTATTCATAATAAATGCACCACAATAATATAAGACCCATCGTCCGACACCGGACATCGAAACCTTTACGTTCTATAACCAGCTGCGGTGATTTGACCAGCTGAGTTGCAGGTGACACCATCAGCCAGCTTGAGTCAAGCTGAGAACGTGTTCCGACCTGGATCTGAACCAACTGCAGTCACATGACACATTGTTTGGGTTAAACATGAGCATGTTACAGTCCTGGAGGATTATTAATGTGCGCCTCCTCCTGTACTGCCTTAATATGCACATTCAGCACATCCAATGCATCAAAACATTGTTTTCTAGTTGGAGCCGCGCCTCGTTTTCAAACTGTATGCTTTGACTCAAATGAACAATGACAGCAATATAGTCCACGATGAGCAGCGCTAAAATCAACCTGCGTAGTTGTCCCTCCATTGTGACATTAGAAAGTGTCACATTTATCTTGACAGTGTACTCTTCTTCAACGTTTTCTTTACTTCCTGGATTTTTCCCACATGGAAATTCTGACCAATCAGGAGCAGCTTTCTCACACAAGGCATTTGATCTGGTCCACTTGTAAATGCTGCCGTGAGAACACGAACCAACTCTAGGCAATTATGCAGCTTTGTGACAAGATTAGTCCCTGATTCAGACCAAAGGACACAACTCTAGGTCTGAAAGCACCCTTGAAAGCACCCCATAAAGGTTCTACCAACTGTCCTCCTACGAGGGCGACCTGAAGAACCCGATATGGTTCTAGTTGTACCTTTATTTCTAAGAGTGTAGGGACCTGTGTTCCATTTAAATCTGCTTATAGAGATGTTGTGTGCTCTGTGTGTGTTTCTGTGCATGGACACACACATTTCTTCTGCGTGTGACAGGACACATGTATCTGATATGTCAGTGAGGCCCTCTGCAGGCATGTGGTCCTGGTTATCAGGCCTTACCTCCCTCTGGTATGCAGGACCTACAAGAAAACCTGTTTCAGTGATCCAGCAGTCAGAACCATATGGAACATTCCTCAGGATCATCTGCATTTAATGTGGCGCCAGGTCCACAGCACAGCAGCTCAGGTCTTTTTTCTGCCTCTCTCTCACACACACTGCAAACACTCTCCACCCAGCACTTTTTAAACGAGCCTCATTTGCATTTTTAATTAGCACCTTTCAGTCCAAAAAATGGTGCTGATGCAGAGCATCTTGTCTGAGCAGCAGGGAAACGTTCACCGCCCATCACATGGCATTTCCAACCAGGAGCTGCAGCCCCAGTGCGAGCAGCAAAAATGAGTTTCATGTTGGTGCCTGAAACAATATTTGATCACACTCACACCTCTGTTGATTCAAGATTTTAGGGATTACTGTGATATAAGCCAACTAAACCACAACAACATTTATCTTTGACAGGATGGCTACCTGCAAAAACACTTTAGCTAGTTGGTGAGAAAGTAAAATAAATGTTCACAGCAAACCAGGGACGCTGCAGCACGTTATTCAGATATCATTTAAAACATGAAAAAAGAGGAGCTGTTGCAAATTAAACAGCCTGGAACTTTTGAGGACAGACCAGAGTTAATTTAGTGTGGTATTTTTCAATTTTTAATTTTTGGTTTTCATTTCAGTTTAGTTTCCAGAGTGAGTTTGCAGGTTTCAGTTTAGTTTTTATTGTTTAAAAATGTTAAGGTTTATTTTTATTAGTTTCAGTATTAGTTTTGGTTTTTCTTTTTCTTTTTATTATGATATGGAGGGTATTTGTCAGTGGTAAGGCTGAGGAAATTCAGAATAGGTGTTAAAATACAAACACTTGTGAAGGCTGACTCACAGTCATGTAGACATCTGGGTCTCTATAAACATGCACCAATGCCTCCTTGTGTTTGTTGTGTTAATGCAAATAATGCATTTTATTTGTTAGGGCGCCTTTCATGGCACTCAAGGTCGCTCTACAGTAAAAATAAATACAAAATACAGCATACAAATAGCAGAAAACACTGCATAAAAATACATTCATACAAATACAATAAAAACGGTGGGCAAAAACAATAAAAACACAGTGCATTGGATCAGATGGAGTGGGCAACTCTGAACAGACAATTCTGAGTCTAAAACTAAAGACGTTTCCTCTATATTTTTATTTTTCTTAGTTTAGTAAGAGCACAATGTGGTTTTAGTTAGATTTTATTTTTTGCTAAAGTCTAGTTTTTATTTTTACAGTGCTCTGTAGCAGCTGCTACTTAAATCTAATCCATCGATCTGATCTGATCTGATCTGATCTGATCTGATCGATCTGACCACAAACTGATCGACTGATCAGTTATTCAACCTGCAGCTCAAACTCGTCAAAACTGCTGCTAAGTAAAAAAGGGGAAAAACTTATGAAGAGTTCAACCTGCGATGTGTTCATGGACTCATATAAACCTCAAAATTCACAGAGGGGACACAGAATGATCACCGAATGACACACCAAAATAAATTCTGATTTTTTGAAGCAAGATATGTATGAGGTACTTATCCATAGTCAGTGTTTTACCTACTGTAGACGTGTGGTCACACCTCAAGTTTGTAGAAGCGACAGGAGTACTGATTTGAAAGCTAACCAATGTACTGCATGAACGGGGGCAGCAGCAAAACGTATTGTAGCCACCAATGAAAAAGTCCCACCAAGAAAAAAATCAATAACAGTATTTTCACTGCTTTACTTTTCCATCAGTAAGCCCATCCCAACAGGAAGCTGTTAATGGCTTCAGTTCCTCATCTGTGCTCTTGACAAAGTCACCAGACTCCACTGATTTAAAACAGTCATGTTGGATTGCTGAACACGAGAGTTGCTGGTCTACCACTACCTCGATCAGTTACTTTGTGCTTTTATGTGACATTGGTGAATCCAAACTAACTCCTTTAAACACGGACATCCCACAATAACACAAACAAAACCCCAAAATAAAATAACGATTGAGGCAGCAGACCAGCATCTGTGTTCAGAGATGTTAAATCACTGTTTTTCTCAATGGAACCTGGCCTTGAAGAGAGCAGTATAACAGCTTCAGTCTCCATCTAAAATCACAGCTGGATGGCAAATAAAGCAGTATATTTATTTTATTTAACCCATATTTAACCAGATAAATCCCATTGAGATCAACAGTCTCTTTTATAAGGGAGACCTGGCCAAGACAGCAGCACAAAAAAGACCCACCCGACTCATTCATCCTTGTACTTATGAGAGCTTTAATATTAGACAGAGAGACCAATTCATGTAGTTTCAGCTCTTTTTGAAGGTTAATCCAAGTGAGAGGAGCAGAGCACATAAAAGGTTTCTTTCCCAACTCGGTCCGTGTGCTAGGAACAAACAACAAAACTAAATCTTGAGATTTCAGACTGTAGCTACAGTCCGATCTCTGTTCAATCAAAGTACAAATGTACGAAATAGAGCATACACTTAAACCAATATTGATTTTTTTAGGTGGCTCAAATGTATTTTGCTGCTGCCCCCTCCATAGAAGTACATTGCTTAGCTTCCGTGTCCAACTCCTGCTGTCTCTCCAAACTAGAGGTGTGCTGACTAAGATCCACTATATGGAACACACTAAGTACATTTACATGCACGCAGTAGTGGAGCTAAGCTCCTAGCTCAGCTCATCAGTCAAGTCGGACGTTTCGTCTTGTCTGAGTATACATGCAGAAGAGAAAATTGAATTTCTGACCAAGTAGGTCTGACTCCACCTCGATAGGCGGCGCTGTATCCTTTTTCATATAGTGCGTATTGAACTAGTTCCAATTGACCCGAAGAAGAAGCTAACAGTTGTTCAGACACTTTTTAAAATAAATCCGCGTTTCACGTTTTCCTACCATCCATAAACTTCAAAATGTTTAGCTACTTTAGCTGTCGGAGCATGAATGTAGTTTCCTCGTCCGTCCAGAAGTGCGTCTTCTGCTTTTCGGTCGCTATGGTGTTTGTTTGTTTTTTTTTTTCTGGGAGTTAACTGCGGCTACGTCATCTCCTTCTTCTTCCGGGTGAAAGCTTGCAGAGGAAAAAGTGGTGCATGTGCAGAACGCCAAGTCCAACTCCAGTCGGACTAAGTGAATACATGCAGCAATAGTTCCATTTTCAATTGAATTATCTAGGTGTGTGTTAGTTCAGCTACAAGTAGTCCAGTTTCAGTCGGACTAAGCCAATAATTCGATTTTCTCAAGCTGCATGTGAACGTACTGACTGACTATGGATTAGTACCTCAAACAATCCTGCTTCAGAAGATCCAAACTATCCCTTTAACTAAAAAAATCTTGGCACAGACATTGTGTATGTGCAAGAAAAGCTCATTTAGGAACCTCAGGCTAAAATACCTTTGACTAATACACATGCAGCAGCTGTACCGGTCACACACAGGGCAGGAGGTTGACATGACTTTCTGCTGCTGTTTACAGTGTAGTTTGCAGCTTGTTCCTGTTTTCATCCTCAGCCTTCGATTTATGTCCCAGGTTTTGACATCTCTTTCTGCAGCCTACATCAAAGACTCAGCTAGGTGAGGTTAGCATCTAAATGAAAACAGTGTGTGAGAGAACTGCAGGCATCTCTACCTAAGTAGTGCGTCACAGCAGGTTCAATTTTAGCCTGTAATTATTGTGACAAACATGTTGACGTCATAGATAAATGGCAGCAGTAAGTGATGGGAAAATGGTTCAGATGTTTTCATACAAACATATACAGCACAGGAAAGGAGCTTTGCAGTAGCCTAGTTTCGTTGGTTCGTGTATTTGGCCTGCCTGCTTCTTTTTAATGCCAATCATGTGTGCTTATTTGAAGAGCATCTCTCTCTTGAATTTATCGAATGCCTCCAGTAAAATTGTGATCTTTATCATCTTTGCACAGACAAATACTCCGAGCGCTGCGCTGCTGGATAGAAGCTGCAGCCAGATAGAAAGCCAAAGATCAGCTTTTCATGTGAGATGGCATTCCTTTAGAGCTTTGTGAATTTAATGAGCTGTAGACATAAATCGCCGATCACATCAAGCCTTAAACGTCCGAGCGAGATATTTGCTTGTGTTTTATCTCGTATTCAAAGCGGCGTGGAGTGTTCCTCACACACAGAAATGCACATCAGGTAGTAATCTGCTCGAGTTCAGTGATAAAGTGCTCGTTTTATTGTTGATATTTGTCTCTCTGTATTCTGAGTGGCTCTGCAGCCGGGCTTATGGGAGCTGTCAGCACAGCTCAAGCATGATAAATAAAGTTGCACGCGGGCTTGTATTGTGTGCAGTGAAGGAGTTGTACATGAATTACGCTGACCTTGTCTCGCAGATTCATACCCCAGACAGGAGGTACACACTGTGGAACACTGCCAAAAGCTGCGGCAGTAATGTGGCAAATGAAGTCTGGGATGTTTTCAGTAAACAAATAAGATTGTCAGCTGCATATCAGCCACAGAGGGATGTTAATGATCGGTTTATCCTCAGAATGCCTTTGTAATAGACGGGTTGATGACCTGCAAGCTGCATATAATTAAAACCTGTTTGTTACTGTGCAGTATAACCTTGGTGTTAGTTTGTCTCTTTCGTTAGTTAAAAATCAGACTTTTACAACTCGTTAAATACTAAACACACAGTATAAAATGTCCTTAACATTATGGCATACACAAGAAGAAGATATTTGAGTGTTTTTGCAGTGTGGATGTCGATGGACGTAAAGAAAAATCTGGAACCTTGTGTGACACACACGGCTTTTCTATTTATGTATCTGCAGTAGGTGGACACGCTGCCAAAGTGTAATTGGCTGAAACTCTCTGCAGTTGTCAGACGATGTCACAAGATAATAAAATAGCATGAAATTCTGACAATTATGTATCTTATAACCCCATCATATATGGTGCTTTTATTTATAGCACAGTGCTTCTTAACTAAGTGACATCAATGCAACCTAACGCTGAAGAGAGTCCAGTGGCTCGGAGCTGTTAAAACCCCATGTACAGGCAGGAATTGATTGCATTAAAGGGACAGTTCACCCCTAAAATCAAAAGTACACATTTTCCCTCTTACCTGTAGTGCTGTTTATCAGTCTAGATTGTTTTGGTGTGAGTTGCAGAGTGTTGGAGATATCAGCCGTAGAGATGTCTGCCTTCTCTCCAGTATAATGGAACTAGATGACACTCAGCTTGTGGTGCTCAAAGCGCCAAAAAATACTCTTTATAAACTCAACATCAATGTCTCTTTCCAGAAATCATTGACCTGGTTACTCAAGATAATCCACAAACCTTGTTGTGAGCAGTTTCATGTAGGAACTATTTTCTTTCAACTGAACTACACCCGTCAACAGTATCGCCACGAAGAGGGAAGTAGAGAGGGCAAACATCTTTTTTTAATGATGTTTTTATTGAAGGATGATTGCAAATCATACAAAGTTACAATTGAAACAATACGTTTTCTTCCATTTTTTTCTTTTCTGAACAAACATCCCTCCCTTCTCTCACCCATCTCCTCCCACCCCTACCTTGAACGTCCATGGAGGTACAGGTTCAACACACAATGACATTGATTCCACGTAAAATAAATAAATTAATTTAAAAAAAAAAGTACAGTAGAAACGAAACGAGGATAAGTAACTTTTTTAAAAAAAGAAAGGAGAAAAAAGGAGAAGGACTTTTGAACAACAGTGTGTGAGAGTAAATAGCAATAATGCACAATTACATTATATTTTTCTCCTAATCAGGAGGCAGTTTCTAAGGCTATTAAAATAAACTTTCTTATAGATTCAGTCTAAGAGTAAATTTAATCCTCTAAAGTTTGAGAAAAACTACCAGGTCTTTAAGGATGATGGGGGTTATTGGACTTCCATTCTCGCAAAATTCTGTGACGAGCTAATAGAGACGCACACGCCACTATATCGGCCGGTGTGGCAGTCAGAGTAGTAAGGTCCTCTGGAACCCCAAACAATGCTATCAGAGTGCAGGGTTGCAAATCCCTTTTTAAAATTTTTTAAAATCCCTTTTCATTCTCCAGAAGCAGTGAAGCCTGGTCAGCAGAGCCCAACCACACGCATACAGTTGTGTTTTAAACACAGAAATCCTTTAATTAGTTGTTTCTCTTGCCCTTCAACCAATCTTGAACTCTTAAATCGTCACTTCCTGTGGGTTGAAGAAATCCTTTTTCTTGACACCATAATTTCATTTATAGCAGTCCAAAAAGTGTATAAATTCTCGTGCTAGCCTCATGATGCTGGAGATCAAACCCTTTTGCTTCAGCTCTCCAGTCTTTTACTTACTATCACATAAGAATCATTCTCGCTCCTTTGTTTTGACTGTGTGCAAATGAGGATTGGCACAGCCTCACAACGTCTGCTGACCGCCGTAACCTTCCCTCATATTGTTGTTTTGACTCATATTTCAACCCTCTTTCACCTCAGAAAATAATCAATCCAGTCCACTGACCCCTGCCAGTCGGCCAACAGACTCTGAATATGAAACTTGCTCACGCTGGATCTTAAAAATCAGATGTATTAACATTTCTGAGGAAATGTAAAAGCAAACAATTGTTTCTTGTCGGAAAAAAGCAGACTGGGTTTCCAGGTCAGTTGTATATTCAAAGAATCCTGTTGGCCTATTTGAGTTACACTAGACAGTGGAGACAAGAGAGTAAACACTATATTTACATATAGACAACATTTCTTATTTCTACACTGTGATCTGTGCAGACTGGAGGCTCTGTTAGAGGGTTATAGCTGCTTTGAAAAATATCACATCTCAACTAAAAATGTTTTTTTATGAGGCCTTGGTCTTTTTTCTGTCTTGTCTTTACAGGACTGATTTGCTACCCCCGTATCTAATTAATTATTCGGGGACGAGGGATGTAGTAGTGCAGAAACACCTTGTCGATCAACAGAAATCTTTTCATAAATGTGTAATCATGATTGCAACTTCTCAAATCAGACAAAACAAGCAATTTTAAGAGCCCTGTGGAATAGTGATGGAGTTTTTTCCGCAATTTTCTGACGTTTTATAATTTTTAAAATAATTGACACAGCACTCAGTGAAACAGATTTTTAGTTGCAGCCCTAGATGTGAGAAATTGACCTTCCAAGTTTGTCTTAGTAACCCCAGTACGCTCAGTCTGGCTCAAATTTTCATGAAGTCCAACTCCATGGTTAAAGTCCTACCCTGTATTAAACATAAAGGAATATTTCACCCAAAACAATATTTCTGTAAGGAACACTCATCATAGATTTAACCATTTATTGCAACAAATGGAAATACAGTTATGTTTGCTAATCCAGCATGCTAAACCCAAACAGGGAGTGCAATGCATAGAACCCCACAGGGTGTGCAAGAGTGAGCCCAAGCAAGAAATAAAATACCATTTAACCTTAGAGCCCTGTTAGCACTCTGAATTAGAACGGTGGAGGCTTGGGTGGTGGAGGTAAAGCTTCAGTGAGTAGGACGCCATATTTAAATGGACCGCCTTGTGTAAGAATGGGCTGTGATTGGTGTATCGCTGATAAGAAACAATGATCCAGTCTGACTTCTGTGTCATGAACTGACTCAAAACTTCATAAATTATATATAATATTCACCTCCCTAGGCTCTCTGTGGTCCCAGAAAAGGTTTGCTATTGAAAGATGTTAGGAATGCGGAACACCAGAAGAATAAAAACATATCATTGTAAACAGACTTCTAAGGAAGCCGAACAAAAGGCAGCAGAAAAGGTGACAAAATCTTGTAGGTGGGTCGTTGATAAAACACTCAAGCAAGTAAACGTGCACATGCATGCACAACAAATTCCTTCACAGGAGCATCATAGGCATAGATGGGGGACTGGACTCACACGACTTAAGTCAGTGTCAGATTTGAGTCACAGTGTTGAGAACTTGAGACTTGATTTAATAGCATTAATAAAACACTTGATCTTGACTTGGTATTTATGACTTGACTTTACTTATACTTGAGACAGACAACTCAGAAGGACTTGACTTTTTAAAAGAATAAATAAATATTTGCTTTTTCTAGATATTGAGAAGTTATGTTTTGTTGAGTTTTCTCCGTGGGGTGTCTGGGCTCAGCCTTAGAGATAGGGTGAGGAGCTCGGACATCTGGAGGGAGCTCGGAGTAGAGCCGCTGCTCCTTCACGTCAGAAGGGGTCAGTTTAAAAGGTGGTTCAGGCATCTGATCAGGATCCTCCTGGGCACCTCCTGCTGGAGGAGTTTTGAGTACGTCCCATAGGAGGCCCCGGGGCAGACCCAGAACGCACTGGCGGGATTACATATCTCATCTGGCCTGGGAACACCTTGGGGTCCCCCAGGAGGAGCTGGAAAGTGTTGCTGCGGAGAGGGACGTCTGAGGTGCTTTGCTCAGACTTAGCTTCGGATAAGTGATTAAAAATTAATGAATGGTTGGATGGTTTTGTTTTTGGGTGGTTTCTAGTGCAAGGTGTGCAAACCTGGCAACAGACCAGCAGAGGCCAACGCACGAGACAGCAATCATAGAGGTGGATAGTTCAAAAATCATAAAATTTGGACCCAAAGGATTATGTTGGAGGTGACGACAGTAAGAGGAAAACAGCAGTATGCAAAGTCTACAGCTCAAACATCAGTGATACGACCACCACAACATTCAGCTTCATCCGTCACTTCGTATTAGCTAACTTAGTAGCTTACTGGCTGATCAAACCTCAAGACTTGACCTGTGACATGCTTGACTTGTAGCAGGGTCTCGACTTAAGTCTGCAACTAATTTGATAAACGATTAATATGAGTAATTTTTAAAGAAAAAATAGGTCAGAATTCTCTGAATCCAGCTTCTTACATGTGAATATTTCCTGGTTTCTTTACTTCTCTGTGACAGTAAACTGAATATTTTTGGGTTGTGGATAAAACAAGACATTCAAGGATGTTATCTTGGGCTTTTGGAAACACTAATTGTCATTTTTCACCATTTATGACATTTTCCAACAAGTAAACTAATCGATAAATGAAAAAATAATAATCAACAGACTAATCTACAATGAAAACAAGTCATTAATTGTGGCCTAAATGGGTTGAGGCCACGTCTGACTTTAGAGTAAAGTACACATTTAGAGTATCACCGTCTGTCTGCCTTTGTCCAAAATTCCTGATCAGACAGTTTGTGGAAAAGATTGAACAGCAACAGCACTGGCTGTTCATGTCCAGCTATGGCAGCTGTTGGATTACACCAAATCCTCGAAAATGTCAGTTTCTAAAACAAATTTCATCAAAGCGCTCTTAAATCCAGGTGTTGCTTGGACCAGGCCTGATGCGCAGATGAGGAATTATTTAGTGACCTGCTGCTGCTGCAGACTGCCCTCTTACTGTCCTCCATCTCCGTAAATCTATCCAGGCTTGAGCCAGGGAAGAGATGAGGGCCGGGATTTCATCCACGGGTAATAGATGATATGTCACCGAGACAGAGAGGCTGGTGCATGCTAAGAGTCAGCCACAACGTTTCCCCTCGCCCCGCTATAGCCAAGTTCTGACTGATAGATTATAGCGGCGCCAAGGCTCCTCAATCAAACCTGGGACCCTTCACTGCACAAGACCTTAGGAAAGAGGAGATGCGTATTCATCTCACACACCTCATTTTTTTCTGGGAGATTTTACCCAAGGCGATTTTAGTGGAGCATCACTGCTGTATAGGTCTAAACAACCTTTAGATCATACAGTAATGGGAAAAGAAGATAAACATGCACCCCCCATGTTGCAAAACAAGATTGCCTTCCACAACTTGGGGCCATGGGGCTCCTGTTGAACTATTAAATGCAACAAAGCTCGTCTATATATCAGCTCAACAGCTGCGATTCACACAACACAACCCAAAGGCTTTCTATAAATGCTGCCACTGATACATTTCTCTTATCGTGTAGATGGAGTTCTGTGTTTTTCCTTTTTAGTGAACCACCAGAGGCAGATAAACACAACAAATGATACCAAAAACCCATTCCAGTATCTACTGAGTTTCTAAAATTACTGTAATACTTGAAATTAGAGACTTGAAGTTCCAGTGAGTAGGATTTAGGGAGATATACTGGCAGAAGTGGAACGTAAGTATGTTTTCCTAAGTGTATAATAAGAATAGGTGTTTTTTTTTTTTTGTTTCCGTAGAATGAGCTGTTTATATCTACATAGCTAGCAGGGTCCTTGTCCATGGTTGCCGCAATGTTTCTGCAGTGTCCAAGAGCAGACAAACCACTGGTTCTAGATAGGGCCATTTGTATTTTTAGCCCCGTTTCCACTACACACTTTCAGTGTAGTACCTTTGGAACCAACAGTAACCCTTCAGACATGATACCTAGACCCTAGTGTTTCCACAGCAAACAGTACTCCTAAATTTGGGTGAGGTTGTTGTCACTCACTGCTCCGTCCAGCACTCACTGTATTTCCTCCTTTATCAGTCTGCACCTGGTTTATTGTCCACAGAACGAGGCTGCACGCCCACATTTTCAGGCTGCAGTGAGAGTCTCTTTCCATGGGATATGTAAAATTAGCAGGTTTGTGCATTTAGTCCTTCTCAGACAAGCTCGAGGGTTCTGTGTTGCCAGAGCCCACAGGAACAACGCTCCATGACACTTGTTTCCTTCTCCGAGTGAGGATTAGAATATATGTAGTTCACATAACCTGGTCGAAATTAATATATATTTTTAAACGCTTGAAGATCCACTCATTACTAAAAGTGTGTGTCATCAAAGAGAGACATTAAAAAACTAACTGAATAGGGTGGTGTTCACGGGTTTAGTGTTGCTGTAGCCCACAGGAATGACGCTCCATGACGCTTTTTTTCTTCAAGTGATTCAAATATACATTGTTCACACAATCCTATCAAAATGAACATATATAACACTTGAAGATCCACTCATTACTAAAAGTGTCTGTCATATAAAAACTAAAGTAATGGTCAGAGTTGTCACAGTGAAATTTAAGGTGTGTTGATGGATTCACGTCATCAACTCATACATTGAGTAACATTACAAGTTAACGTTCCACCTTAAAAGTCGCCGGCAGTCGGCCCAGTAAATTAAGTTATTTTTTCTTAGACTCCAGCTGCTGTGAGAGGCAGCAAAACATCCTTTCATTTTATAGTTCCAGTTTACTAATAAAACTCTTAAACTTCTCGACGAGCCCGACAGCATCAGAAAAACACAGATTTTTAATGTGACACTGCCTTATTCAGTGTTTTTACTGGTTTAAATCATTGGGTCTGTTGTTCTGGAGAGGAAGAGACCTCTGCGGATTGATTCCCGGTAAAAACCTCCTAAAGAATAAAAAAAGTTGAAGGGATCCTAACTGGGAGTTCACGCTTGGCAAACAGGAGCAGTTTCAGTTGGTCTAACTCCGCAATCCTTACAGCTAGATGTCACAAAATGCCACATCATCCTCCTTAAACAGCACTGCTCTAAAATAAATCTTTAAACCCTTGAGTGATTCCTTTTGGACTTAAGGTGTTCCTTTTCTTTTTGTTTCAGGAAACCCCCAGATCTGGGAGCGGCCGCCACAAGAGGTGAGTCCCATTTTATTATCCTGACACTGAGCGCACAGTTTATCTGCCTCAGCATCACTAGTAATGTGTCAAGAGAAGGAACAGAGGCCGGGATGAGAAACAGCACTTTGAGTCATTAATTACGCGAGCAGATTCTCTCTGAAACGGTCAGAGGGCCTTTTCCTGGTGCGTCACTGTTGAATCTCAGTGCTGCTCTTTTCATGCTTTCATTGCTCAGGGAAGATAGCTGTTGATGACTGTATTGAACAGTAGCTGACAGGACGCCATCTGGGCTTTGGACACTTTGTTCAGACCATCACTTCTCTGCTGTAGCTGGCAGGGACTGTTGAAAGTAAATCTTTTGCTGTGAAAGGTTTGGAGTCTGAAATGTGTGGTTCATTTCGGTGTAGATTGCTTTGCAAGATTGCATTTGATAAGGGGCTTTCAAAGTTCTTTCAAACATCCAAAAGATTGATGTTTGGACACCTCCTCCTGGGCAAATGTTTTTTCTTCTTATTTCATACAGTTTACTTTACTGTAGAAGTTTTGGCAGAGAGCACAAAGTTGGGGTCGAAATAAATGCTCTTTCATGTGCTTCCATTAAACTACAATATACCTTATATAATAGTCAAATCCCTGACGTGCTGGAGACCAAACTTGTGAGGAAAATGGTACTTATTGATCAGCCAAATCCTAACACTGCAGCCTGCAACACACAGTCAGCAGTACAAGTTCTGCAGTCCTTTGAGAACATCTGTGTGTGTCCACTCGGTGCGTATTTATTCTGCTTTATTTGCAACCAAATTGTGAAGTTGTGGCCAACCCCGACAGCCAAGTTCACCAACTGACATTCAATCTGGCCATGTAATTATGGCCACTGCTCTCATCAGCTGGCTCGGCTACACTTGGACGCTCTGCAGTTCTGCAACGGATAACCCGCCAGGTGGGCCGGCCGGGCGGGCAGCACAAGATGGCTGATAGAGCAACTCTATAGATTCCTCTAATTTACTCTCTCTTCTCTGTCAGCCCGCTCCTGTCTCAGCCACTTTATCTTTTTTCTCTTTAGATTGGAGCCCTGCTCTGCACAGTTTGTCCCTGCTCTCCTCGAAAACTACTTGTAGAATGTTGAAAACTCTGTTTTCATGCAGCCGTGACACATGATGTTCCATCTTATATGGGATGATAAGATGTTATTGATACAGATGCTATTATTATTATCGACTCTGCTTATCGATTCTTGATCAGTTTCCTGTGTGGAAGAACAGTAGGCTGTCACAGGTTTTTAGGGTCAGTGCAACTGTCTCATTATCTCTTGGTCTGAAATTAGGGCTGCCCCCGACTAAGAATTTTCCTAGTTGACCAACAGTTGTCATTTAGGGCCATTAGTCGACTAGTCGCCCGCATGTTTACGATATTAATAATATCGATATTAATATTAATGTAATTATTAAATGATATATTTTGGTGGTTTGAGTTGAAGGTGTGAGAAAGAATAGTCTCAGTAACATTGTTAACACTGTGCTACATTACAGAGAAATACAAACCGTACTAATGAACCTTCATTAATATAGGCCTATATTTTATCTACAAGTGCACGTCACACACTGAGCGAGCCGCCTGTTAATGATGCTGTGGGCTAATGGGCATGTAGCTACTTCCATGTTTCACATGATACGTCATGTTTGTAGTGGACCAATGAAGATGAGTTTACATATCACCTTGGGTTGGTCCTTCACCTTCTCAAAATGATCCCACACTTTGGATTTCCTGCCCGACATGTTATTAACTAGCCTGAGGAATAACTGCAGGCACCAGCCCTGGAAATTAGGGGCCATACACATGCTGCGTCTTTAACCGCCTGGAAAACATGAGGTTGGGTGCTGGGTGCTACTCTTGTGCCTTTTGTGTGCCAGGTTTCAAGAGTGTGTCTGATGTTGCTAAGCAATCTTAACAAGCATTGTATAGCCTATTTACCTGAAACCCTGAGTACAGAGCTGATCTTCTCCCAGGAGCTGTTGATAAGTGTGTAGGCCTATAGTCTGTGGGACAGATGTAAAGCTCTGGGTAGCCCTGCACTAACATGATCAACTTTTCCGTGTTTATCAGACTGAATATTTACAGAAGAAGGGAAAGATATCTGTCGGCTGTGATTGGTTTGTAACCGGACTCCTGTCTGACTGCTGAGCGTGGCCACTTCCTGTGTCTGTCCATTCAAATTAAATTCCCACATGGTCCAGTCATATAGGTTTTGATTTATTTTGACAAGGTGCAGCTCCTAATAGAGTTTCACATTTGTTTGTTTGTTGTGTTTTTTTTCTGCGACCAAGCAACTGATAAAATCTTGCCGACTTGAGACCTTTCTGGGCAACTTAGATTTGGTCGACTATTACCTAAATGATAGGAATTGATAAACTCTGAAGCATATGATTCAGATCACAATTTGGAACCAGTTCTTGATTCCCATTCCCAAATTGGAATATTTTAATCTCTATAAACAGATATCTGGACATGAATGTAGAATCTGAAGGCAACGGGACAGGATTTTGGCATCAGAACTGTTCTGGTTTCTGTTTGTAGTCTGAGTAGTATTGACCAGTCCAGTTTAAGCGGGCTTTGGTTGCGTGCATGTTAACAGTCTGTGTGGAGAGATGGGACGCATTGGCAGAAATGCAATCTCTGAACCCATCAGCTATCATCTGATGAGGATTTAGCCTCTTATTACTCTTTTAAATGCCATCTCCATTCATATGCGGAACTGTAGACATTGTCTCTCAATGCCATTCTCACATCTCATGTTGCCAGTCAGATTGTAAACAATAACCTGCGCATGAAAGAGGAAGTCTTGGCCTAGATATCCATTATCCATTATCCGGATATCTGCTGGCTTCTCTGGAACCCCTGAAATATTTCCCATTGCTCCCAGAGGCTAAATACTCGTCAGACCGATAGTCCAAGAGATATTCTTGTTAGATATCTAGCATTTCATTCTGCCTTTTGGCCAGTTGGGCTTATCTGATAGAGCTTATTAGCCTATGTAGCATCTTAGCCAAGAACACAAATATTTTAGTGTCTGAAGCTCCTGCCTTTCAAACAAAACAAAATACTTATGTACTGTAGCTCATCTTAAATAGTTAAAGGCGTCTGGGAGATTTAAGTATTCTAACCCTAAACACACTCGTGTCAGCTCTGCCTATTTATAAAAGTTTAAATCTCAGCAGCCATTGGGAAAAATGAAGCATTAATCAGCTACACTTTTCAAGCCCTGACCCATAAACTGTGGTTGTTTGTTGTAAATGGACAGGGAGGTGTTGCTGATTAAACAACCGGCTCAAAATAACTCTGAAAGTCTTTATGTGTTCTTGCTATTTGGGGGAATGGCATGTGTTGGGGCGAGGCGGGGTGTTAATCAGATGTTTGAGTACTGTGTGTTGTGGTTTCCAGTGTAGTTTTGACACATTGACACTTGAGTGTGTGAGAGACGTTGTTATACCTGTGGCTGCTGCTGTTAAAGGCTCTCCTGTCTGTGCTTTCTCCTTCCCACCTGCTGAGGCTCCCGAGAGTGCGTGATTGGCTCAGCCTCTCTCTCCCCCAGACCTCACGCTGCAGGGTGCTAATGGGCCGCGGTGTGATATTTAGTATCGAGGCCATGGATGTTTAGGCTTAGCTTCGACACCCGCTGAGCACCTTGGAGTACCCGTGTGTGTGTTGTTTGTGTGTGAGCGTGGGTGTGACCATGAATATATCTCTTAACAGCAGATAACATGCATGGATGTAGATACACAAGGCATGTCATCGCTTTGCGTTTCGTGAGAGGACGTATTCAGTGTAACACTGTAATAAATACTTGTGTGTATGCTCAGTGTTTTGCATGTGTGGTCGTGCTGATATAAAGAAGAGTAGCCTTGAAGAGCCTACAACGAGAGAGACAAATGAAATGCACTTTATCTTGTCGTAGGCGAGCACCAAGGAGAGTGTTTCAAGGACTCGCTCTTGATCAAAAGCGACGGCCGTTGCAATGTTTGGCTCTCTGTTAGAATGAGTGAAAATAAGCTGTTGGTTCTGTCAAATGAATGTACGGGAAAAATAGCATCTCTGCTTGTCAATGAGAAAGGGCACAGTGGCCTCAATAGAGAAAAAAAGACAGGCTGAAACTCAGGAGTCAGAGTCAGAACTTTTCCTAGTCAACCAACAGTCGTCATTTAGGACCATTAGTCGACTAGTCGCCTGCATGTTTAAGATATTACTTTAATTGTTAGATGATATATTTTGGGCGGGGCAACACAATGGTTTGAGTTGAAGGTGTGAGAAAGAATAGTATCAGTAACACTGTTAACACTAGGGATGCAACGGTTCTCAGTAAAATATCGAACCGTTCGGCCCACCCTGCACGGGTCAGTACGCCCTTATGGACCACGAGTTTTCGGTTCTGCAATTAAATTTGCATTGATGCTTTACAGGCCACTGTGTGTGTGTGTGTGCCTGTCCACAGGATGTGTAGAGAACGGCCGAGTCAGCCTGCTGCACAAAAGCCCTCCCCGAAAGTTAATGTCCAATCACTGTTGTGGCTCCGCCCACTCACCCCCTCACATTGTTGTAACTTGAGCTGGGGAAAGTGGCGCTCGCCTCACACAGAAAAGAAGCGGAAAAAAAACAAACAGAAAGCCATGGCAAGCGAAAGCAGAGGAGTTGAGAGACTGAAGTTTGAAGAAGCACCGGCTTCATACAAATCTCCGGTGTGCGATCATTTCGCTGTTGAATACAACGATGAGGAAGTGAAAACAGTTAACAGAAATGTCACTGTCTGCAAACGTTGCTTGAAACATGTCCCATACGTAAATGGAAACACGAGCAATATGAGCATGCATCTCCAGCGCAACACCAGCGCAGAAAACAACTGTAGTGTATACTGTACGAGTTGTCAAGGTTAAGAGGCTGTTAACTTAAATGAATTACAGTATGTTTGCATTTGGAAAAGTGTTATTCAGTACACCCGTGGTACTGGAATTTGTTTACTGCTAAATTTAGTTTTTACTTACAAGCAAAATAAAGAGATAATTTTGGGGGAAGAATTGTTCTCCTAACGCACAAAACACGTACCGAAACCTTGGCCCAAAAACCAAGGTACGGATCGAGCCGTGGGCTACGTGTACCGTTGCACCCCTAGTTAACACTGTGCTACATTACAGAGAAATACAAACCGTACTAATGAACCTTCATTAATATAGGCCTATATTTTATCTACAAGTGCACGTCACACACTGAGCGAGCCGCCTGTTAATGACGCTGTGGGCTAATGGGCATGTAGCTACTTCCATGTTTCACATGATACGACATGTTTGTAGTGGACCAATGAAGATGAGTTTACATATCACCTTGGGTTGGTCCTTCACCTTCTCAAAATGATCCCACACTTTGGATTTCCTGCCCGACATCTTATTAACTAACCTGTGGAATAACTGCAGGTACCAGCCCTGGAAATTAGGGGCTATGCACACGCCAGTTGGGCACTGGGTGCTACTCTTGTCCAGCTTTCAAGAGCGTGGCGGCAGATTGCGTCTGAGGCTGCTAAGTAACCTTAACAAGCACCATATAGCCTGTTTACCGATGCACGTCATACCTCTCTTTTACCTCATGTTTCCTTCCTTTCTCTAAATGGTCATATATCCAGTAGAAACTCAGGATGCCAAGGAGGGAAAAGAAGTTCTTTATTGTGACAGTGTTGTAAGCATATTGCTCTCCACTGTCTCTCCCGTCTCAGAGTTAAAAGTACTTTGTAAAGTAGTCTAATAATGGGAACATCATACTTGGCAGATCCTGAAAGGAGTGCAGATGGTACAAAGGAGTTATATTTGTCCTTTGTCTTGCCAGCAGCTTTCCTGTCGGTTCCAGCTGTAGAAAAATGCAGACAGCCCCCTTCAGACAATTCAGCGAAGCCTACAGACGTACACAGAATAATTTGATTCCCAGGGAGATTTTATAAACCTGGCACAATCTGTTCCTACCGGGGAGTGGGAGTTGTCGTCGGGTGGGGGGGGGTGCAGAGCCAGCAACTCATTCCAAGTTTCCACGTCAATAATTATTGAAATAAGGTCAGTAAGAAAATACTCTGCACATGAATATTCCTTCCCAGCTGCCCCAGAATCCGTCTCCAAGCAGCGAGAAGGTGAAGAGGAGATAAGGTTAATGTTCTGCTCGAGCTGCATTCAAAAACCTCTTTTTTTTTTACCTCTCGCCAGCTTAAGAACAGTGACGCACAAGTTGCCGCTGCCATTCTTGAGCCAATTTGAAGGTGTAATATGTAAATTGTTTCATAATCAGAATCCTTTTTGCACCAAAGTTGCAAACCCTCTACGGCCTTTTCTCCATTAATGGAATAAAAGGCGGAGGGGTGTTAATAATGCATGCCTAATTGAAAGGGCAAACACGAAGAAGATATTCCCACCTGTTCTTTTGATGATGGATGTGTCATCTCATTGAAGTCTAATAATGTGGCTATGATTCATACCTTCAAACAGCCTCGGTGTGAATACAGTGTTGGACGCTGTCAATAGCGGAAATCAACACAAAATGCAAAGTTTTATCAATTCCTCTTTCACATGGAAGAATTTGAAGTACAATAATAAAAAACCTTGAGTATTAGAGTTGTATTCGGTGTTGTATTTATGTGTCTGTGTGTGTTTGCAACAGCTCTGCAGGGCCGGGATCTGAGGAGGAGGTGGGTGGGAACAGCAGACAACGGCACAACCGTCACGGCAGAGACGGAGGAGCTGCAGCACCGGGGAGTTTGGAGAAAAGGTTGGAGGAGCTGGAGAAGGTACATCCTCTGACACTCACTACTAACACTGATTAGTGCTCCACTAATACAAGCACAAGCCGGTTGAATTGTGTGTTCAAGGGAATAGTTCTTCATTTTGGGAAATACTCTTTCTCATATCTGTGTTTCAAAGCTGGGGTAGGCAGGTTTACTTTGGCCTCATTGGGCAGAAATCCCATAATTAACATTTGAACATGTTGTAGTTCAGTTGTCTGAGAGAAAATTAGACGTCTGCACCTCCTCTTGACTCTGTTTTTGGGGGTTTAAATGTAGCCTGTGAGAGGAGACTTTGGCCGATAACTGGTCATTTCAGAGAGAGGGTGTTCCTATTAGCTGTTCCACAAATGCAGATGCACGTGTATGTCCCTTTAGATGTTGACAGCTTGATTCAGCGGTGGAGAATCCTGCAGAGAAGGTTGCTATTCCAGCGTTGGCAGCAACTGCCTACACACTGACTTCACAAAAAGGGTCTTAAAGAACGTCTGACAATAAAGGCAATAAAACGTGTCAATATCAGCAAAGCTTTTCAGAGATGGAGAGGAAATGTTGCTAACAGTTTAGCTTTCTGCTAACCAGAGTTAAACGCTCACAGCTGCAGCTTGAAATAAAGGCTAGAGCCTCAAATCACAGTGTGTCCTCTGCCTCACTCCTCCGGTCAGCGGCTGCAGCAGCTCAAACTCAGCCAGTGCAAACCCTCAGCTCTGGAGGACAGTTAGATGTGGTGCTGCCGCTGGCCACCAGCCCGCTGTGAGTGCTGAATTTGAGGTGCTACAGCCACCAAGTAGACGTCCATCCCTGGAGCCACTGCCTACCCTCCTCCCAGCAAAGTAGCCCACAGCGGTGGATCAAGACGGAGGGACCATTGGGTGTGGTAGCTCGCTAATTCTTGTCTCACTTGTACGCTGATAAAAAAGAAAAGAAGAGAACAGGGCGCCAGTGGCGGACCTGCCAATTCTGGTGTTCCGGTGTTCTGGTGCGAATCCCATTCGAGCCGCACAGTGCTGGGCTGTGAGCACAGGTCCTCAGGACGTCAGGCCCTCATGCCACCCTCATGGAGTCTGTTTCTGACAATCAGAAACATGCACACCAGTAGCCAGCTGGAGGTCATTGTGTAGGGCTCTGGCGGTGCTCCTCCTGTTCCTCCTCACACAAAGGAGCAGATACTGGTCCTGCTGCTGGGTTGATGCCCTTCTACAGCCCTGTCCAGCTCTGCTCGTGTAATGGCCGGTCTCCTGGTATCTCCTCCATGTTCTTGAGACTGCTGGGAGCCACAGCAATAGCAATCCCTCCCCTCAAATGAAAGACCAACTATCTGTGGCCACCACATGTAAAACCATTCCCTTTTTGGGGGTTGTCTTGCTGTTGCCTCTCCATTGCACCTGTTGTCACTTTAATTTGCACCAAAGCAGCTGAAACTGATTCACAATCACTTGTTCTCCCTCAATGGACACATTGATATCACTGAAGTTTAACTGACTTGGTGTTAGACTGTGACAATGAAGCGTTCCCTTCATTTATTTGAGCAGTGCGTGTAGCAAAACCCCAGAAGAAATTAGCTTAGCTTAGCATAAAGCCTGGAAACAGTGAGAAACAGCTCACTCCAGAATCAAAAGATATAATATTGCTTACCAGTATCTGTTAAGGTCACTTATTAACAGCGATCGCAGCGATCAGTGGCAAAATATTAGATATACCTTGATGTGTTTCCCATAAGAGAATACTATGGATCTTCTTATTCAACTCTTGGCAAGACAGCAAATAAGTTTATTTCCCAAAATGCCAGACTAGTTCTTGTAATAGCGCCCCTATGATTATGTAACTCATGATTTTGTTGTATACTATGAGTTTATTTTATAAAGGTCACTCTTAAAACATATATCCATTTTTGTTTTTGCTGATGGAAAGGTAAGTAGATGTGGACAGCTGCTCTGAGACTGGACTGTTTCCTGTCTTGGTCCAGATGAGTCAGAATACACATCCTGGCAGGTTTTTATCACCTCCCTGCTGTGAGAAGGTCAGCGCCTGTTGTTCTTGAGTGTTCTTGATATTTAATGGAACATCTTGCCGATCCTGTCACTCTCACCAATGGAGCCTCAGCGAATTATATCACCAGTTGTTCTTCCTGCTGCTTTTTTAAATTAGCCACAGTGGAATAAAAAAAGCTAAGGAATGTTCACTTAGTTTTTTATCACTCATCCGCTCTTTGCTCTCTGTAGCTTGTCCTGTTTTTCTTGTTAGTTTTTTTTAGATCAAATTTGTATCCGTAGTTTTAACTATATAGCAAATGAGCAGATAGTCATTTGCTGGTCAGGTGGGACTGGGAGACAAAGAGATTACAGATGAAACTAGGCCGTAGCCTTCGTTTTAAAAGTACTGAGGTTATAAGCCCAAAAAACAGACATAAATATACACTCACTGGCCACTTTATTAGGTACACCTTAATTGCTTGTTAAATCAATCAATCAATCAATCAATTTTATTTATAAAGCCCAATATCACAAATCACAATTTGCCTCAGAGGGCTTTACAGCATACAACATCCCTCTGTCCTTGGGACCCTCACAGCGGCTAAGGAAAAACTCCCCAAAAAAACCCCTTTAACGGGGAGAAAAAAATGGTAGAAACCTCAGGAAGAGCGACTGAAGGAGGGATCCCTCTTCCAGGACGGACAGACGAGCAATAGATGTTGTACAGAACAGATCAATATAATGAATTAACAGTAATCCATATGACACAATGAGACATAAGGAGAGACAGATATTAGCAAAATAGCACCCAATAAGCCAATCATGTGGCAGCAACTCAGTACTTTCAGGCATGTAGACATGGTGAAGACGACCTGCTGAAGTTTAAACTGAGCATCAGAATGAGGAAGAAAGGTGATTTAAGTGACTTTGAACATGGTATGGTTGTTGGCGCCAGACGGGCTGGTCTGAGTATTTACTGGGATTTTCACACACAACCATCTCTAGGGTTTACAGAGGATGGTCCCAAAAAGAGGAAATATCCAGTGTTGATGCCAGAGGTCAGAGGTCAGAGGAGAATGGTCAGATTGGTTCAAGATGATAGAAAGGCAACAGTAACTCAAATAACCACTGGTTACAACCAAGGTCTGCAGAAGACCATCTCTGAAGCAACAACACGTCCAACCTTGAAGCAGATGGGCTACAGCAGCAGAAGACCACACCAGGTGCCACTCCTGTCAGCTAACAACAGGAAACTGAGGCTACAATTCACACAGGCTCACCAAAACTGGACAATAGAAGATTGGAAAAACGTTGCCTGGTCTGATGAGTCTGGATTTCTGCTGCCACATTCAGATGGTAGGCTCAGAATTTGTCGTCACGGATCCATCCTGCCTTGTATCAACGGTTCAGGCTGCTGCTGCTGGTGTAATGGTGTGGGGGAGATTTTCTTAGTACCAACTGAGCATGGTTTAAACACCACAGCCTACCTGAGTATTGTTGCTGACCGTGTCCATCCCTTTATGACCACAGTGTACCCATCTTCTGATGGCTACTTCCAGCAGGATAACGCACCATGTCACAAAGCTCAGATCATCTCAAACTGGTTTCTTGAACATGACAATGAGTTCACTGTACTCCAATGGCCTCCACAGTCACCGGATCTCAGTCCAATAGAGCACCTTTGGGATGTGGTGGAACGGCAAACCTGCAGCAACTGTGTGATGCTATCATGTCAATATGGACCAAAATCTCTGAGGAATGTTTCCAGAACCTTGTTTAATCTATAACACCAATAATTAAGGCAGTTCTCAAGGAAAAAAGGGGTCCAACCAGGTACTAGCAAGGTGTACCCAATAAAATGGCCCATGAGTGTACATGTGTCATTGAAAGTGCTTGAATTTATGTTTTTTTTTGTGCAATCTGCAGTCCTCACTGCTAACTGCCACTAAATCATACACACTACACCTTTAAGTAAGTATAATAAACATTTACAACCAGGGCTGTCAAGCGATTAAAAATATTAATTAGCTAATTACATGCTCTTTGACTTATTAATCTAAATTAATCGCATACGTCAACTTTTACTGTGAAAGTATTAAAAACATTTCAATTCAAATTAATTTTGGCAGATGTGTCGTAGTAAAGCTGCTGGATTTTGGACACAATCGTCCCCCTGTCCTCTACCACTAAAACTGGTCTGCAGTCAATTTTGTAAGGGACTTATTTAGTCGGTCGCAGGTAGACTTACTCAGTTTGCATCTGAACGCCTGTGTGCCTCAAGTGTGGCTTGACGAGGCTGCCTGGCTAAAGCTAGCATCAGAGACTGTGCTAGCTCAGACTTCTGGGTTCGCTGCTGAATGATTTGCGTTGAGGTGATATTTCAGGCTTGAACTTCTCCGATGGTACAAAAACAGTGCTCCTGTAAACAGTTCCATCTGGGCATTTTTTAAATGTAAATGTTCCATTCACAGGGTCGAGCAGCGTCGTCTCATCTGCATCCATCAATTGACAAAGCCACTGTGGCCTTTAATGACACACCAGGTCAAAGGGCACCACGAAATGCAATTCATCAGCATTAATTTGTTAATTTTTTCTGTGATTAATTAATCGAAATTAACACGTTATTTTGACAGCTCTTATTTCAACACATTGTGCAGAAAGTAAGCATAAATAGTCATGTTTAAGAATGTAGACATCACGTATAATTTGTGTTTAAAATATAAATTTGTAAATTCCTCCTCATGTCTGTAAAAACCCAAATCCTCAGAAACAATACTGAGGACATGACCACGTTTTAGCTGCTGCCCTGAACTGAACCATAACATACTGAGTTCTTTTCCTGATCTGTCTTGCTGCGTTCATCCATCTACCACTGTGCCCACTGTTCAACCATCAAAGTGTCAGTTACACCCTTAAAATAAGACGATCTGAAGAAATATCAGCGTGTGAGAGTGAAACTGAGGAGGCAGCGTGTAACCAAAGCTAAATCGACCTCAACCACCATGGAAATGTAAAATCACAGAGGAAGCATCGACGTTATGATTGACGTGTTACTATCCCAGCCAAACCCTATCTACTTTTCAATGAGTTTTGGAAAGGCTACATCCAGAAAATCTTTGAGCCAACTAAAAGCCTCTATCAGCTGCACTTTGCTCAGATGAATTTCCACTTTGAGTCCTTTGAGTGGCCGCCCGAGTTCTGATTTTATGGCTGGAAACCGTGGCTCAGCAGCAGCAGAAATCCTCCTTGGTGTTGTTGAAGCGATGACCTTTTACGGCGCAGATATGTCTTTTCCTCCCACACCGTTCCTATCAGACACTCAACCCCTCGCTGTAGAAACTCAACTCAGAATCAAATGTCACCTGGGTGGCTTTCGGGGAAAAAGGGTTTTTAAAGTAAGTGCTGCTTCGACCTCGGTGACTTCAGCATGAGGTGTTTCTAAGAGTCAAATGACTTGAAAAATCCCTTTTCACACACTTATATTTGTACACATTGTTTCTGCGGGCGGAGGTGTGTATGTCGAAGGTCTGTCCATATGAGATTGCAGGAAAGTAAATCTCTGAGACTTCAGGCTGCAACTTTAGGTCCTTACTGAAAAACTGAAAGTACAGAGATCTTCATAAATATATATCTTTGAAAAGAAACACCTGCTCACGCATCTAACCTCAGCAAGGTTGGGAGGGGAGTCACGGAGCCAGGTCAGATGACACATTCAGAGCGAAGCCGCTAATGGAGATGTACCCTCCGTTACTGTATTGGTTTGAGAGGAGTATAAGAGATGTTTGTTCAAAGACTTAAAGACTTCAAAGCTGCAGTTATCTCTGGTGCCTTTTAAAACCCAGGATGAATAGAGTTTCATTTGCAGGCATATTTACATCGGCATCATTAATGCTTTGTTTCCTCTACTGTACCTGCTCGATACGTTTCTATGGAAACAATTTCATGCTTATCTGGAAACTGGAAATCCGGGTCTGATCATCATTTCCTCCCCAAACACAAACAGCAGTTTTTGTGAATTTTAAAGCCTCTGTGTGTGTTTTTTACAGCGTGCATAGACTCTCTCTCCCAGTAGGGAACAATATCCATTTATTTAACTGTAGTTGTCAGAGGAGGCGGACAGGAACACACTGGCTTTTAATCAAGTACAATTTGAAAGCAACACAAAAGCGCTGTGAAAAAAGAACTATTAATGCATTGTTCACTGACAATCTGCTCTGTTGATTATTACAGATTGCTTGTTTTGAAAAATATGTTGAATTCAGAAATAGAAAATTATGTATTTGATTAAAACTGTCATGCAACAAAAAGTCAGTGCTTTTTATTGATTGAGTCTTAACGCCCTCTGAAAACTTTTGGAAGTACAATGTGCTTTCAACAAAGTGGTCTCACGTGGCAACAGAATAATACAAGGCCTGAGCATTGTCAAGTGATGAATACAGCTGTTTGCAGTTGTAGGTTTGGCATAGAGGAGGCTTTCTAATGTTCAGCAGTAGTAAGGTTAAGGTATATTCTATTGGATTAAAGGGTACCTTTTTTTTTATAACAGCTGGACCATATTTTGACATGTTTTTGTGTGGGGATAGGAACAAAAAACTGGTCCAGTATTGAGTGAGACCACTGCAGTCGGCAGTGGCAAAACAGGCTGCAACTCGGAGCATTAGCTAAAATGAAACAACCAAACAGTAACCAAAAGATAAATTCACACAGCATTCACATGAGGAAGAACAGTTGTTTTCTATCAAGTACATAATTTGTGGCAGATGCTCTGTTGTGGAAACACATATTCAGCCTTTTTCATGCATCAATCTACTCTCCATTTCTGCTGGTCATCTGGGTCCAGGCCCTGGTGGTAGCAGGCTAAGCAACTTCCTGTCGCTCCTCCTGGGGAATCTCAAGGCTTTCCCAGGCCAGATGGGATACACTGTATCACTGTGTGCTCCCTCCAGCATTTTCTATCCCTCCCAGCTGGGTTCACCCCCAGAGTCAGTAGATGTATTAGCAATTCTTCTCAAAGCTCCCTTCAGATGTCCAAGCTCCCTAAAGTGTTTGTATGCATCAAACAAAGTGCTTGTTGGATCACTGAACAGCATCTGAACCCCTCTCTTTAGAAACTTTTCCAACTTTGGAATTAAAGAAGCTGCATCCTCCAATCTATTGTAACTTTCTGAATCGGACTCTTTTTTATTCTTCTACTTCCGTCACTTTTGTGTACAATATGCAACGCTATGCATGAATGCCTTTCAAGAGATATTTTCCAAAAGTGGGAACCCTGCTGTGCCCTGGTGTCGGACGATAGGTCACTGCTGCTGCTTGCTATATGTGCCTATGCCCCACCACACACATCATGAATACAGTCCATCTGGTGCTCATTTTGTTTCTGTTTCTCGTCGTGTCATCACTGCTACAAATGCAGCTGTAGCCAGTATCTCACTATGACTATCCTCATTCATATTTTAAGAAGCTACAAATTAAATTCAGCCACAAAATAAACCTGAAAAACTGCAAGTCAGAACAGAAGTACAGAGAGTTGTTGCATAGCGATGATACACCGTCTCATCTAGTTGCATTGGTGAGAACGTTGCAGAACAGCACATTGCAAGTAGTTGCATGTTTCAATACATGTTATGTTGAATTTGAGAAGAGAACTTTGTTTTTCTTGCATGCATTCAATCAGCAAGAATAATGAATAGAAGTAAACGGGGTCAAGTGTAACAACAGCAAAACTACCATGTAGGTGCCCTACTTGTCCGTGCCTGAAGCCCCTTTTACACTGCCAGATTTTCCGCGAATGTTGGGCTGTTTTGCCGGCAAGCTGCGAGCGTTTAGACACACAGAGCCGGATTGGCGAGTTGATCCGAGATGCCCAATTTTCCGCCTCGTAGGGTAGTCATATTGGCGGAACGGTTTTGGTCTAAACAGAGCGAGGCGGAGGGAGGGTCTGTTGATGACTTGTGGGAGGGACTGTTGATGACGCCGCACATTCGACCCACTGGCGTGGACTTCAAACCAGGAAACAGCTGATAGCAGGAATGAGTATCTAGCAGCACTAAGGACACGCAAACCAGAAGATGAGCAACTGGGGAGATAAAGAATTGCACGCCCTCCTTGCCCTCGCTAACGAGAAGGCCATTAACCGTCAGATGACGGGAACCTAGAAGGACGGGCTGATGTACGAGAGAATCGCTGAAGGACTGATCAGCCGTGGCTTTCCTCGGTACGTCACCATTTACGTCACGTGCTGAGCTACACGTTCTGTTACTTGCTCACGCCCCCCATTGCCCCGAAAAAGGCACATTCTGTATAAACAAAAGTAGGCAGGTCGCATTTTGCCGCACTCCCCGATTTTGTCTTTATACTGCCAATGCTGAAAGAAGACGGATTGGGCTTTCCTGCAAATTTGCACAATTCCTATGTAAAAAGGGCTTGAGATTGTTTATGCTGAAGTGTTTTAAATAGTGAGGTTTTAGTGAAAATGCGTGTGTTTGGGAAGTACTGAGCGTACGACTGGCTAAATGAGAATTGGATTATACTGCACGAGTTGTGTGAGAGTCTGTAAACAGATGTGTTGATATAGTTTTGCTGCTATTAAACGTGATCCTCTATGACTTCAATTCATCAAGAATGTTTTAAGTTTTTGGATTCCTACTTCAACGTTGAGGCCTGCAAGAAAAACAAAGATTCAAGCAATAACTGTCCCATCCCAACCCTAACACCCAAAACCCCTCAAAAGTTTTTGTTTAATTGTGAGTTTTTCCTCTCAGGCAGTGATGCTCCAGTGCAGGTGTTTATGATCTGGCAATTACCATGTCTCATAAAACTGAAGTAAATACATTTTTAGTCCCATAGCAATGTGTATGAACCTTTTCATCAGGTGCAAAGATTAATCATCCATGCAATCATGTTCTTAATCTGTGTGTGTGTGTTTTCAGGAGCTGGCCAGAGAGCGCCAGGAGAACGACAGGTTGCTGAAGGCCCACCAGGACAAAGACGACCTCATCGGGAAGCTGAAGGAGGAAATTGACTTGCTGAACAGAGTGAGTCCAGCCTACGTAATTTTCTGTTCTGATGTCTGATATTTTGAGCGTTCCTTTGTGTTTGTATGTGTGGGCGGCTTGTGTGGGCTGTAAATCATCATCTGGCATTTTAGCGGAGCTGTGTGTAATAGCTATGTGTTTTTCTACAACGATTTCTCCTGCAGTCCATTAGGATTTGGACACAAACAAACCTTTATTTTTGGATTTACACACTTGTTACAAATGACAGCGAATATCAGAGGCATTGTACGTGCAATTTACATTTTAAAAACTCACCAGTGGTTTGGTGACATTTGAGTCTTAAAAGTTACTGCTTCCCAGTGTTGCAGTGACATTAATGTCTTATTGATTTCTCCGCCAAAAACAAATTGCCTGGTGGATAAGAAGTTCAGACATGATTGTATGTCTCGAGCAAATTAAGAAAGATTTTTTTTTTTTTACTTTTTGTCAGCTTTAATTTGAGGGTTTCTTCAGTCACATTGGACGAACACTGTTGTGGTCCTCGTCTCAGAGGGTTTGGACGGATTGCTTTGTCGGATAAAGCAAAAAAGAAAGAGATCAATAAATAAGATGTTGTGTAGTAGCAGCTGAAAACACCAAAAATACCACAGTCTACAACTTTTAAATACCAAGTTTCTTCTGCTTTCTTCACTGACTTTACTCTGTGTGTGTGTGTGTGTGTGTGTGTGTGGATGTGTGTGTGGGTATGTGTAGGAGGTCAGCCTCGGCACAGAGCACAGGTGAAAGGCTGCAGGATGATAATGAATTAAACCAAAATGCTAAAAAGAACCAATAAAAGAACAGATAACGTCGGAGCTCATCAATACTACCGTCTTTAAAAAATTTAGCCCAGGGGCTTGTTTAATACCAGGTTTTAGTACCCATCCCTACTATTATTAGGAGCAACATAATGGGACATGGTTGTGTTATAACCTTCACTGCTGGTTGACAGTGAAACAACCCAACCTATTCTGTGTATGTATGTTTTATATAAGACGCCATTGTGGAATAACAGCATAACATTCCCGCCTTGAACAAAACACATGAACGTTATTGGAAACTAGGGATGTCAAAGGGTAACTGCTGACAATACTTTTGTACAATTATGCATGTCAGTCCATAGATTAATTTTGTTACTCTAAAGTTTACTGCACTGCGCACCAACTGGGTCTGGTGGGAGCTAGCTAGCCACGCTGCTAGTGCCGCTAGTAATGCCATGCTGACCCAGCAGAGTTGCTTTGGAAACATTGTACCCACCCTCCGCTCTCTCTCTAAGTCACGCTGGTGAGTAAGCGGCTAAATTCTGAGCTGCAAATCCCCTTTAGCATTGCTAACAATGTTAGCACAGTAGCAGTGTCAGCACGGCTAGTGGTGCTAACATAGTTAACAATGCTAAAGGGGATTTGCAGCTCAGAATTTAGCCACATAGGCCATGTTTACACGAAAACAATCAGCTGAAAACAGAATTATTTCTCATTTTCGTTTTGAAAAAAGTTCTGCATTCAGATGACAACTTTTAAAAACAATCGCTGTGCAAAAATGACCAGAAACGCTGTAGTATACATGCCAGGCCAGTAGTTGGCGGTGTGACTTTGTAATGAAACAACACGCGCCTGCACACATGTGCTTCCTTCTACAGAGTGGTGATACATATACAAACAAAATGGCAACCCCATGAACGTTTGTCTGGACGGACGACGAGGTGGAGTTGCTACAGTAAATCTACACTTAGCTGGAGAAGCATTGATGAATTCAACAGGGTGAGCAGCACAAACAGAGCTCGGGAGTCCGCCATTGTTGTTGTGATGGTCGACTTTCTCGCGCATGCCTAGTGACTGGAACCGTAATGCGCATGTGCGAAAAGTCTCAGTTTTCAGAGGAGCTGCATATTGCAAGTTTACACGACAACAAAGACGATGCTGTTATCAAAAAATTGCACTCTGGAACCCGTTTTCAAAACGTTGCGTTTTCAGGCACCTATAATGTCACAGTTGTGTAAAATGCAACTAAAGTTTACAGTTTTCGGTTGAAATAATTGTCGTACAAACAGGACCATACTCACCGGTGTTTCCAAGGCAGAGCTTCCCCGCCACTGAGATGGCAATACCAGTAGTAATCGCTAATGAGCAGCGCGGCTAGCTAGCTTCCACCCAACCCCGGTGTTGTGCAGAGCGACCAAAGCTAACGTTAGCTGACCAGACTGTGGGCAGTGGGCACTATGTTTCCACATTTTAACTTAGCTAGCCGGCTGTCTGTCGGCAAAGCCAACAGAAAATAAAATAAAGGGCAAAACCTTAAATTCTCTCCACCTCTAAATACACAGCACTTTGAAAAAGCAGCTATTAAGCTCACTGAGTCAGAGGAGCACAGGACTAAAGGGAACGGCCTCTTGTATTTCACATCATAATGTTTTGGTTTTTTTTGACATTAAACCGTCATTACTGTGGTCACAATAATGAACTTGCGGTTAAGTTCCTCCTCTGCTCCTGTCATAATTACCTCAGTAGCTACAGGGCTTTGTGACCTGAACAGATGTTGTTTAGAGAGGACAGGCCCAAATTATCTCCCTCTGAAGAACAGGGCGAGACTTAGTTGTTCTTCTTAAAAGTCTCTCTGAAAAGGAGAACTCCAAGTCCTCCCCCTGGAAAATCAGTTCAGAAAAGGTCGACTTACTTTCTGATAATTTTCAGAAGTGTTGTGGAGAGATCTTGCAGCTGTCACACTGGGAGTGTTTCTCACTGACGTGAACTCACTAGAAGGGGTCGTGTGTGTTTTTAAGTTTGGTTTGGCCTCACAGGTCGGGGTCCTGTTCCCTCCTCTCACTGCAGTCAGGGTTGAAAGGCCGGAGGACGCTCATGTAAGCTGATGTGTCTTTATATTCAGCTGCCGAAGTGAAACCTTCCCGAACTTCTCAACCTTTATCTCCCTCCCACCCAGACTGTCAACAATCCCTCCTCAACTCGCAGCCCTTACCCCGTTCTGGGTCAAAGAGGCTGATGGTAAAATACATCTCTGTTTTTTGGCATCTCTGAAGGGAAACATAGCGGGAGGGGATAGATCTCACAGACTTTCATGTCTCAAATATTCAGAGAAAAGAGATCTTAACTCTCCCCTGCGGAGCCAATCAAATCCAAACAAGAGATCAAGCTCTGCCGACAAACACAGCCATCAGTGCTGTGTACATTTTCAGCGACTAGTCGTATGAATGCTGCTCAGTTATTATTATCTTGACACTTTAGTCATCATGACACACACACGACACAACCCATCTGCAAACACGAAGAGTGCAATATTGCAGGAGGCATCGCGCTGATAGCATCGCACGGACAGGAAGCCAGTCATAAGAGAAGGCCTTTATGTAAGGACGGTCAACGCGGCGATAGCCATCAGAAATGTCCCTGAGAGAGGCTCCCGCAAAGCCTGATGGGAACACAGGAGATAACAGCTGATCCAGTCTGCCGTCTCTGTGCAGAGGAAGATTGAACCCTCAGTCACTGTAGAAGTTTATTTGGGAGAGAAAGGAAAGATAAAGCTACACTGCTGGACTTAATGTCTCGCTCTTGATACGCTTTGAAGAGAGAAATCCTGTGTTGTGGAGAGCTTAGATCTCTGTGAGAAAATTCATCTACCTTCAAATGATAAAGCAAGGTGTAGATTCTTCATTTTCAAAAGCTAAACCTGCAATAATTGTTTTTTGGAGGGGTTTTTTGGCTGCTTCGGTGCAGCGGAAACATGTTGTGAGCACAACATTGACATTTATGTTGATATGTTAGCAAGCAGTTGCTTCCTCTACACACCCAGCAGATACAGGGCAACATTAATAGTCATTCAAAGTCGTGTTTACATCCACCTGATGAATAGAAATTCAATAGTCACTCTCTTTTAGCTCTGTTTTTGGTCTCCACCCACTCCTGAGGAAACTCTGTTTCTTTAGCTGCTAAACCAGGGGTGTCAAACATACGTATAGAGGGCCAGAACCGGCCCACTGGATGGCTTTAGACAACGTATACTGATACACTTGTGAAGGCTAAGAGATACCAGGTTTTAGGAGCAAGTTAAACAGTGACGAGTGGTGTTGTCACAATACTGGAATTTCTACCTTCAACACAATACCTTGAAAAATATTGATACTTACAGGGAAAAATTGAGGGTAGGGGTGTGCCATGGCATCTTATTCATGATAATAGCGGTATATTTTTTAATATCATATGAAAAATTGGTATCATGATACTCGCGTTTATTTTGTTGACAATTTGATGTCATATTGTTACCCACGGCAACAACAAGCAGTCCCTCTAGGATCTTGCAGCAAAAATCACATAAAAATTGTGGTATTTTTATGTGATTTTTTTGCGGGAAATTGAGGCAAATGCCAAAAATTTTAATGACTTTCTATAACAATCATAGTGAATATTACAAAAACAGCTGCAAATGTTTCAGTTCTCTTCTTTAGTTTTATTGAATTAGTTTCAAAACATGGACTCCAATAATGTTTTTTAAAAAATCCTGAGTGAATATTGTAGCTCTCAAAGCAGACAATGTGACTGTAAAACAACATGTAAGCTACATCTTCTGTAAACATAACATTTGAATCAATTCAACACATATTGTATGCATTTAAACACAATTCTTATGTCAATACAGAGCATTTCTCCATACTGCAATGACATTAGCGCCATTTGATGATGTGTCTGATGACGTTTCAAACTTCTGGTCAGCCGGAAAATTGCGGAAAAATTGCAAGACTTTTGGAAAATTGCAAGGCTTTTGTTGAATTTGCGATTTTCTGGAGGGACTGTGTAAAGCTGACAGTTCTCTGTCAGAGAGAGTCATTGCTTTGGGCAGGAAAGATTTCCTGTTTCTGTCCTTGTAACCGCGAAGCTGAACTAGTCTTTTTAAAAGCGTATTGACCAACTGACCAGAAAATACCAGCCCTAATGCAATGGGTTTACTGGTGCAGCACACTCAAGATTGGACTGTATGTGACCCATGAACTAAAATGAGTCTGACACCCCTGTGCTTCCTGCGCCACTGTGCTCACCAGCTAGTTGCTAACTGTGTGGTAGTGTACAGGAGGTTTTTACACCATGAGAACATTGAGACTGAACCAAAACAGTGAAGCCTGACAGCTATACAATTAACTGAACTCATTTCAAAGCTCCATTAAGATGGCAGCTGCACATCAGGTGATGATTCTCTTTAGGTTCATCACTTTGAGCCATCTCTGTCACTTTGTCGCAAAATTTTCACCAAAGCCGCTTTAATGACGAGTGTTTGTTCTGAAACTAGTCTTTATATCACTCCTCCTCTGCAGCAGAGACAACACGCTGTATAGAAACACGTAACCTCCTTTGTTTGACTTTTCAAATCCCTCTAAGTGCAGCTCGGCTCGTCCTCCGCTGCCACGCAATCATGACCAGTGATGGAGCAAACCGAAAATGAGGAGTGTCACTTTGATGAGACAGCGCTGTGGCAACTGAGAGCCTTTCTCATTTGCAGCTAATTGGAGCTGTTAATGTCTAATTTGTTGCTATCAAGGCAGCCGGGCCGGAGAGGGAAACCTGGCAGCAAGTAACACTCGCTTTAACTCTCAGGCTAACACTCCGACCCGACCGGGCCCTCAAAGGTATAGCGGCGGGGTTGTGAATATTTATGTGTCTAAATCTGTCTGAAGTGCTAACCCCAGAGCCGTCTGTGTTTGCCCTTTCTCACAGGACCTGGATGACATTGAAGATGAGAACGAGCAACTCAAACAGGAGAACAAGACTCTGCTGAAGGTGGTGGGTCAGCTGACGAGGTAGAACACAAACAGCCCGGCCTCCTCCCTGACGAACGGAGCAGCTCTGTTCTCTCCTTCCTCCTGACCTCCTGCCCCGGGTCAAGTCCAGCAGCATGGCCTTTAATCTGTCTGAGTCTGTCTCTTTGTGTGTTAGAGGTGAAACTGTAAAGTAGTCGACCTCAGAGCCTCGCGGCCTTAAATACATCCCCCGAGGAGGATTTATTCCATTTGTTGAGAGGGTTAGCTCTCATGTCCTGACAGTCTCATGGGGATCGTCTGTCATCTTATACATATTTAATGTAAATTTATTGTATATAGGCCATTTTAAATTGTTCATTTTGGGGGAGGGATTTTTAATAAGGTCTTCAAAAGCAAAGGAAAAATGAATGTAAGTGCTGCGACAACAAGCACACACAAAAAACCTTCTGTGCGCGCAGCAGCAGTCACCCAGGTAAATTCAAAAAGATCTCCAGTGTTTAAATCGTGCAGTTTCATCAGCGAGCTTGTGACGATGGAGCTTCTGTCGAGGAACTCTTGGACCAAATTCAACAGAATCACTGCTACAGTACCATCAGCCAAAGTGGGCACAGTGCCTTACAGTACATGTGAGGTTGTTTTGTCAATTCCTAAAACAATAGTTAAAGCCTGGTGCTTTATTAATGAACACTAGTGCCAGATTTACTTCCTTCCAATATGTCCTTGTTACATTTGATTCCCGACTGGGCCTCTACAGACCTGAATCAATGAAATTGTATTTTTTTCCAGTTTAAATCATAAAGGTAACACAAGCAAGACTTTATATGGATTATATGCTTTGTGCATTTCAATGTTAACATCTGAGTATTAAACTTGTCCTGAGGGTGAAACCCTGGCCTAGTATATACGGCCCTGTTTACACCTGGTATTAACATGCGTCCTGAGTGATCGGACCAGAAATGGACAGCTTTAAGGACAGGTGAGAATGCACTAAGTGTGTCCTCAACAGTGTTGGGGAGGAGCTAGTTACATGTACTTGAATTACAAAATAAATGTAACTTTAATCAGTTACTGAGAAAAAATATGTAGTTAAATTTTTTGCGAGTATGTGACACAGATTCTCAGACAACTAATAGTGTAAATTTTACAAGGAATTATTTTTTAAAAAGAATAAATTCACAACCGTAATAAAACTGAAAATTTTATAACTAAATGTTCAACAGCAACAGTAATATTAAAGCAGCAAAGTGTAGCGCTCCTCCCTCTGCTGCTGAGGAGAGACACTGCTGCAGGTCACGTGACCGTCAGTAAGTTGTAAGATACGAGACACACTGAGATGAACCGTTTAACATTAACAGTTGTTGTTTCAGCTTGTTAGTAACAATTTGCTATCAGCTGTAAAGCCTCTGTGCTTGTTTATAACACTAATATTAGCGGCGGCGGATGACAGACTGCGGACAGAGCAAATTAAAACTTTTCCACACGTTTACATGTTGCTGATCAGATGTTTTGATAAAGTATTAACTTTTTCCTTGTGGAGGTTTTGTTGCACTCACAGTAACAAGCGTAGCTGTCAGCTCACGTTATCTCTGTCTCCACCATGGTGTCTTTACTCCGTGTTTGTGTGTGTCTATGTGCGTAAAAGTGGCACAGCAGCCAGGACGCACAGACAGCAGACGCTGCAGCGTGATAATAAACTACACCCAAATCATAAAAACAATAAGCTAATAGTTACAGATAGAAGAGCCGGTAACGTCTGAGCTTCTCAACGCTACGGTTGTTAATATTTTAGTGCGACCTGTTAACTACCCGCGAGATTAAATGCAGATCGATTTGAATCCGATGAATCGATTATTTTAACCCAGCCCTGAAATTACAAATACTAATCAAAATGTTATTGATTACAAAGGGGTAACATCCAAATATATTCTTTCTGGTAAAAAGGTATAATTTAATGTGTTGTAGCGCTGCGCTGTGCAGAAGTGGCATCTCTTGGCAGCGCATTTGATCCTTGCAAAGAGAAGTTATTCACGTTTTTATGTGCATATAAAGCAGGGAAGTGAGATCTGATTTTATCCCAGTTGAGAAACGGTTCCAAATTATCCAATCCATCAGAATTATATGTCTCCGAGTTTATCAATTCCTTTTATCAATGCTGGTATATTCTTCTAACAGCAGCGCAAAACAGTGACATTGAACTCATGTGTTTTCACCCCTGGAAACGTGCAACAGGAAGCAGTCATGGCTGAGAGGAAGACACAGTCCAAATTGCAGCTTCACTTCACCAAGAAAGACGACAACAGTGCAGCTTGTACTGTCTGTAAAATGATGATTTGACGCTCTACGCAGGAGTGCCACTGCCTCCCAACCGCGCAGCACGTCGATTATCGAGTGTAAATATCCTCTGTTATAATAATATTGCGCCACACGACAGAAGCAGCACATTTTTCCTTTGACTAAGGAAACCTAAATAAAAAAGGATGCTGTGCAGATAGATGATGTTTTACACACACAGAGAATTGATTGGGAGTTAGTAAAGGAATCGATAAAGGCATTGGTATCAATCAAATCAGGTGTGACAGACAGACAAAGAGCTGTCCACGTGTGATCAGATCACCCGAGACGCAGGTTAACAGCAGGTGTAACAGGCTTGAAGTGGACTCTTTTTAAAGATGCTCTCTGTAATTTCGTTTACATGTTACGTCTTTGCGATATTTGATAGATGTTTAACTGCTCTGTTTATGGCATCTAAGATGTGTGGAGTGAGCTACAGTGCATTTTTTGTATGATAACCAAATGACCTGAAGGAACATACTATTTGAAAATGCATCTCTTTTGTTTACTCAAGGGAACAGGCTTGGCTGGTAGAGGTATTTTACTTTTCTGTATTTAGATCATTTTATTCCACTGAGGAGCTGCTCAGCGAGCTCCTGCACTCGGGCAAATAATCGATAGGTTTTAGTCGGTCGATAGATAGCTCTGCTTCCACATACACTCACATATTTTGGGAGGGTAAAGATCGTCCCCCTCGCAGGCAGACATCACAGACCCGTCTCTCTTTCCATGACATTATGCATGTACAGAAGATTAAGTCATTTAATAAAAGTTTGATTATCTCTCTCCTCAGTCGACTCGCTTGTGTTCATTAAGACTAATTTGATGTGATGATACCATGCCACTGAGCCGGTAATGCAATGTGACGGTGGCGGGGGGTTCAGTTCCTCCGCCTGGCTCTCAACACACACACACTTTCATGATGATTCAACATGCCAATCACCAACCTGACTGCGTAAAGGCCACCATCCCTGGAAGTGAAGCCTCCATCCGCCCCACAGAACCTCTATTACCTCCAATGAAACGCATTAATTCCCTCACCTAGTGGCGAAGTGGGGAGGGAAGCATATCAGGACTAATGTCAACTAAATCTCCAGATAATGGCCTCTTTGAGCTGATGGAAAGTGCTGCGGGCTCTCTCTATAATCCCGATTAGCATTTTTATGAAAAGTTGTAAGGTCTGTCATTTGGAATAGTCGCAGAAGGCAAAGACAATTCATATCTGCCTCCGGTTTGTCACAACAGGCCGCTCAGTCGCTCTTAGCGCCAACATCAGACCTCTACTTAAGATCAGACAGCATCAGATCAGTCGGGGAATTATAGGTTTCACTGCGTGTGAATGCAGTTTGTCAGCAAAAGTCTTTGTGGAGAGTGGATCACAGTGTTTGTTTGTGGCTTTGAAAGAAAATATCACAATGTCTATGACCTTTTGAGTAAAGTGGCAGTTCATGTTGTCATCGGGTATAGTGAGAGAAAATGTGGCTGGAGCATTTAAACAGACACAGTGTAGTTAACACCCAAGAGAAGAACATCTACTATGATTATAGGACTGACCAACTGTTAGTTCAATCAGGAGAGAGGGGTGAATGAAGCAAAGACGAAGCTTAATACAGAATATGATTAGAGCTGGTTAAGATTTAACAGAAGTCTGATTTTTTTTTGTGATCAAGGGACATCTGAGTTGCAGCAAGATAAATCCCCCCATGGAGTCCACACACTGGTGATGGTGGTGGCCGATGACTGAGGCAGATGGCTGATGACTCTGAGGCTGATGAATTCCAGAAGACTAGGCTGTGATGGGGAGGTGAAGGGTGCGCATTACAGCAGCATGAAAGAACTACAGGCAGAAAAACAACTGTATTTAAAACAGGTAGCAGTAAGATGATAAGCTAACAGAGAAGGTGTGTCGATGTGCTATTGGTTGACTGTGGTTTTCTGCAACTAAAGGACCAATGAAATCGTGCCGACTAATGACCTTTCTGGTCGACTAACATTTGATTGACTAATAGGGGGCAGCCGTACTCCTTACAAGACTGCTTAGGACTGCTTCCTTGTTTAGTCCAAGGAAAATAGATAGATAGATAGATAGATAGTACTTTATTGATCCCAAACCGTGACATTCTTAAAATACATGAATTTCTTTATTATATTTTCCTTGGTTTACTACTGTCAGCGCATTGGTCATGTGATCGCAGTCTCTCAAAACATGGGGGACATGTACAAATTTGGGTGCAGTACTTGTTTTAGGAAAACGTACAAACAGTTAATGACAACATCCTGGCCTAAACCATGCCTGTAGCTACTAGTAGCAAACACAAATGCATGAATTTAAGCCTGACAAGATGGATTTACGTGCAATTTAATGATACTGTACAAACTATGGGTGTTGGGGGCACCTCAGTTCTCCTAAAATCCTAGCTATGGCCCTGAACGTTAAATGAGTTTGCAGTTTCTGAGATCCTCATTTAGACTCATGATGAGTGTGTTTTGATATCACTTTATGAGGTGGTATAATCCTCCATCTTCCCATCCACCATCCTTCCCAAACAAACACTCTATGGCTGCAGTCGATGATGCTGCAACACATTGAAATTTGATAGAAATTAGACAGTCTGTGGATATCAAATTGTGACTGGAAAAAGAGTTTCCTGACACATTTATATGCCTGTTTTTGAGACCTGGGAATTACACTCTGCAGTCACACAGGAAACAGTTGAGACGTAATCAAGATGGAGTCAATATTTTACTGCCAAAAACCACATATCCACATTTCAACACCGGTATACCACCTCCTGAGACCCTGTGTCCTCATATGAGGACATCAGATCTGGGTTTACTTGATCTAATACTTCATTCCTCTTAACTCAGACCTGTTGTCCTTGTTTGTGGACACTTTTTGTGCCATCTAGTGGTAGTAAGAGCACAATACACTAATCCATGTAAAAACAAGATGGCAGCCATCTCTGCCAAGTCAGTCTGCCGCTGATCTAGACACAAAAGTGGACAAGGTCCAAAACCTGATCACATTTTATGGCTGAAACTTGTTTATTTATAATTAATAACATTTGTAGTTTGATATGGCAACAAATTTGACCAATGTTAGCAACAGCAACAAGCTAAGACACTTAATTATGAAGAACACGTTCAAGGACACTTTATCATTGTCTTGTTTGAAGACACTTTATTATTGTTGACAATGTTTGTACTTATTAGGTCCTACTTGATCCTAAATAGGTAGGAGAAATTAAGAATGCATACCAAACAAAAGTTCAGGTCTCAGGAGGATAGACGTTCAGATGCCGAACTTTAGAAGAGAGTTATTTAAGTTTGTAAACTGTGATCAGCCTGTGAGAGAATTTATTTTACATCACTTTTTTACTTATTTTCAAATCAAAACTTGGTGCCATGAAGTACCTTGCGGTGACAATCACGTGTCCAGTCTGGTTTGTTTGTATGTACGGATGTGAATAAACACACCTCCCTCCACAAAGTGCATTAGATCCTGAGAGTCTGATAGTGTGGACAGAGATGAGAGGCAGGCCTTATCTTGTTCTTGTAGAAACCCAGCCATATTTCATTATCAGTTGGTTTCATGCTCCTCTTCGCTCTCCGACCAATCTCCTCAATCTCCAGGGTCCCCTGATGCAGGGAAGCACTCATCCACACAGAGGGTGGCAGGGGTCAGGATGCTAGAAAGAGTGAGAACGGATGGGTGGAAAGATACTGGACATATATTTCTGCAATTTCCTCTGCCTATTCCTTCTGGTCTACTTTATCACGGCAGCCCATTTTCTCAACCACCAGCCTGAAAATGACTTGTGACTTTTATACCTCATTATCTCCAAACTAAGTGATATCTGAGGTGACACTTTAAAGCTGGTATTCAAATTGAAGTGTCCTCGGTGATGGGAAATTATTGCGTTCAGACCTTCTATCCAAACCTAATGTCACACTGTACTTCCAGCTGAAGGCCCAATCTCTCTGTGTGCCTTTCAAGTGTAGTGAGATTTCTCTGTCTCGCCCACCATGAATGTGCTTTTTGAAGTTCTCTGAAGACAAACAGCAACAGCGCTGGAGCTGGCACTGCAATAACAAGGCTTCAGACGCCTCCTTCAGCACCTGGACCACATGTGGAGCTGCCCTTTGGTGAAAAGCCCTGTAAAAGTCAATGGGATACTAACACAGTTCACAAACTGAGAGGAATCAACTAATGGCAGTCCAAAGGCATGACATTTACCAAATGGCATAATTTAACTCGTCAAAGGAAATATTGAAGCAGAGCAGGAATAATGGGATTTCTTTTTAGCACCAATTGGCAGCCGGATAATGAAACATCTTGTCAAAATGTGGTAAAAAAAATCCTTTATAGTCACCAAAAATCTAAATAAATTATAATAATAATGCCAGTGAATGTGAAATGATAATGTCATGCTGATAATGCTACTGTATTAACCAGGAATTAATAGATTTAAAGACTAAATTCCATTTTAAACCCATTCAGAAGACACTTTATTAAATTTTGACAAGTCATTATTACTTTTTTTCGGCAGCTGTTACATTATCAGCTGCTATAAAGCACATCCGAACACTTTCCATCTGGCCCATTTTATCACCGCAGCTGTCACCTAAATCACTCTCTCACCCAAAATGGCTTCAGTCTACCCCTCATAACCCATTATCCTAAAAAAAGAGATCTATTTGAGATGGCACTACAAACCCATATTCTGCTCGTCCTTTGGCCTGTTGGCTGGTGTCTCCACTGGGCTGCTCCTGTAACTCTGTTTCACCTTCAGTGCTCAAACTTTGGACCCAATTTTGTTAAGTGGGTTTAAAGGGGAGCTATTATGCTCATTTTCAGGTACATACTTTTATTTTGGATTTCTACTTGAACATTTTTACATGCTTTAATGTTAAAAAAAACACTATTTTCCTCATACTGTCTGTGCCAGGACACCTTTATTCGCCATCTGTCTGAGACACTCAATTTTAGTGCCTTGTCTTTAAGCCCCCCTCCCAAAAATGCCCAATATGTCTTCTGTACCTTCCCTCTCAGCGTTACTGCACCTTTATTGCACTTTTGCGGCACAAAAAAAATCACCAATGAAAGCTCCTAAACCAAATTTTCACAACCAGAAATGCTCCAGAGGGAATCTGACCCAAGATCTGGGAGAAATTAACAGCAACCAATATTACATGTTTCCCTGATGTTATCATGTAGCTACATGTAGCATTCCAGCCGGGGAATGACTGTAAGGAAGTATAGCTGCACTTTCTACTGTGAAAAATCACCAATAAAAGTTTCTAAATACAGCCAGACATGTTCCAGCAGAAATATGATTGGAAACCTGGGAGAAATTAACAACATTATCCACCAATATTACATGTTTCCCTGATGTTAGCATGTAGCTACATGTAGCAGTGTGTAATTCTACCATGAGAAGTCCCTAATACAAACTCCTAAACCAAAATTCTCCCATTTGGACATGTTCCAGCAGTAATCTGATTCAAAAGAAAGGGAAAAATTGACATTTTCAACCACGATGACATGTTTACCTGACATTAGCATGAAGCTATATGTAGCAGTATACTTGCAGCTGAGGAATTACTGTAACGCAAATAGCAACATTTTTTTATTGTGCAAAAATCATCAATTAAAGCTTCTAAACCCAACCAGGCATGTTCCAGCAGGAATATGATCTGAAATCGGGCAGTAATTTACAACATCGGCAACTAATTACATGGTCATTGACATTAGCATGTAGCTACATGTAGCACTGTGCTGGCAGCCAGGAAAAGAGTGTAGCTGCACTTTCTATTGTAAAAAAATTACCAGTAAAAGCTTTTAAAGTCAACAGGACATGTCAGAACTGGAAAATGATCTCAAATTGGGGAGGAATTTATAACAATGGCAACAAAGATTGCATGTTTTCCTGATGTTAGCATGTAGCTACATGTACCTGCAGCCAGGTAATGAGTGTTTTTTTAAGCATCGTCTTCTGTTATAAATCACCAATAAAACATTCTTAACACAACTGGATATGTTCCAGCAGGTATATGATCCAAAACTGGGGGGAATTAACAAGATTGGTAATCAAGATTAAATGTTTCCCTGACATTAGCATGCAGCTACATGTAGCAGCGTATTAGCATCCAGGGAATCTTTGACATTGGTGGCACTTTCGCCTGTTAAAAATCGCCAATAAAAGCCATAAAATATAACCCAAAATGTTCCAACAGGAATATGATCTGAAATTAAAGAGCAATTAACCACACCGTCAATAAAGTTAACATGTTTCCCTGACGTTAGCATGTAGCTACATGTAGCGGTGTACTCACAGCTGCGTAAATGACTGTAACAGAGAATAGCAGCACTTTCTACCATGAAAAATCACCAATAAAAGCTTCTAAACACAACCAGACATGTTAAGTAGGAAAATGATCAGCAACCAAGATTACATGTTTCCCTGATGTTAGCATATGGCTACATGTAGCAGTGTTCATGTAAAGTCTTATTGTATTGTTACATACATTTACCTCATTATTTAAAACCATGTAAAATATGAACATCCGATTGTAACATTAGTTTAAATATATGGTAGAAAATAAGGATAAGCATAATCCGCCCCTTTAAATAATGTAGTTCTTAGAGAGACTGAGGTGTTTTTATTTTATTTTATTCTATCGATATAAAAACAGTTGTCGAGGAAGATAAAGACGAGTCAGTTTATTTTGTCACATCCAGAAATCTAATCTGCCACAGTGAAAGAGACATTCTGAATGCAATTACCCAGAAACACACTTTGATTTGGACTTCAATATTCATGAGGAAGCTCGGCAGGCTGGAGAATAAACACAAAGCACCTCCAGCTGACAGAGTACGCAGGGGGCCCTGACTTTTCACTGCATTTGGAATTAACAAAAGACAAACATTTTCTCCGACAACTTCACCTGAATGTTCCTCCTTTCATGCAGAAGCCCCCGGAGAGTAGAATAGCATTACACAAATATATTGGCTTATCTGTATTTTTGAAGTAATATTTCCTTTGTATTGAATATCTTCTATGATTTGGTATGTCTGTGTTAACCATGGGCGATATGGTGGACCACAGCTAATAGATTAAATCACCATGGTGCCTCCACAGCTAAAATGAGTTGTGAGTCCCAGTTAATTTTGTATTTTAAACAAAAATTTATTGAAGAATTTTATTCAGAAGAAAGCACCATGAAAGTTTCAACACATAGCTGCTCTCTAACACCAACTTTAAGGCTGGTCACATTCACGCGCATAAATTCAATCAATCACAAACCAAATAATACAATGAATATGGAACTTTCAGGGCCCAAAGATCACGAGCCTTGGGGCAGTTGTCTGGTTATAGTCTGCAAAACTTTTACATTTTCTTTTCTGCATTTTCTTTTACTCTTTTCTCCATTAAATATTTTTAAGCCTCAGCACTGGTGATAGCCGTAGCCAGAGTTATTATGTTTTTCTTTTGTACTTCAGACCGAAAACTTTATCTTATGAGGTAAAACTGATGTTGACAAAGTTTTCCTTTGGGAAAATAATTTGCAGTTGGAAAAAAAGGTAATAAATCACAATATATCGCAACACATTTTATCGTGATACTCAGCATATCGCAATATTGCAATAATATAGTATTGCGGGTCCTCTGGTGGTTCCCACTCCCAATGCAGCAATCATCTCATTAGTTCAGAGGATCAACACAACTGACCCCTTGCTAAGTCCCGCCCCTAGACGCAGACTGGCCAATCATAACGTAGCATCAGGCCGGCTCAGACCAGGGTCCGACAACAACACAGCTGTGCTCCATCATTTCAGATTTCCTTCATTTTCAGGCTGGTTTTGTGGATTTGGAGCTAAATGTTGTGCCTGGGGCACGTCGTGTATTAATGATACTCGTTACCTGGAGAGGTTGGAAAAAGATATACGTTTCTTCCCTGTTCCAAAACCAAAATCAAACCCTGAAAAGTGTAGGGTTAGCTAGCTAGCTACTGAAGATATAGCCTACTGAATGTATACACATGCTGCTTTTGCTTTGTAATGATTATAACAGTGAAACAAAGACCGACCCTGCTGTACAGGAACCAGTGAAGGGAAGCAGGGACTCTGATCTGTAGCCTATAGTTGGGCTTTAGCTTCTAACTATCTTTGTCTTTTTAACCTGTTGTTGCTGCTGAGTCAGTTTGACATCCAGGATATATCCTTCAAACACAGACTGTAGACCCCTCTGTCTGCTTGACTCTGGAATCACTGTTTCATTTCTCCAAAAATATGATCATATTTCTTCAGGGAGTGCAGTTAGTTACAGTGTGGGCTCCATGCTTACTGCGACAGCTTGTCGGACTATCACAAAGGGGCGGGGCTTAGTGAAGGGTCAATAAAGACTTGTCATTTATCAGAAAAGAATGCATTGTGTTTTAACCTTAATATCATTAAGTACTTTAAAAGATTTTAAAAAAGCATATTTATCAATTGTAATAAGTGCCCCTGGTGTTCCTAACCTCCAAAGAGCCAGAAGTCATGTATTTAAATTAATTATTCTGAGTTTCAGTGGAGAGTGTTTTCACCCTAGAATGGGCAGAATAATATGGATTCTTCCCCTCAGGCTAATCAGTGCCCAGTGTTTGTGCCTGGAGGCAAACTGTGCACAATTTACATGAGCTACTTTTTTTTCTCACCTCTGAGGGAAATTAAACGCAGCATAAATACCGTCGTCAGCTTGAGACTCCATCCTGTGGAGTAAAAAAAAAAAAAAATCTACATGCAAAGCTCTCGGTGTGATCAGCACGAGCTTCACATGGACGTTCAGTTTGAGCGGCACGACAGACCTGTTCAATTTGCTGTGCACACACACACACACACACACACAGCTTTACAGCAGAGACAGAGGATGACAGACTTGAGTGGCTTGTTTCTCCTTTGGGAATTAAGTCATCTGTTCCCGAAGATCTCTCCTTTTTTTTTTCATGGGGGTTGCCATGGCAACGGGATACGACATGTCTGTGTGTGTGTGTTTCCCAATCAATCTTTTCAACAACACAAAAAAAAATGTAAGAGACATGCTTTGTGAGGACCCCCCTCCAATGCACTCACACACACACATACACACACCTTCTCCTCTTCCTCTAAACACCCACCGACAGCCACACACACACACACACACAGACCATAAAACCATTACCACACTGTGAACAAAATGCCAATGTATTGACTGCCGGACAGATGAGTCAGACTTACTATAAATGTGATGACAAAGTGCTGCTCTACATTCGCCACCCACAGACTCTTAACGGTCGCAGGAAACATCAGCAATGCTTTATCTCTCTGAACGCTCTGACGTCATTTGTTTCAAACTGTACCACGACAAACAAGTCGTTTGTGCTCCTGGAGAAGGTGGAGAGATCCCCCTCCTGTCCCACCATGCCTCACTACCTGCTCTCCTCCAGTGGGTGGCAGTGTTCCCAGCCTGGAGCCCATCAGTGTGATGCCCAGAGGCAGCCTATCATGGCTCTGGTGTGTGGGGTGTTTTCACAGGCTGATGTGCCCACTGCTCCTCAGTGACGAGCTCCCTCATCATATCCAAATCCTCCTCATGTAAAGTGTTTCATACTCCACCTGTGGTTTCTTCAGACGAGCTTGGACAGACTGTCTGTGTACAGTTGTTACGTAACAGCCTCATGCTACTGTGTGTGAACAGTGTTGGATTAATGCAGGAACCAGCCTTTGATCCTGCACGTGCTGCTACCATCACCTCATTAATGATGGATCTTATTTATAATAGATGTGTCAGTGATTATTATGCTGCGTTCACATGGACTCAGGCAGACGGGAGACGGCGCAGGGACAATACCTTCTGGACAGCACGGGAAACACAAACATAAACCAAAACATGTTCTGATGGTGATGTTGAGTTGCTCACAAAGAACGAAATCAAACATATTAAATACAATTATTTTGTGTTCAGTATTTTTCTCCCTGATCGAAGGAGCTGTGTAACATCTGGTTGTAAATTCTTTTTTTTAAACAACCATTTTTTATTGGCGATTCAATTAAGATATCCTGAGTATTATTAAACAAACATAGAACCAAGGAAACAAGACAATCCCACCCAACCCTCAACACAAGAACAAAAAGAGAAAGCCAGATGAGTCAAAGGAAACCTAATAGAGAAGAAAATAAATAAATAAAACCGACAAATTAATTAACTTGTGTGACACAAGTAGAGGACTACAGCATGTTTCATTACAATTTTTCAGCCTCCATATTTGCCACAAAAGCTACAAACAGTTGCCAGGTGTTAAAGACGCATGCAGGTGATCCTTTGATAAAACAATGGATTTTCTCCAATTGTAAATGATACATGACGTCCTTCATCCAGTGTCCTCATGTCAGAGGTGAAGAGTCCTTCCATTTACACAGGATGAGCCTTCTGGCCAGAGGTGGGCAAAAAGAGACAATGTCCGAGGAGTTACTCCAAATATTGCCATGGACACAGACAAGGCAACCAGCTGTCTAAACGTTGTTGTTCAGAACAGGGTGGTGTGGTGGTTAGCACTGTCGCCTCACAGCAAGAGGGTTCCTGGTTCGATCCCCTCTGTCTGGAGTTTGCATGTTCTCCCTGTGTCAGCGTGGGTTTCCTCCAGGTGCTCCAGCTTCCTCCCACAGTCCAAAGACATGCAGGTTAATTGGTGACTCTAAATTGTCCGTAGGTGTGAATGTGAGTGTGAATGGTTGTCTGTCTCTATGTGTCAGCCCTGTGATAGTCTGGTGACCTGTCCAGGATGAACCCTGCCTCTCACCCAGTGTCAGCTGGGATAGGCTCCAGCCCCCCCGCGACCCTCAAGAGGATAAGCGGTTAGAAAATGGATGGATGGATGTTCAGAACGTGATCTGGTTGGACGGCAAAAGGTTATAATATTTTAACTTTGGATGGCAGTGCCGTTTACAGTTACTGCTGCTGGTATTTTCTGCCAGCCTGCCGTAATTTAACCGTCCTGCTATCGTTGACTGAACAGATATCCGGTTTGCTGTTTGCCATCTGCCTGATTTCATGTGACGTCAGCATCAGAGATGCATCGATTGTCCAGTGACTGTAATTGGAAATTAATTTTTTGAAGATTATTTTTGTAGCGTTTTTGCCTTTATTGACAGGACAGCCAAAGAGAGAGGAGGATGACATGCAGCAAAAAGCAATGGATCAAAATTGAACCCCGGCCGCTGCAATGGACTCATCCTATACTGGGCACACACTCTACCAGGTGAGCCAGAGGTCTCCCTGAATTAGTTGATTTTCAGCGTGATCGGCCCTGACCAGTGACTAGCTGGTCAGTCTCAAATATCTCAAATATAGCTGACTCTGAGCCACTCAAATTTACGTGCATGCATCACACCATGTTTCATGTCGTGCTCACAGAGACACAGACAGTAGTCGACTATCGTCAAAGTCGCTGCAACCTGTTAAAAAATGTTGTACCTCACTCCCATGCGTACTGCACATGGTGTAAAAGCTACTGTGTTAAGCTAACGAGCACACTGGGGTACACTACCCAGATCTATAGCATGCTGCGTCCCATTAACCTCAGAAGTCGCAGGCTGGAACTGGGAATGACGTCAAACCTGAGTTGGTCATGTCCCAGTGTAAGCTTGGAATGTTAGCAATACCAGCTCAAGCCAGGTTAGCCACTTTTAGCAATATCGGTTGATAATGACATGTCCACAGATAGACGTTGGACAGTGCTGTGTGTGTATGACTGAGACATAAATGAGACAGAGGTGGTAATAAACAGTATGAGCCTATTACTACAGCTTGCACTACTGTTGATGCAGGGGGCGGCCATCTTGAATTTTGAGGCAAAAACTCTGCTAACACACTGCTAGCCTAGCACCTGCTAATGTGTCCAGACGCTCAGGAGGTTTTTAAAAGGAGCAGAATTATCTGCAGAGGTCTCCTCCTCTCCAAAACAAAAAGACTGGTAAAAACACTGAATAAAGTAGTTTCCTTTTTTTAAAAAACACACAAAAACGCAAAAACGTGAATGGCCTATCTTGAGCCAGTGTTTGATTTGTCCGTTCAGGGCTACTGTAGAAGTAGGAGTGCAACAGGATCCACTATGCTGATATAAAATGTTTATTTAAAGGTAAAGAAAACACAACGATTCTTATTTTCAGGTGATTATATACTAAAGAAAACATATTTATTATATTGTATTCCACTCCCGCCAATAAATCCTTCACACTGGACCTTTACAGAAAAGTTCCAAATGTTTTGTGTGTGCTGTCAACTATAATTCTTGGAAAGAAAAAAAATCAGAATCGTCAGATCAAACTTTTAAGAGATGGGGGATGGGTGCATCTCTATCGACGATGGTAATCAGACTGCACGAGCTGCACGCTGTTAGCTCAGTTGCTGTTTCCATCATTTTTTTCCCATTTGCTCATCCATTTTAATAAGCCCAAACCCCCAGAGAGGGAGCATGAGAATCTGAATGTTGTTGATGACTCACAAAGTCCATGCCAAGCAGAATAGGAGGCGGCTCTGGGGAGCATCAACAGCCTCTGAAGGTCACTCTACGCTGTTACCATGACAGCGCCGGCCTCCCTCGGAGAAGTTGTTGCTGTTTTGTTTCGTGTTGTTGCGTAGCGTGATTTAAGAGGGGACGTGCCTTTGGGATGCGTGAGAGTACAACCGCTCCCGCTCGGCACGTACGCACACACAAACGTGAGCATCCCCTCCCTCCCTCCTCCTCCTCATCATCAGCACTATCAAGTCAGCAGGGGAGAGGCAGAGGTGCTTGTTCAGCCCTGATCAGAGTCTCAGTCTGAGCTTTCCCCAGGGAAGGGGAGCATCATCCAGCAGGTTGTCTGAGAGGCAAAAATAATCTTTGTGGTGAATCCTGGGAGCGCCGAAGCCAAAGTGGCCGGAGTTTCACCTCTCGCTGCCGTCCTGCAGTATGTAAACAAAGTGTGAATAGGCTCCGTGCAGACGGATCAGACAGACACGTACACCAATCATCCATCTGTCACCTACTCTTACTCTGAAAAATGGCTGTCAACCACCACCACCTCCGTCGTCTTTGTCCTTCCATTCATCCGTCAGCCATCACCACCCACAGCTACCCGCCCTATCTATGGAATATGTGCATCAGCAGACAGCTCACAGGTGGTTACTAGCTGAGAGGAGGAGTGTGGAGATCATCCATATATGCATGACCATGCCCATGGCAGCTCACTGGGGAGCTTACTTCATAGGAAGTCCTAACAAGGCAATTATCCCTGTTAGGTTTCATTTGACTCCAGTTAAAGGTGCTGGAGGGTTTGGACCTTGGATGCCTGGAAACCTCACCCTCAAGATTTGCTGCTTATAGAAAGGAAACAAGATTAAAGGGACAGTTCAACCAAAATAAAAACTACAAATTTTTCCTGTTAAGGCTCATTTATACTCTCTTGACGTACAGTACACGTCCTTTATGTTGACATCGATACATCGAATAGATGACTTCAATGTCTTTTTTCCGAAATCATCTTGCTGTGAGCAAGATTATGTAGAAAAAAATGTTTTTTTAAACCAAACTACACCCACCAACCCCAATCACCACACAGAAGGAAGCGTGCATCTACTGCTAGCTCACCTAGCACCACTGAGCTAGCTAACGTTACAGTTCAGCTGAGGAGGACGCCATTAATGTTTACATCTCGGGCTGTTACAAGCACAAGCCTCATGTCCATTAGTAGATGCACTCTTCCTTCTGTAGCAACACATTCTCACTTCCAACTTGTCAAATACCCCCATTTGGTCAGTGGCCCTACACATCAAACTTTGACGCTCTAGTTGCCACGGTGTAAGAGGATGGGTCAAATAAACTCCAGGCTCTCACTCGGGAGACCATTGATTGAGAAAACAAAGTCAATCGAGTTATCCTAGCAACAACATAGTGTGCTAGCATGTGTAGCATACTATGCTGTTCTGTGACGTTACCTTACCTTCCATGTGATTTTGTTGCCTAAACCTACGGAAGTAAACCTGGGTTCAAATTTTATTTTGAAAAGAGGCTGTATGCATTTAACAACCTGTTCAAATGAAATTGTATTTTGAAAAGACACAATGCGTGTAACAAGGGTAAATTGACACGCTGTACCTGAGCATCCAAAACTGACGCTAAGGGGTACCTAAAGCGTCGTAGTCAGTGGTCAGTGGTAATTAAGGGCCACTGACCAAACGGCAGTATTTGATGAGTTGGGAGTGAGAGTGTGTTGGTGCAGAGGAAGTGTGCACCTACTCATTGACGAGGCGTTCATGCATCTGACAATGTCAGATGTAAACATTAATGGCGTCCTCCTCAGCTGAGCTGTAACATTAGCTAGCTCTGTGGTGCTAGGTGAGTTAGCAGTAGATGCAGTCTTCCTCCTGCGTGGTGATACGGTTGGCAGGTGTAGTTCAGTAGAGAGATAATAGTTCCTACATGAGGTTTTCTATTTTTGTTTTTTTTTTTAAGGCACTTTGAGCACCACAAGCTGAGTGTCATCTAGTTCCATTATACTGGAGAGAAGGCAGACATCTCTATGGCTGATATCTCTAACCCTCAACAACTCACACCAAAACAGTCTAGACTGATAAATAATACTCCAGGTAAGAGGGAAAAATACATGGTTTTGATTTTGGGGTGAACTGTCTGTCATGTATTTTCTGACAAAGAGCAGCATTTTCCAAAGTTTCAGTTCAGACTTTCTACCTGCCAGGCTTCTCTTCATTTCTCTGTGCTATGAAAATCAACACGCAGAGACTTTAACCTTGCCCGAGGAAGGTAATCCATCTAATTAACGCATTATTGCTTCGATTTTGTGTCAGAGTGTGGTCACCTTCACATGGGAAATCACTTTTTGTGATGTTTTGAAAACTCATGTTTGGTGCTCCGGGGTCCAAGATTAGCCTGCAGCTAGGAACTGAAAAGATCTTACACACTAGGAAGTCTTACGGACAGATGCAGCACACCATCAGATACTTGCACTCTGTTGTTTATTTATAAGGTTTTGTGATGAATTTCTGAGGACCGAAACTTTGTAAATAAAGTGAGCAAACACATTCTGGATGGACATCAGGCATTTTAATTTTTGTGCCTCCACGCTGGCCGTAGCTGTGGCTGGAGACGTTATGTTTTCAGGTCTCAGTCTCATTCTTGTGAATGAGATATCTCAAAAACGCTATGAGGGAATTTCTTCAAATTTGGCACAAACATCCAGTTGGACTCAAGGATGAACTGATTAGAATTTGTTGGTTGAAGGTCAACGGTCACTGTAACCTCAGAAAATGTGTTTTTGGCCATACCTCGAATATTCATACACTAAGTATGACGAAATTCAAAACAAATGTCTAATGGATCAAAATGCTGAGGTGATTAAATTGCATATCCAAAAGGTCAAAGGTCAACTTCACTGTGACATCATAATGTTGTGCAGAAACACTTTTCTGGCCACTATTCAACACCATGACTCACGAAAAGAAGGGGAGACATTTGGTCAGATACTGAGTTGATGACGCTTCTTGGGGTCCACCTTGAAACTTTGCTAGTGGGTTGAAGACAACAAAACGTTAGTCAACCAGAAAGGTCATTAGTTGGCAAGATTTCATTGGTTGCTTCGTCGCAGAAATAAACAAACAAATGTGAAACTCTATCAGGAGCTGCATGCTGTCAAAATAAATCAAAACCAATATGACTGGACCATGTGGGAATTTAATTTGAAAGGACAGACACAGGAAGTGTCCACGCTCAGCAGTCAGACAGGAGTCAGGTTAATTTCCAGGGCTGGTACCTGCGGTTATTCCACAGGCTAGTTAATAACATGTGGGGCAGGAAATCCAAAGTGTGGGATCATTTTGAGAAGGTGAAGGACCAACCCAAGGTGATATGTAAACTCATCTTCATTGGTCCATTACAAACATGACGTATCATGTGAAACATGGAAGTAGCTACATGCCCATTAGCCCACAGCGTCATTAACAGGCAGCTCGCTCAGTGTGTGACGTGCACTTGTAGATAAAATATAGGCCTATATTAATGAAGGTTCATTAGTACGGTTTGTATTTCTCTGTAATGTAGCACAGTGTTAACAATGTTACTGAGACTATTCTTTCTCACACCTTCAACTCAAACCACCAAAATATATCATTTAATAATTACATTAATATCGTAAACATGTGGGCGACTAGTCGACTAATGGCCCTAAATGACGACTATGTACTAATATCTCTGCAGCGACATTTGAAGCATTGTCAAGTCTGGACGGCATGGATATAAACTGTAACTGCAACTTGACTGGCTCACAGAATCGTACAACCTCAAGGCGGTCATTCTCCTTCTTTTGTTCATGAATCATTACAATGTTCTTATTTATTTCCATTTGATTTCAACAATATTGTTGGAAGAAATACAACAATGACCATTTGTTACCAGCATGAGCTGTGTGCAGTTTCCCATCATTTGTTTTCACAGCTCTTGCTGCCATTTGGTGCTGCCAACTTTTGCCATGTGCAGCTTCAACACCAACTGTCTCAATGTCTTCTTTTAAACTCAACACTTGCCAGCTGCTGCCGCATAAAACACTTAAATAAGTGTCTGCGACTGCATGTGTGTGTGTGCTCGAGTCCAGAACTTTGCTGTGATCCTTTTTCCTTTTTTGAAATTTTTTTGAGTTGCTCACTGGAGCGTTACGACACAGACACTCAGACATATTATGCTGGGAGGGCAAACCAAGAGCATCATGGGCAGGTGACACATGGCTGAAAAGGTCATTCTCCACGTGGTGCAACCCATGATCCCATACTAGCAGGAGTCATCCACTGGGCGCATGATGGTACGGTATGGATGCAAGGCATGTGAAATATTGACCTTTAACACAAACATAAGCACCCACCAAACCTTATTATCCCTCCTTTATGTGCCTTATTGTATGACAACCTGCACATTAAGATTTTTTTTTCAGATATGGGGGTCACCTTGACAGGATGTTGATATATTCAGAATGATGTGAAAGTCTGGCTGTCACATCAGATGTTAAAATCGCTGCTGGTCCACAAGAGACCTCTGTAACTCTGGCATCCATCACCATGAAAAAGGTCATCTTGACTGAGGCACACGGAGTGAAAGAGACAGAGAGGGAGCAAGAATGGACTGGAACAGCGTATTTTCTTCTCTAGTTTACATAATGGCTGGCTGCAAGGGGGGATATTGCGGGAAACATTGTGAAACAGCAGTGTTGATGGTTTTAAAACTCCTCTCCAAAGCCATTAGTGATTAGATAAAGAGTGTAGATGGACTTGTAATGACACTCTCTCGCATGTTCCGTCTCTTTATCCCTCGCCTCAGCCAGATGAAAGACGGCGAGAGCCTCTCAGGGCCTTTGTTGTGGACATTATTTTACCCTTACAGGCACTGCATGGCCAATCCACCACCTGCAATTGCACCTGTCTGCTTTGATCACTGGTTATTGGTAAGAAATAGCGACTTGAATAATGTGAGGGCTGACAGAGTGGAGACAGAGCTCGTTCAGGAACTTGTGATGTTGCCAGATTTGACTGACAACAAGTAGCCCAATTAGAGTCACAAATCTGCCCGATCATAATAAATGCAGCACATTTATTTTTTATTTGGATGGATTTATTAGCATTTTTTTAGCTTATATCAAAGACTTTTTTCTCTTTGCTGCTGCCTTTTATTGAATCAAATATTTATTACCTTTTATTCTTGTAATTTATACTTGTCTTTTTCTATTTCAGCATGTTTTATTTTTCTATTCACTTGCTTTTTTTTAATTAATGAGGATGTTTTTAATCACATTTCTGTATCCTTTGTGTTTATTTTGCACTTAATCTATATTTTAATTTACTCACTTTGAATTGCCTTGTCTCTGAAATGTGCTATTTAAATATACTCGCCTTGCCTCAGAAACTAAATAATTTAAGGCAGTCTTTTGGAAAACGTTATATTAAATGTAAAAAGTCCAAACCAATAGGAGCAGATGTAAGTACACAAGTACTTTTACTCAACTACTGTATGATTTCTGAGTTCTAGAGTATTTTAATTTTCTGCTAAATTATACTTCTATCCCACAATTTAGATGAAAATCTTAAATATTGCAAATATTAACTCAATTAAATTTATTTATTTAGTCACTTTATTTCATCACAATTTTGCAAATTAAGATTAATAATACAAAATATAATCAACAAATAAATTAGGATGTATTATTATCAACTATTATTAAGATAAGACTTTAGAGGTTAATTGACCAGCAACGCAACAGTATATAAAGTGATTTAAATTAACCCCACAACCAGCAGCAACAAGTGATGCTCCAGTATTATAATCCAACATTATTACGATTTTTTTTTTTACTTTTGGTACTTTAAAAAATATCACACTGTATAAATATTTTGCTACAAGTAAATGTCGTGCATTTAAAATACAGTAAAAGTACCAACATATTAGCATTGAAATATATTTAAAGTATGAGATCTGAGTAGGCTATGTTTTCTGCAGCTGGCGCTCTGGCAGTCAGTCTCAACCACAGCTTTTAACTGGAGAAGATAATTCATTATGACTTCATTTTTGGCAGGAAAACCACCACAATTATGCAAAAAGTGGCCGATATAATCACAACAAACCCACACACTTTTTAAGTTCAGTTCAAACCAAAGATTTGCAATGAGACGAAACCATTTTAGAACGTTGCAGAGAAAAGTTGCAGCACTAGATCATTATTTTGTGCACACGAGATTTTAAAAAATATGTTTTTGGCCCTTAAGAGGCTTGTAACGAACTCAGACACAGAACTGGTGGACTCAAATGCACGACTCAAAACTCGGAGTAGTTTACCACAGTCTTTTACTTGGCTCAGAGTTCAAAACAAAACACTCGCAAGGAGGATCGAAAATTATCGCAAGCTTAAACAAGACATAGAAACCTTGCTGGAACGTGACGACACAATCATAGACAGAACAAGACGAACTGGCAACAAGACAAAGGGAGACAGGGACTATTTCTACATGAGGTAGGGGAGAACAGGTGAAACCAATCAGGGGCGGGAAATTCACACAAAGGGAGGAAGTCAGGGTCTGAAACAAAAGTACAAAATAAAACAGGAAGTGCATGACAAGACCAGACATGAGTGACTTTACCTTAACATAAAATGCACATGACATCAAAGGACTTAACATGAAACTAACACACTTGACGAGACACAACAGGGCTCCAGAAGAAGATGAAGATGTTAACCACCTCACAACAACAAGGTAGGAATAAGCTGCATGTGCTAACACAGTTAAGTGGTATATACTGAGTGCTTGGTTAGCTATAGCCTGTGTTACTGCTCATTTCTGCACTGGTACAGAAGGAGGCTAATTTAGCTTGGATGCTATCTACATAAAGACAGTTTTTGTAGTGGTATATTACAAGTGTGAATGACTTTCTTGTCGTGGCTGAACTCATGTTCCTTTGCTTGTTGTCAGGGACTTAATGTGATCATCTTGTGCTATTAAATCAATGTACTGATACTGTGTATTATTGAGAGTGTTATGAAATCAGCTGGCCTCCATTAAATTCACTGGTTTTAAGAGTAAAGTTGTCCTCATGACAGCTGTTTTGCTGGACATTTTGAGGTGTTTAGCTGCAGGTTGTGTCCTTGTTTTGTTGTTTTTTCAGTTGGATTACTCTAAACTGTGATGTTGGCTTTTCTGTTATGCTGAACATGGCTTTTTTCCATACACTACACAGTATATAATCACATTAACATAATGCTTATCCTCTCCAGATGTAGAGAAATATGTTGGCAAGTACTGGATTTATGTGTGAAGTTAACTTGCTGAGCGTGTGCTCAAGCTTACATGCATGTACTGATGGTTTTCTCCTCATCAGTCCACATAACATCTCATAAGAACAGATCTGTTCCAAGTATACGCTCTCTCCTTTACTTTTGCAAATCTTTTGCGACCAGTTTCACCAGTCATATAGCACTTTATAGTCTTGTCTCTTCCCCTGAATCCACCTGTAGGCTCTTAACTCCCTTGAGCTGATGTCTATTATCACACTCCCACATCTGTGCTGCGCTCTGCGTTTGCTTGTTAGGAGCGACGAGATCAGAGCCTTGACACTTCATATCAACTCTTCTGCATTCACATAAAATAACCTGCTCCTCATGAATCGACTGGCTGAGCCGTGAGTTTCTAGTTTGTTCCTCTAAAACCCTCTGAGTCTGAATTGCTGCAGTGATTATGTTAGACCACGGAGAGACAAACACCTTACTATTGATTTGACACAGTGGTTTTCTTTCCTTCTTACAGTGCATGGGCTTTTTTTTTTTCTTCCCTCCCCGCACAATCACAGATGACCTCGCCTCCGTCTGTGTGCTTTCACTTTCATCCCTTCAATTTTCTCTCCCAGTTCAGATATCAGTGTTATTCTCTCCAAAGTAAATTTCACCATCCACTCCTCAGCGGTCTCGCAGACATTGCCATTTTCAAAAATCACTGCTTTTCACAAACGCATTTAAAATGTTGGGATCTGGACTTTGGTATGCACTTACGTAGGAGGTTCTGTTGTTGAGCTGCTGTTTCTTTAGACAGTGAGACAAGCAAATGAAAAGAAGTATTTGGAGTTGACGTGCATCGGTGCGCACTCAGAACACATTTACTGTCCCTAATTAAAAAGCCTGCAATCTAGAGGCATAATGTGATATATGCTGCTAATCTAGTGTTTTATTTGCAACTGGGAGGAGTCATTTATGGGAGAAAATGATATTCTAGCTGTGGCGTTTTATACTGAAATTAGAAAGCCACCCCAGGTGTAGAGACATAAGCATTCTTATCACACAGGAGCATTTTATTTCTGGGCTGTTTAACGTTACAAATGGGTGTTTTCAGGGTTTGGCAGCTCTCTCAATGTACTCCCCATGTAAAGTCCATTCTCCGCAGCTGCTGCAGCCTCAGCCGGCCTCAGTCACTTTATCATGAGGAAAGTGCTTCAACAGGAAGCAGCATTTAGCTCACTCAGCCAAAGATGGAGTGCTTTCAACAGTTTAGAGGAGGCTGCAGATTTGCCTGGGTATTTCCATTACTTTTAATCATATTAAACAGCCAGAGGATTGCAGTGCATGCTGGGAGATGCATCTATAGGATCCACGGACTGCACAGGATAAGCTCAGCTTGGAGTGTATGGGGATGGAGCTATAATGGCATTGGACAATAGCGCCTAGCTCCAGGCGCAGAATAGCGAGAGCAGCCGATCACGTGATGTGTCACAGTGTGCCCTCATCTGCGTTTCAAATGATAAACCCCTCTCAGCCTCTCCGCCTGTGTGTGAACGCAGGCCGTAAACAGGCCCTCTCTCATGTTTTCTGCAACTTAACTGGTCCTGAGACTAAAACAACAGCCGTTTGATTTGCAGTCAAGTGAAGCAAATGTGGCAGCGGGGAAAGCCACTCGACCATGGGCTGCATTCAGTATGCACTTCCAGCTGACAGGCTGATGAGCTGCAATCAGCCCTCCTACCATGACTGGTCCATGCTGTGGCAATGATTGGTGAGTTATGGTGGAGGAATAGTCAGGCTGGGCTGCTTAAAGCTAAATTTGAGAGTGCAAGATGTGCTGTTTGTTTAAAACACTGAAAATAGTACGTAGAGATGTGTTTGGAAGATTGTAAGTTGAGAGATAACTGTGCAACTGCTCACGACACTAGATGTCCAGAGCTACAGTCAGTGTCCAGGATCAATTTTTTTATTTTCTGAGGGGACTGGTAAATAAATAAATAAATAAATAAATAAATAAAACACGGGCCAAGCATATTTTTTACCGGCAGCTTCATGTAATAGTCTAGCGGAGCAGCATATGTCCTGCAGTGCCACAAAATTTGGAGCGCTCTAGACGGTCAGTTTCGTCAAAGTCCTTCTACGGCAAGTTGTAACACTCCGACGCCATCTTTGATAGAACTTAACTTAACTCAATGGGTGAAGGTCTGGTTCTCTGTTTCCAGAGCTCGCTGGGACATAAAAACTATATGAATGGCATCAGCAAAAAAGACTGATCCAAATCGATGAGAAGTTATGTTCCTTAATAAGGTTTAAAACCGCTTTTTTCTTCCTCGGGTTATTCAACTGCGCACGCGCGAAGCTTCAAGACACCGTTTCAAAATACGACTCCAACAACGTAAGACGTCACCGGTGCATGAGCTTTGTTTTGAGGGGTGGGGAACCCTGGAGCGCAGCGTATTTTATAATCATGAGGAAGCAAGCGAGCGCACACCTGACCAGATACCTGTGGCTTCTACAGGTGGTGCAAAGGATCTTTGCAGCGGAGCGGTCGAGATGACATGTAAACAGAGGAAAACAACTTTTATTTTCAACTGTGTCTGTTTGTAATTTCATCCCGACTATAACCAAGAACGTTTGTTGCCTGGAATAAATAAAGTCGATGGATTAAGTCTGTTCTCTTATTATCTCTGGTCGCAGACTGAGAGGCATGCAAATTCACAGGCGGAGCGAGGCGGCGAGGCGTAGCTTTCCAACCACACTTTCCCCGTGACCCTCCCTACTACTGTCAATGGTCCCTCCCTCCGGAGTCCTCTATGCAGCAACTTGACCAAACTATCGTTAAGGTGGTTAGGCAGGCTTACGTCACTACAACATGATTGACAAAAAAAATCTCCAAACAATTGGCTTTGTGAGTGGCGGAAGAGGCGGGACATGTGCGTACGACCACCATACTGCAGTTGCAAACTCCTCCATTCATTTATATGGAAGTGTTCAGTCTCCTCATAAGAAAGTCTCTGGTTCCGTGGCACCGTTTAGTAGGGATGTTCCTGTCGACTAAACGAAAATTTTAATGAAGACTTGTCGACTGGTCTAAAAAGAGGAAAACACTCAGAAAACAGTCAACATTGTGCACAGTTTATGGTGAAGTATTTGAGGCATTGGCCCCAAAAATATTGTGTGCATTAAGAGTCCTTTGAAGTCTTTAATCACAATCTTCAACAACCATGTTGGATTTTAAATGCCGCTGAAGTACGAGACACTTTGCACCGTGCGGTATGAATGTGAACATGACGGCAACTCAGTCAAAAGTTAACCACTAAAATAACATCTAAAATACATGAACTGCCTCTGAAATGTGGGGCACATTGAAGGTTACAGATTATCTGACAGAAATGAAAGTGATTCACTTTAAATTTAATAAAACAACATCTGAATTATAATTACATTTCAGCTGAAATGAGAGGCATTTTGCGCTGTACAGTATGAATGTAAACCCTGCCTCTGACGCAGCTGTCAGTTGTTCATGAGCTGCTGTCAACTGTTAAACTAGGGAGCGCTGATCAAATATGAATCAAGATTCTGTTACTGCGTTGCCTATTTCTCATCTCAGATGATTCAGAAACATATTTTAGTGCACTGTTTAGCTGTAAAATGAGAGTGTTTGCTCCGTTGTTGGTGCTTGGTTTCCACTTGATTGTTTGCAACATGGTGGCCGGTTCACAAACTCTCTCAATTTTACAGCTAAACAGCACATTTAAATCTGTTTCTGAAAGCATTTGAAGCAACGCAGCAACAGAATCTTGATTCATATTTGATCAGCACTGACATGTTTGACAGTTTGACTGCAGTACACAAGCAGTGATTGACATGGTTGACAGCTGCGTCTCTGATTTGTTTTCGTTCACATGCAGTGGATTCTTTTAAATGCATCAGAGCGCTAAGAAGAGGCAGAGGAACAGGATTTTCTTCCACACTTTATCTGTCTCATTTTCTACTGTGTGGCTATAGTGACAAACTTTTCTGAAAGTTACCAACTGTAGCTTTAACAGCACCTGCAGTATAGTTTCTGGCCTGGCAGGGTGAGCTGACATTTCTGGTCACAGTCCTGTTCTTTGATACAAAAGGTCACAAATGTCACAGCCAGTTGCATGGAGCAGTATAAAACAGAGCAGCACACAATGATAAAGAATGGGTACTGTCTTTTTGGCCTTTAGCTGCTTGCCTGTTGGATAAATAAGACTTTCCACCAGCTGATTTCATAGTTTCATAGCAATCTAACATCGTGTCTCAGTGACTCATGTTATTGTGTTGATTATGGGCCACCAAGATGACAGACTGATACGCTTCACCAGGCTGAAAAGTTGATGTAGCAGCCAAAACATGCTCGCATGACAGCGCTTTAAGGCTGTAATTTACACTTATTTAAACGCTAGTCTAAATGATATATCCATGTTTCCATATAGGCTGGGGATATTTTAGACCCCTCAGAGCTGCAGTGTTCATTTTACAGCAATTTCCCGTTCACATTTCGTAAATTTTAATTTCCTTTTTCTATCAGTGTAATTTTTTAAAATAAGGGCTGAGAAGCCATCTGTTGGAAAATGGGCTCAAATGAGACATGCTTGTTATTTCAGTAGTAAATGACCACCAGAGCTGAGGCTGTTGTTCTCCCTAAAAGCCTGACAGACATAATGTGCAAAGTCCAAATGCTCCGCTAATGTCCCCTCTAATCTAAAGAATAAGGAGAGGAAGATTGTCTATAGTTAACAGATAACACACTTTAATGGTGGTTAATGTTGGTGCCTAGAGATTTGAGAGTGGAGCTCGTACTCTAGTGCACCTTACAATCAAATGCAGTCAAAAAGTACAGCCTTCCAAAATATACTATATCATTTATTTTGTTTTGCTTTTTGTTTGTTTGTCAGTCTAAATTTGAAACTTAGAAATACCTATCTAACAAACTCTGATTGGCCTGTTGACTCCTCAGCTAAAACATCGAAAGGATTAGGGGCTGTACACATGCCACGTTTTTTGCGCCTTCAAATTCATTTACGCGTGGCACCGTCGTGGCATGCACGTGCTCCCAAGTGCCCACTTTTCAGGGCGCAACGGCTGCATTTTGAGATACTGACTTCAACTTTTGGAATACAGCAGCCCCCACTGCATGTCATGTGATGAGGAACAACCAGTCACAACCAACAGATGTCTTCCCCTTCTTTCGTAAATATCAGTCTGTGATAAATATGGAAAAGTTGATCGTTTTGGGGACGATATGCCCACACACTTATAAACAGCTCCTGGAAGAAGATCAGCTCTGAACTCAGGATTTTGAGCAAATAGGCTATGATATGGTGCTTGTTAAAGTTGCTTAGCAACCTCAGATGCAACCTGCCACCATGCTCTTGAAAGCTGGCTCGGAAAAGGCACAAAAGTAGCGTCCAGCACCTGACCTCATGTTTTCCAGGCGGTTAAAGACGCCTCATGTGTACGGCCCCTTACGCCATGAAATGACACATTTCTGCTCTCACTTATTGACTGAATATGGCCTCTTTCGCTCCCTCATATTTTCTGTCGGGAATGTAAACACTGTAGTATTCAGGCATGTCACTACCAGAATCGGTACCAGTACCAGTGAAATTCCATGATCAACAACACAATGACAACAACACAATACAATAAATCCCATGTACTTCAACATACACTCTTTTAATGAAAAAAAATTAAGTTTATTTAACTTGAATTTTATTCATCCCTGATGATACGTATAGAATGCAAATTACTAGCCTATGTGGGTACATTATTTTGATGTATATTAACATGTTTCTCCTCCACTGTTGGTGGTCAGCACATGAACATGTAAGATGTGATGGTTGGTCTTTGTGGTATTTGTGATTGGACGGCTGGGTAAAAATATTTCAGTGACGAGCATTTCACGTAAAGCTGAGTATTTTTCAACTTCCGCAACCAAAACGAAGGAATAATTTGCTCATCTATTGTCAATCAGGTGCACATGAGAGGATCGAGAAAAATAAAACTCCCACACAGAAAAGACTCCCACACACAGTCTAACTAATGCTGCTGCAATATTTCGGTGACTAGACCTTCATCACCTTCATTTGCCTGATGAAAGTCAAGTCACCAAACGTTGCAGCAGCATTGAAATCATTATTTTTTGTTCTTTTTGACAAGTTGAGGTGGAGCTGTCGATGCAGTTACACTTGTCACAGCCTTCCACGTGTTGTTCTTGTTCTTCTGTACTGGTAGGCGCCCTTCATCTTTCTTTGCCATTTAACGGCGGACTGGAACACTAGTAGACAGTGTCTGAAATTAACTTTTTGATTCACCGGCCAAGGGGACTGGTAGATGAAAAAAATCCACAGTCATGAGCAGAAGCAGTAAACCAACAGCGATAGTTTAGTTTATTTCAAACATGCATATTTTTACTGGTGGTACAGAGGTGCCAGGGGACCTGCCGATCAAGAATATTATTGGGTTTGCAAATTGATTTGAATTTAAATAGATTTTTGATAGATATTGTCATGATGTTAGCATTTAATTATTAATAATGCTGTAGTGACAAATCAAGAAAGTAATGACAAATGTTTTTCAACAAAGAAAAATAAGAAAAAAAATAGAAACTCTCTTTTAAACAACCTTTGTGATTATCAAGTAAAGATTGCTGAGTTTACAAGGTGCACCTGAAAGCACCATAAGGTCCCGGTCACTGTGTGAGTGTGAAACTCGTCTCCAGCTAGGGCTGGGCGATTTGGACAACAATTCATATCCCGGTATTTACAGGCTGAACGGCGATATCTCGATATTTTCTACTAAGTGGGCCACATGTTCAGCTACACGCTGGTTCTCAGCTAAAGCCCCCTGGTATTTTTGCTGCAGGTGTTTTTCCACAGCAGGCACGTAAAAGCTTGTAAATGGCTTGTTTGAGAGGGACGTCACCGCTACCAACTCGAGGGCATGCGGCTCGGTTTTTGGACCTACACTGGAGGAGGAGCAGGTGCGCAGCTCGGCGGGGCACTGCGCATAAGCTGACAGAAGCACAAAATGGCGCAGCATGGCTTGACTGGGCGCGGCCAAAAGTTACAGGGGAAAAGGCCCACTGTACTGCTCATGTGCTACTGCGGTAAGTTCATTCATGTAACGCAACTTGACCCTATATCAATATAAACGATGCTGTGCTTGAAAATATATCAATATATTGTACATATTCGATATATCGCCAAGCCCTGTCTCCAACACAGACATACAACAGAGGGCAAAAGCTGCAGTGACTGTAAATGTCACAAAACACAGTAGGAACTTTGGGCATCATTTCTTATTTACATGATTGTTTAGGTACAGACATTTGCCTGCCAGTCTGATGGATAGCCTTCTTCGATATTCTCGCCAAACCGAAAATGTGTCCACTTTTGGCGTTTACGTGTATTAATTTTGGACCCTGCTTGCAGGTGTAGATACTGCCCCGTCAGGTCTGGAGGAAAAGCATATCTGGTATCTTTGGTACTGGAGAAAAAACATTTTTGACATCTGCTTTGTACCTGTACTTGTACTCTAAGTGTTGGTTCTCAAGTAATCACTAGTAGTATTAAAACCCCATGCCACCACCAGGACTCCTGAAACTAACTTGTCAGTGCTCCTTACAACCAGCCTATCACAAAATCTGTCACGATACAAAGCCCACTTTTCTTTTAATAATAATAATATTAATAATAACTTAGGCTTACATAGCGCCTTTCAAAAGACCTAAGGACGCATTACAACACCAAAAATGACAATCTAGGAGCCAAAAGCCAGGGTGAACAGGTATCTTTTCAGTGCACATTTACAAATGTCCAGTGTTGGCGCCTGGCGAGTCTCCATGGGGAGAGAGTTCCAGAGGGTAGGGGCTGCCACACTGAAGGCTCTATCCCCGCATGTTCGCTTACTGGTGTGAGGGACGTTGAGGAGACCCAAGTCAGCGGACCGCAGGTTCCGTGAGGGGGTGTAATCGGTGAGGAGATCTGATAGGTACAGTGAGGCAAGGTCATGGCGAGCTTTTTAGGCGAGGAGGAGGAGTTCGTAGGTGATTCGGAACTTGACTGGAAGCCAGTGTAGGTGTTTGAGGGTTCGGGTGAGAACCCTTGCAGCTGAGTTCTGCACATACTGCAGTCTGTCCAAGGCTTTATTGGGGAGCCTGAACAGGACTCCATTAGAATAGTCCAGGCGGGAGGTGATAAATGCATGGATTAGGGTCTGAGAGTGGAGGCTGGAGTCTGGAGATGTTTTTGAGGTGGAAGAAGGCAGCTTTAACATCAGATTTTATGTGGGATTTTTTTAACAAGACTATAATTTCTATCCAAATATCTGCAAATATCAGAGGCTCACAGAGCTGCTCTTTAGGATGAAATAATATCGCAGATCCAGAAAAATCTCCGAGGACAGAGCTAAAGAAACAACGAGATTGAACCCAAGTGGAAAAAGCAAAAGGTGAGAGTGTCTAAATCTATACCAATTGCTGTACTCCAGTCTGCTGTCTTGCAGAGGGCTAAAGTGAGTGGCATAAAAAAAAATTGCGGCTGCTTAATGCTGACATGACACCTGACCTCCAATTTTCTTTGCTCCTGCTATTGTGACACTCTGTCAAAAACTTCCAAGGAAAAGAAAGTTTTAGATTACAGCCTTTCGACAGAATGACGGCTCTTCCTCTTAGTCTGACTTTTGTTAGCGGGTCCACCTCCTTTTCATTTTCCTGCGCTCTCTGAAACCATCGAGCCAAACTCTTTTCTCTAAGGTGGGGGAGGTGGGACGAGTGGGTCTGTTGACCATGACTGATAACCGTGGATGATCTGAGATGAAAATTACAGTGCAGAGCCACCAGCCGTGTCAGGCAAGATGGCACGGCAAAACCTTCCCTTCCTCAGAAAGTGGGGGAAAAGTACCTAAATGAGCACATTTCAGTAATGATAGAAGTCTCCGTGTGTTATGTAATGAGCTAAATTATAGATAATACCGCCCAGGAAAATTATAGGCTGTCAGTCGCTCCTGTCATCTCTACTTAACCATCCTGTGATTAATTGTTCTGGCCTGGAGATCATCTCTGTACCCTACAGGTGTGGATGGATGTGCTTTGCAATAAAGCTCTTTATTCTTTAGAACATAATTGTTTTGCTCCGGTTTATTTAGAACACAGGTGGTAATCAAAACATTAATTGCAGAGTGATACTTCATAATTACACTACCTCCTTTGGTCTTGTGGTGTGCCTCAAAATGTTCAGCAAATAGCATTTCTTTGTTATGTTAATGGGCGCTTAACTTTGTGAATAAATTAAAAGTAACACAAGAGGTTGCAGCAATACGAGTGGAAATAATTCCCTTTAAAGAGGAGGTATTTTGTTTCCAGCGCGCCCTTCACATGCTTCACTGTGGCTCTGGCATGCATTTGGTATTTAAACAGCATAAATGCATAAATGAATTATTCAAACACCTTCAAGTGATCCACCTTCAAGCAGCATACAAACCGTTCTAATTTATAATTTATAGATATGGCGAACTGTTGTGAACCAGAAAATCTCCTCTATCCTCAGAGAATAAGTAATTACATTAACCTTTTTTCTTCGTCATTGTTTCTGAATGACTCTCAATCAAGCGTGTAGGTTGTTCACACATTGTAAATTACAGTCAGTGGACATTGGACTGTTTTCTGGCAAAGAATGAAATCCAGTCTTTTTAGTAGTAAATGCTGATTGTCGTTCTTTGATGCAGTGTGATTACACATTTAAAAAGCCTGCTCGGATTAGGGAAGTCACGAGAACTGCTACTTCAGTTCTGAAAATGTGACCGTACTTGTTTTTCTCCTGTATCGAAGGTTAAAGTGAGATATGTTCTGGGCCTGATGGGGCAGCATATACGCTTACAAGTGTTCTAGTCTACCATTAAATGCCAAAGGAAGAAGAAGAACGCCTATCAGCACGGAAGAACGACATAAACATGTGGAGGATGGTGACAAGTGATAGCGACGGTTCCACCTCGATTTGTTGAAAGAAAAGTGTTTAAAAGTGTTTTCTTCCGAAGGTGAGCATATCGTCGTTGCAGCGACAGCTGTGGTCATAGGCAGTATGTTTGTGGGTTGTCCATTCGTCCGTCTGTCCCATTCTCGTGAACGTGATATCTCAAAACCATCTTTAGGAAATTTCTTCAACAATAAACTGATCAGAATTTGGTGGTCAAAGGTCACTGTGACCTCAAGACATAGCTGTGGCCGGAGGCATTATGTTTTCTGGTTGTCTGCCTCATTTTGTGAATGTGATATCTCAAGAATACCTCTGGGAATTTCTTCAAATTTGGCACAAACATCCCCTTGGATGAACTGATGAGACTTTATGGTCAAAGATCAAGGGTCTCCTTGACTTTGTGTGCATCTCATTCCTGTGAACGTGTTATCTCAAGAACACTATAAAGAAATTTCTCCAAATTTGGCACAAACATCCACAGGGACTCAAGGATGAACTGATTAGATTTTGGTGTTTGAAGGTCAAAGGTTTTTGGCCATACCTCAAGAATTCATTCCCACAAATATCTAATAAGATATGATGATGAAGTGATGACATTTTATATCCAAAAGGTCAAAGGTCAACTTCAGTGTGATGACATAATGTTCTGCAAAAACACTTTTCTGTCCATTATTCAACGCCACTACTCAGGAACAGAAAGCGAGACATTTTGATTTAATACTGAGCTGGTGACACTAATCTTGGGTATCACCCTTAAAACTGTGGCGATTATTTAGATCTTCTGTGTTGCCAGGTTGTGTCTGAAGCATCCATGTTTTAGAATTTGTACCTTCTTCAGTAACATCTGTCTGGACAGACATGAACGTAAATTGTAACTGCAACTTGACTTGCTCGTGGAGGCGTACAGCTGCGAGGCAGTACTTGTAGTTTTCTGGTTACCATGAGTTGCAAAATGTTAAACTATAGGGAAAACGCTGTTCTTGTCACTGTCACTTTTTACTCAGCCGTCCAATCACAGTTTTGCGAGGCAGGACAAATAACCCGGCACAAAAACCAACCAAAACATTTTACATGTACAAGTGCAACTTTAAAAGGGGAAAAATATGGTATTATACTGCAGGCTATATCAATGTCATGAACCCACACTAGCACTTTGCTTTTGAGGCGGATCATCAGGGATTAATAATAAAATATAAATTCAATTGAATTCAGTTGTTTTTAGTAAAGAAGTGTAACTTTAGGTAGCCTACATGAGATTTATTTTTTTCCGTTGTATAGAATTGAGTGCTGACAAAAGTGAAATTTCACTGGTTTTGGTATTGCTTATAAAATTTCTGATACTGTGACATGCTTAGCTGGGAAAACACTGTGACTGAGTGAGCCATTGTTTGAGTCCAATTGTAAAACAGGCACTTGTTTCCATCAGCGTTCATGCCGTAGGAAACCTCAGTGCCTAGTATTGTTTGTCCAGAAGCTCCAGAGTGTCATAACATGTATATAGATAAATATGTCTGAATTATTGAGGAGATGTTACTCAATCCGTCCTGAGATCCTCAGGATGCTCGCTCATTTGTTCCAGGCTGGGAGCTGTGGATCTGTAACATGTTGTACCAGTAGCCTACAGCTGTGAGACTCCACTTGCACTGACATCACGTGACAGCCCGACTAAAAATAACTCTCTCTCCAACGCACGATGAGGATGATACTGGGACTAAGAATAGGCCCACTGGAGGGAAACAACATGATAGTAAATCATCAGTGAGGCAGTGGCTGCGGTGCAACAGGGAGAGGGTTTAGTAATTTGGCCTTGAAACAACACGATATCAGCGAAGCCTGTGACAGAATAATTTGCTCGGTACAGTTACTGCGTGGTGTCTGTCAGGTATGCATGCTGCTAATTGACTGGAGGAAGGATCGGTGGAAAATGAATCTGGCTGTAACCTTGGAGGGCTGGGTAAACAAAGGGGGCTCACACAGGGACTGTAGGCATCTTGGTGTTGAACTGGTGTTTTCATCTGCTTTTATATTGTGACTTTCAATAGAAGTAAATTAAAAACGAGAATCTACCAATAATTTAGAGATCAGATTACTCAATTCTCTGCCAGAGAATGAATCATCTGCCGTGGGTCTGGGAAGATTAATTATCTTAAAGCTACCCAGAGAGAATTATGGCGCCACTGGTGCCAGTTTAGTTTTGGGGGAGAGGGCTAGACCTTGTCCTGGAGGTAAAGAGCAGTTTGTCTCTTTGCAGCTTTGGATGCAAACAACAGTGCTGTGAATTAATGGCTATCTTCCTTTAGAGGGAGTGTGGGAGTGCACTGACCTAGAAGAACAGAGGGAGGTTTAAGAATCGGTCATCTGGATGTTGAAGTGGAGGGGGAAAACAAGGGGTTTGCAGGGCTTTTTAAAGAGGTCTCGGCATGATCAGTGTATCAACTCGTCTTTATGTTGTCACAGAAACTAGATGCCCTCCACAGGTGAATTGAAAATGTTTTGGAGGACAGAACCGTGCAACTGAGACTCTGTGACAAAGACGAACCGACTGTTTTCTCTTTATGCATTGACAATAACACCACATGATATATGAGATTGCATCTTTCTACGACTTAAGCACCTCCATTTTTCTTCTTAAGCGACTGATATCTGTACACACTACACGCACTGATTCATCTCATGTATGGGCATGATTTGTTGCCCTTGGCTGAGCAGAGAAAAGATCTCATGTATCAATAGTCGTTCCACATGGTACTCAACCACAGAGCAGCATATCAGTGTATCCACCAGCCAGGCTATATTACCCTTTAAGGCACTTTATGTGGCCGCCCTGTCACTGCCAGGCAGACAGACAACCATTTTGGCTCCTATAAGTAGACGATGCGCTCTCAGGCAAACATGCTAGCCCCATTTATCAAGCGCCTGAAAATGACTGGGCTGACAGACAGGTCGATGTATGATCATAGGTGCTATCATGTGTTGGTGTGGAAGGCTTTGGTGCGTGGCTGGCCCAAACATCTCCAGGGCAAGCCAGGCGATAAGGCTTGTTGGAGGTCTGGATGCGCTGATAAGAGGAAGTGGCTCACCTTCTACTTGAATGACCCCTGAGAGGATCAGGGTTGCTGAGGTGAAGGACATCACTGTTTATGCTGAGCTGAGGACATATATATGTATAAGTGGAGGATTTAATTAGCAGACATCACCTCAGTATATTTATCTTTAGGTCTTAATCATCTGAGCATGCACGGCTGCATGTTATAAAATATAGGATACCTGCTCCTCTGTGTGTTCGTGACAGACTAGATGTTATTGTAGTCACTGATGCGCTTAGTGTATTTAGAGAATTACCTCACCATGTCTCAGCTTTAAGCTAATCTCCAGAACTCAATTTTGCCATAACAATAGAAACCATTAGCAGGCTCAGTGATGGGAAAACATTACAGGATTTTTACCCCCTCAGGATTCTTGGATTAGTTAAGTGCCAAAACTGCTGTCTAAGTCAATTTATAAACATTATATAACTTCAAATGGTTTCCCCACTTAAGTTTAAGTAGTGGATCTGTTGATTATTGATTTCGTCCTGTACCAATTCAGCCATGATATGTGATTCAAGAAAAATACAGAGAGCTCTGAGGCTCTCTTACTTGTCGTTTGTCCATCATGAATTTGTCACAGGAAGTTATACAAGGTACAACTCCAAGAAAATGAGACCCCATCAGCTCCTTGAACTTGTGCATTGCAATTTAGTCCTTTTTTTTGGCTTCTTCTTACATTGTAGGCTGCTGTCTCATAATGGTCCATGTTTCTGGTTGTGGAGTGACTTAACTGTAGTACAGTTACTTCTGTTGTTTTGCAAATTAAATTCACCACAGACTCAGTGAATTTACAGACCCTTTTAGGGCTAACGTCACAATGACTCACCCCCACAGGGCTGTAGGCTACACAGGAGCCCTAAAATGTCGTCTTGTTGTGTTATTGGGAGCCAGAATAGAAGGAGTCATGGCTCAAAACTTAAATTTTATCACATACCAGCTGCCACTGCCCGTCAACAAAAACAAAACGTAGTGGTTAAATGTGATAAGATGAAAGGACTGGACGGAGGCCATCATCAAAAATGCTCACATGTGCAGCGCACACTTCATATCAGGTTAGGGACAAAGTATTTCCTGTTGTAGGGATGAAGAACGTTATCTGTATTAAGGGTTATCATGTTCACCTCATCAGAAACTGGGGAGCTGTTAAGAGGAAGATTGGATTTCTCTGTAACGCTAACTCTTAGCGCATTAGCCAGTGTTAGCTTTGATAGCAAAACAAACTTGAGGAAACCGTTCAAGTGTCGTTCTCCTTTGTAAGACTGGCTTCCTGTGACATCATCCATCCACTGAGTGAGAGCATACGGGTCGGCCAGTCTGGTCCAGTTGGTCAGTGTTTACTTATTCAGGTAAGACTTGTGGTCCCGGAGAGTGAGTGACCTGACATGGTGCATTCATAAATTCAGTCTGATGTTCTACACTAAAATGAGAGCCCTGTTGGTCGAAGTAACAGGGTGTAATATTTCTACATGAATTAACAAACAGTTAAGTTAATCGCACATTCACTACGCTCTGCCACTCCGAGAGTGCGGTGCTCTGGAGAACTGGACAGTACATACCAACAGAGCTTAGAATTTATGAATGGTCTTTTTTACTCAGAATGAGTATTTCTGAATGCACCACTTTCATCATCAAGCCAAAAGAACTTGCTAGCTAGTGCTGGCTAATGTCTGTGGACAATTGTTTTGCCTCCAGCTAAGCCCCACCCCCAAAAAATGTCATATTGTTTACTAACAGTAAAAGGGTCTATTGATGTTATTGGTAATGTTGGGGTTGTGACCTTGAGTATGCTCCAGACTCTGACTGGCTCCATCTCTTACCTCTCGAGGGTTGTGCGTATTGGTTTGTTTACAGATCTTGACTTCAACAAAATGGCAGCATGGTTGCTCGTCCTTAGTGCAGGCAGATCTGCTCTGAAGTCGCCTCTGCATCATATGGCAATGATAAAGAATGTTTATTCCCCTCGTAGCACAGGGTGAGCCGCACCTAACATTCCCATTTCCTTACCCACCATAAAGCACATGCGTCCTCCCCTTGTCGCACCAGAGTGCTGTGCCAGTTCTTGATATCCCATTGGAAACTGATATGGGCACGAACATCATCCGATTTACTATCCAACGCTTGTGCAGTGGCTAACAGGATGCTAACTTGGCAGACAAATCCATACGATTGGGATCGCAGCTGGTGTTTTATTACACGCTCGCATAGTTCCTCTGGGAACTACGATTGGGATTGTAGCTGATGCTCATCCTGCCCATCTTTTTCTTGATATTGACTGGTGTTTACATTTGAAAGCCTCAAGCTGACCAGCTAGCAGAGTCACAGGAAAGTATTATTACCAAGTGGTGGGTTGATTTCCTTCTCCTGATGAACAACCCTCAGCCACATGCTACCACCGTCCAACACCAACCTCAAAAAGCACCACCAACACTTGCAGGTAGACATAAGAGCATAAATTAAGCATCGATCTGGCACAAATTTGGCTGAGCTGACAGAGAGGCAACTGGAAACGTTTGTGTCTAAGTGAAGAAGAAGTGTATTGGCTAAAAGCAATACACTGCAGACAGAGGAGGGGAGGAGAACCCGTGAAGAGGTGGAATAGCAAGTCAACGATGGCCGCGAAGCACCTCAGACTCATCGACATGTTACATAGCAGAGGCCACTTGGACGGCTGAAGCAGAGAGATGATGACGAATTCCACAGGGGCTGCTGCCAAACCTCTTCTGGTTGTCTTCAAAAGCGGAGGCTAATTTACTGGGAAATGAGCAACTAATGACCTCTAACAGAAATCATTCACAAGAGAGGAAGTGAACGGTGGCGAAGACAGTAAGGAGCAGCTCTACTGATTTACTTTTCGCCTCAAATAATTGTAATCACTTAGAAATGGCTTTAAAAGAATCAAAGACCTGGCTGTGAGTATTCAGCTGCCGTTTTTCGACAAACAGACGTGTTTCTGCAGAAGCAAAAGTTTAAATGCAAATTCTAACTTCACAAAGTAGCAGGTTCCACATCATGGCGTGTTCTGCAGGAACCTTATCGATCTCTCTTGCTGCTTTGATTGAAAATCACACAAGGTGTGATCGAAAGCGTTGCATAAGAAATCTTTATTTGATTTTCGAACCGGAGCCCAGCGGTCCTCTAATTGCCGTCTTTTCCATGAATATGCGGTTGGAGGGTTTAAGTGATGGCAGGGTAGGTAAAATCAATATAAGAAGATTAGTCCGTCCAACAGCATACAAAACATCACTTAGAGCTGTTTACTCGCTTTACAGATCTGGGAAATTGGCAGACATGTCTGAGAGAGTTTAAGCTCTTAATTTGAATTTCAACAGGCCCATTACCCAGAATGCCTTATCAAAAAGTCCACTGATTATGTCCAGTTTTATCCATGTCACTCAAGAGCCAGATTCTAATTAAATGTTGTCTGGAGAAATATTTTTTAGGTTTGTTTACAGATATATTTGCATTTTTGGTATGCTTATATTTTTTTTTAGAAGAGGAGCATTTACCCTGAGTCATCCTGTTGGTTGTTGACTAAATATGTGGCGGCATTAATGCGTCGATGACCATTAGGGATGTGTAACATTTTCAGTGACTGTATGACCACAGTCTGTGATCTCTAAGTCCGTTAGTTGACTGTTGACCATGGTCGTACAGTTTCTTTTACGACAGCAGTCAATATAACAACTGAACAATTATGCAAACTGTACATTGAACTAAACATCAGAACATTTCTTCGTCACCATCTTCACCACCATGGGAGCATTTAAAGAACGCAGATATTTTTGTCTGCTTTTCAGGTGGTTGACATGACATATTTTACGACGCCACTCTGTCCGCTGGTGGGAGTGTGCTCCAGAGTGTGTACACCCGACCCGAGCCTGAGGGGACCTGTCAAGTGCTGGCATTGTTATTTACGTGACAACGCTTGAACACAACACAGGCTCTGCTCCAAGTGAGTTTATGTACAGTGCTGTGCGAGCGGCGTGTTTGACTTGTGCGTAACAGCAGTCTTTTGATGGTCATTTACACGCTGTCCATGTGTGATCATGGTAAACAGACAAGCTGTAACCATGACAACAATAACAATAACTTGTGTCAGGCTCGGGTCGGGTTCGGACTTGAAAATCAGAAAGTCTGTCGGGTTCGGGCCATGCTCGGTTATAATTGTCTCGGACTCGGGTCGGGCTCAGTCAGGAAAATGCAGCCCAAGTCGCGCTCTAGTGTGCTCACCTGTGTGTGCGCACGTATCTGTGTGTGCGCGACCATGTAGAGACAGAAATGACATGCCGGTGTGTAAATAAGATAAAAAATATAAGGCTGTTTTGTTTGTTTAATAAAAGGACAAGGTATAGACCGACTCTTTAGGAAGGGTAACTTTAAATGACTTCTGTTGTGATCTGGCGCTATATAGAAAATAAAATTAAATAGCATTAACTTGACCTTCAAGGGGGGCCCTCCTAATAAATGGTAAGGGAAACTGTGATAGTTTTCTTACAGCCCTGATGGACAACTACGTCTATTCTTTGCAACACATCTGGAGATGTGTAATTTTTGGTGGGAGCTTGCTCATTTCCATGCATATTCGTTTGGCGCCCTCACGTCCTGTCACCTCTATTTGTCACCCATCTCGTCTGCTCTTCCTCGCGTCTGAGCATCATCATCTGCGGCGGGTCTAGCCTTGTCATCTGGCCGTTAACAATCAGGCGAGCTGACAGCCGCCCACCATTTACCCATCAGGCTTTTCTCCACGCGCACATGCATGATTCTGAAGAAAGGTGCAACTTTACGCTCGATCTACATGCATCACCACGCGCACTCCTCCGTCCTCTCCCCCCAGTGTGAGTGGGCGCGGGGAGAACGGGCGGAGGTGGATGCAGGGATGACACAGTGGCGCATGAGTGTCACATCATCCATCAGTCTGTCACAGGCTGTCGCCCAGCTTCTCCCAGAGACGCTGTCGATCTGTAAACAAGAGAGAGAACCACCAGGCTTCCCGGGGCGCCGTGCGTGCAGACAGTCAGGGCAGGGCAAGCCTCCCTCTCCCGCTCTATGAATCACACACTGGCAGAGGGCTGATTTGACCAAAGCGGGGTTTTGATCCACACAGCCAGGTGTGGATGACTAATGCATCTGAAGAATACTGCTTATAAGCAGCCGGCCGTGTCGGAAGCATGAAAACAATCAATGGCCTTTGTGACATTTTCTAATGAGGGGATAACATCGACTGGGAGAAACTGACAACAGGAGTTTTTCCGCTTCAACACCTTGGAAAAGAGCAGTCTGATTGGATGTTGGACTAAATAATTAAAAGGGGTGTCCTGTGATGTTTCTTAGAGCATGTCTCATAACCCTGGGTGCTTAAATGCTCATTTTGCAGCCTTTTGAGTGGCGTGAACAGGAAGTTCTACTGTGTCTGTTTTGTCAAGATGCTCAGTTACTACTGATGTGGAAGTGATTACACTGAGATGGATTTTATTGATTGGAAACATTCCTGCAACTGCTGCCACATCTCAGGTGTCTGTAACGTAATTGGCTGCTGATGGCCACATTCAAAATCATCCCGGCGCCCTTTTATCACTCTGAGCCAAGCAGTAATCTGTTATCTGCTGCTGGAAGAAGGGGGGAGGGACAGACTCAGTCCTGCATTGCCCCTCTAATTAATATCCCCATCCCATGATTAATATTGTCACTTTGATTTTGTTCTGAGCTCGCGAGATGAGAGACTCTGTGACAGAGGGCACCGCCTGTACAGCGAGGGGTCGGCACTGTCCGCTGCCCGGTCATTTCCGGGCCTCAGAGACACCACTGTCCTCCAGGACGGGAGGACTCTGAGCCAGGCCTGTGGAGCTGGGCCTGCTGCCTGCCTGCCCGGTGGGGGCTGCTGGCTGGGACAGGGCCAGGGACGACTGGGGCCAAGCTATTTCTGAGTGAACCAGGGAGGATGCAGCTGGTGGTGCTGTTGTTGACAGTGTCAGTGTGCCAGTGGAGCCCCTCCAGCACCAATGAGCTCGTTCGTATCAAGACAAACCACCATTAAGGCCAGTTATCACAGTGCAACCCATGGCCAGAGCCTTGGCTGGAGATATACAAGGACAAGAGGTTTTACTTTGGCAGGATTTTTTTATTTAGACTGGTAAAGTGAGCCAATATCAGGCTTTAGACAAAAGTAATTATTGCTGCATCAATACCTTCGTCTACTGAGGAGAGAAAGTTGAAGATTGGACTTTTCCTCAAAAGCTGTGTCACTGTGCCTTAAACAGCTGCCAAGCAACCTGGTAATTACTAAATTACTTGTACACAAAACAGCAAATGAATGAATGAATAAATATTACAAAATATCTAAAATCATTAGTTTCTTCAGGATTTCTCAAACTTTTTTTGGGATTGTTATGACTTAAAATACCTGATATCAAACCTTCCTGAAATCAAAGGCAAACAAGAAAACCACTGTTCTGAGTTTGTGATTTATCCTACACCAACGTCACCACTCACCTTTCATATCTAGTATAACCCAACTTGAGTCTTTCAGCATGTGCAACTAATCGGATGCAGCAGCTTCTGTCATGGTGATTTGTCTTGTCTGTTGTTGACGCTTTCATGCCATCTTCCAGGTGTGTTTTTCAGTAGAAAAGTGGCCGTTAATCGATGTCTTTTGTGTCCTACCACAACACTGCACATGGTGCAAAACAGTTTACCAACATCAGGGAATTGCCTTGCACGGTCTTTAGCAGTAATTTGTGTTAGTAAATGTGAGACGATTGTGTCGCACATCTGCATGTTCACAACCACAAACAACAAGCTGAGTTTGGTGACGTGCAGGGGGCTGCTACGATTATTGGTTGAACTTGCTGAAAAGTTGTGGTGATTGGACGAAATTGTAAGGTCACGCAGAATTCATAGGGATTGGTTGAATTTGCGTTAATGTCATCATGACATCACAACATCCTGGAAATTGAGCTTCAAAGTTCATACTTGACCCTGGAGGTGTTGAGAAAACACCACAGCATTTCAGCAGGGCTGCCCCTTGAAAGTCGGAGATGTGGATCGTCAGTCGACGACCCCTCAGTCGCCTGAGATTGCTTCAAGTTGAGGAACTTTTTAATTGTTTGTTTGTTTTTTGCTCGTCAGTGTCCTGTGTTGTGTACTTCTAGCGACGTCCTGAGATTTTGCTGCAGAGTGAGCACACTTGACTTTCAATTTTGACGTGATGGAGAAACTTTCCACCATAAGGTTCTGAGGTAACATTAGCTTCTCTCTTCTGCTTGGAAGTGGTGAGTTTACAACTCACAGCAACTGATTGCAACACAGTTTCGGACATTTTGTTTGATATCTAGTGTCGGCAAAAAATGTTGCACATTTCTGATCCATCGTTAGTGCCGTTAGCTTGTTTACCATATTACCGTCACACTGAACAACCCGCTGAGCCCCATTCAAACCTTTTACCTAAAACTTTCTACCAAAAAGACCCTAAATTGTCAAATATTCGTATTAAACGGCTGAATCTGAATCGACTGACGTACTTCTGAGACGGGTTCAGCCCTACATTTCGGTCATATCACATGATCTTCATCAGCAAATGAAGTATACCCCATTATCATGGAACTGTAGAAGCTCAGACATCCATTTTTGTCCTGAGCGCTTCAAGGACATCTCGACAATATGATGTGAAATGGTTGAAAGCTCCTGAACCTCTGCTTGATGCGCCCTATGTTTCAGGTCTGTCTTGGTCAGGGCCATAATATGATCACATTGCTCCCATTGTTATAAATAAAAATGTTTTGTTACTATAAATGGACTATTGATTATTAGATTGTAAAGGAGGATGACCTTTGAGTGCTGGATAAAGAGAAATCACCACAGGGTGCTACAGCGTGTGACTCACCAACAGACACAGTCAGACTGTCTTGTCTTGGTTTTTAGAGGAGGCTTGACTAGACTGGTTCCATTAAACAAACAACAAACAAACACATTATATGCTGTCATATGTTGGGGTTGATAAGTTAATGTTCAAAAAGTCATGCAATTCCAAACACTCTTCCAACACTCTAATCCATCCCAGAATTTTAATGTTGTTTGTACTGATAATATTCAGCACATGAAAGATGCACCATGTTTGTTTTGACATCACACTTCTGGAGCTGAAATCTGACTTTGACTTTGTGTTCATATTCATACCATACCATCTTTTATCTGTCTATTAAAATATCACGAAATACTGTCATTAAACCAAGTGAATCCATTTCTCCGGGATGAATGTTATATTTTCTAAACAGTACTGTGTAATTGACTGACATCAGGGTCGTTTTATATTTTATTTTAAGTCAGTGATTTGCACTTCCATCCATCCATTTATCCATTATCTATAACTGCTAATAATTTGCAGGTTCATGGGGGTGTTTAGCCTATCACAGGGCTTAAAGACGACCTTTTACACTCACATTCACACCTACAGTTCATGTAATTTAGAGTCACAAGTTAACATAACCTGCGCACCTTTGAACTGCAGGAGGAGGCCAGATAACCTCAAGGAAGCTCTTTCAGTAAAGCATTCCTGACGAGTTTATGGTCTCAATTGTTAGTTTTAGGTCTTCTTCATTACAGTTTGATGTTTATAATGTAAATGGTCCCATTCAGAGTGAAATAAACAATAAAGCAGGGCATGCTTTAGGGCGTGGCTACCTTGTGACTGACAAGTCACTACCACTGCAACCTGTCCCTTATTATAGAGGCGTTACAATGTGTATCCATGGCACAGTGTTCATTTAAGTAGCCATGATGTGTGCTTTGGTTGTTGTCCGTGTTTTCGTCTTAAGCCCAGTTCACAAAGACGATGAGACATAGGCAGCTACTTGCAACGCCCTGTTCTACAACGTTCTAAAAACCCTGCCAGTTCACACCAATGCTACTAGATGACATGGAGTATCATCATTATGCAGCAACTCTCTGTGCTTGTGTTCTGATTTCCAGCCTTTCAGGCTTATTGTGGTTGCAGCAGCGACCCACCATCCGACACCAGCACACCCTGAGGGCGGAAACAGAGGGCTTGGCGGGGACAGAGCACCTGCCACAGCGGGTGAACAGCCGTCTGCGGCCATTTTGACTCGACCAGCAGACTTCACTACAAGCAGATTGGCTGTAAAAACAGGTAATGTGCCTCATCTTCTAAAACCAGCCCCTGGCGACTTGACCAGCTGAGTTGCAGGTGACACCATCACGAGCTTAGACCGCTGCAACTTTTCTCTGCAACGTTCTAAAACGGTTTCATCTTGTTGTGAATCATTGGTCTGAGCTGGGAGAACTTGGACCCTTTCACAGTGTATTTTCAGTTCATGAAATTTAATATTAACACGTCAGTTGCCTAAAAATGTCTTGTTTAATGTTCGGTGGTACTAAAAGACACTGAGGCGGCTGTTCATTTTGATTTAAGCTTGTTTTTCGGTCACCAGAAGTCCAGTTGATATCACTGTTAATGTAAATAACAGATGCCCATGAAAAGTTTACTTTGAGTTATAGAAGCTAACTTTGTTAGCGGTGACTTTTCAGGTCTAGCCAGGAGCCAGGGGCAGTCAGGTTTCCAATATAGATGGTTGTGTATAGTGTCCTCGGGTTCTTATTCAGATCCACCCTTCGCTCCTCCCATACGATTATGATTACTTCCGGCTCCAAATAATCAAGATGGCGACGGCCAAAATGCCAAACTCGATCCTTCAAAATTGGAGTCCACAAAGCAATTGGCAGAGGTAAGAATCACCAGAGACCCCATGATATGATATTATCACGATACTTAAGTGACAAATACAATATTATTGCGACTGATTTATTACATTTTTTTTCAACTGCAAATTTAGTGCCCAAAGGAAAAACTTGGTAAACATCATTGAATACGACGAGGTTTCAGTCTGTTTTCATGTTATTTTAATCATTTTCATTTCAGCAAAATGTCAGTAGTGCACTGTAAAAGTCATTGATTTTATTCTTCTAGTAGACTACCAGAAGTTTAATTTGTATTTGCAATATTAATAATTTCTATGTTAAAAAGCTGATGCTTGGCGTCCGCATATTAATGCAATATTATAAAGTACAATATGGAGGTATTGTGCTGCTGCCCCCTGTGCTCTATTGGCTTTGTCCACTTCTTTTATACAGTGTATGGTTGCAATAAATTGTCCATGCATAAACAGAAAAAGGTCTCTGATCCCCAGATTACTTAATTACAGTTTAACTGAAGAACATTTTAAGGTGTTGTGAGTGAAATATGCAGCATTATGTGCCTAAAACCCCTCATAGCTGCTGAGTAACACATCACCTCACCCTTCATGTGGACTGTTTTTATGTTTTCATGGGAAAACAGGAGACAGAGAGCTCTATTCATCCTGCAGCCTGTTGGTTTCTGTCTGACCTTTGAGTGCAGCTGGGCGCTGCTTTTATTCAGCTCTCCTGTGCAGCCAATAGAGGACCTGGTTTGCAACCTGAGGCAGCTAAAAATGGCATTATCAGCCCCTTTCCATATTCATGAGTCCTGTGTCACGTGATCACTTTGCTGGCACATCTCCGCCGCTTCATTTCCTCCTTTGAATTTGAAGCCTTTCTATAAGATTGTGGGGGGGGGGGGTGTGTTAATGACATTTTTATTTAAATTTAATGGAGTAATAGTTCATCAATTACAAGTATTCTAATTATGATTTACATAATAAATCAGCCCATATGCACAGCGGAATAATCAACATCAGTCGTGTTGAATTACACTGGATTTGATTTTGTCTCTCTGTATAAGCTCTGCGTTGGTTCTGAGGTCAGTTTGACAACATACTCAATCACCCTAATGAAAGATCGTCCTTGCAGGTGTTGGTGTGGCTTTTGTGTCGACAGGCTCAGCCTTCCTCTGGGGAAATCATCTCCCCTTCATGGACAAGTTCTCGTAGGATGTTGTGTGTGTGTGTGTTGTTGTATTTGTTCATGTGCAAGGGCAGATCATGGCTCACTATGAAGTGACAAACACACCACACACACACAGACATGCACCCAGGGATCTCGGGATCCTGGGGGATTTTTTTGACGTGTCCTTGAAGGTGACGGGCGCCCAGAGGGGCCGCGAAACACAAACAGGGCATGTTAATGTGTGTAGAAAGGGTCATCTTAGGTTACACGCCGTTGCCCAACATCCTTGGCGTCTCCCCACTACCCAGCCAATCACAGCCAAGGACTCAGTGATGCAGTGCCCCTCTTACTGGAGGGATTCCTAGGAACTGCCGCGTGACGACGCTGGCTTAAACAGCCCAGAGTCTCTCCTGTCTCTCTCACACCTCCTCCTCCTCCTCCTCCACCTCCGCCTCCCGTCCTCTGCCCCCGGGTTTCTGTCTCCCAGCCGTACACGAGGTGCAGCCGCCGCCTGTGTTTGAACAGAAGGTGATCTAGCGCCATCCACTCTGCTCCCACAAGACTGGCTATATAGACGGCAGACAGAGTCATCATCCAGCCCTCTTTCTCTCCTCCTCCCTCTCTCCTCCAAACCAAGCTCCACCTCTCACTTTCCCTCCTTCTCTCTCTCCCTCTCTTTCTCTCCCAGCCTTACACTCACACACACAACACACACACTCTCTCTCTCTCCAAGACTCCCATCTCCTACTCCAGATGAGCGTGCCTTCTTGTCAGGGTGAGCAGATTTGGAGCTGAAGGTGTTGCCAGGTAAGAGCGCACATTTCCTCTTTGGGTCAGCCCAGAAGTTGAAAAGAAACAGGGTGTCCCTTGATTGTTTGTGGGTGGGTTTTTTTGTGGCGGCGTGTGTGTGTGTGTTGATGTATCGGCGTCTAGGTGACATAATCAGGAAGGGTGGGTGCTTTGAGGGTGCCACAGGGGAAGTGCACTTTGCTACAACTCCCAACCCCTCTCCGCCGTGACACAATTTTTTGGCGCCTGTTTTTGCCGCGCCTTTCATCGCCATGTGCGCCGAAACGCCTTTTGTGTTTGCTGGGGAAAACTGCTGTAGGTACAGGGTGGAGCGCAGCTGGCAATATCAGATCAACATATAGAGCATGTCTCGTTGCGAGGGGAGACCACGGTGTGGATATGTGGGCGGATGGAGAGACGAGGAGAGGAGAGGAGAGGAGGGGAGGGGAATGGAGACGGAAGACGAGCAGCTGCTTTCATCCCATGGAAGCTAATCCCTCCGTTTGTTCACCTCTCTCCATCAGATAAAATGGGCCGGCTGTGGCTCTGGTGCCCTGTGTTTTTTTTTTTTTTTTTTTTTTTTTTGTTACTCCCTCCACTCTCCTCCATCCTTCAATTGTGATGGGTTTATCTTGGGCAGGGAGGAAAGAGGCAAGCTATTGATTCGGAAATGAGCTGTAATGCTATTTGAAAAGGGAACAAGACATCCCTCTCTGTCTGTGACTTTTCTCCTGCACGCTTTTGTTCCTCTCTGTACCTTCTTCTGATAATCTATTATACAAACTCACCCCTGATAATGAATTCCTACAATCTTTCTCAGCCTATGAATCTATACAGTGAGCAGATACAATTGAAAAGCCACTTGACTTGCATATGGTACAATATCTCTGCTATTTCTGTGATTGGCGGGAACCCCCCGTGCTGTGAAAGAGGCTTATCACCTCCCACAGGTTCACTGATAGATTGCCGAATGGCTACTGCACGGTGCACACGGAAAGGGACGGCCTGGCTCCCGGCTCTCGGCAAACATGTCAAGCATATCCGTGGTGATTGTAGCGCGGCTTCGCTGACAAATAAGGCATCGTGAAAAGACTGGGGCGGCCTATCACCTCTCGCCTGCTCCCGGATTACCTAATATCTCAGGAGGCAGGTTCAGCCAATGCAACAGGAGAGGAAGAGAAGGGAGAGGACAGGAGGGGAGGGGAGTGGGTTTAGGGGGTTGCTCAGGTGTTGCTGTTTAGCCTAGTGCTCGGAATACATTAGCCGGGAAGCTCCCGTGTGTCAAACTGTTACCAGGTGACAGAGAGAGGGAGAGCGAGGCAGCACTCCACGCTTCCCACACCCAAATCTAAATGACCCCTCAGCTCATTTCCCAAGGCAGAGCTTATGTTTACATACTCTCTGGGAGCTTCTGCAGATGCTCCATTTCATAAGCACTAACTGAATCAGACAGGCTGAGGCTGTGTCTGCACTGATGGATGCAGCCTGGACTGTTGGCTGGCAATCACTTTTTGAAACAGGTAGAGGATATTTTTCAGGGTTTCAGGGAGCCCTGACCGAGTGTAGTCATGGCACAGGATGCTATTTGAAATTGTGTGATATGAGTTTGGGGTCAGGATTACAGCTGCACCCAACTCAGGATGATGTCAGTCGAATTGGATTTGGCTGTTCAATACGAATATTTGACTTCCCATTCCTTTTTTTTCGTATAGAGTTTAAGAATTTGAATGTGGTTCGGTGGTATGTTCAGGGTGACAGCAAACTTCGCATAATAAACAACAGGGATGTTCCTGGCTACTAATTTCCCTGTTGACTTCATGCAAATTTTAATTACGACTAGTCGCCTAGTCTAAACACTCAGAAAACAGTCAAAATTTAGCACAATTTATTGTTAAGTATTCAAGTGCTGCCAAACCGCGCTGGTTTTGTGAACGGACATCTCTCTTATTTCCCACCGTGCTGTTTTAAAACTCCAGTCTCCTTGAGCATTACCACAGGGAGGGGGACTGCTGTCTGATGGCTCTGTAGCACCCACTAGTGGCGGGCGGCTGCATGACAGTTAAGCGGCCTTGTACATGAATAAAACACTAATTGGTTTAACCAACTAATATTTGTGGTGCGGTGGCAGATGTTAGTCGTTTAGACAGCTAATCGCGCGCATCCCTAGTAAACGAGCCCTCCATACTAATGTGTGCTAGCTACGCTAACTACAGCTTGGACATTTTTGTTGACACTAGATGTCAAACAAAGTCAGACACTGTTTTGGTTTAAGTTGCTGTGAGCTGTAAATTCTCTACTTCTAAGCAGATGGCAGAAGATTAGGTTATCTCAGAGCCTGAGCAGGCAAAGCCTTCCTTCCTCCGGGCAGCCGCCTTCGTCAACTTAGGATGCATTCACACTGGCGCTATTTGGTCCGCTTTAAACGAACCCTGGACCACTTCCACGGATAGTTGGGTTTGTTTGGAGTGGTGTGAACGCTCATTCGAACTCTGGTGCGGACCAAACACATGAACCCTGGTCTGCTTGAAAATTGGGGGTCTTGGTTAACTTGCAAGTGAACACTGGTGTGGTTTGCTTACAGTGGGAAATGCAAATGGACTATCCAGTACACTAAAGAGAGGAAGTGATGTAGAGCGCAGTGCATTTTGGGTAGAAAAAAGTTGGAAAATGTCTCATGAGCAAAAAACAGAAACCCCAAGACTGCGTAAATTTGGTTTTGCTCCATTGTCTTTATGGTGACCAAGCCGGTCCTGGCCAATCGCTGAGCCGGGTTTTCTTCTTTCTCATGCTTTTTTTCTTCTTCATCAGTGGTCGTTTTGGGCAATACTGCCCCCAAACGAGCAGCTGTTGTAACTGCGTGACGCTCTAAAAAGTGCAGTGCGAAAGTGAACCGAACCAAATGAAGGTGTGAAATTTTTCGGCATTCCCCGCCCAATCGAACCGAGTCCCCCGGACTATCCTGGTGTGAATGCACCCTCAGACTCACCCTGGGTCTGGGTCAGCAGCTGCCTGTACCAGAGAGCAGTGTGAACGCGAGAAGCACTCAAGGGCTGTCTCAAATGTTTTCATGGCTTCCAAGCGTCAGTGATGATTGCCTGCAAATATTCAAAGCTTTGCAATATGCAAACCCAACCCTGCTCTTAGTGCCACTGCGTGTGTGTGTGAGAAGGAGAGTGGGGTGTGCACAAGCTACCAGACTTAGGGGCATCCAATTCAACTCTTCAACCTACAGGTTGCAGCGATAAGGTGCTAGAGAACATGTGATTTCTTCATTTTGGCTGTAAAGTCTCAACACATCATCTTCTGGTCTTATTTACACCAAGCTTGAGAGGGCAGGGGCAGATTTGACTCCCAAAGTAATCAAGTGGCCAGTCAGCTGTCGCCCGAGGTGTCGTCATGTTTTATCAGGCTTGTTAAAGAGCTATTAATGAGAGATACGGGCCCAGCATCCCAAGCCTGATGTCCGAGCAACGCTAACCTTTCGTCTGGTTATCTGGAGCGAACTTTTCAAAAAGCCAAAGGCAAGGATAAAAGGGCATCTGCCAGGATTGCTTTACATTTGTCTGAAGCCTCTCACTTATGATCAGTTTAGCAGAAGACGGAGAGAGATGAAGGGAAAGGAAGTGGAGCCAGGGAAAAGCAAAGTGTACCCAAAGCAGCAGGACGGCAAAAATAATGAGATGGGTGTTTGTTTCTGCTCTGGATAGCAATGCAGAATGGGTGCTATAAATAACATCTCTCTTATGATTTGACCTTGGGTGGCCATTTGGTAGTGGGCGCCTGTGAGGAGGGATGTGACCAGATCAGTGACACTGTCACCACAGAGACCGGCTCATGCTGGTGGAGATGGATGCCTCTGGACTAGTTTCCCTGCTCTCTCTTCTTGCTTGGCTTTTTCTCCATGTCTATATACCTCCCTATAACCATCATCATCATCATCTTCTCATCCTTGTGCCATTGTAATAAATGGTATAGCTGGTATAGATAAATACAGTGAATATTAATGTGGTAATGTATTACAGGATTACTGTAGTTGTAAGGAGCTCAGTCCTGTTTGAAATAAAGAGGTCCTTTGGAGTTGACTATTGATTGACTATTAATTACAGCCCAGTCACGATCACTGTGCCACTGCCACAGTGGGTCAAATACATCGATTGTACACTGTAAAAAATATATATATAATGCTACTCAAGCTAATGTTGTATGCAATCCAACTGACCTTGAAATGAGAACCAGCGAAAGACACCCAAAGTCAATCATAGATCAATCTGTCATACAAATGTTGAGCTGCAGAGGAGAGAAGCAGCTCTCTGTGTAAGACAAAAACTTCATCACATCTCAAATACACTTCTTCTGTCATTAAGTATGAAATCTGACTAAATTAACTCGCACAGTTTCTCGATCCCTCCAAGTAAACACGACTGCACACAGTTTTCTATTAGCCGTGTTTGTTTTCTTCATGGAACTGAAATATTGAACACTGCCCGTTAGCCAGCCAGCGTGGCATCACAGAGTGAGATCATTCTCTACAATGTTGTTTTGCGAATTAACCATGCCTTCAGTGTATGTACATTAAATATAGGCTTATGCTTTTTTATGCTTTCAAAATCTCCTCTCAAGCTAGATATGCAAATCTGCAGCAATCCAGAGTGTAGAGTTTGCTCACATAGATTGCTTCTCAGGGTCAAAACAAGCGAGGTTGTTGTGAATGTTTCACACTGTGACTTATCGGTCGAACTCAATTAAATAAACAAAATTAAAGAAAGCAAAATAATTCAGCTGAATTGATTTTTCTGACAGTAACAGCATATTATTTTCATCCTGAAGCCAGACATTTCAATCATACTGATCATTTCTGGACAAAATCTTATTAAGTGCTTCATGACGAAGCTGCTCCAGCACACTTCAGGGAGAATTAAGATCGATTTCTCTGCAGTGTCTTTTGGCACTTGTAGCACTTGGGACAGAATCAGGTCCTGTCTATGAGTATACAGATATTTTTGAAAATGGATATTCTCCAATGGTCACCATGCAAAGGGAGTTTTTTTGGTCACTAAGTACAGAATTTTCAAAACTCTGGACCATTGACTTTATATAATGATGAAAGACTCTCTACTAACCCCCACTGTACAGAAGTAAAGTTAAAATATCCTGAATATAGCCGCTGCCATCATGCTTGGTTTTGTAATCTAAGCTAGCATTAGCTAACGTGCTAAAAAGTTAGCATTACAGAGAAATCCAATATTCCTCTTAATAGCTCCCCAGTTTCTGATGAGGTGGACATGATAACCCTTAATACGGCCAAGGCTGTCCCTTGTCACCGATCCTGTTTGTGATTTTCATGGACAGGATCTCGAGGCGCAGTCGGGGTGGGTGGGTGGGGGGGTCTGGTTTGGTGACCTCAGAATTGCATCTCTGCTTTTCGCAGATGATGTGGTTCTGTTGGCTTCATCACACTGTGACCTCCAGCACGCACTGGAGCGGTTTGCAGCCGAGTGTAATGGATGGATGATGGATGAAAATGGATGGATGGATGGATCCCTACAACAGGATGTACTTTTTTCCCTAACCTGATATGAAGTGTGCGCTGCGCATGTGAGCATTTTTGATGATGTCCTCCGTCCAGTCCTTTGGTCTTATCACATTCAACCATAGTTGGCTGGTATGCAGTTAAATTTAAGTCTTGAACCATGACTCCTTCTATTCTAGCACTCAACAATACAAGGTGATGTCCACCCTGAAAGGGTCTATACAGTCAATGGTGTGGACATGTAAAATGGAGCTTTGAGAAAACTATGACGTCATATTTTCAATTTTCAAATGCCCATTGTTTCTTTATATAATGAGCATGTGCCAGAAACAACAACAGTGGTGAACTGCTGGTTTGTTTATGTTTCCTTAGTGCTACGATTTATGTGCCGTTTAACAGATGAACGGAGGTTATGCTCTGCCCAGTATTTTTTGGGCCACCTCAGCATCTGTGGCTTAAAGTCCACAGAAGCGACGGCTTCCGATCAGTGGCACAATTTCGAGAGTGGGATTGTTGTCGATGAGGAGCGGGAGAAGACCTTTAACATGTCTAGAGCATCACTTGTATGTTTGAGTGAGCTCCTTCATCCCTGCATCAAAGGATAATCAGCAGTGATGAGATCTCCTGTAGGTGTTTTTGGAAAAGGTTACATCAGCCTGCATATTTTACCACCTCTGTGACAAGAGATGACTGTGTTGTACTGTGGACGGAGATATTTTGTAAAGGGAGGGGATGTGGACTTTCATTCTGGATAGGTGTAGACAGGGCCTCGACTGGGTGGACACAAATCAGAAAATCGGTTTAAGTTCTCCAATAAGATTGAGAGTAAAATAAGAACAATTTCAGCACCTTGAATTTAACATTTTGTTTCTGAAGATCATTTTCCAAACACCACCCTGAACTCCATCATGTGTACAGTAATAAGGCACTAATTGGAGAAGCTCCTCTTCGTAGCCGTTACAGCTAACTGGTATCAGCGTTGTTTTAAAGGCCTGACACTGATAAGCTAATTATCTTGGTCTAAGTCCTGATTTTGAAGCTCGGTGTTTGACGGGGTGTATAGAACTCAGGACTGCTTGATCTCTGTAGACCCTCCGAGATAAGACTCAGATTACATGATCAATCCACACGCACAAAACACATGTACTTATTCTAACGACAGAGCTAAACACATACATTTCCTCATAGAAAAATTCCATTACAGGAGGTAGTTTCATCATTTTGAGCTCACAGCAGCCAGGGATGTAACCCCAAATTCTGGATATTCAATACAATTGGAGGGACCAAAGATGTCAGCAAAAATAAGACACAGCATCGCACAAATGTCAACTTGAGTCCTCTTAGCTGACTCCATCATGCAGCGTATTTGACAGCGTATCACATGGTGTAAAGCTGCTGAATTTAACAGAGCATGAGTGAGACCTTCTCTCACAATACAGCAAAGCTTATGAGGGTGTTTTCATTTGTGCAGAAGAACCAAAGCATTGTTTGGTGAGCGACAAAAGCCCATTCTTCCAGCTGTATGCCACTGCATTTAAATTCATATTTATCAGCTGCAGCTCGGTCAAAACAGTTGCTGTTAAGTCGCAGCGAGTCGGAAAGGATCAGCCCCGCAGCCTGAACAATGTCTAATGAAGCCAGTCAAAAAAATAAGTCTGTGTTGGATACGTCTGCCTCAGTTTGCAGATTCAACAACAGTCTGCTTAATTAAATATACATAAGTGAATGGCTTCAGAGTAGTCAGAGAAAATTAATGTTACAATGACTTCACTTTAGATTTCTCTTCTCAGGGAAAGTCCTCACAAAAAAATATAAGTGGATGTTATTAATTTTGACTGCCTGTCGTAAATGTACAATAGCCTGTACAAAGTGTATTTATGGAGGCTTTATTTCATGGCTTTGTCATGACTGTCTGGCAGAGAGATTTTCATTTACAGAAGTTATCTTGGGTGTACACGTATAGCGACGGTGGCGGAGGGGAGGTGTTTCATTGTGATAGGTAAGGACGAGAAAATGATTTTATGGCAAAACTTCCAGTCTGAGAGCTGTAATTTTAAAATCCCCTTTAGGGGGAAATTGCTTTTGCCCTCCTACAATTTTTTAATATCCTGATTCATACTTAGGGCTGGTAAAACGCATCACCTACCCATAGCATTTCTCCTGCCGCTGCCCGAAGGTGCTTTGTGGGGAAGTTATTAGAGATTAATACCATCTGGGTGTGTGGGACTGCAGAGGGACAGAAGCCTTGCCCCATGTGCTCCGTGTCTGTCCTCCTGAGCCCCCAGCCTCGCCTCTACATAGTGGGCGAAACATCCCCTTTGCCTAATGAAAGACTGTATTAATTATTACTGAAGGGCAAGCAGCATAAAAAAGAGGCCCTGGAGGACATTTTCAATGTTTCATGAATGTAATAAGGTGTTTAAAAAAAAAAAAAGGCCATCCTTCTGTTCCTGTGCTTACCTGAAACACTCATGCACATCCACCCAGCCCTAAAGACACATGGGGGCATCCCATAATGCACCTGCTCAACATGCTGATATCAAGGCAGCAGCCTCTCCTCACTCACTCGTGATGCCAGGGGGAACGTTTCACGTCTATATGAGATGTACTGGGCTTTCCTCCAACTTCAATGTAGATCCATCTGTGTCATTTTCGACGCTCAACGCAGCATACGTGGTCTAAAGAGCATTAAAAGTCCGCTCAGGGTGGTTAGGTCAAACAAACACCAGACTTTGACGCAGAAGTGGTGTTCAGGACCAATAAACAACACCATCAGTTGGTGCCACTCAAAGCCGGATGATTAACAAGTGCCTGCCTTTCCAGAGACATTTGTGCCAGTCAAAGCTGGGTGTTTTTTAGCGACTTCCGTAATCTTTTCCTAACCATTACCAAGTAGTTTTGTAGCCTAAACCTAACCTCTGACCCCGTCTTACTGCCATGTTTGTGCCACTTGAAGACAGGTGTTTCTTTAGTGCCATCTCTGATCTTTTCCTGACCATAACCAAGTAGTTTCGTTGCCCCAACCTAACCAGTGACCCTCTGCATTCATGATCCTCTCCTAATCCCCAACCACCACTCCCTTCTTATTACTGTGTTTGTGCCACTTAAAGACGGGTGTTTCTTTAGCGACATCTCCAGTCTTTCCTTAACAATAACCAACTAGATTTGTTGCCTAAACCTAACCACTGACCCCTTACATCCAGTCGTTTTCTATTCATAACCACGTAGATTTGTTGGCTTAACCTAACCGCCGATGCTTTCCTTCTGCAATTTTTTCTCCAACCCATAACCAAGTAGATTTGTTGCCTAAATGTAACCTCTGACCCCTTTTTACCACCATGTTTGTGCCACTTAAAAGAGGGTGTTTCTTTAGGGACAACTCCGATGTTTTCTTAACCATAACCAAGTAGTTTAGTTGCCTAAACCTAACCTCTGACCCCTTTTTAGTGCCACGTTTGTGTCACTTAATGTTGGGTGTGTCTTTAGCAACATCTCCAATCTTTCTCAACCATAACCAACTAGATTTGTTGCTTAAACCTAACCTCTGAAAGCCTTCTTACTGCCACGTTTGTGCCACGTAAAGACAGGTGTCTCTCTAGCGATATCTCCGATATTTCCTTAACCATAACCAAGTAGTTTTGTTGCCTAAACCTAACCACTGAAAGCCTTCTTACTGCCACTTTTGTGCCATGTAAAGACAGGTCTCTCTTTAGCGACATCTACGATCTTTCCTGAACAATAACCAGGTAATTGTGTTGCCTGAATCTAACCTCTGAAAGCCTTCTTACCACCATGTTTGTGCCACTTGAAGACGAGTGTTTCTTTAGCAACATCTCCAATCTTTCCTTAACCATAATCAAATAGTTTAGTTGCCTAAACCTAACCACTGACCCCTCATATCCATATCCATATCATATCATATCTTTTTCTGACCATAACCAAGTAGTTTTGTTATCTAAACCTAACCTCTGATCTGTTTTTACTGCCATGTTTGTGCCACTTAAGGACGGGTGTTTCTTTGACAACATTTTCGGTCTTTTCTTAACCATAATCAAGTAGTTTAGTTGCCTAAACCGAACTTCTGAAAGCCTTCTTACTGCCACGTTTGTGCCATGTAAAGACTGGTGTTTCTTTAGCGACATCTCCGATGTTTTCTTAACCATAACCAAGTAGTTATGCCTAAACCTAACCACCAATCTCTTATATCCACAATCTTTATCTACCCATAGCCAAGTAGTTTTGTTGCCTAAACCTAACCTCTGACCCCTTCTTACCGCTGCGTTTGTGCCACTTAAAGACAAGTGTTTCTTTAGCGAAATCTCTGATCTTTCGTTGACCATAACCAAATAGTTTAGTTGCCGATACCTAACCACTGACCCCTTTGAACCACCTGGTTTGTGCCACCTACAGCGGTGTGTCTCTTGAGGGACATCTCCAATCTTTCCTGAACTAACCAATTAGAATTGTTGCCTAAACCTAACCTCTAAAAGCCTTCTTACTTCCACGTTTGTGCCACTTGAAGATGGGTGTTTCTTTAGCGACATCTCCAATCTTTCCACAGCCGTAAAGAAGTAGTTTTGTTGCCTAAACCAAACTTCTGAAAGCCTTCTTAATCTCATCCCCTTCTTACTGCCAGCCCCTTTTGCATCAAGATACAATACAAGGCTCCCCCAGGCTTTATTGTAGTAATGCCAAGGGCTTCTGCCCAAGTGGCAAAATATGAGTAATAGGGATGAGCTCACGTTGAAGGCAGTAGAAAAGAAAATAGAGGAGAAAGTGGCGCCTTGCCTCCAGGGTAATGTCAGTAATAACCTAACCAACTGCTGTTCTTTGTGTAATTGTGTTTTTGGCTCACATTGTTCATTTTTTTGTCCGAAATGATTAGATTAGAGGTGCTCCACCATGGTCCCCTGTTGATTTAGCCACTCTGTATTAAGTGTAAAGTGTCAGCATGGAGATGAGCCTGGAATCCAAATTACCAGTGTCCATTCTTCAGCCTACCTCCCATTCATGAGCTTGTAAGAGTAAAACGGCTGCAATTTTTGGCGCAAATTAAGTAATGTGGACCAACTGTCACAAAGTTGAATGCGACAATTTGAGCCAAATGACACATTTACAACTCAAGCATCATGCTGAGTCTTATCTAAGGGAGAAAAGGCTAATCGTGCTCACAATCCTCCAGAGGCTCCGTCAGTGTCCCCAGAATATGTCAGCACGACGAGGGGAAACAGGAAAAGCTGTGTCCAATAAGTTGCCTCTTGGCTCTGCTTACAGTTTACTTGCTGCTCCTGGGCGCCCTCGGAGGATGCATGAGTCATAAAGCAACACGACACCCCGGCAGTGTGTGCAACATACACGGGCGTGATGGGATAAAAAAAAGCAATTAAAATCAGTGTCACCCTGCACCGCCCTGGCCGTGACACAAATGACCTTGGCGGATTTTAAAATGTGTCACGATAGTTTCAACATGTGCTGGGAAGCTTGATTAGTTGTCACAGATATACAACTTATTGCCTCTGTCATTGTCCCTGTCAACTGAGTTCACATTGGACTGAAGAGAGCAGCTTTCCCAAGTGAGTCACATGGCTGTATGTTTTTCGCTACCAATCAAGGTCATTGCACGCTTATTAAATTCACTGTGGATGGATTAAAAGGAGTAAAAATTCACCGTTACAGCCTTAATATTTTCAAGTGACCCTACTGTGAAGATGATTTATTTCTTCTCTCTAATACAGCAAAGCAAGAGGGGTCATTAGCTGTTGAACGAGTGAGTCCTTGTGTCCCTGTCGGACAGGAACCCCCCTCCTACAGCGTGGCTCAGCCCTGCTGAGGGAAAGAGATTGCGCGGGTGTGATAAGGAAAAGGCATTCCTCCCTTTCACCCCATCTTTTCTCATCTCTGGCCCCGGCAATTCTCCATTACTGTTAGTCGAGCGGCATGTGTGCCCTCCGCTGCCGCCCGCCGCTGAGATTTGCCTCTGATGCAAACATCCTTGTTTGTCGCCATGGCAACCAAGTCTCCTGCCTGCTGTAGGTTGTCATGCCAGCCGCCTCCCCCATGCTCTTCCTCACCCATTAGGCACTGTACTGTACATGACACGTGCGAGCGGTGTACATCGCTCTACGTGATCCGTCTGGTTATCTCTCATAAGCTGCTCTCATTACGTCGCACCGCTGTCCCTGCTCTTTCTCGAGGTGGTCCCCTTTTTAAGCGTCTCCTCGTTAAAAAAAATAAAATAAAATGTTGCATGGTGTTACACCGTCAACTACAGGAATGTTTTCATTTGAGGGAACTGCCAAACGGCACAGCAAGAGTAAATTGCTGGAATAATAGCACAACCAGCGAAAAGCCCACAGCTCAAAAGACGAGGGGAGATATAACAGCAAGTGGCCTCAATTTCCACTTCTCTTGTTTACTCTACAAACCAATTCATCCTTGAGAAATGGAGCAGTCGTGACATGTTTGGGGCTCCCGTGAAGGATGATGCAAATGTGGAGGCATATAGGTCCGTGCTGTGCGGAGTTCATTCTCAAAGCGGAGCATCTTGGGGGGGCAGACAGCGGCCTTTCTTCCAAAACATGTCCACCCAGTCAGAGGAAAAAACACTCATTACCACAGCGCCACGGGGCCAACCCGGCCCACTCGGGGATAATAACTAGGCATCTGCTTAAATTTGATATAATGCTGGCATACTGGGTAGTCTGGGGTCTGCGATAGTGGCAGAAATTATTGTGGTCTCTTAAGCTGTTTGACTTCCTGCTCTTTGCTGCTTAAGCTAAAGCATTTCAAGTAAGCCCCGCTCAGTTATTCACACCAGAGGGTTTAATGGGATCTTTACAATGAAGCCTGAGGGTAAACTGTACAATATCTTGAGAGGATGATTGCCCATATTTACTGCCCTGTAGAGAACCGAGAGCTTAGACTATCATGATAATGAGTGACTTCTTTCCCCTCTGATAGGCCGGGCTTGAGGCTTCGGGAGCCATTTTTGCTGCTGGTAAAATTTCAGAGATTACATTTGCTGTTCCTTATCTCCTAAATTAACTCATTACCTTGACATCCTGCTTTCCCTCGCTGGGAACAGATTGGCCTTGAATTTCTAATCAAACATGGCTGTCCCTTCACGTCCCGTACGCACAGCGAGATACAGCTCAAGTCCTAAACTCTCAGGCTTGTACTTGCCATTGATTTTGACTCCAACGGCCAGATGAATAACCTTGAGCACGGGGGCGAGAACACGAGAAAGGAAGGAAGACAAGCAACGGGGCGAGAATACAACACCTCCTATGTCTGTCTGTGCCTCTGAAATGAGATTCTATCAAACCGGCAGCTTGATTTTTTTGTTTCTTGGTGACAAAATCATTGAAACTCTCTGAAAATGGACTCGGTGCCGTACAATTGAAGAATTTTCCTGATTGTCGGGTCTGAGTGTATCTGTTGTCTCTGTGTGCACCAGTAATACAGTGCTTTTGGCCAACAAATTGGTGAGCAAATTTGGTTTCTTGCTGCAGTCGGGGCCTGGAGGTCAAGCTGTCACACAACATTGTCATTATTCAACTGCTGTAGTATCTCAATATAGTCATCGTCGACAGCCTACACTCGAGGAGGAGTGTCAGGCATATGTAAGTATCTCAAAATTGGCTTTAGAGATACAATGTGCACCACACTTCCCATAAAGTCGACCATGGTTACTCTCTAAATTGGGTTCAATCAGACCAACTAGGCAAAACATTTCAGTCCTGTCAATCACATCCTTTCCTTGAAGCTTACACTAATTGCATATGCAAATTGCCTGAGATTATGAGTTTGCACCCGCTGTAGGGTTTGGTGATTGCGAGTCGCGATAATGATGGATTTCCTCACATTCATTTCTTAAACGTCGTTAATGAAGAGGCAGCCACTTACAAATGTGGATTATGCATGCATTGTGCATTGCAAAACAAACTCTGCAAAGTCTGCCGCCATTAACAACAAGTATTCCAATTAAAAGTGGAACCCAAGCTGAATATTATTCAACCTTAATGCCGCCAAATCACAATACAGATGAAATGACTGTTAACACCGAGATCGGCTGATTATCCCCAAATAACTGGGACATTGTTTCCAGAGAAACATGTTGATTGGGTTTTTCAAATGTAATTTTTTGGTGCTTCAGGCACCACAAACAAAATGTCTTTCACCTTCATTGTGTTAGGGTAGAGGCAGAGATACGGGGGGTGCATGATTGTTAAACTCTGGGCTGATACCGATGCTGCTGTTTTTTTGTGCTGTTGTATTTTGTTTTTGTGGTTACTTATTCCCCATTTGTGCCAGGGAAGCAAAGAAATCTGCATTATAAAAGCATAACAAAACTGTTTTAGAGTCATTTAGCCCACTTTTATGAAGAAACCTTGCCTCAAAAGTATTTTTACTACATATAAATATATATATATCATAATTCCCTGTCGTATCTTCAAGAAAACCCTCAAAACACACCTTTTCAGAACTGCCTACAACCTGTAAAATCAGTGTACTTGGCCCTCTCCTCTCTACCTCCCTATGGAATATTTCATCTGTTTTTCTTTTTTTTTGGATTGATGTTGTTGTTCTTTGAGTATTCTGAAAATCGCTATCTAAATCCAACGTATTATTATCATTCATTATTGTCAGTATCCGTTTTGTACTGCTGTAAAAACATCAAGAAATTTCTGTTTCAGACAACTGACACACCAGACGCCATTATAGTGTTCTGATTTAACTTTGCTTAACACTCATTTTTACAGAACAGAGCTTGAATGCATCACAGTGTACCTAAATGCCAACTTCGTTAGCTGTTAGTTTTCCACGTCTGGCTACTACTGACGTTAACTAGCTCTTGTACTACCGATGTCAACATGGATTTGTCGTTCACAATGTAGCATTAGATGGAAAAACAGTGTGTTCTCTCACACATCGATAATGAGTTTATTGCGTGCTTTCATCCCTTAAGACGACCTAAGGAAGATCCGTTTGTCCCTAAACACGTTTTCCATTGTCAGTGAGATCACAGAGCCCATTGACCAATCATTGTGTTGTTGTTGAACCTGCTCATTGATTTAAGTTTGTGGCCTTTAGTCTCGAGCCCTGCTTTTTAGCCTGTGCAACACAGATATGACACAACAGGTCATCGGTCAGTGTCATCTTAACTGCTGATGACAGTCAACAAGGTTAATATTGGCCAGTACTGATGGTGAATGAATGGATGACTTTATTTCGAACCAAAATGAAAGAAAACATTCTAAAAAACAAACAAGACAAAAGCCTTGTATGTTTTGTCCTACGGCTCTGGTGTGGACCGTCGTTGCGCATGCTATGCACAGACGCACCATCACTTTCATCACTCGGCGACTGATCGTCATCAGAGGGCAAATATTTCCCGTCAGAATCAGAATCTGCAGGTAATTGACTAAGTACTTCATCAGCGGTGAAAAATCCTTTCAGCATTGTGGTTGTTTTTGCTGTATTTCGCTCTCTATCTTTCTCTATCTGCTGTCTTGTGCTCTTCTCTCCCTGACTCCGTCTGCTCACTGTGTTCACCTCTCTCGCTCCGCTCTGCCCCTCGCTCCATGTTTCAAACTCTTTTTTCTCAAACGTTTTTGAATAAAAACACAAGATGCGTCAGGATTAGCTGCACATGTTCGCCATCTAGGGGCACAAAGTAGTAAAAAGATTTGGCAGTATATTTGGCGCTATGGTCTGTTTTATTCAGCAGTGTTGCTTGTCGCAATTTTGCGACTTTGGCACTTAGACGGTTAACCTGACACAACAGAAAAACATCAATAAACGGCCTCTTATTTGCTGATAGGCTGATGGCAGTCAACAAGGTCAATATTGATGTGTGGTGTTAGATACCACTTGGGGTGAGAGAGTAAATATAATTTGGTTTGTGTGAACTGACCCTTTAAAGTCCTCACGGATTGCTGTCTTTTTCTCCTCTGGGGCTTCTGTCATGCTCAAGCTTTGTATTATTTCCGTTCGCTGTCCAGTCCTCTTTCTTGGAGGACAAAGAGTGACGGTGACCATGGGTGCAGATGAAAATCTTTTGGTTATTTATAGTCAGTGCCAGTGGGGGTGTGCGGAGATTAAAAAGGTAACCATAACCTCGGAAAACCAACATCAGGTTCCAACAGCAGCAGTTGCAGGGGAGCGACAACAAAGGCAGCTGAAGAAATGTGAGGATTTAGAAGCCATGTGATCAAGTCGTTAGGTGCAGAGATCCTCTAACAAGCTCAGCAAGCCGACTTACTTTGAAAAGAGCTGACAACACGTTAGCACAGAGATGGCAACAAAGAGCCATGGACTAGAAAAGCAAAAGCTTCTGCAGGAGGCAACACAACCAGTCATTTCATTATTTATTTTTTTTTACCAATACCAACAATTAGACTGAGTCAGCCAGCAAGACTATTCACACTGCAGTCAGAAATCAATGACGCGCTTTGTGTGTTCCACATCTCTCTACAAACATGTGAAGGCTTTTTGCAGGGAACAGAATTATCTCCCAAAACCTAAATCCTTTTCACATATATAAGAATTTGGTCTTTTTCACTGTGTAACATAATGATCTGTTTTCTGGCAGGAGCACAAGCCACCTTGGCTCCTCAGAGGAGGTGCTGAACCTATTCAGCGGCAGCAGGAAGGGCAACTTCTGTGTCAGAGCATCACACAAGCACACACAAACATCCTCGCCCCGCTCAGCCCTGCAGCACCCCTGGACCTGCTCACAGATTATGAGAAGCTTCAATCAATAACTCCAGAGCCCATCCTCCCACTCCGGCTGGCCAACCCGCTAAGAGCCCCCGCGGGGCCTGAGCAGCAGACAAGCTCAGAAAAATATCCCCGCGCTGGCTGTGGACCTGTTACAGACACATGTTGTTGCTTTGAATCGATAGAAAACTTAGTTTTATGGAACCGTAAACACAACATGGTCTGCCGTGGTGAGCAGGCCGGCGCTCGTTATCATCAACCAGGGGACTGTTTGCTATGCAGATTTGGGAGGAGCAGGTGCAATGAGGCATCACAGCCACTAGATACTGCTATAACCTGAATCTGGCCGTCCCTCTGGAGAATCAGACGTGACGTTTGGCGGCCGCCGAGAGCCAAGGCGGTGTTGCGTAACAGACTCTCGCAACCTTCATCTGTTCATCTGTCAATACCCAACAATCAGAGAAACAAGGATAGCTCAGTGAGGCTGCATAAACGAAACACGCTTTATTCCTTATTTATTTTGAAATGAATGATGTGCAAATTATCAGAAATAATTAAAAGCCTCTCATTTTAGTCTTTCCATACCTTGTGGATGAGCTGCTGAGCGTCAACAGCTGCATCACTGTTGGCACATTAATTTCTGAAGAGCTGTTAACATCTCTTAATTGGCCTTAGTTCCACATTGGTGCGCACGGATTTCAATTTTGCTTACACAAATTGCGTTATAATTCGAAAAGGCAAATTCGAGATACTGTGCTTTGATCAGCAACTCGCTCCTGACCAGCCGAGCAGTGAAAATTAATTAGATATGTTGGGAATCTTTTTTTTTTTGAAGAAGCTGTTAGGTTCTTGTTTGGCTGAATTTTGTGTCCTCTCAGTCGTCCCTTGTTGATATTTGCAGTTTATGGACACAAAACACGCTCTTTCCTTGCATCCCTACTGAAAATCACCAGCTGCTGATTGCCGCCGAATCTCAGAGGTGTACCAGTAAATGATGTTGTCCCTCTGTGTTGTCTCACTGTCTCTGTCTGTGTACAGTAAACACAGTCAGTGACTCATGACTCCATCCCAAGCTTTGGGGTCACTACATACTAACTGGCTCTGTGTTTACCCTCAGTCTGCCTCCTATCTCCTGCACTCCTCTTCGCTATCTCTCCCGCTGTCATTCTGTCCACCGGTCTCTCTCTGTGGGTATAATCCTTTCTCTGGGTGCATATAGAAAGAGATTGAGACAGCAACAGGGCAGCGTCTGGTCCGTTGAATTCGCAGGGTGATGAGCTCCAAATTAGGGCTGCACGATATTGTTTGTTTTATCGCCAAAGACAGGGATATTTTATTTTGAATATAGTAACAACGTGTGTCTGTCTTTGTGCATGTAGAGCATGCTGCATGAAGACAGACACAGGCAGGCTTGTTTGCTCCACAGTTGAAATGGTGGTCAATCGTAAAACAACATATTAGTTGAAAAGCAAAAGAACATTCATTGTGTTTTGGAGAAAGACAGACGAATGGGTGAAGAGTGATGACTCGTGTTATAACAGTAGTGTGGCTCCTTTGGGGAGTGCATAGCAATTGAGACAGAGAGAGTGGGGGTGGATGCGTTTAGAGCACAGAGTTGTTGGTGAACGGAGCAGAAAGGACATTTACAGTGAAGTTTTAAATGATAGTAAATGTATGGTAAAGGTTTCAGTTTGTTCACGAACACAGCAGCGAGGCCTGCCTCTGTTTCCACTGTGAAAAGATGTGGATGGTACCAACAAACCGTTCTGTACCGTCCCCATGTTTGGTCCCCCCTCTGTTGGGGTACCTAGCACACAGATCTGGTACTAAAAGGTGGAGCTGTGAACACTGCAGTCTGATTGGTCAGTAGAGGACGGTCACTCTGCTCAGGGCTGAGTTGTGTCTGGTTTTGAGGCTCATGTAACCACTGTTCATACTGTGGAGAGTTTTATTAGTAAACTGGAACTATAAAATGAAAGGATGTTTTGCTGCCTCTCACAGCAGCTGGAGTCGGAGAAAAAATCACTTCATTCACTGGGCCGACTGCCGGCAACTTTTAAGGTGGAGCGATAACTTGTAATGTTACTCAATGCATGAGTTTAAATATTAAATATTCCCTGTGACAACTCTGACCATCACTTTAGTTTTTATATGACAGACACTTTTAGTAATGAGTGGATCTTCAAGTGTATATATATATTAATCTGAATCGTGTTTTGTGAACTGCATATATTCTAATCCTCACTCAGAGAAAAAAAAAAGCATCATGGAGTGTTGTTCCTGTGGGCTACAGCAACACTAAACCCCTGAGCTTGCCTGAGAAGGACTAAATGCACAAAGCTGCTATTTTTAAATATCCCATGGAGAGAGACTCTCACTGCTGCCTGTTCTATTTTGTTCTGAAAATGTGGGCGTGCAGCCTCGTTCTGTGGATGGAAATACAGTGAGTGCTGGACGGAGCAGTGAGTGACAACAACCCCGCCCATATTTAAGGGTACTGTTTGCAGTGGAAACTCTAGGGTCTAGGTACCATGTCTGAAGGGTTACTGTTGGTTCCAAAGGTACCATACCGAAAGAGTTTGGTGGAAACGGGGCTTTAGAGACCACTTTATGCCACTGATATAATGATAATATAGTAGCGTAATAATGCAAGTAGACACTTTCAAAGACAAATGAACTTTTAATTCTTAAGAATATTCAGATATTGGAATTAAAATCTGAGAAATTATTTCACACATTATTTAAAAAGTAGTTAACACTTGTTGATATGTTTGAGAACGTATATTTAAAATCATAGTGCCTTTATAGAAGTAGCCCAAAATTACTCAGTTTGAGAGTTAATACAAAATTTGGTCAACAAAAATCTAAAGCCAGTGACTCCTCTTGCAACTAATAGCTTAGCTAAGCTAAGGAACACCGCAGTTACTTCCATAATCCAGCTGCTGTGCTGCAGCTGGCTCCCGGGGTTGGACGACCTGGGAGGCAGGTGGTTTGCTGGTGGATTCATGGAGTGGAGGATGAAGTTGTTGGAGGGTAAAACTGAAATACATTGCACTTTTTGACTTGTTGTTAGGGGATGGCATTCTAACAGCTGTCAGGGCTGTGGCTTCTCCACTCCAAAAGTGCAGCTAGAGGCTGCCGGTACGTTATGCTATGTCATCTTTGGACTGGTCCAAGTAGGCATAGGTGAAGAGGGAAAATAAAGGAGAATGGCTGTGTATAAATGTCATAATGGTGGGGATCATGTCAGTGACACTGTTATGTAAACAAACACGACGAGCAATATTGAGGTCAGCAAAATGATTGTGGTCATGTCTATAAATCGTACAATAAGTTGATAATGTAATCATTGTGACAGGCCTATCTGCAGCTCCTGAACACCCAAAGTCAAGTAAATATGAATACATAGAAGCAAAAGGGTCTGTGCAAAGAACTGGGTCCACTTTGAAAGCTGTTTATTTATCCCAGGTAGTACTGTTACTGTGATATTCACCAGTGTTATCATGTGTTGCATATTTTCCTCATATTGTGCAGCCCTACTCCAAATAAATGCGTTTAGAGCAGGAAAATAAAAAGGTACACCACAGAGTATAATATCATTCATTTAATGGCTGGTAAAATTGTCCCACAGAGGCTAAATTATTGTTTCCTGCGTTGACCTGCCTCGCCAGCCCTCCTTTGATGTGTGTTTGACATCATTTGTGAGCTTGATGTTTTGCCTCAGAGGCATCGTTGCAGACTTGCCTGAATGTCTGGAACACAGCCAGATCTGTGTTAATATACCAGACATAATATTTATTGAATATCACCCAGATTCGTTAACAGAGTTTGGATCATCAGGGGGTCTGCACGATTACTGAACAGTCAGTGAATCCTGCTAATACTCTCCTGATTCTTGTGTTTCAAATCCTTCACATTAACCAAGCAGACTGGTTTCTTCTTGTAATCTTATTCAAAACAGGATTTGGTGTTGTTCAGAGGCTTAAAGGGGCAGCGGCTCCCGTAATCTGATACAGCCAGTGAACTAGTCTTTTAAATGTTGAATCGATATGCAGCTAAATACGCTGGGTCTCGGGTCTTGGTGCTGTGCCAGCATGTGGATCAGAATGACTCCGTGCCTGTTGATAAAAATAACTTGAAGCTCAGTTTGTCTGTGTATAGCTGTGTTTTGTCCTATTTCAACCTTGTAGGAAGTGCACTACTTTCTCACTTCCTATGAGGCCGACCTCCGCAGGCCTGGAGATGCCGTCTGTCACAAAGAGGAAGTGTGTTAATGACATGGTGGGACGATGTAGCCGGTGATAAACAGCCCTGCTTTACAATGCTAACCCCCCAAACACGCATTTATTATCTGTGACTCAGCGCAGGTGATGATATAATGCCTCCATATAATGTAATATATGCATACAGATGGGTCACAAATTAGTGAAAAAAGCTGAATAAATGAGCGTGGACACATAATGAATGCAGATGCGTCTATACAGGGCACAAGGGGTCACTTAATGGTTTGATGAGTATGAAAATGATGTGATCTCAACCCAGGCAAATACATGTGGGAGATTTCAGCCCGAGGTGTTGGACAGCGCTTTCCACCACCACCTAATCACCAATACGGGAATATCTTACAGGTTTTTCTTGTCAATTATTGGATGTTTTGTCTTTTCAGGGTTTTAAAAGTTAATTTTAAAGGACGTGGAAAAGAATTCAGTGGACAGACAGACAGGTGGACATCACGTCTCTCACAACCAAGAAGGTTACAAAGCACTTATTTAGAGGGACTATGGTGCTATTTTTGTCTTCTTTAAATTAATGTATCCTCCGCATTTTCATGCTTCTAGAAATGCAGCAACTCACAGGTGCATAAATCTATGTGAAAACCAGTTTAAGCGAATCGTACGTCATTGAAAAATGTGTACAGGGTTTAAAATGATTGGTGCAACTGCTTTCGATTTACTGGTCTGTCAACCTTCACCTATGGTCATGAGCTCTGGGTAGTGACCGAAAGAATGAGATCGCAGATACAAGCGGCTGAAATGACTTTCTTCCTTGAGGTGTCTGGGCTCAGCCTTAGAGATGGGGTGAGGAGTTCGGACATCAAGAGGGAGCTCGGAGTAGAGCCGCTGCTCCTTTGTGACGAAAAGGGTCAGTAAAGGTGGTTCGGGCATCTGATCAGGATCCTCCTGGGCGCCTCCTGTTAGAGATGTTTCGGGCATGTCCAACTGGTAGGAGGCCCAGAACACGCTGGAGGGATTACATATCTCATCTGGCCTGGGAACACCTTGGGGTCCCCCAGGAGAAGCTGGAAAGCATTGCTTTGGAGAGGGACGTCTGGGGTGCTTTGCTTGGCCTGCTGGCCCCTGACCCAGCCCCGGATAAGCGGATGAAAATGGATGGATGGAGTGTCACTGCTATATAAAAATCTCCCCATAGGCGGTTACCTCTCTATCTTTGCTTTAAGCAGTCGGTGACAGTAAGGAGTATAAATTAAACGCTCACAGATAAGGGTGCTCCGATACATCGGCCACCAATCTTTATCAGCCAATATTTGTTCTAAATAGTTTGAAGGCTGATCAGATGATGCAGGACACAAGAGGAACTACAGTCAGTCAGTTGTTTTTGCAAGTTATTTCAGAGTCGCAGTATTGATTTAAACACTTGCTGTCAAATATTACGTTGGCCCTCATGTGCAGGAGCAGTTCGGGAAGCATTTCATTAAACATATTCGACATCTACAACTGTCCACAAATAACCCTTCTCATGTCAACAGATGCGCTTCCGGCGGCTCAAAATGGGGGGTAGGATTATATGCGTGTCCACTTCCTCCCACTCCTTTTCGAGCATGTCTGTCGATGTTTTGTTTGATTGGTTTTATTTTTTGGTTTGCTCGAAATAAAGTCATTCATCCATTCATTCAGTTACATAATATAGCCACTCTAAAGGCTCGCTGACAAACTGTGTATGCTATGCGGTCATGCATGTTGCCCTGCCTTTGCCATTTTTTTCTCCAAAACAAAACAAAACAAAAAAAAACCCCTAGATATATCCCTTGAAAATCAATAAACAAAAACTGTAAGATTTTTACACTATGCTCATGTGGGTCAAGCACCTGCATCACGTCTGTGCCCTTTGGCAAACAAGACACTCCCCCGCTCAGCCAGCTCAAGTCACTGAAATGCCTGAATAAGGACAGAGGCAGCAGCAGAGTCAGATTCAGCACCGCAGCCTACAGGACAGCTCCCTCCTTCACCCGCAGCAGCAGCAGCCGACGCTGAGCCTCATTGCTTCAGCCGACTTCACAGAAACTTTCTCATTAACTTGTGTAATGACTTGAGTGTATAGATGCAGCGAGTCCCAGACCCCTTCGTCCCCGGGGTGGCTCCTTCTGTCCCACCATCAGTCAGGGAGTCAGTGTGTCAGATGTTTTATTCAACACAGCTGCGTGTATTTTTGGCACCTGGCTGCCTCATCAGAAAGGAAAGAGGAGGGTGTGTGTGTGTGTGTGTGTGTGTGAGTGAGTGTGTGTGTGTGTGTTTTGGGTCCTCCAGAATGGGGTCATGATTGCTTCATGTTTCCAAACCTGCCGGACCACCGCAGGCTAACATCAAACAACCAGAACACCTGTTTCCAGACTGAGTTCCTCGTTCAGCCGCTGCTAAGATGAAAGCACCAGGAAGTTTTTGACTGGGGGGAAATTGCACCAAGATCAAAGATGTGGCGTTGTTTAAATGGCGGAACAGAATGGTTTTCAAATGATGAATGTTTCTGGGGTCTGTGTGTGAAGTTTATTCCAAAGTAAGACAGCTTGGTTGGTGACGCAGGGGACGTGTGGCCCTCGTGAGGCATCAAAAGCTGCACTTAAAGCTTATTCTATAAAAGTGTTCTAACTTAAACATGATGTGATCTCTGCAGTGTAGAAAACAAGGGGTAGACTGACTCTAATTTGTTATGGTTTGATGATGCAAAGTCCACTTCCTCTGATCATAATTTCATCAGTGCTGGCAACAACTGTCCTTTATTGATAAATTCATAGTAATCCTGTCAGCTTAAAGGGACATATGAGCTCAAAATCAAAAATATATATTTCTCCTCTTACCTGTAGGGCTGTTTATCAGTCTAGGTTGTTTTGGTGTGAGTTGCTGAATGTTGGAGATATCAGCTGTAGAGATGTCTGCCTTCTCTCCAGTATAATGGAACTAGATGGCACTACAAACTCAACATCAATGTCTCTTTCCAGAAATCACGACCTGGTTACTGAAGATAATCCACAACTAGTTCTGTCTGAAAAAGCTGCATTGCTCATTCACAGACAGAACTAGTTGAATTAAAACCAAAGACACATCAAAAACTGTGTTAAGTCATAAACAGACAGTAACCTACAGTTTGAGTTGTGCTTGGTAATGTTTCACATTAGTTGAAGGCTAATATTGCCACGAAATCAAACGGCTAATGTATGAAAGCTGGCATCAACATGGACCTTGTTTTTCTTTTGTATCTATTTATGCCTCCTTAGCTGTGGCCGGAGGCATTATGTTTTCAGGTTACCTGTCCGTCTGTCCATCTATTCATCACAATCTCTTGAAAGCTATAGCTTAAGAACCCCTTAATTGACTTTTTTCGTATTTGGCACAACTGTTCAGCTGTATACGAGGATGAACTGATTAGATTTTGGTGGTCAAAGGTCAAGGTCACTGTAAAATACTCTAATACTTCCTGTAAATTCAGTTGTGTAATGTTTTAGCTTAAGGAAGACTTAGGCACAACACACACTGGTGACATCAGTTAGCATTGCATCATTTAATTCTCATTAACGCCTGTAGCACACACTGGATGGGCCACACACTATAAAGTCAAGGTACAGTAGCCAGCATGAGCTGACCCTAGAGTAAGAATTGCTGCCTTTCTGGAGAGTTGACGTATATAGTGGCTATAAGCTCAAAATATTTTCAAAGCAGTCTTTTAATTCTGTGAAGAGTTGGAAAAATTACAGACCCCTTCTCTTTCGAGGAGAAGCAGTCTCAAAGCCCCACAGCCCGATGCTGAATTCTAAAGCCATAGAAATGTCAAAATTTCCATGTTGTCACACACAGAGAGAGGCAGACACTGGCTGAAATTCAGGGGCATGTGTTTGAAGTGTATCCCCCCAGAGAGAGGTGGCCCTCACACTATCTTTCATTTCCTTTTTTTTTTTTCACTTTGTGAAGATATCAGCAGAGTGAAGAGCAGCCGGCGAACCAAGAACAATATACATACTGCATTACCACACCTCAGGTGGATATCTCCAATGCATTCAGGACCAAAAACTGAAAAGATTTCTACAATATGCATTGTATCGTCCAAATGCAAAGAGAAAGGGAAAATGCAAAGTACTTAGAAGTGTTCATACTCAGTGATGTTGCTAGGTATGTGTCCTCCATATTTTTATTTTATTTTATTTTTCTTTGGACTAGTGCAAGTAGGGTGGAGAGAAAAAAAAGGAGAATCAGTGCTCCCAAGTCTTACAGTTATCGGGAATAACCTGCTGTTTATTCTGGCATCATGGCGGCTTAAATGGTTGTGACATTCTAATGTAAACGGGCAATCTTGAGGTCAACAGAATGACAACAACAGCACGGAGGTCCCCACAGACCATTTGTAGGCAGTAACCTTATGTATTTAGGTTAATAATATGTTCTCGAATTCTTTAGTATGTTGGACATTACTACAGGCATTCTTGTAATCCTTTATCCCAATGTCTGTGGTGACAGCGGCTGCTGTATTGGCTCATGTTGACGATGACCTGACGATGCTTACTATCCAGGGGATGCGCCTTATGAAAACATATCTTTACCGGCGGCCGCCATTTTCCTACAGTCTGCACACACGCCAAAGGAGTAGTTTAGGCCAGAGTTTTTGTTTGTAGTCTCAATAAGTGAAAGGAAAAGAAAGACAGAGAAGAAGCATGTTTCATTTGATTTATTTGATATTGGGTAGATTATTTTGGTCCTTCTATACTCTACTCAAGATGTGACATTATGCTAAATGTTTTTGCACAGAGACTATATATATATATCCTCCTGAGACCCTGTGTCCTCATATGAGGACATCACATTTTGGGTTTACTTGACCTTATACTTAATTCCAATTGACTTAGACCTGTTGTCCTCGTTCGTGGACACTTTTTGTGCCATCTGGTGGCAGTAAGAGCACAATACACTAATCCATGTAAAAACAAGATGGCAAACATCTCTGCCAAGTCAGTCTGCAGCCGAAGGTCCAAAACCTGATCACATGTTATGGTTGAAACTTGTTTATCTATGATTAATAATGTTTGTAGTTTGATATGGCAACACATTTGACCAATGTTAGCAAAAGTAACAAGACACTGTTAATCAGGAAGAACTCCATGAAGACATTGGGACTTTATTGTTGTTGACAGTGTTTAGTTTTTTATACTTATCGGGTCCTACTGATCCCAGTTAGCTAGGAGAAATTAAAAATGCATACCAAACCAAAGTTCAGGGGATAAAAGGGTATAAAGATACAGTCTATGGTGTTGTAAACAAAGTTTTCAGATTTGGGATTATATTTGTTTGATTTCCAGTCACATTTGAACATACATGATTATAACCACAATTACAACAAGAGCTTAACTTCACAATCTGTGAGAAAACACCAGCTTCATTGAGGACACGCTCAAATGAACCCTTGTAGGTCCCCAATAACTCACGACACAAAAAACCTGTCATCATCACTGCATACTTCCTGCATATGGACATCATCAGCACATATGTTTTCATCATGCTAAGCCATGACTAAATGATTGCTAAGCGTGTCCTCTCAGAGAGTGTTTAGGAAGCCAGTGTGTGAAGATTACAGCGACTTTCTCTAACCACAAAGGATGAATTACACCTTTCAATAAAATGACACCCTGCTGCTTGGAAATTAATTGACTTTCCAAAACAGAATGCAATGAAGAGACCAAAGAGAGAGCTGCTAAGTAAAAACGCTCTTTGTTCTTTTAATGAATTGTGGTGAAATATCTCCAAGACAGGCGTACAGATGAAAGTCCTTAAATCCAGAGGATGGTCCTGAAAAACAAAAGATCAAGAGTTTGTCAGCGCACCGATGATGAGTTCTTTTGAATGCGTCAGAGGATTTGAAAATTGAGCAAAGACAACACACCATGAAATGCCATCGCATCAGGCGAGCGCTCTGCAATGGCCAAAACATAAAATGTCCCGTCTTCCTTTAATTCACCATAAAATGATTTTCCTCCCCCCTTTATAGAGCCTCCACTGAGGTTAGCAGCCATGGTTCCGCAAATATTCATTAGGCATAAATGCAAAATCAGAGCGATTCACTGGCACCAGCCACCTTTTGCCCTGTCAATTTGAATGCACGGCATATCCGTAATTCATTCAGTTGCAGTAATGGGATTGCACCACTGTTGTAGTGGCAACCTTCAATAAACTGCAACTCCAATAATGTACTGGGCCCCTTTTATCTGCAGCGTGCCCTGCACTTACATCAATGGTAATGATTTCTCCTTCATCACAGGGTGGAAATACTGTATCCAGGCCGTGCAGTTTTCTCTTCACGTTCATTAAGTCTGCCTTTAACCAGCCGCAGATCTTCTTTGTACTCTTGCCTCACATAGTTCTGAATATTAGAAAGCATGCGCCGAGTAAGATGCATCCAAATAGAGCTGCGGATGATGCAACAGTGGGTTGTAAATTGGGCTTCTGTTGCACAGTGCAGGTGGTGTATATGAACACAAACCCTTCCTCAGATACTTCAAGATTAGGAGTGGGTTACATTAGGATTTTATTGATAGAGATATCAATGGTGATACTAGTTAATGAATGAATGAACAAATAATTGTATTTCGGTTGCATACATCTAAAAAAACAAAGATTATTTCACACAAATATTCTCACAGTCTGTAACTGAAAAAGGAACAGTCTGACACCCCAGGCTTATTTTTGCCTGTCCGATATGAACACCCAGAGTATTCACTATACCAAAGAAAGGAAAATAAATAAATAATAATTAAATACATTACACTCTAAATTATAATCCACAATGCTTTCACATTATTTCACATTATACAGTCCCTCCAGAAAATCGTGATCTTGCAATCACAATAAATAACGCAAATTCAACGAAAGTCCGCAATAGGTTCGTTCGAGATGAACTGTGCCTCGCCTGGAAAGTAGACGAGAGCAGGCGGCTGCAGCAGGAGGCAGTGACAAATAGCCGTGATCAAGTCGGACAGTTTCCTGACAGTTTCCAGCAGCCTTCAGTCCGTACAGGAAGTCACAGAAACACTCACTTCCTGTCCGATATGATGTCAATTAAATAAAATACTTTCAGACTTGTATATTAGCTTGTTTTCAGTCTCCATCGGTCACACAACATGTATTCTGTTAAGATAATAAGCCTTCAAATCGGACAAATAAAATTCAAATATCTGAAATTCAACAAAATAAATGTCATATTGTTGAGTCGACATCAAAACCAATCAGCTGTTAGATCAGGTGAGAGCCAGGCAGTGCAGTCGGTGGAGAGCAACTGCGGCCACCTCGCTCTTGCGATTTTATCGCCGTCCACTTTTGTAATACGTCAGCGCAAGTCGGGATGAAGTCAGGCACAAAACTAACCAGCATGCACTGTGCGCCGATCGCCGGTGATCGAATCTGCGCAGGCCTGGCTCATCTCGAACGAGCCTAATATTTGCGGGGGCTTGAAATTTTTTTCGCATTTTCCGGCTGACCAGAAGTCGTCACGCATGTCATCAAATGGCGGTAATGTCATTGCAGTATGGGGAAAGGCTCTGTATCGACATAAGAATTGTCACTGTGTTTAAATGCATACAATATGTGTTGAATTGATTCAAGTGTTATGTTTACAGAAGATGTAGCTCACATGTTGTTTTACAGTCACATTGTCTGCTTTGAGAGCTACAATATTCACTCAGGATTTTTTAAAAACATTATTGGAGTCCATGTTTTGAAACTAATTCAATAAAACTAAAGAGAACTGAAACATTTGCAGCTGTTTTTGAAATATTCACTATGATTATTATAGCAAGTCATTACATCACTTAATTTACGGAGGTAGGAGTTTAAAAAAAAAAACACATTTCTTTTCTCCTGACTACAATTTTTGTCATTTGCTGCAATTTCCCGCAAAAAATCATATAAAAGTGCTGCAATTTTTAATTGCAATTTTTGAGAATATTGGCCACAAATTCAAGGTTTTTTTTTTCACGCGATCCTGGAGGGACTGGGTTTATCAGTTTCCAACTATAATCATCAAGGTCTAATTATATAGATAATCAGCATATTTCATTGCTGGATGATTCTGTGTATTTTCATCAGTTACCACAACCACTTTCAAACTTAAATTCAGTTCATCTCCAGATGTAAACTTCAGGTGTACAGACCTGTTCCAGAGTGAAATCATTACAGGCTCCAGTGCTTCTGTAATCCTTGAGGGATTCTGTAGGAAAGGTGGTCAAGATGTACAGTGCATATCAAAAGAAGACAAATTTGGCAAGTTGTTGACAGGCTCACTGAACTGGGACAGCAGCTCATGAGGGAGTGAGCAATTTTGTCCTCCTCCTCCTCCTCCTCCTCCTCCTCCTCCTCCTCCTCCTCACTGCCTGGAGGGATGTGAATTTGGGCCCAAAGATGGCGCTCAGAGCAAAACAGTGACAACACAGAAACCCACACAGGACTCCATTAAAACTGTTCTGATTTACTTTATGTTACACTCCTTTTAAATGTCTAATAATACGATCAAATATCAATATCCTAATGGTGCCAATAACAACTTTATAGAGATGAATTTGATTTGTTAGCGTGTCGGCACCATTACGCCTGAGTCGTCAGAGAAATGGAGGTGCTGCCAAAAGGGGCAAAGGGAATGAACGGAGGACAGAGTGTTCATGAGCGGCCGATGATGAATTACGCGGCACAGGGTTTGATTAGGTTTTTATCTGCTCACGGGACTCTCGGGGATGAGCTGAGATTGATGGGCTGCAGAGAGCTGACATGGTGCTGTTTATTTGGACGATGCATACTTGGCTGGAGTACAGTGTGCCACAGAAGGATGAGCAACAAAGACTATCCTCTCAACACGCGTTAAACAGCTCCTGTCCCCTATGGTGGACCAGCTATTTTAAGGAAGCTGTACAGCCACTCAGTGTCTTTCCTTCCTATGTGAGAAAATAACAATGTTTCCTGCAGCTAATTTCAGTTTCCTGACCTGGAGAGGGCACGGGAGTGTCTTAGTGATGTACATTCATGATGTAATAATCCCCGAATCGATGCACGAGAACAGTATTGATCTTCTGCATTTAGTCCGGCCATGTACAGGTGTTATCTTTGCCGCTCTGAAGGGAAGCACTCACACTTTTCCATAGATTTTCTTTAAGGTTCAAGGTCACCTTCATGAGTACTGTCTTAATGGAAAAAATCTAGCACAAGTGTAATAAGATAATTATTGATAGCAGGTTAGAGTATTCATGTGTGACACGCAGACATGTACTGTAGGGAGAATGGGCATTTTAAACACCATTTTAAACGCTGAAAATAACTTAAAGATAATTACATATGAATAACAAGCTTACAGAGAGAAAATCTTGTTTAACCGTCTGCTTTCAGATGCCTTTTGAAAGTGTTTAAACTATTGAACTCTGAGCAAATTGGTGCGATTTTTTTCAGAAACATGGGAAAAAGGGCAACGAGCAACTTGGTAAAAATAAAAAATAATTTAGAAAACTACTCAAAAAAATACGTAAAGAAAAAAGCTAAGGAGAAACTATATTTATGATAATTATTATTATTACATTTTAAAAGTATGTTACAGAATTTCCAGGTCATTTCCTTGTTTGTTTGTTTTTAACTTTTTTTCTCTTGAATTTTCTTGTTTTTAATTTTCTCTTTTTACTCATTTCTTGCTAATTTTTTGGTAATTTCTTCTTTCATTGCTCATTGCCTTCTTCCCATGATTTTAAAATAAATCAAACAGTTTGCTCAGGTTTCAAAGGTTAAGAGGCCCCTTTAGAATTTAAAACTCATGTTTGAAGAAATCTTAACCCTTTAATTTAATTTAATATTTTTTTTTATTAATTTAATATACTCTATTAATTCCGCAAGGGGAAATTCAAGGTTTACACTCTGTTGTACATATACACACAGGTCCGAATACACACAAACGGGACCTATACATGCATTAAATGGAAAGATGTCAGAGTGAGGGGGCTGCCCATGGATAGGCGCCCCGAGCGGCTGTGGGGGTTCGGTGCCTTGCTCAAGGGCAACCTCGGCAGTGCCCAGCTACCAGTACACACTCCATGTTTTTGGTCAGGGCTGGGACTTGGGCTGGCGACCCTCCGATTCCCAATCCAAGTCCCTATGGACTGAGCTACTGCCGCCCCAAGAAAAAACTGAGCAAATGGGCTTGACTTCTTTTAAAAACATGGGAAGAAGGCAATGAGCAACAACAGAGGAAATGGCCCAAAAAATTGCAAGAAATTTGTAAAAATTAAAAACAAGAAAAACCTGTTAAAAAAGAAAGAAAGAAAGTTAAAAACAACAAAACAAACTAGGGAATGACCTGGGAAAAGTACATAAAAATTATAATAAATCTGCACCATACTTTAAAATATGTAACAATTATTATAAATATAGTTTCTCCCTAGTTCTTTTTTAAAAATAATTTTGTAAATCTACCAATTTTTTGCAATTTGTGGGACATTTCTTACCAAGTTACTCGTTGCCCTTTTTCCCATATTTTTTAAAGCAATGACACCAATTAGCTCTGGGTATAAAGGTGTCTGAAAGCAGCACAAAAAAATGATGTCCCTCCAGGTTTCAAATGGTTAAAGGAATACTAAACCCCCCTAAATGATCATTTATATATCAGTTGCTCACCCCAAGTTATGTTGACTTTGTGAAGAAAACTTTTTTTTTCTCACGACTCCACTGTGTAGGAAGAATCCAGAAAATTGAGAAAATTCTTGAGTACTTGAAGTCAAGGTTTCACGTTTAACAACAGCAAAACTATATCAAAACCTCTGGTTACAAGCTTTTACACAACTCGAGCAGTATTAACTGAATACAAGATGTCATTTACACAGGTGTACGTTCAATTCTTCTGAAACAGACATCCCTTTCTATTCCAGGTCAACTTAACTGAAAGGGAAACCTATCTCTGCTCTCTTCAAAGCCAGACTCAATTTACAAAAACAGTAACTTTACCTCACTGAACACAGGAGCTGCTGGTCTACCACTGGCTTGATCAGTGTTGTTTGTGTTATTGTGTGACTTTGGTGTTTTAAAGGGTTAGTTCAGATTCAGCAAAGTCACACAATAACACAAACAAACTACCATTTGAGGCAGCAGTTAATTCTCTTCAACTTTTCAGGAATTTGTTTCGGCGTGTGCCCCGCCCGCTTGTTGGCTATTCTTCCATGGACTCGGTCGCTGAATTTCTTTCTCGGCAATTACACTCAAACGAGCCTGGACCTCGTCGTCTAATAAAACCGTCACTTTATTCCTTTAAACTGGTATATTGCTGCAACCCTGCTTCAGTTGATCTAGAATTTTCTCTGTTTTTGGATTCTTCGTTGACAGTGGAGGCATGTGAAAGAAAAATGTTTCCTTCACAAAGTCAGTGTAACACAGGGTGAATAATTCATACATAAATGGTAATTTGGGGAGTGAAGTATTCCTTTAAGTATCTTAATAAACATGGATGACTCCGCCAGAGTACAAACATATCTTGTAATCAGTACCGTACCTTTAAAAACGTAATTAATCATGGCTCACACTTCCTGATACAAATAAACAGCATTTGCTTAAATCAATGAAACATCAGACAGTATACATGCATTTTTAAGATTGCACAGTAAATCTTTCATTTTGCAGTTCTACAGCCACTTCATTGATCTTTAAATTGACTCCGTACTTGTGGCAACTTAAGGCAATAATTGAATGTTTCATCACCCTTTAAATCAAATCCCCCGCCCCCTCTTGTTGACTTGATTTATTGGAGAGGCCAAGTTATTCAGGAACTTGTCCAAAACCTCCTCATTATTTCGTGGCAGATAATAATTATCTTCCCTTGGAGATAGTTTTCAAAAGATTTATTATACATCATGCACACATAAATCATTTAACCAAATGTATCTGTTGACAGCAAGGGTGAACTTTAGTTTGTCTTTGGGGTGTATTTTGATGCAGTTGGAGTACAAAGTGGGAGCAAGAGGACAGGTGTAGTGTTCACATGTTTCTGATGTAGGTGAGGACCAAGTGTTTGTGCATTTGTGTCCCTGTTTGTGTAAATCTAAAGAGCTGAAATAACAAAGGAGAACGAAAACAGCGTGGTTTTGAAATTTAGCAATATGGCAGCACCACACTCCGCCCTGTGCGTGTGCAGTCTGTCAACATCCATTTCCTTCACTTAGAGCTAATACCCTGTATTGAGCAACAAGCAGGCGTGCTCCAAACAGAAGCCAGAGCTAAATAACCATGCCTAATAAAGCCTAGTATTTCCAAAATGGGAATCAGTGCATCCAGAGTGTCTGAAACTGTTGGGCTAATCGGCCTTGATGAAAGTCAATGTGCAGACCTCATCTTCCCTCATAGATTTATGGGATGGGAAACCAAAGGGCTCGTATGCTGGTAAAGTAGATATGGATTGATACTATTTACAAAACACACACACACACACACACACACACACACACACACACACACACACACACACACACACACACGATCTGATCACTTTAACAATGAACAGACATTTGAAATCAGGTTTACTGTGGATATAAATAGACCAGGATGCATCTTGCAAAACAAGTCTGATATTACAATCATATTTAGTTCATATAAACATCTATCCTGCTCTAGTCCTTTAAAATTACTCTCTATTTTAAAATCAGTCATGGATGAATAACAAGCCCTCCGACACCTGATGTGGTGACCACAATTTCAAGGACATCTCCAACCCTTTTTTTGGACAGAGACGATGGCAGAGAGGCATTTAAACTGTGCAAGTGTTTACTACAGCTAAGTTGGCAGCGGCAGCAGCTTCCTCCCCTGAGTCTGTGGCCTATGGGTGTGATTAAGCTAAGCTCTACGCTGGCATTTATTGAAGCAGCAAATTTGGACACCCTCTTTCCTGTTGGTTTCTGTTCAATTCGGTCATGTTTATCATGCCCTTATTGTGGTTTTCACCCATGCTGACAATGCCCGTAGCTTCATTACCATAGATGAGTTTCAGCCCTGCTGGAGTCGTGTGCCTGCCCGCCTCAAAGATGGTCAAACTTGTAATCATGCCACTTGGAAAAGCTTCTTTTGAAATGGAGAAAAGATTGGATTTCTGGGCCTGTCTGACTTGTGTAAAAACACCACGGAGCTCACTAGGCTTTACTCTTGGAGACTGTGTGTCTTAAAGGCAGCAACGAAAGACAGCATGGAAATTGGGCAAAGAGCAAAATGCAGAAATCTCAAAATGCCCCTGAAAACTGCGATCGAGTGGCAAAATTACCACAAAGACTTTGATATATATAAATATATAAAGACACCTTGTAGTACTGGAGATACAAATCCCTGCCGTGCTGGGCTGATGGGCCAAACCAAACCAAACCAAACCAAACAAGCTGGGACGACGTTATCGATAGTAATCATCAAATGAGCAGTGCTGCGAGCTAGCTCCTGGTTAGCTGGTGTGCAGAGCCAAGGCTAAATAGTTGGGAAATGCACCTGCATTTATATAGCACCTTCCTAGTCATCTGACCACTCAAAGTGCTATTTACACCACGAGTCACATTCACCCATTCACACACATTCATACACTGGAGGCCGAAGCTACCATATGAGTTGCCACCTGCTACTTTAGTTAGTTTTTAACACACTCACACACTGATGGAACAGCCATGGAGCAATTTGGGGTTCAGTATCTTGCTCGAGGATACTTCGGATCGCACCGCTGATCTTCTGATTAGCGGACGACCCGCTCTACCTCTGAGCCACAGCCGCTAGCACTAGTGTAGCATGAAAACTGTATTAGCTCTGTTTTTAATGTGACATAGCATAGTGCCTGTACTACTAAGCTGAAAAGTAGGAAAATTAACCTGTGTGTAGCTGGTAAAAAATATTCGCAGCACTCAACCGATCAACGGTCAACCATTGACATCCCTACATTGTACATGTACAAAGTAGGGCTGGGCGGTATATCGATTTTTTTTGCAATATATCGATATATTTTCAGGCAAGATATAGATTCAGACAGTACTGTTTACATCGATATATGGTCAAGTTCCGCCACATAACGCAAACCAGTGTCCATCGCTCCTCTCTCACACTCTCCGCACAGCAGTTTCTCTCCTGTGTCCTGTTTTTATTTCAGATATCTGCTTTATTTTACTGTTTAATGTTCGCTATCAGCCATATTAGAAGTTGCTGCTTGAAAACTCAACATTTCCTTATTTTGCTGCTTCACAATAAAAGCTTTTACATAACAAAATAATGGGGGACTTTTATATTTAAGACTCTTTTTTAAGAAGAACTTTGTTAGCGGCTTTTCTTCAATAAAGGCAAGTCTAATATTCTGGCAGGGAGGAAGAGTGAAAGTAGAAAGAGCCACAGTGAGATGATGACGAAGAGCTGCAGACAACAGGCTGTTACTGCATTTTTTTGACAGTGGGGAAAAAATTGTCCCTCCATTTTTATTTAAATTTCCAAAACCGTTTACTGGCAGAAGTCAGATTTAACCTGTACAGTTTGGAGTATTTAATTGCACTTGAATTGAAATAAGTAAAAACTTCAGATAGAGGACTGACCTTGGCTAACCTCTCTCTCAAAGGTCTCCTAGTCCATCTCGTGTATTCGCTCCCCTTCCAAAAATGGCTCCATGGTGCCTTCAGACCAGTGTAGTGGAGCTGACAATATTTACCACCGTAGTCTAGACAACAGTTGTGTTTGGCTTTGGCCAGCTGAAGATAATGGCTACCATCTAAGCTACTGGATCTACTGTGCAGACAGGCTGCCGATCAACAACTCCACAGTTTCTTCCAGAAACTCTCTTCCATAGAGTCTCCCATCACAGCCTTGTATTTATATGCAAATGAGATGTTAGTTAAGTGTCAGTCTAGTCTAGTTTTAAGTAATCCTGCTCTTTTTCATCTCCCCTTCATCTCATCTGTAGCAGTGTTATCCTCCGCATTGCTTTTTGGTTTATATCCTCTACATGTAAAACACGCCGTTCTTAATCAAGTGCGGATGAAGGAGAATCTGCAGCTTTCTACTTTTAAAATGACTTCTTTTTCATCATGTTGAAAGCTTCCCAGAAATTTTCTGCCTTAACATTTGCATCAGATTGCATTGAAACGCTGTCGTCCAATTTTCCAGCACCCAAGCTGATGTGTCTAAATGTGTGCCTGAATCTTTTGAGAGAATCCTTGACAAGAAAGCGATGCTGTCTCTCAGCACAACCTTTTAACAGAAAAGATAAAAAAACACGATTCTTCTAGTTCTCAAGTCCCTTTGATGAGCGTTCCACCGACCCTAATGAGCACCAAAGAGAGCCATGTTTCCCTCTTTGTAACCCACTTTCAATTTCCTGTGGTATTTTCTATGATGGAGCACCAGAAAATATGTAAAGTTTTAGGTTGAAGAGAAGGTTAGCGTGGAATATGAGCCCACCCTCAAAGTCCTAAGTGGTGGGATTTGATGTCGAGCACAACCCATTTTCAAATCTAATCAGCAAAAGCTGCTTTTATGGTTTGTTTATTGTGCTATAACCGGACCCCTTGACACATAATATAATAACATAATATAATATTCATCAGACAGCATGCTGTTGACAAACTCTTGGATAACCACGCTGTTAATAATTGAAAAGGGCACAGGCTTCAATGCAAACATAATGGCAGGGCTGGATCGTCTAGTGATGTGTCAGAATATGGCGTTTTCACCGCTGCCACTGAATGCAGAACATTGTCAAAAGGTTTACATGTTCCTGTTTTAAAACTACCTTACATTAAAAAAATTTCAAATCTTAACAGGTGTCGAAAACGTCAGAGACCCCACATATAACGAGAGTGTGTGGGGGGCAACGATTCAGCCAAAACTAGGGCTGACACAGTTAAGGGATTTTCCCTGCAGTAATTAAGGATGGCTCAACAGTGTGATGTGTGGCATTACCGCCTTTTTTGTATTTGGCAAATTAATTTCTGTAACCTGATTACAGTGCTTTCAAAATTAGCTTTATTGTTCGGGTGTTATTAGGTATATTGTTTTTATTAATGACAAAGATGACACAGTTTTAAAACTAATTAAATACTTGTTTATTGTTAAATGTAGAACACAGAGGGGCAACGAGGCACAGCAACACGTTGGTTGCATCTGGTTGCTATGATACAGAATATCCGCGGAAGTAACCTGTTGGCACAAGATAGAGCGCTTGCTCTGGATGAAGGGAAGGCTACTGGTCTTCTCCACTATTGTTGTTGTGGAGGCCCGGTAGCGCAGTGGTTAGCATCGTGGCCTCACAGCGAGAGAGTTTTCCTCTGTGCTCCTCTGAACTCTTCTGTGCGGAGTTTGCATGTTCTCCCTGTGTCAGCGTGGGTTTTCTCCAGGTACTCCGGCTTCCTCCCACAGTCCAAAGACATGCAGGTTAATTGGTGACTCTAAATTGTCTGTAGGTGTGAATGTGAGTGTGAATGGTTGTCTGTCTCTGTGTGTCAGCCCTGTGATAGTCTGGTGACCTGTCCAGGGTGAACCCTGCATCTCGCCCAGTGTCTGCTGGGACAGGCTCCAGCCCTCCTGAGACCCCCAGCAGGATAAGAGTTTAGGGAAAATGAATGAATGAATGTTGTTGTGGTTTAGGGATGTGACGGTTGTTCATTGTGGTCTTTGCCCCAGTCTACCTCTAGGGTTGCACTGGTATGAGATTTTCACGGTATGATAACCATCTCAGAAAGGATTGCTGTATCACGATATTACAAAATTGTTATTATCATCAGTTAGAATGACCCTTAAAGGAATGAAAACAGAAGAGTTATCTTTGGCTGAATTATTTTTTTTTACTATAATTTAAACTTAAACTTAAAACCAATTTTAAAAATACAAGTATGTGTAAAACGTCTCCCTTTTTAAAATCACTAAAATATCGTTGAGATTCTCCTTCAAGTTGCATTTTTTCCAGTATTGTAGATAAGCAAATGGACACAGTATGATGATTGTCAATGTTCATATCATGGTATACTTAAAAAGCAGTATATCGCTGCAACCCCTTTACATTCAAAAACTGTTTTGTGACAGGGAGGGGGTTATAATTTAAGAGGCTACTTAAATTTTGAAAAACAAAGAAGAGTGTGTATTTCAGTGTTTCGGGTGGACCTGTGGGATTGGCTGCGTGATGAGTTCAAACAAAGCACAAATGTAAATCAACTTTAAAAACTGTTCAAAAAAATATATTTTGGCAGATATATAGGTGAGGAAAGGCTGTGTCAGGGGAGTGCATGTTTACTCTGTAACACTGGGTGGTACTTGGACTGTAAATAAACTTATTTAATTGGGTGGTAAACAGGCTGGGGATAGTTGTTTATTAGTTGTAAATACATTTGGGAATTCGTTGAAGTAAGATATAAGAAGAAATGTAAGAAAGGAGTAGGGACATATAGGTTTTACTTCTGCCTACTCCTTTTTGGACACTGTTAGCTCTGTCTTGTTGGTATGATCCAGGAATGGTATGATCCGAGGAGGCTGTCCAATACTCGATAAAAACGAGTGGTCAAACTTTTACCTGCTCTCTGGTAATTCTTATGACGGCCGCCCAGACCTGTCAGCATCTATAACCCTCACCGTCCTCTGTGACGTCCATTCGACTCCTGGGAGGAAGGAGCTGGAGGTTTGGCAAAGGGGGCGGTGATGCCAGAGATCTGTGGTGCTTCCAGTTCACCACAGGCAAGAGCTTCCTCCACCCAGCCCCCTGCTCTTCTTTTGGCTCCAAAAACCACCAGTAAAAGGTCAAAGCATCCTCTGCTGCCTGCCGTGTTATTTGCCCTTTCTGCTCGCCAAGATCCCCCACTGACCTCCAGTCAGATTCCCTTCCTCTCGGCTGAACTCAGTGGCACTCCCGCAAATGAGATTTAAACTGTGTCTATGTGTTGTTCCCTACCTTTTAATCAGCTATGGACACCCTAGGTTATGTATAATTTTTGTCCATTATCAAACCCTCTGGCTTGTGTTGAGATTATAGACTGTGTTGCTGTGCCACAGAAAACAGATGAATTACCTCTGATGTAGTACTCGTACTGCATGCTGTTTTCATTAGCCGTGTCACCCTGCTCCCTTTATCCTCGCTCTTTATTTCATTCTCTTGTGTGCTGTATTTTCCAGGCTATGATATTTATACAGGGACCTTAACAATGAATGCACGAAACGGTTGCTGTTCAGTGAAAACCGTGTATCTCCAAAATGTCGGCTTTTTATGACCTAAGAAAAACAGCCCTGTTTGAGCTTTGTGATTCAATCCAGTGTGTTTCTGGATGTTTTTCAGCTTTAGAGTAGGGATGTCAGGTTCAGTTAATTTTAGTTTTGATAGCCCAACAGCCATTAACTGGTCTCTAACCAGTTAAATTTTAAGAAACAAAACACAAAATGACAAGAAATACAAGAGGTTTTTCTTTTTAGTTCGGCACTACATTTATCTATCTATCCATTTAAAAGTGGTGACATTTTACTGTTTTGTGATGTAAATGTCTTGCCTTTTATTTTATATTCTGTTGGCGTAGCTGACAGACCGCCGACTCGCCACGTTAACCTGTGGAGACATAGTGCCCACTGGTTAGCTAATGTTAGCCTTGGCTACTCTGCACTGCCCAACACCTGGGCTGGGTGGGAGCTAGCTAGCAGCACTGCTCTTTCGTGATGACCAGTGCTAACACTGTCCCACCACTATGACAGTCCTGCTGCGAAAACATGGTAGCCACCCTCCGGTCAACCCCCAGGTAGCCCTGGTGAGTATGCAACTTCATTTTGAGCCACAGAACCCCCTTTGTTAATAACATATGTTAGCACCGCTAGCCATGCTGACACTGGTAAAGCCCAGTTCAGGCCAAAGACCAGATGAAACTGTTTAAGAACGTTGCAAAGAAAAGTTGCAGCAATGTGAACTGACCGTCTGAGCTCGACTCGACCAACTGATGGTGTCACCTGCAACTCAGCTGGTCAAATCACCGATGGCTTGTTCTAGAACGCAAAGCTTGTAGTGAAGTCCGCTGGTCAAGTCAAAATGACCACAGACGGCGTGTTTGCTTGCTGCGGCAGGTGATCCATCCCTGCCGAGCCCTCTGTTTCCGTCCTCATGGTGTGCCGGTGTTGGACTTTGGGTTGCTGCTGCTGCTCGCCATCTGTGTTCACACCCTGCCCTCATACACACATTCTCATTGACTGATTAATTGACACTGCTACCTTTCATTATTGTGGTGTATTTATTATGAATACAGTCCACCTGATGCTCTTTTTGTTTCCGTTTTTCACCCTTTCATCACCACTACAAATGCAGCTGTAGCCAGTATCTCACTATCACTATCCTCATTGGTATTTTAAGAAGCTACAAATTATATTCAGCCACAAAATAAACCTGAAAAGCTGCAAATCAGAACCGAAGCACAGAGAGTTGTTGCATAGCGATGATACACCATCTCAACTAGTTGCATAGGTGTGAACCGGCAGGTTTTTAGAAAGTTGCAGAACAGCACATTGCAAGTAGATGCCTGTTTCAACTTGTCTTGTTGGGAATCTTTGGTCTGAACAGGTCTGGGCTTAACAGTGCTGAGCACGGTGTTTCACCAGCAGCACTGTAGGGTCGAATGACGTTATTAGGGGTACTCACCGTATAAGCAGTACCGCTAGCTAGCTCCTACCAGACTTGGTTGGTTCACAGTGCAGTAAACTGAAGAGCAGCAAAATTAACATGTAGACCGACATAAGTAACCGGTCAGAAATATTCTCAGTGGTTAACCATTGACATCCCTACTTTACAGGGAGAAGAATCTTTTTGTTTTACAATAAAGGAGCTCTCAATCATTCAATTTATTTCATCACATTTGGAGATACATTTAGTTTTGTACAGTAATGAGGCAAATTCAGGTAGAAACTATGGTCCTTTTTACTTCCCTTTTCTGTTTATACAGCATATGGGAAGAAACAGAAATAGAAGATTAAGTTTGATATAAATTTGAAGGATTTTGAAGCAGAGATTGTGCAAAAAATACTACAACTTAACATAAATATATCCCTGTTTTTGGCACATCAAGTTAATTAACTGTGCTGATATTTTTCAAGTAACCAAAGCTATACCAGCAGCTGTCATCAGGCCTCATCCTCCTAGAAACTGGTGTAAGATATCTGTGATTGATGATTACATCTTATCCTGTTTGCTTGGAGAAATTGGATTCAGTATTTTGTCTGTATAAACAACCTATCTTGACTGAATCCTTAACGAAACCAGAGAGCTATTATCTAGTACCCTGGATACTCAGTCTAGCAGCCTTCATGCCAGAATATGTATTGAATGATGACCGAGATACTGTAGCCCCACCTGCTGTACAGGAGCATACAATGTCCGAGCCATGTTTAAGACACATAGCCAGGAGAGAGGGGGAACACATCACGGCTCATTATTTTTTAGGCTGCATGCCTCTGCTTCTCTGCTCTGTAATTATGCATGCAACTGGCACACAGCAAGTTATTTATACTGTGGAGAGTGTTGCCCAACTGCCACAAATCTTCTGATTGGTGCAACTGCTTTTCTAGGTCAGACAGTGGATCACATGCGTACACACACTCAGACAAATATTCCCTTTCTCTCTCACACACAGCCAAACGCTTCCACCAGGGGAAGGTGATGTGCATTATTCGCCTGGTTGCTCCTCTTCCTCCCCAATCTAAATATAAACATGACTCACAGCAAGCGATGGCACTTGCACTGACTCAAGATGGCGGCATACCTTCAGTGGTTCTTCACTAAGTCTGACAGCAGGTCCTCCTTCTCCCTGTCATCAGGATAGTTTCCATCATTCGTTGTCATGTACTTTATTTATCGTTCTGCTGAGAGACACGCCCGAGCTTTACAGTATGTTCCCGCCTGTCACTGAAAGACTGATAATTGCTGTTGTTTGGGAATAATCTATAGGTAATAAACGTGGCACTGCCAGCTGTTGTGTGCTGCTTAGAGGCCCCCAGGGGTGGTGATCAGGTGGGTGCTCATCTGGCGGCTGCAGAGGCAGGATGAGACTTGGCTCTGCCCCATCGCCTCTCTCCCCCTTTCCGTCTCTCCCTACCTCTCTTCCTCTTCCTCTCTGTCTCCTGGGTGTCTTGAACTCGGTGTGTCTGCGCCCTCAGACAGAAGTTGGTGTAAAGTTAGCCGAGGAGAAATATATCAGTGTTTTGTTCCTCAGCATCAGACAGAGTTTTGGCTGTAACTGAGAATAAACAAAGTAGATATTGGAGGCTATTAGGATGCATTGTGGGGAATAAACAGATGTAAAAGTAAGTAAGTCTTATTTTCTGTATCAAAACCTATATGACAGGTCCATGTGGGAATTTAATTTGAAAGGACAGACACAGGAGTCAGGTTAATTTCCAGGGCGGTTATTCCACAGGCTAGTTAATAACATGTCGGGCAGGAAATCCAAAGTGTGGGATCATTTTGAGAAGGTGAAGGACCAACCCAAGGTGATATGTAAACTCATCTTCATTGGTCCACTACAAACATGACGTATCATGTGAAACATGGAAGTAGCTACATGCCCATTAGCCCACAGCGTCATTAACAGGCGGCTCGCTCAGTGTGTGACGTGCACTTGTAGATAAAATATAGGCCTATATTAATGAAGGTTCATTAGTACGGTTTGTATTTCTCTGTAATGTAGCACAGTGTTAACAATGTTACTGAGACTATTCTTTCTCACACCTTCAACTCAAACCACCAAAATATATCATTTCATCATTACATTAATACCGTAAACATGCGGGCAACTAGTCGACTAATGGCCCTAAATGATGACTATTGGTCGACTAGGAATATTCTTAGTCGGGGGCAGCCCTACATATTTACAATGTTTTTTTCCACTCTGCTGCAAGCTGACGTCCGCTCGCTTCAGATTTATTTACGTCTTCATCTGCTCCAGACATGCTACTTCAAATATTTACATTTCATACACTGCTACATGTAGCCACATGCTAACATCAGGGAAACATCTAATCTTAGTTGTTTATGTTCATTTCTTTCTTGAACATTGAAGATTGTGGTTTATTGGTGATTTTGCTGCTATACAACATTACAGTCCTTACCTGGATGCAATGACGTTTGTGGATGACCCGGAAACGGTTTCCTGGTTGAACAACATGTTGTGCATAGCACATGGTGTGCAAAGTAGCTTTGAGGTATGATTTCTCATGGGAGGTGGATGTGTCAGAGGTGTTATCACATCAGCAGGGACATGTAAACAAACCCTGCCCTGTTGTAGGGCTGCAGTTGCTCAGTCCATGGGGACTTGGTTGGGAAACTGAAGGGTAAGGACCCTGTGCCTTGCCCCTTAGCTGTGTGTGTGTTGTATTAAAAGAGGGATATGCTTTTACAACTGGAGAAAATCTGTTGTTTTTATTAAGGGATCAACTGCATGCTTCCTTGAAACCTGGCAACCATTTTTAACTTCTGTGGTAAATATAGAAGCTGAAAATTTTTAACGAAACATGCTATACTCCCCTTCTGATGTCACAAGTCAATTCATTCGTCATCATTTTTCCTTTTTTAATTTTTTAAAATTTCACATTCGTATATTTTATATTCTTTTTAATTAATTAATTTACTTTTTTTTGTTTCTTTCCTGTTTATTAGATTTTCTTTGACTGGTCTGGCTTTCTCTGTTTGTTCCTGGGTGGACTGGTGGGTGGGGTTATCTTTTTATCCTTACTGGCGCTCAAGTTGGCGAGCTTTATGATGTGCCTAAAAGTTAAAGTGAAAGATTTAGACTATTGTTTGCTGTCCGTCATCTTCGACAACTACCCAGGTGATTGCTACTAGCTACCTGGAAATAACACAGTGCAACCAGATACATGCAGTTTGGTCAGTCAGTGGCATTGACGTGGGTTAGCTTCTGTTGTCGCTGTCGATGGCAAAGTTGATGGTCACAGAGGGGACTTTCATTAAAGGTTATTACAGCTTATTAAACATGGTTAATAATGTAAGCTCTAATTAACACTGTGGCCCTTGCAGTTTGAGAATTGCCCTCTGACATCAAGATCTGATGTATAAAATATTTGATTATCCAGGCGATGATTCTCTTTCTTAAACACTTTATATTTGCACAGTGTATATTATGTTGATAAAGCTGCCAGCAGCCTTTCCCACATTTGGAAATCATGTGAAATGACACACTGCTTCATCTCCAGTACTGACTGGTGTGACTGGCATCAGTGCACACCACCCAGTTTGAGCTTATTTCAGTCTAACCTGTTGTTCTGCCCGCCAGCTTTGTCACAGTATCGATCATCTCAGCTCCACCAACAATGCCTCATTGGTCATCGTTTCAACCTTGGACGTTTTTTTTTTTTGTTTTCAGCTCCTCTATCACCGTCATCCATCACACTTCATTGCAACACATCCCTTCTCTCTATCTCACAAAGTAGAAAGAAGATTGAAGGAGCACGAGTTTTTGATGAGTTTTATTTCATTTCGTCCACGTGTGTTTCAGGATTGGCTCGAGTCAGATTATCACCGTCGATACCATCGTCAGAAAAACAGGATTTTTTTCTTACCCGCAGAGACGCTCGTGGTCACATTGTGCTCGCCCGTGGCCTCTGTGGGTGAGGTCTGGTTGTTTCCAATCCAGGCAGGCTGGACACTGAAAGCAAGCCGCCTGGAGGAACAAAACCTTTAAAGTGCTCTCTGTCACTTTACATTTCCAGTCTTATATTAACATTGCAGGCTGCAGAGCAAAGGGACACTGGAGAACATTAGCTGCTACTTAATGCAGACAGCCTTCGGGCTACAACTGTGTTCAAAGTGCAGACCAGCAGCTTGACAACATGAAAAAGTTTTGCTCAGTAAAAGTTTTTATTAGAGCCATATCACCACATACAGTGCGTGTTAATTGAATTTCTCATGTGTATTTTCCTTGTCTTGGCCCTTAGCTGTATGTTGGTTTGGCTTTGTTTTGCCCTGGTGAAAAAAAGGATATGAGTCTTTGTTTACTGTCATCGGCCTAGTGGCAAATGTGACATCAGTGTTTCCCCTACCCCCCCAGGCTGCATTTTCCTGACCGGACACAGTTATAACCGAGCCCGGCCCGAACCTGACAGACTTTCTTATTTTTAAGTCCGAACCTGACCTGAGCCTGACGCAGTTTGTTACCTGACGTAGTTATTGTTATGGACAGTGTGTAAGTGACCATCAAAAGGCTGCTGTTATGCACAGTCAAACACGCCGCTATCACAGCAGTGCAGCACTGCAACATACACACACTGGTTGTCATGTAAATAACAAATTCCAGCACTTAAAAAGGCCATAGCACAACACAGCAGCATGCCAGGTGGGCTGAACCCGAGCAAAATTTTTGATTTGTCATCCGAACCCAGCCTGACCCTCAGGTTCTGACTGATCTCGTCGGGCTCGGGTCGGATATCCACACTCACAGAGAGCACACATTGGAAAATATGTCGCATCGACTACCTGAAAAGCAGACAAAAATATCTGCGTTTGTTTAAACACTCCCAGGGTGGTGAAGATGGTGAAGTTCAATGTACAGTTCACATAATTGTTCAGTTGTTGTATTGACAGCTGTCAGTAAAAGAAACACATGAACACCATGATTCCTTTAAGTGTTTGCATCGGTGTCCGTAAATTTTGCTGTTGTCCCTGGCTTCATATGAGTAGAGTAAAAGTCCGCTAGCTGCTAGGCTAATTTATACAATGTAAAATGCCATAGGCTTGTGCTAAAAACATTAGCATGTAATATTTGTGGGGAAAATGTGTCCAGATAAAGACAAGTATTTGTCTGTGAATGCTGCAAGTTATGGTGAAGCTGATTTGAGTACTTGTGTTTGAAATTGTCTCTATTAATCCATGTTTAATGTGTGTTTAATGTGTGTTTGAATCAACTAAACTTTACAGCACTTCACAGAAACTCCGCTGCCAACTAGTGTTTCGGAGGTGTAACTGCAGAATGACACAGACACACCACAGCACAAGTATAAATGGTCACAACGGCGTAGGCCACGTGTGTAGGCTCTGCAAAGTATAAACCCTGCTTTACTCTGTGTTCCCTCTCTAAAGTCGGAGGTTTTTGAGAGTCCTTGAATGCAGCACAGGCAGAACTGTTCTTATTTTCCTCCAGCAGCAGTTTGTAGAGTTTTGAGTCACGGGGTGGATAATTGATCAGTTGATCCCGTCAGAGCCGATCAGATTTGTTGGATGAGAGGAGCAGCTGTTGTGAGTGAAAGCAAACTTTAGAACCAGCGCTCTGAAGGTGAAGTTTCACTTGAACTGCACCTGACATTTGGCTGCTAGGTCTCGGCCTTCTGTCTGGAGCAAATAATAACTGTATGGCACACCTAATAATCAGTCCAGCTCTAAAAATAGAAAATCAAAGTGAGGTGGCAGATGTTTTAATCGTGGCAGCCCACTACAAACACATGGATATGTGGGAAACCCTGACGATAAAAAACATCAGTATCGTCTACTGGCCATCAACCAAAATAGCACCCCCTTCTTGATGAGCCCAACAGCATCAGAAAAACACTGATTTTTAACATGACACTGCTTCATTCAGTGTTTGTCCCAGGTCAGTTTGTTTTGGAGACAAAGAGACCTCTACAGATATTTTGGTTTTTGCTACAAACCCTCCTGAACAATGAACACTAAAGAAACCCTAACAGGGACTTTATACTTGGCACATGGGAGAGGTTTCAGCTGGTTGCAATCTGCAAACCTCACTGCTAGATGACACTAAATCCTTCACACTGCTCCTTTAAAACCCTTCAATTATTTTTAGATTTGGAAAGATAAACATTGAGCAGGACCAGATGTCCTCTGCTCCTGGTTGTTGCATCGCACATGAGGAAGGGGCTTCTTTTCCATGCCGACGATGTGCTTGGTTATGGGTCACACTGATAACGTGCACAGTCTCAATCCTGTCAATGAGCAGCCACAGTAAGGCAGAGGAATGTATAAAGGGGTCGACACTGCTACGTCTGAAGTGGAAATGTACTAGTACGGTATGTTCAAGAACTGCCATTAGCTGTGAGTCATATCTACAGGAGGGGCTGAAGAAAGGCACAAACTCACACCTACATTTAAGTGTTTTAATAAAATATGGAGTGTCTGTGTGTGTGAGCGCAGCCACAGGCATCACTCAGGCTGAGCCAAGACTGTTCTATGGTATATACATCAAACTGATGTGCATACGCTGATGTCTTCTGCACTCTGTGGTGTGTGGCGTCCCGCAAGCTTTCCAGAACAAACCGATGAATATGGATTTATTTTGGGTACATACCGCTCCTTCACAGCTCCCCCTTCTTCCAACAGTCCCCTCTCACATCTCCTCCCTCCACCTTCTCACGGGTGTAACAGTGCAATCTTCACATGCAAATATCCCAGGGAGGTGGGTGGGCAGCTGATGTGGCCAACTTGGGAACATAAATTACATTTGCATGTGATTTGAGGGGATCAGGGGCTCAGTGGGAGCTGCTGTGCACGAATAACAAGTCAGGAGAGGGGCTTGATTGCACTCCTCTCTTTACTCTTCAAAATACTTGTTGTACATCCTCAGGAGGGCTGACTTTGAGGTCTCCCTTGTCATAATCGTCTCTGGGTTTGAACTTAAATTGGCACACATACAACTACAGTTGCCAGTTTATTAGGTACACCTAGCTAAAGCCAATGCAGTCTAATACAACAGGGCTATAAACCTTACCTTCATGAAGGTGGTCATGTTCCTTTTTTTTAAAGAAACTGTATTTTATTTCTTCTTGCTTTGTTGTGTTTATTGTCGCACTCTCTTTTAGACTGTCTTTTTGATGAGTCCGTCTTTCTTTTTGGGTTGCTTTGCTGTGTAGGCAGCATGGTTTACTTTGAAGTTTTCCACAATGTGGCTGTTAATATGGTAAAGGGACTGTACTTGTATAGCAACTTCCAAGTCTTCTGACCACTCAAAGCTCTTTTACACACACACACACACATTCATGCACACTGGTGGCGGAGGCTACCATACATGGTGGGCACCAACTCAGTAACCATTTGTACGCACTCGCACACTGATGGAACAGCCACCTGGAGCAATTTGGGGTTCAGTATCTTGACCAAGGATACTTTGACATGCGACTGGAAAAGCTCGAGATCAAACCGCCAGTCTTCCGATTATTGGACGACCTGCTCTTCCTCTGAGCCACAGCCGCCCGAATAAATAATAAATTCCAATCATATAGAACCCTAGTCACTAACAGGCGGACTGCAGTCTGAGTCCAGACCAATTGCATGCAAGTTAAGCCATCCCATGTGATGCCACCCAGCCAATCAAATCTCTGCATTTCAGGCGATTAACATTGCGACTCTGTATACAGTCAGATGAGAGAGGCGAACTCTGCACAGAAGGGCTCCCGCACCCGGGATTGAACCAGGAACGCCCTTGCTGTGAGGCGACAGTGCTAACCACCACACCACCATGCCGCCCAGACAGACATACAGAAGGATAGACATATGGAAAAAAGTGACACAGGGAGAGAAGATAGTTATTTATTTATTGTAAAACTGGTTAAGTCAAGATGCGAAAGTCAACAGAGAAAAAGGAAAATTCAAGCTTTTGCGAAACTTTATTTCATTTTTTCTAAAATTAAGCATTTTTATTTTTAAATGTTTATCTGTATAGTTCAATGTTAAGTGACAATAAATATTGTGGAATACATGCAGACGTTGATACAACTACTAGGCTACTTCAGTATATACCACACTAAATCATATCACAAGTTAGACATTATGATGTTCCGAACCTTTGCTTGAGGAAATTTTCTCTAACTGGACTGAACTTTAATTGAATACCCCTGATCTAAAGGGACGTGCACAGGTATCTGCATTTGTAGTACAGCCAATAGGAAAGCCCCCCATGTATACTCCAAGGTTATTACGGGAATTTTGCCCAATGACGCCAAAGTAAAACTGCCTATTCCAGCTTTAATATGTGTAATGCCATGTTTGAGAGACTTTAGTAAAGTAAGCTGATGAGGTGAATTGTAGCAGAAGCAGATATTTCTTATTGATTTATTTTATTAAATCTCTGTCAGTCACAAAACAGGAGATGCAGATAAAAGCTGCTATGTGGAAATATTTTTATTATTATTGCCCAAAACATATTTCCAGGGAAAGATCATTTGAAAATGATTTTTATTCTTTGACAGTTGACAAGTGGATTGTTTACATCAACATCAGGACAATCTGCCTGGTGACATGCATCCCATTGTAAATGCAGCCTCATTTAGCGCTAAATTAGCATATTTAATGCAATTTTTTGTCACATACATGTACACACATGCCACAGCACGTATCAGCAGCTCTGTCCAGCACAGACTAGTTGAGATGACGCAACAGGCCACCTTATGTAACACACATCTCTGCTGGAACTGGAGCAGAAAAACCACACAAGCCAATCATAGGACTCTCTCCGCCCACTCCCTGAGAGCTCATTGCCTCTTTAAAATAAGATTGTCTATATGCATGTGCAGAAAGCATAATCAGAGGAGTCGTTTAACCTCCCAGGCAATGGCTGGTTACGTTTTCATTAGGGACTAATTAGTCATCAATATATGACTTTCCTAGAGAGGGGTTTGTTATAGTGCTGGTAATTGCTCCTTATAATATGCCGAAATGCAAATGGAATAGGATCAGTTCTGAAGTTGTGGGCTGAGACTGAGCATGGCGACAATGGGAGCCTTTGTTTACTAGGCATTGATAATGAATGTAGTGTGGCACTGGGAAATTACAGTCCTCATTTTGGCATTTCCTATGGACATTAAGTCCCAATTAAAAGAGGAAATTGAGCATCCTCAAATGAAAGGATTGACTGACATTGATTATATGCACGATATAATGCCAAAGCTGAACCAATTCAATATCCCACTTCCAAATTAACATCCAAATATAAAAGTCATGATAATCAAAACAGTTTAGCATACTAATCCCAGCAGAACGATCTGTTGATGTTTATGCATGTATCTGTTTTCCCAGTCTTTATTTTGGCTCAAGCTGTTGATTAATTTTGATCACATATATTAAACACTACATTTAAATCTAATCTTTAACAGAGTGGACTAATTGCATTTTGGGAAATCCCCTTATTCGCTGTCTTGATTAAGATTAATGTGTAAGTAACAAAATATAGATTAAAGGTTTATTTTGCTTCCAGTCACATCTCATGAATTGTTTCGCAGCACTCTCTCAAGAGTTAGCTCAGCTTCTTTGTGACTTTGGCTCCAAAGAACTCTTAAGCTGTCTTTTTAACACGTTCTATCACTTATTTAAAGGAATACGTGTACAAACAGAAAATGGGATGCCGTGTTTTAACAAGCAGGTAGCTAACTTGGATCTTTTTCTTGACCAAGAATAGCTGAACTCAGCTAGTTAATCTTTGTGTTACTACTGTAAAAGTGTCTGAAACATGTTTAGTATGAAAAATATATCCAGATAAAGACAAGTGTTTGTCTGTGAATGCTGTGAGTTATAGTGAAGCTGATTTGTGTACTTGTGTTTGAAATTGTCTCTATTAAGCCATGTTTAATGTGTGTTTTGAATCAACTAAACTTTAGAGCACTTCACAGAAACCTCTGCCGTTGAGTGTTTTGGACTTATAGCTATAGTATAAATGCTCACAACAGTGTAGGCCATGTGTGTAGACTACAGCACAGGGTTTGCCACACAAGTATAAATCCCCCTTAAAGGATAAGTCCAGTATTTTGCACTTTGAGCCCCATTCCTGGTTGTTTATGATGAAATAGAGTGGTTAAGACCAAAATCTTGACGATTGCTCCTTCTCTGAGAATTTGAGAGAATTTGTCTTTCCCCTGCCTGGCTTAACAATGCTGTCTATGGCCATGTGTAAATCTGTCCTAAAACCACCTTAAACGTTGGTTTTCAAAGCCATGAAACTCACCCAGTGGTCAGTGGTGTTCCTTGATGTTCCCACACAAAAATCGTAGCAAACTGTGGTTTCCATTCGTGTTTTCTATTCATCTGGATTGTGGAACTATTTTTTCAGCTGCCTCACACCCGTGTGTAAACTTCCGCTTGATCGTTCGTTTGACCCTGAAGCGTTATACACTCCAGCCCACTTGATGGCGATAATGCTCCTTTACGTGAGTGTCGCCAACCGGCAGGAAACCATTGTAATGTAATGGGACACAGAAAGAAGCAGAAGAAGAAGGCTGGCGTTGTGTTCAAAGGCATCGTACTGCGAAGGTTGTTTACAAGCGAGTAATAATGGGCAAGTTTTGTGTGGTCAGCGACTGCAGGAGAATTCCTCCGAAGAGGAGGAGCGCACACAGCACTATCGAGCCGGCACTTTCACTGAGCTAAAAGACTACAATGACTACAACCTTGTCGTAAACAACCCCCTTTCTGTTTCCTGTGGCGGATTACTACCAACGGACAATGAGGCTTCCTATAGGAAATCAATGCATGGACAACATGTCAAATAAATCATCACGGAAACCACAGTTTGCTACGATTTTTATGTGGGAACATCAAGGAACACCACTGACCACTGGGTGAGTTTCATGGCTTTGAAAACCAATGTTTAAGGTGGTTTTAGGACAGATTTACACATGGCCATAGACAGCATTGTTAAGCCAGGCAGGGGAAAGACAAATTCTCTCAAATTCTCAGAGAAGGAGCAATCGTCAAGATTTTGGTCTTAACCACTCTATTTCATCATAAACAACCAGGAATGGGCTCAAAGTGCAAAATACTGGACTTCTCCTTTAAGACTATCAATGTACTGAATCTACAATACTACATGAATCTCACCTAACTCTGTAAGAGTTTAGCTACTTTGAAAATGTCGTAGTATTCCTTTAAGGTAATGGGTTTGTTGAGAGTCCCTCTTTAAAAAATACACTTCACACTGACTTCGCCCTGTTGGTACCTGAAGGTCACATTCTCATTGATACTTTTAAACCTCTTGTGAGTCTTTATAATGGAAAACAGTTTGAGGTTTCTTTTCCTGTTTGAGTAGAGGAGTGTGTTTGAACGACTCAGACCTCACTATCTGGGGGGTCAGAGAGTCTAGACAACAAGTGCTCCTTAACGATACTGTTCACCTTTGAATAGGTGGCTGATTTAAACGTCAACAGAGGTTGCACTTAACTGTGCTGGGTACCAATTTTCTCATTTTACCAGGTTTGATTAGCTGTAATGTCATTGTTTCATGAAGTCCTGAATCACTTGTACCCTATGAGGCGCTGTGAAGTGATGAGAAATCCTTGAGGAATGAAAAAATCAATAGGTCAAATTAGCATGTCATTTTCTGCAAAACGCAGCGTGATGCTCATTATACACAAACTTTCTTGTGAATGTTGCCGCCTAAAGAAAACTGCAACGTTTTTCTAAAGCCTTTTTGAATCTGCTCAAAGCATGAGCTCCTCTAATGCAGCCCACACTCGTGTCTCCATACTGAGCCTCTCTGCCTCATCTGCAGCCCTCTGCTCTGTTAATTAAGGATAATGGACGTGAGCTGGGGAGGGTAGTGTCCCTTCTGCCAGAACAAAAACAACTGATTAGGCCGAGCAAGCTGCGTCACAAAGAGACGATGACGGCTCGGTCACCAATCAGACTGACTGGACTTTTTCTTCTTGCATCATAACTCCGGTGGATCAGATTTCAGTCCCACACCAACCTGTATCCGCAGCTGTGGGTGGTAATAAGCCATTTCAACCTCAGTCAGACCGGTGGCTTGCAGGCTCACAGACTTTGGCCTTTTCGTACATCAAAACACATTCATAGGGACTGTGCTAACTTTGATTGCATCCCATTAACCTATACCTGCGGCCACCCCCTGCTTCATTATTTCAAAGCTCCGTTCTTTTCAAAAGAAGCAGATGTTTGACAAATCATGGTTGAAGCTTTCAGGGGCCTCGCCCATTTTTCAGCTTGACGTGCCGGACACTGTGCTCTGACTTCCAAATGAAACATAAAAGGTCACAAAAGGTTCAAATAGCTTGACTCATAGAATAGTGAATATGCCATTGTGACGGGTCACAGCTGGAGCCTGCGTGCACCCTGCTGGCTTCATCGCTGTTATAAAATGGAGGTAGAAATAGGCCTTTCACTTATACCTGCTGCTGGACTTGAACATGGTGTATAGAATTGAGAATATAATTGCATCGAGGTGAGCAATTGCCTCGTTCACAGCTTTAATTTCCCCGCTGTGAAAACCATTTTCACGTTGTATTTATTATACTCAAGAACATTAACTTTCCAGTCTTACACAAGCCTGTTGAAATGTTTATGTTTTAATGCAGTCATTGGGCCACGAAGTACACTCAGGGCACATTGGTGAGGGGTTATAATTTTCATTCATTCATTTTCCGTTACCGCTTATCCTTAGAGGTCAAAGGGATGCTGGAGCCTATCCCAGCTAACACTGGGCAAGAAGCGGGGTACACCCTGGACAGGTTACCAGACTATCACAGGGCTGACACATAGAGACAGACAACCATTCACACTCACATTCACACCTACGGACAATTTAGAGTCACCAATTAACCTGCATGTCTTTGGACTGTGGGAGGAAGCCGGAGTACCCGGAGAAAACCCACGCTGACACAAGGAGAACATCCAAACTGGTGAGTAAGCGGCCCAGTTTTGAGCCACACACCCCCTTTAGCATCACTGTTAGCTCTGTTAGCACAGTTAGCAGTGTCAGCGCGGCTAGTAGTGCTGACATAGTTAACAATGCTAAAGGGTTTTATGGCTCAAAACAAAGCTGCTTACTCAATGCAGTGACCTGGGGAGAAGCCTTAGGTTGGCCACCATGTTTCCATAACAATACCGTCCTGATGGTGAAATAGCATGAGCAGTTGTAAACGCTGAATTAGCGGCACCCTTAGCTAGCTCCCACACAACCCGAGTGTTTTGCAGTGCAGAGCAGCCAAGGCTAGTGCTAGCTAGTGGGCACTATGTTTCCACAAACATGGCTAGCTGGCTGTATGTCAGCAAAGCAAACAGAAAACAAAATAAAAGACAAGACATTTACATCACAAAACACTGAAATTTCACCATCTAAATGGACAGATCTTTAAAATGTGGCACTAAAACTCACTGAGTCAATGTAGCGCCAGACTAAAAGGAAAGGCCTCTTTTATGTCATGTCATTTTGCATTTTTTACTTGAAGAAAAGCCTGTTAGACATCCCTATTTCATTAATTTCAGGCAGAATTTGTTTAAAAATGTGAAGAAAACACCCCATGAACACCAAGTATTAAAAACAGGATTCGCAGTTTTGCTTTTAAACATTTCACTTCCGTTCCTTTTTTGGTAAAAGTCAGTAAAAACTATTAACGATTAGTCTTATTAGCCACTTGATGCTCACGACAATTCTTCCAAATGTCATCTGCAGTGTTTCTGATATTTCTTGAATACTATTGAAAATGGTCAGTACTTATTCTTCGGAGCAAACCTCCACAGAGGTTTACTGTACAGTCTACAGCGGGGCTAATTCAATTCTTCTGTCCTTTGCTGCCAGCTGCATGTCCCAGTCAAACCATGCTCTCATCAAACAAACTTGATTAAAACAGTCTAATCTATGCGGCTGCTAGATGATGCAGTTTGAGTGTGTGTCTGTGTGTGTGTGTCCTGATGTCCTGACGTACAAGAGGACCTTTGTTTATCCATTTAAATACTGACAGCGGGCCAAAAATAAGCATGTAGGGCACTCAGGGCCACAGACAGCCACCTCCATGACACTACGCTTGTAGTTTGTAACTCAGAGAGCCTGTTGCTTTTCAGTTTGAAAGGTAAAAAAAGTCTGTTGCATTATGCACCATGTTCCCAACTTGTCGGGTGACCTGCCTTTGTAAGGAGAGAGTTCAGGGGTCTGGCAGTGGAGTGCTATGATAAGATGGTCAGAAGAGTACTATGACATACTGTTAGAAAAAAATCTGTCACCTTAACAGACCAGTATCCCCAGTAATAAAGTACATATTAGACAATTCTGCACCTCACAGTTTACATTTAGTGCTGACACTACAGAGGAAAGACTGTGTATTTATAGGTGGATGTGGGTGTTGGAGTAGTGGATGGGTGTGTAGCTGACTTTAATTCGGAAGATCGGAGTTTGTGTCCCATCACAGACCTCTGTGTCTCCATGTCTCCACAATGGTTCCCTCACCCTACCCAAACTAACCCTATCTATACTGACCTTACCCGTAGTTTGTTTGCCATAACCATGATTCTAAATTATAGCCTTTTCCATTTTTCATGGGGCGATATCAACAGCTGGAGACCAACACGCCTCTGGATGTAACTGGATAGACCTACAACCAATCAATGCAACATAACGTGACGGATTTCTGAGCAACAGACAAATGTAAACAGACTTCAGCATGCAGAGACGAGCTGTAATGGTGTCACATTATTATGTCTCTGTACGAGCGCTATTTTGGCCATCAGAATTTGAAAATCATACTTCTACAGAAAGTTTTGCATCATGTTTTCGAGAAGGCATCAGTGACGCTCCTCTTTACTTAGCTAGGTTAATGCTAGCCTTGGCCTCACCGTAATGTCCTCAGTGCGAGGGTGTGTGAGCCAAAAACAAAGTGATGCTGTATTTTGCGTAAAGCGTTAAGGCTGGTTGTAATTGGCCCGTCACAGGCCATATCGGCTGGAAATCTGTCGATGTGACGCGGACCAGACGTATCTGCCAGAGCAAATAAAACATGAGCTCAGAAGTTTGTCTGGTTCCCAGGTTTCCCTTATTACAATTATGCAGATGTTGGCAGTGAACGCAAAAGCAAATTGCCCAATATCGAAGTCCTGTTGGTGATGATATTGGTCTTTAAATATGATCACGCCCGAAAGTTCATTACAGTATTTTGAAAGCTTTTTGTATCGTAATCAGGGTCTGAAATAAACATCTGCCAAGTGCCAAATGCGGGTGGATTTTCCGTTTAATTAGGGGTGGGGGAAAAATCAATACAGCATAGTATCGTGATAATTTGCGTGGTGATATTGTGCGATACACAGATGCCAAGTATCAATCTTTTATTATATACATTATTAATTTTTGCAAATACACATTTTTATACAACTTTTGTTCGTAGAATAATAAAATTACTGGTTTTTCAGTCCACTAGATGGTGCTCATGTTTCTTCCTGGTGAGGTCAACAGAGGTCTCAGTCAGCAGCATTTGGCAGGAAGTCCATCAAAACAAAGATGGAGGCACCTGAGAAAGAAATAACATATGTGCTGTCAGCACTTAAATCAAACGTCTAGACCTATTTTGGATTTTTTAGCACGATAGGAAAGGAGGACTTGGATATGGTACATGCGATTTGCAAGCTGTGTCATATGAGTATACTTCGGGAATACTATGAACATGAGGGCTCACCTCACACTCCACCATCTGGAGATAGCTTTAGCCGCCAATGGCCAAGCTAATGTTAAATCCACTCTGCTGAAAAATCAACCAACACTGGACACACTTAGCTCAACAAAACCACCATCTAACTTTGAGAGCAAAGAAAATAACACAGTCCCTCGCCTACTTTATGTGCAAAGATCTGCGTCCATACAGCATTGTTGAAAACCAAGGCTTTTGTTAGATACTAACAACACTGGAGCCCAGGTATGTGTCTCCGTCCTGACGTTTTTTTTACCAATACAGCCATACCCAAGCTCCACAGAGAAGTGAAGCATAAAGTTGAGGAATCTTTGAGTACAGTAGGAAGGGTGGCGTTAACCTGTGATGCCTGGACATTAAAATCAGCGGATTCATATGTGACTTTAACGGCACATCATCTCACACACAGGACTTGAGACTGCTGACTCACGTTCTCCAAACTAGAGCAGAACATGAAAGTCACACCTGTAGTACTGTTACGTTTATTTGTCCACACAGGAGGTGGTCATCTCGTGGGCGCCTTTCTTCTGGTCACCATTATTACCTACAGCATTTTACACTGCATAAATGAGCCTATAGGCTTTCTGGACTTTTCATGTAGCTTTACAAATGACATGTAAGAGAGTCTTCAAACAAAGGTTCATGACCAGAATGAAGAAGAATGATTAGTGTCCTTAAACACACATCCAGCAAATTAATCAAAGTCCCCGCTGACTGACCCTCATAGTGTATTGCACTTAACTTGCTAATAAATTGTGTCACCTCAAAGACCACTCTGCTCATCTGAATAATTCTCGTATCAATTGGCTGCGAGGTAATGACTGAAAACTTCCACTTGGCAGCTTCCTCACATTCAGATTGCCTCGTTCTGCATGGTGTGTGTGCGAGCACGTGCACACACTGTGGGTGGAGGGGAGAGGAGAAATAAACACTGGCGCGGACACAATGAGGTATATTGTCTGGTGTGGAAACCAAATTTCATGGGAGCTCATTAGATGGGCCACCACAAAGATTCCCAAAGAAAGAATTGGCGAATAGGATGAGCGCAAAATTGGATTTTCTCTACTCTCTTAACTGCAAAATACCCAGCACTCAATCTGAAACTAATGAACTGGATCTGGATGTGATCTATGTGGTTTAGATCAAATTTATGCGCCCACAATAACAAGGGCATCCTCTAAAGACTATTGGTTATTTTCTTCGGTCCAGTCGTGAAATGAAAAGAATAACTAAGCATCAGTGGGGACTCATGGGGAGTGTATTTAAATAAGGCCTAGTTTGTGTGTGCTTGTATTTGGCTGATGGGTGATTTGTGCTTATCATAAGGTCACAGTTGCTCTTTTCAAACACTGAAAACTGTGGATTTTCTACAGAAACACTTCAGTCATCCAGCTTTGTTTTGACATTACTTTCTTATGTTCTCTTTTCTTAAGCTTTCACATCTGAGGCAATGAAATGGCAATTTTTATGGCGTTTCTATCAATACTGAAACGGCTGTGATAGAGTGAAACACCAGCAGTTATCTAAACACAAGTTTATTGAACAATAAAGCAGAATATGAGCAACCTAATTCCACGCTTTTATGAACATTCTCACTCTAGTTTCTTTCTTTTTGATTTGTTGAATATGGTATTCGTCTTTTTTTCTGTAGATACTGGCAGTGTCGTTTTTAGAGTTGGGTGTTTGTTCACCAGGAAGTTCTTCTGTTTTTTTTTTTTTTTGCTGTAATCAGAGGAGACATGGTAGAGTTAGGGTGCTGTCAGACCTAGAGTTGTCTCCTTTGGTCCGAATCAGGGACTAATTTTGTGACAAAGTTGTATAATTGCCTAGAGTTGGTTCGTGTTCTCACGGCAGCATTTACAAGCGGACCAGATCAAATGCCTTGTGTGAGAAAGCTGCTCTTGATTGGTCAGAATTTCCATGTGGGAAAAATCCAGGAAGTAAACAAAACGTTGAAGAAGAGTACACTTGCAAGATAAATGTGACACTTTCTAATGTCACAATGGAGGGACAACTACACAGGTTGATTTTAGCGCTGCTCATCGTGGACTATATTACTGTCATTGTTCATTTGAGTCAAAGCATACAGTTTGAAAACGAGGCGCGGCTCCAACTAGAAAACAATGTTTTGATGCATTGGATGTGCTGAATGTGCATATTAAGGCAGTACAGGAGGAGGCGCACATTAATAATCCTCCAGGACTGTAACATGCTCATGTTTAACCCAAACAATGTGTCATGTGACTGCAGTTGCTTCAGATCCAGGTCGGAACACGTTCTCACCACAAACGAACCGCACCAGAGTTCATTTGTAACCAGACCGAGACCACCTCTTCAAGAAGGTCTCGGTCCATTCTTTTTGGTGCACACCTGAGTGTGATTGCTGTGTTCACACCTGCACAAACGAACTGCACTTAGGGGGCAAACGAACTTGAGTTCGATTGAACCGAACCAAACAGGGCGGATGTGAAAGCACCTTTAGTCTCTCAAGAAAACTAGAACTGCACCAATATGGCAACACTCTGAATGTGAGGCAGATAAAAGAGGTGTCTTAACTAACCACAAGTGATGTGGTGCGTTGTTTTGTGCTGAACTTCTGCTGAATGCTCTGTTTCTTTTTATCCATTTCGCTCACTTTGAAAGCCCTGCCGTGGATTATGAACGGCTGATTCGTGAGGTTGATATGATGAAATAGCAACAAAAATCAACATAAGGTGGCAGCTGGCTGGAGGGAGATTGCCAGGAAGCTTTAAGTTTCTCAAAGAAGAACCATCACTAATAACAGCCTTCTTGGTGGCTATATTGTAGGTGATTTCAAGTAAATATCACAGTACATAAAATATTTATTTTCTGTTAAAAAAGCACAAACAAAAGACAGGAAGTCCTCATACATCTTGTAAGTCGCTACGTCTCCTGTCTGATCTCAAGGGTCGGGCTGATATATATGTAGTTTGTTTACATGACGTAACTCAAGTGCATTCAGCACAAGTGTGGACCGAGAGCTCGGATGTTAAGCGATGCCACATGATAGTCAGAAACTCGTTGGCAGCTAGGGCACAGGGTCATTATGTTCCTCTCGTGAGCAGCTGCTGAGTCAAGTGCGACACCTACTGGTAAAATTTGGTGTACTGGTCCAGTCCAGTGTTTGCCTTATGTCAAACTGGTTTGAAAATTTCACATCGGATCAACCCTTTTCACTTCTAATCAGTATATTTTCAGCAGCCTTGATGGAGTTTAATTGTAGAAAATGTTATAACTCCAGGTTTTGATGTCAAGTGAGTGAAAGCGTCTTTGTCGACCCTGGGTTTTCCACCGATATTCAGCAACACAATACAAGAAATTCAGACAATTAAATTACTACACAAGTCAAAACAAACACCAATCATAATATTCACACATATTTTTCTTGAAAAAAGGATCATAAGTGCTCTATCATAGGCCGGCCCATCTTATGTATCGTACAACACACATGATGACTGGGTGGGCCAACGGCTCACATGTGACCTCAACGACTCTGAAAGCATTCACACCCATACAGAGTTTAAAGCCTGCAACGCTGCACCAGTCCTTGAGAACTGAAGAAGCTTATTGGATAAGAGACAAAATGTCTTCAAGAAACTCAGGCAAGTCCAGTCAGCTACAATATAGCACTTAAGGTTACCATGACCTGGATGACTGAGAATCTTCACCGACACCTTGAAAAAGGATTTTTTTAATTTTAGTTTGACTATACTTTATGGAATATTCTGAACATCACAGCATGATGGATTGCAGTATGTGCCTCAGAACACACAGATATCCAAGGCTGAAATTTTAAATGTTCCTAAAGCTTGCAAAATCTAATTTACCATTTGTCCTTACCCTGTACATTTAGGCTCACCGCAGCACTATGCCAGGTGTTGGCGTTTTTTCCCCCCCAAACTCTCCCTAAAGAGATCTAATTGCCTCTGAGCAAAGGTCTAACTTTGGGTTCATACATCCCATCTCTCTGACTCCATCAGTGGAGCGCACTAATGAGTGTTGCCTAGCAACCGTTAAAACAGGGCTGGTAAAGTCAGCGTTGGCAAAAAGACTCCTGCTCAGCGAGATCTTTTTCTTTTCTTCTCAACTTGCTATTCATGTGCCATCTGCATGCAGTAACAATGCCCGTTTTCACATTGACATCAGAGAGGTTGTCTTGTTCTGCCAAGACATAATTACGTTGCATTTTTAATTAGCTCCCATCTTGAAGCTCTAATGCCATGTCTGGATGATTTGGAGGAATCATGCTACATGTGAAGCTGGTCATTTATGTGTAAACCGTGGATAAATGGATGATTGATATCTGTGTGCAGTTCTCTCTCTGCTAGAATAATATACTGAAAACTCAGAATTAAATAAATATTTTTCTTTCCATGCAATCACACTGGGTGATTATGGCCTGAGGGCTGGACAGGCTGTATGTCTTTATAAATGAATAATACAATAAGGCACTAAAGTCCTTCACAGAATTGTTATGGCTGAAATTGTAGTCCGTAACATCCCATTACTGATCATTCAAATATGAAGGAAACCTTCTCATCACGGGCGAAAAAACGATTTCTGCAGAGACCTGTCGAGGCGAATGAGCCAAATACGACTCAAATTAGCCTCAGTGGCAAATGCTCCGCGTTCACGTTGCACCTGTGGAAGCCAAATAATGCAATTTGATTGCATGATTATCCGGAGTGCAGACTCTGAGTGCTGTCATTCAGTTTGATTGTGTTACACGAGAGGATTGAGTCCCGATCAAACCTAAGCAGAGAGGAGGGAGAGATCAAAGAGGATCTCATCCACTTTCTAGATTGGCTCATATTCTGTGAATCTATGAAATATCGTATCAGCGACCCGGTCCATCTCGCTATCTTGCAGTCCAGAAGGTACAGTGGTGTACCACTTGAACAAAGACAGATTGTATCTAATGGAATTATGGATCTGGGTTTAACCCTAAGAGCCTTGAAGAGCTTACCCCAGACTGGCTGAGCCTTAAGACGCTCTATTTGAAATTAAACAGTGTTTGATCGATGTTTGTCTCAAAGTGGGTCATCCTGACCGGGGAGGTGACCACTGAGCCTGGCAGTACGCCGCACACGGTCATGCTTGTCTCCTCCAATAAACCATGTGAGGCTTCAAGTTATGCAAAGTCTGCTTACCTTTCAACTCCCTGCATTAAGAGGGGAGTCGTGTGTCTCAGGTGCAACAATGGATGCACGCTTAATGCTTCTTTTCCTTTTCCAAGCTAAGCAGAAAAGCCCGTGATGGAAGCCGCAGTCGCTGCGTAAATGCAAAAGGTAAAGGCTTTATCATTCAAGGGCAAAGCACAGGAGAGGCAGGGCTTGCCAGTGCTGTGTCATCACCACGCAGGGAGACCATCTGAATGTTATTATGCTGTCTGATTTGAGTGCCAGCTTCAAGGGCATTCTACTCTACCCAGACGGTTATTGAAGTTCTTCGCCGCGCTCAGCCAAACCCAAATAACATTTCATTTATACAAGAATAAAACATTTCTCTTTATTTACTCAGCCCTTAATAGGTTTACTTCATTTACTTAATGCTGAGTGCTCACATTTGCTCCACTTCAGTTGGGCTGTGGCGGTGTTTATGATGAGGACGCCTGTGGCTCCAAGGTAATCGCTATTCTCTGGCTCCTTCAGAGGAAAACATCTACAGTATAAAATGTCCACCTTAGTGCTGCTAAATAAATCCAGCCCCCTTGTGACCAATCAGAGAGCCTCTACAAGAAAACACGCTCTGGGTTAGAATAAAAATGTTCTACAGAGGGTCGGATTCGATTTGAGGTTGCCTACCTGTGAGAGTTTTGTTTATCGACTTGTGTTCCACCTACACCCACAGCAGTGCGCTGGCAGAGCCTTCAGCGGTTTGAGAAGTAAACATATGTTTTCCAGAGAAACTTATCTCCGTAATCAAAGTGACAAGTCTGTTTCATCAGCTTATATTCTCCTTCTAAACAATCAGACCGAAAGCCACGGATGAGCCACGCTGGATACGCCTGTTTCGTATATTCCTGTCACATATTCATTTTTCATTTGCATGCGCTCAGTTTTGATTGGTACTCTTGCACATTCAGCTAAGTAAATGGGCAAAAACGCAATTTATTGTTAAATGTCACGCAGTTTAGTCCAATGACAAAGAGACATCTCAGGCAGTATAATTAGTAGGCGCAGCGCACCAGGCTGTGTCTTCTTTTTTCTGTTCCCCCCTCTCTTCAGCATCTGTAGCGCAGTGATTATCAAATGCTTTGATGTCAAGAGAGAGAGAGATGTTGACTGACAGGCCTGGCCAGACCGGAGCAGCAGATCATGCAGTAACTGACAGCAGAGACCCATCCTTTCTCCTCTGCACAAAAAAACAAAGCAAACAAAACATTTAATTATTCCTCCAGCCCTCGATGGACAGAGGCAGAGCAGAATTGATGTGTAGAAATGAGTTTGGCTCGGCCAAAGAGTCGGAGTTTGAACACTAATACCCTCACAGGAATGCCCAAACCTACCAGAACAGAAATAAACTAAATTAGTGTGCATTTACATGGACATGAATCACCTGTTTATGACGTTTATCTCGGTTATGATTAAATTTGGGATATGGATATGACCGCAGAGAAATCCAGCTCCACATACGAGCATGCTGGTTACTGATCACTGCGGTCCATTTGTGCAGGTGCCTGTGATGTTTACAAAAACAAGCCAGCAATGGGAGACGAGAGTGATAGGAAATATTAAACACCACACTCTCTTGATTACTTGAGTGCTAATTTCATCTCTGCTCAGATAGCCAACAGCTGTCTGCTTTAAACACTCACCACCGTTATTCTCTGTCTCCCAACCACACACACTACGTGCTGAGCTAACGTCACTCCTGAAAACAGCGACACTACTCTTATAACACTGTCCTCCACACAGGTGTCAGCCTGTCACTGTCACTACTAGGCATGTCACGATGCCAGAAATTTAATAATTGATATCAATACAAGGTAAATTTCACCATTTTGATACCCAGTTTGATAAGACATAAACAAAACAATAAATCCCATGAAGACATTTAAATTAAATTATAGCACGGCCTGTCTATGTAGGTTCATGAGAATTTAGGGGTGAGGAAATGTATATTAACCCCCTGAAACCTGAGCATATTGGCTTGATTTCTTTTAAAAACATAGGAGGAAGGCAAAGGAGAAATTATCTAAAAAATTAGCAAAAAATTAGGGAAAAGAAAAAATATTAAAAACAAGAATTTAATTTAAGAAATAAAACAAAAACTAACAAACAAGGAAATGACCCGATAAGAGTGCTAATTTTAAACTGCAATAATAATATTAAGCAACGTAGTTTTCTCTAGTTTTTTTTATTTTTTAGCAATTTTTCAAAAGATTTTTTTAGAATTTTTTTTCTTTTTTTTCCAGCAATTTGTGGGATTTCTCTCAAGTTGCTCCTTGCCTTTTTCCCCATGATTTTAAAAGAAATTGCACCAATTTGTTCAAGGTTCAAAGGCTTAAATACTTGTGCAAGGCATCTGAATGCAGCACAATAAAAGTTATATCTCTCCAGGTTTGAAGGGGCAATATTAGGGTCATTATTTGCTCTACGTATAGAGTGCTTGCTGCTGCCCCACCCATGTGAACATGACTTTTATATTTCTTTTTCCTATTAAAATAGGTAAAATCTTATCTTAGCCTCAGTGTATAACAGAAGCTGCGTTACAGTGCACTGGGCAGACAGTGAACTGACTCTTATCTGGGAAAGCAGCTCGGAGACAGTTCTTCAATGCTGCGCCTAGTCTACGTAACGTTAATGGCAGAAAACTTTCAGTTGGTTTGATAGAGAAATTAAAGCCTGGTTGTCAATTAATGAATTTGAAATTGCACTTGTTTTTGGTTGTTGGACAATTTACATTCCTAGTCTTATGTTTATTTTTTTGGCGAGTATTCTAGTACTTTGAAATTAAATTTAGTGGAATCCAGTGTGGGGAGTTCAAACCCAGGGTGGAGGAGCCCCTCCGTGCGGAATTTGCATGTTCTCCCTGTGTCAGCGTGGGTTTTCTCCAGGTGCTCCAGCTTCCTCCCACAGTCCAAAGACATGCAGGTTAATTGGTGACTCTAAATTGGCCGTAGGTGTGAATGTGAGTGTGAATGGTTGTCTGTCTCTGTGTGTACCTGTACAGGTAATTGGCTGCGGTTAATAACGGGGATACAGTTTTTTTACGTGACAGTACCCCAGTTTCTTTTGGAGTAGCATATTAGGGTTTTTGATGAACGGAATAAGGTCTTATCCAGGTTTTTGAAAACAGGATGTGGTGTTAATGTGCTCAAACACATGAACGGGATACTCGAAACCCCTGACCATAAGGGTTTGTTTTTGTCCATGTCAACTAGGGCTGCAACGATAAGTCGATTAATAGATGACTAATCGACTATTAAAATAATCAGTGACTATTTTAGTAGTCGACTAATCGGTCATTTTTCATAGAAAAGTACCATAAAAGTACCCCAAATTACTCTTATTGCAGCTTCTTACGTTCAAATATTGGCAGCTTTACACACTCTCCCATGACGGTGAACTAAAACCCTTTGGCGTGAGTATGAAAGTATGAAACAAGACATTAGATGACATAATTTTGGGGTTTGGAGAGACAGACCGACATTTTTCAACATTTTAACACATTTTTCGATAAAATGACTAGTCGACTAATCGAAGAAATAATCGACAGATTAGTTGACAATGAAAATAATCGTTAGTTGCAGCCCTAATGTCAACACACTTTGTTACGAAGAGTTATTCATCATTAAATCCCATTAAAACGACACACTGCAGTCACCTCATCTTCAACAACATCCAAATACAGTGGACTTCTCTGTAATGTATTCATAGTAGTAATGTTGACTCCTTGAGTGCTGTTTTTCTGAGATGCTCAAGAGTCTTGCTGTGTTTGCAGCAGAGGAAAATAAAGCCTCCATTTTAATGTTAAATCTATAACTGCTTCACGTCTTGTTAGTCATTACTCCTGTGTTTCTGTTGATAAGCACCGTGCAGGAGACCTCCTGGGTCTGCTGGTTTTACAGTAGCTTTCATGTTGCCTGGGAGGGATTCAGACGTCTTGTCTCTCAGTGCTGACTCTCTGCTGAAGTTGATTTTAAAATATCTGTTCCTAGTTAGATGCCAGTTCTCAGGTTCTGGCCCGGATGTGTGAATACAGGCATCAAAGCCTACCTGCCTGCTTCGGCCAGATGGTGTATTGAAAATGGAAAAACATGCTTGACCTTCATTGACCACCGCTTGTTTGCAATCGTGGAGTTTTAGGCTGTCCTTCTGTTTCTCAAGGCTAGAGTACATTTATTTTGGATACTTTTCTCCCTCAGTTTCAGACTTTCATTACAAACAACTTTTGTTTCAGTAAATTGAAAAACAGGACAAAATTACTTACCTTCTACTACTCAAAATTGTACACAGTTGTAATGTGTCATTTGACAGTAGTTTGTCTAAATGTGCTGTGCGACTAATATGAGGACTGTAAATCTCTAATTGATCAGACAGCATAATAATTTTGTAGTAAAGTGAGACCAGAAAATGAGACTAGAACCTTAAAGCTACAGCTGTTCATTAATGTGATGCCTTTATTTAGTTTGTCACAAGTTATTTCACCTGAAATATGAAAGACTTCTTACATATGTCTCGAGCAAGAGTGGCTTTGAATTGCTCTTAGCTGTGTTATGATACACAGCAGTCACAGTTTGATTTATAGAGTTCTGTACAGCGGGGTGCAGATGTCAAAGACAGACAATATACCCAACTGGGGAGCAATTATGTGCATAAAACTGTGTACTCTGCGTATCTTTATGGTTCATCACACAAACTGTCACATTTTTATTTTTTATTTATAAAAGCTGAGATAGAAAAGCTTTTTTGCCGACTTCTCTGTGGCTCTGGCCTTCATCAGGATCAACATACCACTTCTTACAATGAAGTCGCCCTTACAGGGAAACTGTCTTACAAACTGTAGAGCTAGGCAATGCTGATCAAATATAAACCAAAATTCTGTTACTGCACTGTCTATTTTTCCCCTTAAAAGTTTTCAGAAACATATTTTAGTTGTGTTGAACTGTAGCGCAAGATCATTTGTTACCAGTCGGCTGACATATTGTTTTTTGGACAAGCAATTGGCATTACGTGACCCATCAGAGGGAGCATTCAGTGTTCAGCAAAAGTAAATAGAGTGCTGCAGGGATTACATTTTCTTGTAGTCCAATCCAGAAGTTAGCATCGTCCTGGTTCCCTTGTGAAAAAGTCAGTGGGATTTTTCTAGTGGATTTTGGTGGGAGTTAGGGCTGCCCCCGACCAAGAATTTTCCTAGTCGACTAATAGTCATCATTCAGGTCCATTAGTCGACTAGTCACCTGCATGTTTACCATAATTATTAACTGATATATTTTGGTGGTTTTAGTTGAAGGTGTGAGAAAGAATAGTCTCAGTAACATTGTTAACACTGTGCTACATTACAGAGAAATACAAACCGTACTAATGAACCTTCATTAATATAGGCCTATATTTTATCTCCAAGTGCACGTCACACACTGAGCGAGCCGCCTGTTAATGACGCTGTGGGCTAATGGGCATGTAGCTACTTCCATGTTTCACATGATACGTCATGTTTGTAGTGGACCAATGAAGATGAGTTTACATATCACCTTGGGTTGGTCCTTCACCTTCTCAAAATGATCCCACACTTTGGATTTTCTGCCCGACATGTTATTAACTAGCCTGTGGAATAACCGCAGGTACCAGCCCTGGAAATTAACCTGACTCCTGTGTTTGTGGCCATGTCCTTTCAAATTAAATTCCCACATGGTCCAGTCATATAGGTTTTGATTTATTTTGACAAGATGCAGCTACTAATAGTGTTTCACATTTGTTTGTTTTCTTTTTTTTCCAAACAACTAAGCAACCACTGAAATCTTGCTGACGAACAACTTTTCTAGTCGACTAATGTTTGGTTGACCATTAGGGGGCAGCTCTAGTAGGAATGCATGATAATATTGGTACATCATCAGTTTTGGCCAATATCAGCTCTGAAATGGGCTGAATCCGCCAGTGTGCTTTTTTCCTACTTTGCACTAAAAGGAATATCACATACATTGAAAAGTATTGTATTTCATGTCTCCATCTGCTGTGGGCCCTCACATTAAGAGTATGCGTGTATAATACGATGTGAATTCCACTACAGAAGAGACTTAATGATCACTAAAGTCAGTTGGGGAACAAAGCGGCTATATTGATATGGGTATCGGTTATCGGCAAAATGAGAAGTTATGTGTCGGCATATTCAATATCAGCAAAAAATCCAATATCATGCATCACTGGATTTGGGATTATTGAAGAAAATAACCTCTATGGCAGACAAAAGTTTGTGATACTGACACGTTTTGTTCAGTAAGATTATCCTCACAAACGAACACCACTTTTGTAATTTTTTAAGCGTAAATGTAATTGACAGAAGTAAAAAGCTGACATTAGGCTAAAAATGGACTGCACTACAGTCACATGACTTTAACATGTTAAGCATGATGATGCTCTGTAGTCTCATTCAGCTACTTATTAGCAACCGCCTTTTTGAGGACACATAAAAGCTTCAAAATTCCCAAATGGGGTATTTACCGACATATTTGATATCATGGAACAAAATGTGAAAGTCTCTTAGGCTTGTTTCAGGCATCCAACCAAAAACCCATTTAAAAAAAACATTAACTTAGAATTGAGGGAAGCAGGATTTCTAAAATGCAAACTCATTTCTTGGTTTTAGGACTCATTCTTGCAGCACTCCATGACTCAGTTCTCTCTGTTCATGTAGCATCAATTTAAAAAGTATTTGTGTCTTTCTACTGCATAGACAGCCCAGTTTTCTTTTGTCTTTCCCGCAGTGAAAGAGCTTCAATTACGCCTCTAAAGTTGTCCAAGTTGTGCCAGAAACCTCCACTTCATAACTGACAATAAGTGTCACTCTACATAGAAAACCAGCCACCAGTTCTGTATGATATGTAAACAGCTCAGAAACAAGTGGGGATACCAGACGGTCTCATACGGCAGTCTCATTACATCCCACAAAAATACAAGTGCCCTTGTGCAAAGGTTTGGCAGAACAGAGGTGTATTCATCTTTTGGCTGTTTGCTAACAGCCTGGTCGGTGTTTTGTTCTGCCAAATTCTTTTAGCCAAATTCAAGTGGGCCTTGTACGTGACTGTTGTCGAGGCTGCCTGTCTGGAGGGAAAGGAAGCAACCAGCTTCAGGGAAACAATGGAGGTGGCTCCATCCAGCCTTCAAACTCTGAAGAGAGGATGACATGAGATTTACAGAATGATGAAGGCCCTTCCTTCCCAGCGGTAATATCTCCATACCGGATATTGGCTTTGTGTCCTCGCCGCTAAACAGAGGGGCCACCATTGTTCCTTAAACATTGGTCCCCTCAGCTTCTTATTAAATAGATGTTGAGATCTAAACACCAATATGAGCTCAGGCGTAATATTATGTGTTTGTGTTTTTCATGAGACGGTCCTCCCTATTCCATATGAGCTTTGCTGCGTTGTGTACACAGGAGAATATTTGATGTGTTGTCTAGAGGAGCGAGATAAATGGACAGTGGGATGGTCAGTTGTTTATCTCAATGGCAGATATTTGAATCTGAGAAGATGTGATATAGTCAGACCAGCTTATGGTCCCCAAGTGCAAGAGATGCATACAGACTATCCAGGCTGTGTAGTGAATGTTTACTGAGTAGTTAAATAGATTAAAAAAACGTACAGAATACATAATAATTTATTCATTCATTTTCCTATAATCTGTGTACTTCTTTTAAAGTGACCTGCTATCAGCTAGAGGTGTAAATCACCAGTCTCATCACGGCACGATATTATATCAATTATTTGGACTATGATATGATATGTGCTGATATTACAAAATCTGTCGTGATACAATTTCGATTCGATGCGATTGAGGGGCCTGTGTTTGATATGACACAATGTCATCTACATAAATAACAAGTGCAGTAAAGTTCACTTTAAACTGACTCCACTAACACACGTAAAACAGCACATTGGATAAGTTAACCTCCAGGCTTTCTGATAGAGAGACCTCTCTGGAAGAAATCTTTTTATTTTAACTCACACCATGAGCTTTTCCATAAAACTTTAGGTCAATCTGGCTTAAAGCCCTGAAGACAAACTTCTCCAAACAGCCATAAAACAACAACATCATTTAACACAGGGTGGGGGAGCTAATGCATGTTCACTGTACTCCAGCTTCCTCCCACAGTCCAAAGACATGCAGGTTAACTGGTGACTCTAAATTGTCCGTAGGTGTGAATGTGAGTGGTTGTCTGTCTCTATGTGTCAGCCCTGTGATAGTCTGGTGGATTGTTGATCATTGAATTGATGTATTGATCCAGATCGATGGATTGTAAGACCCCTACTGTCAGCCCGTGTAGGCTGGGTAACTTAATTCATTTATTCCATAACCACTGTTAGGGGTCGGGGGGGGGGGGTCACCAGACTATCACAGGGCTGACACATAGAGACAGACAACCATTCACACCTACGGACAATTTAGAGTCACCGATTAACCTGCATGTCTTTGGACTGTGGGAGGAAGCTGGAGTACCCAGAGAGAACCCACGCTGACACAGGGAGAACATGCAAACTCCGTACAGAGGGGCTCCCCAACCCTGGCAGCATATCACTAAATTTAATTTTCAACAGCATTCATACGGTTACTCTTAACTGACAGCACAATAAGTGTCAACAGTTAATTTAATTGGCCTCTTTGATACTTACAATTTTATTTAGACCCAAAGTTGTTGCTATCTCAGACTGGTCTGATAAAGACTTGATGTCTTATTTTGTGTTGCCATCCACCTGTTCTCAATTTGTGTGTTAAAAATCTGAGTGGAAATGCTGGAAATCAGAGAAAACAACAATAACAACAACAAAAACTCAAAAAATCTTGTTATTCTGTGCTCGGTTGAGGTTGGTCTGTTGAAACCTTGATGTCTTTTTATGGAAAAAAACCTTAGTGGAAACGTTGGTGTATCAATAAAAGGATGTAAATTGGAGTGGAAACTTGGAATCCAATCCAATCCAATTATTTCTAGCTGATTAACACATGCACACTCAACAGCCTGAAGGCACTGTCACAAAACATAAATACATGGGATATTTTATACTTGTTGTTACATGCAAAGAAATACCATAACATAATCAACAGGTCTATAGTAACTGTTATATATTATAAGACTCTTAACGTGACAACAGAAATGATCTCCCAAACACAGATGCTTGCGTAATTACACACTGTGATGTTGATACAACTAAAAGGCCTGAAAGGACCTCAGCAAGGACATAACATGAAGAGACCATGTAACAGTCCGGCTCGGTCACTCTGCTGCTGATGAGACCGATGGCTTCTGTCCACAGACAAGCAATGAAACCTCCATGATAATAATGTTTGAGCTCACCTCCAGCGCGCTCCCAGGATGAATGTTTGCCGGGGATATTACTGTGAAGGCAGGACAGCGTAACGACGGCTCCTTTGAATATGAGAGCAGAGAGTGAGAGACAGGCTACCACAGCTGTGATGGTGCAATAGCTATGAAAGCTATGAAATAGGGTAAAACACACAGATGAGGATTTTTTGTTTTTGGAGCATTTCCTTTTCAGGATTAGGATAATGAAATATGAACACCCACTATCATGCCAAATTTATTGTAGCTTTTACTCTACACTGTGTTTACTCACTACAGTTTGGGAAAACAGCTGATTGGCTTTTTAATATCAACACATTTAGACAGCCTTTCGCAAGTCTTCTATATCACTTTATATGATTTTTTAAATGATGTTTGAATCGCCCTTCACATCTGTTTATATTTTTCTTTCATCGTAGGTTTTAAACTATTTGCATTTTTCTGTGTAAAAAGGACAACAAAAAACTCACAGTAAATTATAGTGATGACCACTGCTTTGGTTGATTTCAGGGCATTTTCGACATGTGATTTGGGAAATACATGAAATGACCACGACCTCTTAACTTCTTAGCAGCTAATGTCTTAAAATAACCTGCCAGCATCACTGCAACAGTGACAATAAAAAGCCAATTAGGATACGCTGTCGTAGTGGACACAAATTCCCTGGTTTAACGACATCACGCAATGGTCGATGGCGAATATTACTACCCAACAGGAAGTATAACGCCTCGTTTCCACTTGAGTATGTAAATTGTGTCCATAGATTCGTAAATATATAGATGATGATGATGCCTCTAGTGTCCAACGCAAGGAAGTGCATGCCTTTACGTATGGATAGAAACCTGATAGAAACTACCTGTTGCCGTGGGAGAGAGGCTGATTTAGTCTGATTTTCGCCATCCAGTAGTTTGGAATATACGCTTGGAACATTACCGGGACAAAAACAGGACTAATATTGCATAGCAACAAATACATGAATGTGTTGGCCTGCAGTGCATGCAACATGTTTTGTGAAATATGTAATTAAAAAGACGTATGAACGGCTGAACTAGTCATCGTAACGATCTGACTGTATGTAATGTATGACCATATTTTAACAGAATAACATTACTCAGATTCACATTGTGTTAAAACTGGATAAACAAGTTCTTTTTAATCAAACAAACTCACTTGACAATCAACAGAATACTGATTCAATGGAAACAGCCTATTAGCCAGTTAGCAGCCTGTTAGCTAAGCTAGCACACAGTCATGCAGTCCCTCCGAAATCCACCACAAAAGTTAAATTTTTTTAATGTACTTGAGGCAAATTCCATACAGAAATATTACAGTGGTGCAGGCACATTGGATATCACAGAGATTTCCCATAGGAATGAATGGACTCCTAAATGCCTCGTCTCATATGTAAGTGAAAACGAGGTGTAAAGACCAAGGAAGTCCTCATAGGCAGGAGTTTGGGTGGTGGATGGGTCAAACAAACACAGGACTTTCACACAGGAGACAGCAGTTTGTGTACCATGCGAAACTAAAAGTCACATGTCACATTATGTGATGTACTCATGTCACTTTACAATGTAGTTACAACGTATTCTCTGACAGCGGTTTGTATGATATCTAACAAATTAGCGCCCCAAAGATGACATTCAGACTCGACATAAATTTATGTACTTGACATGAAGTTACGTAGGTTAAATTTAGCATAAGAAACATGGTGACGACGTACCTTAAAATAACTCAAAGTTTACTTGGTTTCACACCAGCCTGCCTCCTTTTGGACTACTTCCTTTTTTACTCTTGTCAGCGCACTGATCACGTGATTACAGCCTTTTTGATCATGTAGTTAGATATGAATTGCTGAATCATGATTATGAGGTTTGCATAAGGATTATGGTGCGTTACGTCTCTTCGTATATGTACGAAGAACAGCCTGAGCCAGGTAGTTTTGGTGCCTAAACCAAAAGTGCCGCCATCAGGCAATGTGGTGTTAAGAGATGATGGTCGTTTCATGTATTTCTGTGAGATCAAGTTGCATCCTACAGTGGAGTTTAGCTGTGAAACTTTCAGTCCCCATCACTCAGGGTGAAGGGTCTATTCTTGACCCCCCCCATTGTAAATAAAGACATGTCTTTAGGCCGTCTTCACCCAGCTCATGGGAGTCAATGACTGCCAGTGACTGGCATCCCTGACCATTTGAAGCCTATTTAAGGCCTGTATATCCCAATGGGCAGACGGTGACGTGTTTGTTTTTCAAACCACTTGACTGATGCTCATTCATGAAACACCTTTTCAGTAAAAGCACTGAGCTGGCTTTCAAAGCCCTCCTGCTGTCTACTGGTAAATATCAGTCTCTAATTAGAGGCTGTTTATATCTTTCACCGCATCATCTTTTGGGAAGACGGCAGAAAATCAGTATCAGAGCTAACCTGCTATTAGAAATCAATTGACAAAACTTCCTCCATATTCTCTTCTCTCCATCTGTATGTTTCTATCCAGAGAGGAAGTGATTGGTAAATATTGGAAAATGTTGCTCAATCCACACGTTGGCAGCATTTTTAAATGGGACTTGTGCATTTTATGAAAAGCAACTTGAAAACTTGTGGACTTATGGCTGAAGTTTGCTTCATTTCGTTATAGTCCCCAATCCATGGAAAGTTTACACCCCCTGACATGGTGTGATATTAGTCACCCTACTTACATCTGGGTAACACCTCACCTTTCTGAAGGGCCTGGGCAGCCGTACTCCCACTACACTTGCAAGGGCCAATTAAGAAACACCATGAAGTCAGTATGCAGTGCAGCTTTGGACATGCTGGAGTTGGACTTAATTTAATTAAAAGGTTGTGAAAGAAAGTATATTATATAATCTCAAGTTTTTCCTAAGTTTTACATTTTAGCCCCTTTCCAATAAAATTAGCATGTATGCGCTGTTTTTAAATGTGGGAAACCTCGCTAAAAATAGGCAATAGGCTCCTTTCATACTGTCAGAAGGGCTGTATACACTGCAGTAGCCCCTCTGTGTTTTTTTTTTCTCTGATGTTTCATTTTTGACATCACATGTTCACTGGAAAACAGGGTTAGTAAACAGTAGAAAGCAGCATGGAGGCCGGTTTGGAAGAGAAAGAAAAAAAAAAATGTTACGGTGGTTACTTCTTTATTCCATCTCTAACTTATTTCGCCTCCTTTCAAACTCAGTGCTAACTAATTCAAAACTATGTTTGAGATGAGCAGAGATAAATGGAATTTGTGGTGGCGCATGACTGTATTGCACCAGAAAAGGGGCTAAAATTAGCGCATCCTCCCAGGTATCATACTTCCATCACTGGCAATCGGAGGTGGTTGCAGCTGGAGCTAATGCCTGCCACAATAACTACTTTTGTTGGATGATATATTGTCCTCGACGTAATTGCAATAAATTATATTATTGTCAGAGGCCATTTACGTCACTGATATAATGATAATAAAGTATAATAATGCAGATGCACCCTTTCAAAGAGCAATGAACATTTGATTCTAATACTCAGATTTGAATTAGAATACGAAAAAATACATGTATATAAAACATTTTTATGGAAGTAATTTGACTTATGTATTCAAGAACGTATAAATTAGAGTACCTTTATAGGAGTAGCCCAGAATTACTCTGTTTGAGACAAATTTTGGCCAGCATAAACAAAATCAAATGATGCCTCTTACGACAAATAGACAAGCTTAGCAAAACTGCGGGAACACTGCACTTACCTCCATAATCCTGCTGATATGCTGCCAGTGACGGACGTCTGGGAGTCAGGAGTGGAGGATCAAGTTGCCAGAGGGTAAAACTACAAACAGATGACTTTTTGGGTCATTGCCAGGGGCTGGCAACTAACAACTATCACTCCAAAAGTGCAGCTGCAGGCTACAGGCTAGCTACACCGTGTCATCTTTGAAGTGTTGTTCCATTTGTCTTCAGACTCACGCAAGTAGGCAGGATGGAGAGAAAAGGAAAAGGTTAATACCTGCGCCCGTTGCTTTGGAGCTGTGTCCATCAAAGTATTTTTTCTGACGACTATTTCTATTTTTTTAATGCTTTGCAACAGCGTATTTACTCTGCGCTACTAACACCAGCAGCTTGACGAAGCACTGAGCATCTATTCTTCGCTGAGTGCTGCATGTTTGGTGTTTTATTTCTGAGCGCCAAGAGTTGAAAAATGTTCAACTTTGGGTAACAGCTGTGCTCGTCACTGTCATTTTGGCAGCTCAGTTAGAGTCAAGGAGGGACAAATACCACAAAGACCAACTTACAAACCCTCTTACAGTACAAACAACGTCATCACTAGAGGTGAAATATATATATATGTGTGTGTTAATACGTGTTTCCTTGCATGAACCTGCACAGATTAGTGTACCTGTCTTCTCTTCATACGTGCCTTAGTCTTTCCTTCATCCAGAGGAAGGGCCAGAGCAAGTACTCTACCCTGCGCCGACATGTTTACTTCTGCAGATATTCCGTATTATAGCAACCAGATGCAACCAAAGCTTCTCCACTGAGAGTATGAGTTTTCAGCTGGGAAAAAAAAGGCTTTGGTGGACATAGGGCGTTACTATGGTCGGAGAAACCCTGCAGTTTATTCTGGCATCATGTTGGCTAAAATGTTGGTGGCATTCGTAAGCAAATAAACACGCTCAGGAACACAATGGGCATTATCCAGGTCAGCAGAATGACAGAGGTCATGTCCATATTTTGTAAGTCAATAACCTAATTATCATGACAGGCCTAGCTGGTGTTGATAAATATCTGTGACTACTGCAGAGTCATTTGTCCCGGCAATGAATGCAGATTGTAGCCTTTTCCACTGAAGACAAAAGCCAGATGTCAGTGGGTGTTAGTGGTTTTTGTCCTGTGGGAAAGGGGCTTTAAATCGCTGTGTTACAAATACAGACAGCTGTTGTATTAAAGTGTTTCTACCATTTCATTTTATCACATGGTTTAACTCTCAGATGTGTGTGAAGAATAGCCAGTGTGATTCTCTCGTCTGTGAGTATGTAAGGAGAGGTATTAATAGATGTCATGACTTTCTTGTGATTCATAACGCACGTGAGTGGCCAAGCATATGTTGTTTATGCATTACTACTTCACGGTGTGCCATCTGCCGCCTCTCAATGAGACCACCAGTTCCTGTCACCAATTATTGTAAGACTTATTAACATTTGGAAATAGAGAATCGAGGTGAGGTTGAAGCCAGTTTTTCTTAATAAAAACCTCAGTGGTTGAAACTCAAACTGATTGTAAGCTTAATTATTCCGGTCCAATTTTACACCGGTTGTGCTCGGAAGGTACTGCGGGGCAAAGGGAGAATGTTTTGTGAGGCATTTTTGTGACAGAATTGCTTTTGAAAGTGAAATACCGCATGACGAAAGAAGGAGCAAGGTGTTAGTCATTTACAGAGAGTCCCATCTGTCTATTATGGATGAGATTATGCTCATGTTTCTTGATTGATGAGCTCGCCTCTGTTTTAAAATGATCATTTTTCTCTCACACTGCCACAACTCAACCTCACTCTTTGTAGACAAAAAATGATTTAGATAAAAATGAACAGAGACTTTGGCTCACTTCAGTCACTCGAATCACAAGCTTTTCCAGTGCTTAATTAACATTGTGTGTTTGAGTCCAAGACACTTGTTATATGGCCAATCAATAATATCAATGTGGACATAAGGGTCGCTTCAGGTGATTTGCTAGTAGACCATTAAAAAGCACTGACTGTAGAAAAATAATGGACATCACCCACCACCGTGACATCACCCAATGGTTAGTGGACGACCATTTTGAAGCCATTTTGGCTGTCGCCATCTTATTTTTTGGAGCCAGAAGTTACCATATTTCGACAAGAAGGTGGAGCTAGGGAGGATGCACATAGACATGGCCATGTTTGAGTCATGTTTGCTGTGATGTAATAGATTCGTTTTTCAGACATGTTTCGAAACAGTAGAGCAGTATCAATATTGCTCGGCGCAGTTAGCTTTTTTTGGATGATGTCCTAGAACTCTGTGCATTAGGGTTGCTTTGCAACATTTACGCATACACAAACATGGAATAGAGATGTCATGGTAGACGCAGAGAGGTAAAGACAACGAGCTGATGGCCACTAAGCTTGATACTGTGAGTGCAATAAAACTGTAATACACCTGTTTAGCAACTTATAAATATGTAGAAAAGTTATATTTCAGTCTGCTCTGTCTGCAGTCTCTCATCCACCGCCGCTAATATTATGTCATAAACAAGCACAGAGCGCTTTCCAGCTAATAGCAAATTGCTACTAACAGGCCACAGTTTAGCTTAGTTCGCCACGTATAAACTTAGCGAATCAAATCAAATTGAATCGGAAATTCAATAGAATCAGGACTTTGTGAATTAAAATTGAATTGATTCAGGAAATTAGTGGCAATATTCAGCCCTAGCTATAACGTTATCATGCAGAGATTTGCAATGTCATGAACTACAAGTCCTTTGATGCTCACAAAGTTTTTACCAATTGCTAAACACTGTTTGAACAGCCCCAAAATTGCCACTGCCAAACCCACCAGACTCCATTTAAATAAACACTAATTGTAGCATGTATAGAGCTAGCGTATTTTCACATCTAACTGGGTGAATTCAGAGTTTACTTCAACCAAACCAGAGCTGGTGATTGTTAAAACAGGGGGAAGACAAGCTTAGATGGTTTCTGTGAGATTTATTTTGTTTCTGTTGACTTTAAATGAGGTGTGTCTTACAAGGATAAAATTACTGTTTATTTAAATGGCGTCTAGTGGGTGTGACAACAGTGATTTTGGGACTGTTTCTGGTTAAACAAAAAGGATCCTACTCTTTCACAAAAAGGTCTATGCTGAGAACATAATAGACAAAATAAACTCGCTGTATTGAAGCAGACTTAAAACTAGCCATTGAGACAGTAAACATTTTTCTAATGTGTTTACAGAGGTAATAAAAAATAAGCGTTAATTTCTTACAGATTTCCATGCGTCAGACTTCTTTGAAATCAGTGGAGTCGCCCCCTGCTGGCCATTACAAGGAATGCAGGTTCAAGGCACTTTGGCATTTAAAACCAGCAGATAAGCCCTTTGTTTTTATGTGAAAAAGGTTTTCTCAGTCCAACATAACGGATATATTTCACAGTGAATAGCTTAATTACAGTACTATCAGCTGTCATCTCACCTCTCTGGAGTATCAGCCTACTTGTTATCACTTTATGGTGGACATTAGGACATTTTATTTTTGCTGAACTGTATTAATTAACGGCTACTGGTTAACCACCACAAGTCCTGTCCTCGGGCACCCAAAGGTGTTATTTAAAAGCTTAGCTAATAATCTGAGCTGATACTGGACATCTTTGTTAAAGCACTGACCTACTTTTTTCATTGTTAGGGAGACTCTATTCACGTGTCTTCATGAACTCATTTCACATTTCATTACTTTACTACAACCCACTGGTTGAATTGCTTGTAATGTTACATGATGTTGTCTTTACTCATCTGCTTATTTCTTGGTGTAGTTTATCTCTTTAAAGCAGATGTTTTTATGCTCATGGACACTGACAGCATTATTTTTATTCTCCAGTGAACTGCCGTTTGGAAAGGACGACAAGAAAGGAAGAAGCCCCTCTGACTGAAGATATTGTAAGTGTCTGACCAACAGCCTCTTTATCCAGTCTGTCATATGACCTGTGCGTGTAATGGACGGTATAATGTAGGCCATTTACAACATGCTACACAATACCAAATTCCAATTTTCCCCCAATTGTGTAATTTGTAAAAGCAGCCTAATTATATTTACTGAAAAGGACATCTTACCTCCTGTTATACCCTGACGCACACACACACACACTCACACACATGCGCACGCACACACAATCAATCAAATCAGTAAATCCAACAGGGAGTCAGGATGCCTGATGGCCTCTGGTCTCATTTGAGATGCAGACATTGTCCTGTTGCTTCCTTTAATGAGATCTGGAGGCGTGCAATCTAATATTCACCACTGAGGCTCCAACGTGGCCCCCGAGCCTGTAGCCCAGAAGGCTGTGTGCTAATTCAATGGAGTGAAGTCAGCTGTGATCAGAAGGACTGGAGTGGCCATTCAGTCGAAGAGGACGAAAGCATTAGCCTTTTCTATACATGATGCTCCAATAGTCTATGTTTGGGTTCATTCTTTATTTGGCAGCCTGGACTGGACTTTGAGACGAGAGCTGCTTTCAGGCTGAAATAATCCCTAAAAACCAACACAGGTCTGGCAACAAAGGGACACAAAGCCTGCGTATAAATAACAAAATACTGTTGGAGAGGGAACATTTTCACACTGGTGTTAGTTCTCTCAGAACACACTCAAGAACCTAATTTTCTTTTGGCTACATTAAGCACTGAGAGACAGGGAGGCTTGACATTATACTCAAAAGCAAACACATTTCAGCAAACACATTTCAAACATGGAAGTCGGACTCTGCAGGTCTTATAGTTCTCTAAAGGTGTAATGAAAATAAAATAAGCCTACATGTACCTCACAAAAATATAAATTTACCCAAAACGAATATTGGCTTAATACTGCAGTCTAGGGATGTCAGTGGTTGACTATTAATTTTAATCTGTTTTGACCAAATTACGTGAACTGCATATGTCTCAATCCTCACTCTGAGAAAAAAAAAAGCATTGTGGATCATTGTTCCTGTGGACACGAACACTAAACGCCTGAGCTTGCCTGAGAAAGACTAAATGCACACCCACTATTTTTAAATATCCCATAGAGAAAGACTCACTGTAGCCAGTTTTATTTTGTTCTGAGAAGAAGCTCAATTTTGGACCGCAACTCCGCTTTAGCATTATTAACTGTTAGCTCTGTTAGCGGCGGCACAGTGATGCAGTGGTTAGCATTGTCGCCTCACAGCAAGAGGGTTCCCTTCTGTGTGGACTTTGCATGTTTTCTAAGTGTCAGCGTGGGTTTTCTCTGGGTACTCCAGCTTCCTCCCACAGTCCAAAGACATGAAAAATGAAAAGTACACTGGTGGAGGTTTGTGCTCCATGTGCAACAAATCAGGATACCCAGTATGGAGATAGCATTTTCTTTCTTAGCCAGTGGCAGATACAGTTCTTCATATGTTTTGCTTTCTTACACTGGAGTTCAGTCAAACATGAATGTGATGTCAGGGGAAGCTGCCACAGAGCCACAGTGAAGACCTTTACTGAATAAGAAACTTTTAGAAACTCTTCTGTATAAAGGAAACTAGCACACTCCCTTGGTACCAAACCTGGAAGGGGACCTCACAAGACAACCACCTGTTGGCTTGTTCTATACCCGTGGGGCCCAGTTGGACTGATCTCAACGAATGAACCTCTGTGTTTACCTCGGGGAATATGAGAGTTCCCTCTGTGTGACATGGAAATGAAGATAGCGTCTGAACAGTAGTTCAGATTATCCGACTCTCTTAAAGCGTCTGGTGTGTTTTTATCAAACCTCTCTTTCTAGGCTTGTCATGCCTGCTGACTGCTGTGACCTGGTTAAGTGGTGGAAATGGATGGATGACAAGATATATTACCTTCTGTACATGTTGCTTCTTTGACCAAATGTCAATCCATCATTTTCTTTTAAAAAGAAGAAAAGAAAATCAGCTTCTGGGGCTTTTAAAGAGTGGCTAGAGGTCAGAAGATAATGTAATGCGGCAATTTGCACACACACGTGTGTTTGCTACATGCCCTGGTTTTAAGGAAGGAGTGCTATTACAGTGTTTAGCTGTAGATCTGCTTTAACAGTACTGGTACTTTGGAAAAAGTCACTAGATTTTCAACAACTGCTTCTCAGATAAGTGTTCAGGGTGATCTCAAGTCAACAATTTGGCAATAATGAGTTACTCTGCTTAATTGGCTCCACCTGTTACCTTCACCACAGGGTTTCTGCTAATGTACTGCAAGCCCAGCAGCCAACTGAGCCTAAACCAGCATCTCTGCTGGGCCTCAGCATCAGGGAAATTTTGGTTTTTAAGATGTTTTTTAAATCCACGGTTACAGCGGTTGACTCAGTAAGAAACGGCATCTGGTCAGAACGTAAACACATAAGAGGAAAGCAGTTGGTCTGAGATCGGTGGTCTTTGCCCTCAAGCTTCAAACTATCAAGAGCTGTTGTTACTGAGCAACCTTAGCTAGCTAGTCAAACTGTCTGTATTGTCAGATACTTCCCTTGTGACACTGGATCCACCGCCCTTCGGCACTTGATGCCACTATCCCATTTCCAGCCTCAACACCCCTGGAATTAAATCCATTTTCCCCCACTGGTTCTCTGCTTGTACATACCAGCTCCTGTAGCAGCTCTGTTTCTCTGCTCCTATGGCAGCTCGACTCCCCTTCTCACCATGCATGGAGAGAACTCTGTTGCTGTTGCTGTGTCTCGTGTGTCATGAACACTGGATGAGAAGAGACTTGTTGTTGAGGTCGAAAAACATCCCCAGCTTAATGACGGTCCTGTCGTTATAAAGACAATGGCCAAAAGCCACCTACTGGTGAGTCATAGCTCTGGAGATCAGCTCTTCAGGTGAGAAACCAACTTGAATTGGTGGGCGTCCACACATGATTTTAAGCTAGTGCCAAGGAGGAAGACGTACAGATCTTTCAGTAACAATACCTTGTGTGGTCATCTGTTGACGAGCTGCAGCGCGATGCTGGGGCGGCGCCAGTGTGTTTTCATCCATTTCATTCCATCCATAGTTTTGTTATAAAAGAAACTGAACCAACTTTGAGCTCTCATTACGGTGCGAGGGGGAAATGGCTGCTAACATAGATGGCAAGTCCTTCTCCCCACTGCAGATTCAGACCGTGTCAGAGTAGTAGCTAATGCTATGTAGTGTTTATTGCTGTGTGCATGGGACTGTTCTCTTTTGTAGAGTATACTGAATATATGTGGCACATATGGTCACAGTGATTGATCCCTGCTACAGTTTGCCGTCATGTGTGTTTATGAGTCGGTCCGTTGTGCCCTTTAAAAAGGTCAACTGCCGTTTATGAGTGACTTAACAGTTAGAGTAAGGCTTACGGCTAGTGGGCCAAATGTTTTGAAAATAAATAGAAAAAAATGATATTTCCTGCCTTTGTTTTTTTGGTTTGTTTTCTCTGTTGTACAGAAAACATACAAAACTTGACCCCAAATCTAGGGTAAATACCAAACCATACATTTTGTGTACCATTACAACTCTGAAAAAGACACTTGTAGCCAGACCTAATAACTTTTCTGGGGGAAACTCTGAATCAAAAAGATTCAATCTGTCTTCAGAGCAGCACTGCCTTCTAATTCCTGTCTAGCTTTTTTTTTGCTGAGGTCACCCTTTAAGCTACTTATATAAACCCTGTTTCCACCAAACACTTTCGGTATGGTACCTTTGGAACCAAAAGTAACCCTTCAGACATGGTACCTTGACCCAGGCGTTTCTAGTGTTCTGCAGTGTTCATAGCTCCACTTTTTAGTGCCAGATCTGTGTGCTAGGTGCACCAACAGAGGGGGGACCAAACATGGGGACGGTACAGAACGGTTCTATTGGTACCATCCACAACTTTTCACAGAAGAAACAGAAGAAAAGCGTACCAAACTGAACTGAACCGTACTGCCGTAGAAACGAAGCTATAGTCTACCCCAAGAGCTATAGCTTTATATATGTGGATTGATGAACATCAATAGATACCTAAGCTGATAAGTGGTGCGATTATTCTCTTGCATCTTCATGTTCAGGGTAGTTGGAGAGTTGTGGAGTTGTGGAGTTTTTCTTGGTGTCTGGTTAGAGGCATAGATTTGCAGAAATTACTAATTAGCACTGTCTGATTTGACATAGTGGAGCACCCACTCCTCTCTCGATGATGAAGCTCCCTGCGTCTGTCCCAGCTGTCACCAGTGATTGATGCACTGTGCACTTCCCACCTTCACTTGCCAGTGTTCACTGCTGTTTACGCCTCATACCTGATCTCACATCCAGAGATGTCTCAGCCTCCTCCCATTAGCAGGCATATTAATCATCCTTCATGCCGTATGATTGGGTTAAAAATCCCACTGTGCTATGGTTCCACAGTTTGCCCAGAGGAAGTCATTGAGCCTCTACACCCCCGTTTAAACTTTCTTCACGTTCCCCAACAACTGATAATCCCCAGAAATAATCGTCTCTGACTGTACCACTAATCCTCTGGGTTCCCTGTGGTCTGCAACACAAAACAAAACACACAAAAAGGCCCCGGAATGCTTTGACCAAATTATCCATGTTAATAAAAGACAAGCCTTAAGTGCTTCCAGAAACACAATTTTGTTGCATTGCAAAATGGATTAGTTTTTACATTACTTACAGTAAACATAATTATGGTGACATTTTTTAAAACCTTATGTTCCATTTAGCAATTTGTTGGTGTTTTTTGGCAGAAGTTTTTATTAGTGTTTTATAGAGTTTGACCCAGACGGCTCTGTAACCTCCTGACATTTACAAGTTTGTCTGTTCATTCACTTTGAAATTAGAAAAGAAGTAGCTGCTGCAGAGTGCAACTAACCTTATTTAAAGAGGATCTATTATGCTTTTTGTTATTTTCTGTCATTTGTATGCATATATATATGTGTCTGCTACATGTAGCTACATGCTAATGTCAGGGAAACATGTAAACTCAGGGAAAGTCTCTTTGGGTGCTTTCACATCTGCCCTGTTTGGATCATTTCAATTGAACTCAAGTTCGTTTGCCCCCTAAGTGCGGTTCATTTTGGCAGGTGTGAACACAGCAATCACACTCAGGTGTGCACCAAAACAACCAGACTGAGACCTTCTTGAAGAAGTGGTCTCAGTCCAGTTACAAATGAACTCTGGTGCGGTTTGTTTGTGGTGAGAACGTGTTCCGACCTGGATCTGAACCAACTGCAGTCACATGACACATTGTTTGGGTTAAACATGAGCATGTTACAGTCCTGGAGGATTATTAATGTGCGCCTCCTCCTGTACTGCCTTAATATGCACATTCAGCACATCCAATGCATCAAAACATTGTTTTCTAGTTGGAGCCGCGCCTCGTTTTCAAACTGTATGCTTTGACTCAAATGAACAATGACAGCAATATAGTCCACGATGAGCAGCGCTAAAATCAACCTGCGTAGTTGTCCCTCCATTGTGACATTAGAAAGTGTCACATTTATCTTGCAAGTGTACTCTTCTTCAACGTTTGCTTTACTTCCTGGATTTTTCCCACATGGAAATTCTGACCAATCAAGAGCAGCTTTCTCACACAAGGCATTTGATCTGGTCCGCTTGTAAACGCTGCCGTGAGAACACCAACCAACTCTAGGCAATTATACAACTTTGGAACAAGATTAGTCCCTGATTCAGACCAAAGGAGACAACTCTAGGTCACCCTTAAAAAGTCATTCTTTGGCTGCAATGACAGTGCTTAGATGCCGAGATACAAGGTGAATACAGGTGTTCCAGAACAGACAGTATGAGGAAAACAAAGTGTATTTTGAACATTAAAGCATGCAAACATGCTCTTGTAGAAACCCAAAATACAATTATAAACCGTTTAAATGAGCATAATAAGTCCCCTTTAACTGCTAAAAGTGCAATTTTTTGCACAATACTCCATCTCATTTAACTAACAAGCTATTACTTAGCCAGGTCTGCCTGTTAGAGTGAGTAGGCTTTAAATTTGCTACTATAAAGAAACCATTTAGTGCAAAACAGAAACAAACAAATCCATACTCTAGAAATTAGTGTTTACAGATTTGCAGCAAGCATACATGTATGAGCTTGGCTTTGTTTGTTTGGGCTTCACTATACTGCAAGATGTTTGTTTCAAATTCTGAATTTAATATAATTTGTGACTCTTAAATATTGGCTGATTTTCTGGTGACGTAATGGAGCCATCATCAGGTCAAAATCCTAATTTGTCCAGTACTTAGCTTTATGACTAAACACCACAGATCACTTGCAGATTTTTTTGTATTTCAGCAGCACATATTTGCTGAAAAAAGCTCTTGTTTTTTCATCTCAGTTAGGTTTAAATTTATATATGTGAAGAAAAAAATTCAATCAGAGGTGAAAGATAAGTCTAATTAACATTTCCAAGCTTGAGCAAAACCTAATCATGTGTTTCTTTTGTAGCAACGTGAACAACATAAAACTTAAAACAGGCCAAACTAAGTACATTACAGGTGAAAAATTACAGTCATAATGCAGTGAAATTGAGTAAAAGCTCAATTTCATAACAATTTCTCACCATTAATGCCTTATAAGTACAATAATATTTCTCAGAGCAGACTGGACCTCTATCAGTCAAACTCCGTCTTCTGGCTCGTCATTGCCGGCACAAAATGAAATCCACCTTCTCCACTGTCAAGGTTAGTGTTCAGCCATGTTTCCTTTTTTCAGAGGGGACAGACAGCTCTCCCTGTTCCCCTTTTTAATCTAGCCGTGCTGCTATTTCATTTCCGGCCTGGCTCATTGAATCAACGTGAGCCTGCTATTGGATAATGGCGGGGTGACACCAGGCAGACACAATTTCGTGTCACTCGGAGACCTGGGAATTTCTGATGGAGCGAAACCTGAAGTTGGTTAATTGATGTGTTATAGTGCACATTATGAAAGCAAAGTTTATACTTAAGATAAAGTAAGTTACATCTTTGCCAAATGAATTTACTTCCAGCAAGATGACATTAAAATAAATTAAAAATATACATCACAAAATAGCACTCTGCGAGAACACTTAAATGTGGTTCAGTGCTTTGGGGCAGCACAGTGTTGCTTTAATGCATTTAAAATGAAGTATGTAAAGCATTGCTTGCATAATTACAACAGACCACAAACAGCATATATATAGATGTTCTTACAGCTGTACACTTGGTATGTCATGTGCAGAACAGTTCCTCAGTGACTGCGGTGTGTGCTCCAGGCTGCCACGCAGTGTTTAGTAACCATCAGATGGGGTGGCTTGTCTCTGTCAGTGCAGCTCTATGATCCTTACATAGTGAGAGGGAAAAAAAGTCCCCTCTGGTTAAGCTTAAGAGAAGACAACACATGGGGGAAGATGGCCTGGCCTGTTCAAAATGGCCACAGGGAAGCCATTTCCCACAATGCTCCAATTCCCCTGGCTCCTTGGTGTCGATCTGTCCTTTGTGAGCCAAAGTGTCTCAGACACATTGCGGTCACCATGGGCTGGAGGAGATATGACAAATACAAAAGACAGACCCTGTTTGCTTCTCTCCCTCGAGAGGAGAACGTGTGGCTCGTTGATATCGTGTGAGCTTAGCTGTCGAAGACACTTCTGGTGTCTTTGGAGGGCTGTCAACTTCATTAGGGAAGTTTCACAAAGTTAGCATACATAGATATTAGAAATAAAAAGCTGCACTCTGATAAAAGTGGATGGATTTTACATAGCTGCTCCATTTGCAGTGCAGCAAGTCACTGAAACTATAAATGTGGTAGTCACTTTATTAGCAGGCTACATTCATTTTAAAATTGTTTACATGTTATTTAAAATAAATTGTTAAATTTAAATTCAATCTCTCCACTCACAGCCTTAAAATAAGTCTTTAACGCATGCATTAGGGCGGCCCCGACCAACAGTCGTCATTCAGGTCCATTAGTCGACTAGTCGCCACATGTTTATGATATTAATTTAATTATTAAATGATATATTTTGGTGGTTTGAGTTGAAGGTGTGAGAAAGAATAGTATCAGTAACATTGTTAACACTGTGCTACATTACAGAGAAATACAAACCGTACTAATGAACCTTCATTAATATAGGCCTATATTTTATCTACAAGTGCACGTCACACACTGAGCGAGCCGCCTGTTAATGACGCTGTGGGCTAATGGGCATGTAGCTACTTCCATGTTTCACATGATACGTCATGTTTGTAGTGGACCAATGAAGATGAGTTTACATATCACCTTGGGTTGGTCCTTCACCTTCTCAAAATGATCCCACACTTTGGATTTCCTGCCCGACATGTTATTAACTAGCCTGTGGAATAACCGCAGGTACCAGCCCTGGAAATTAGAGGCCGCACACATGCTGCGTCTTTAAAAAATCCTGAGCGCAGAGCTGATCTTCTTCCAGGAGCTGTTTATAAGTGTGTAGGCCTATCGTCTGTGGGACAGATGTAAAGCTCTGGGTAGCCCTGCACTAACATGATGTTTATCAGACTGAATATTTACCGAAGAAGGGAAAGATATCTGTCGGCTGTGATTGGTTTGTAACCTGACTCCTGTCTGACTGGTGAGCGTGGCCACTTCCTGTGTCTGTCCTTTCGAATTAAATTCCCACATGGTCCAGTCATATAGGTTTTGATGTATTTTGACAAGGCGCAGCTCCTAATAGAGTTTCACGTTTGCTTGTTTGTTTTTCTGTGACTAAGACCAATGAAATCTTGCCGACTAATAACCTTTCTTGTGGACTTACATTTGGGCGACTATTAGGTGGCAGCCCTACTAGACTTGAAAACTATGCTACGTTGTCATTAGAATAACTCATTTGACTTCTGGTTTCACACAGGACACAAACAGCAGTTTCCTGGCTGAAAGTCCAAAGTTTGCCCAGAGTTTGTTTGACCCATTCACCTCCCACCTCTCCTTTGAGCGTCAAAAAAAGACTCTGCCTGGTGCGTTTCACACCGACACTGCTTTCTGTATCTTACGCTGAGGGCCACTGCCCAAGTGTCGGTGTTTGACGAGTTGGAATGGAGACCAGGTTAAACAAAACCTGATGCTTACCTATACATTACAAGGCTTTAAAAGAGCATTAATTTAATGAGAGATAAGGCAGCCCATCACACTCAAATCCACCCAGACTCCAATCCCTTTCTTTTCTGTTATAGCAGCATGTCATCATGTAGTACCGATGTGCCCAAGTATTCACAAAGCCTTATTTGAGATCATCCATTGTCCTAATTACAGCTCACATTTCATTAACAAACATCATTCCATCAGCGAACTGAAGAGTGTGTTTTTGGAAATGTAATGTCCGAAAGAAGCCAATCAGAGAGCAGACTGGCCCTCCTGACGTGCAGAGGCATGTTCTATTTCCTCGGTGTCTTTGGGAGATGGACCTCAAACTTCTGAATTAGTTCATTTTCTGGTCATGTCCAGGCGACAGTGTTCAAGTCTCCTCCACACTCCTGGTGTGTGTTAAATTGAAAACATGTTTTCTTGTGCCTCGAGTTTGTTTCCTGAAAGATAGCTTCATGGCTGCCGCATGCTTTAAAGGGACCAAACTAGATGCAAGCCTAAGATGGCTCACTAGCTCACAGTGCGACATTATTGTTGTCATCATATTTGGACTCAGTGGAAAAACAGATTGACTTCCCTCTGGAAATGTCTGTGTATGTGCACTCCAGGATACAATAATTACAACGAAGGCACAAGCAGTCCTTATCAACTCCACCAAAGAGGTTATATTTTTCAGTACATTTGTATGTTTGTCTTGTTCAAACTTCGGCACAGATTCTGAGTGGAGTTTATTGAAAAGTCAGGCAATGAGCCAAGGAACAAGTGATTAGGTTTTGGTGTGGATCCAGGGATTTTTTAAAGGGATTTTCTACATTTGGAGATAAGGCCCTTGTTAACATTTTTGCCATTTTCTGATAAACCCCTGCACTTATTTAATGAAAAGAACCTGCGCCCATGATTGTCACTGTGCTGAGTTTGATGCATATCTGAATCCTGATGAAAATTACTCAGTCAATTTTAGGCCTCTCCTAAAATTAAACCAACAGTCTGCACATTTACAGGACTGTGGAGGTGTTATTTTCAGTAAGAATGTCAGGTTATGGTTATAGGAAGCAGCTGTTGAAGCTACATGAAAATTTTCTAATGATCAGGTTTTCAAATTATATGTCGAGGCATTCATCTTATGTACTTTGTAAGCATTGGAAATGACAAACAAACAAACAAAGGTTGTTGCACATTTCTGATCCATCCTTAGTACTGTTAGCTTGTTTACTGTATTACGGTGAATGCTGCTGTCACTCTGAGTGTCCCGCTGAGCCCGTTAAAACTTTATATATGAAAAAAAAAAAACAATCTGCAAAAATTCGTACTCAACAGCCAAATCTGATTCGACTGAAATAATTCTGAGTCAGGTACAGCCCTATAATTATCATGGAAGCTGGCACTGATGTCCACAGGTCGCTGTAAGTAGTGCTAAGGTTTCCAAGACCTTGCTCGGGGACAGTGGCTGGTTAGCCTTGCGGTCAAAACAATAACATGCCGTGGAAGGTCTTGGCCTCATTGCCAACAAAATAATCCAAACAAAATACATCGCTAGGGTTGGGCAGTGTTCACATTTGAACCAATACTGTTACCTGTGGTTCACCACCAGTAAATGGTAAATAGACCTGCACTTGTATAGCCCCTTTCTAGTCATCTGACCACTCCTGGTGCTTTGGTGCCACCTGCTACTCAGTTTTTAACACACCCACTGGGATAAATTTGTGGCTCAGCATCTTGCTCAAGGACACTTCGACATGCAGAGGAAGAGCCAGGGATTGAACCGATTGGTGGATGACCCACTCTCTGAGCCACAACCGCCCCATACCCAATAAGCTCCATGGCCACAATCCCAGTGTCTGGCTGCTGCCTTCCGTCTGAAGTTGAATTCGGCCGCTCCATGTCACTTCATTGCCGCCCTTTGAGCTCTGTGGCTGGCTTCCAGGTTTCAGGGCACTCCGCGGCACTTCTGCCTCCTGTCTTAACCTAGAGCTCTCAGGTACTGACATTTGGCATTAATAGATTTAACCTGAATTTTGTACTTATGGCACCAACATTATTGTGTTGGTACCCTTAAAAGTACAGAGTTTGGTACTCAACCCTAAAAAATGCCCCTTAAATGCAGGTTTAAATGTAGGTGTAGGTCTTAAAATGAGGTGTGATCAGGTGCATTGTTGGCATATTGCTATTTTGAGGCAGCAGAAAGTGACCAACAAAAATCTGATCCAGAGTCTATAACACAGTATTTTCCTGCTATTTAAAGGAAGCCTTATTCAGATAGTGCGACTCACAGCCCGAGTTGACTGTGCTTGCTACACACTCCGCTTGATATTTTCAGTGAGCAGCTTTTGTCATCCCTGTCTCCTGACAGTTTTACACCACTTTTGGCCACATGCGCCCATCTTAATGATGCCAGAAGACAAGGACATGTTTACTGCTACCTCATTCCGTGCCTGCTTCACCTCAGGGGGCTTTGGTGGATTCATGCTGCTGCTGTAGATCCATGTACTCAGCAGAAAACTGCTTGCTGGCTTTTAAAAGGATGGATGATGACACTCTGATTGGTTGAATTCATGTTATGCCCAAAACATACCCATGAATAATTAAGGGACTAACAACATCCCCTTTGCCCCTTGCGCTTACTTTGTGCCCAGATTATGCGCCCTGTAACAAGCAAAAGTTGAGTTGGACGCACCCTAAATACACTTGCGCCATGAACTTTATACCAGAAAGTTTAAACAGGGCCCTCTGTGTTTTCTTAACTTCCATCCATCCATCCAGTTTTATCCACTTATCCGGGGCCGGATCACGGGGGCAGCAGGCCGAACGAAGTGCCCCAGACATTCCTCTCCCCAGCAGCACTTTCCAGCTCCTCCTGGGAGACCTTGAGGCATTCCCAGGCCAGGTGAGGTATGTAATTCCTCCAGCGTGTTTTCACCTCGACTGACCCCTTTCAACGCGACGGAGCAGCAGCTCTAGTCCGAGCTCCCTCCGGATGTCCGAGGTCCTTACCTTATCTCTAAGGCTGAGCCCAGACGCCCCACGGAGGAAACTCATTTCGTCCAGTTGTATCCACAATCTCATTCTTTCGGTTACTACCCAGAACTCATGACCATAGGTGAGGGTTGGGACGTAGATGGACCAGTAAATCGAAAGCTTTGCCTTCCAGCTCAGCTCCCTCTTCACCACGACAGACCGCTGACAGACAAACTGCTGATCCATTCTACCCTCACTCATGAACAAGACTGCGAGATACTTGAACTCCCTTGCTCGAGGCAGTAACCTACTCCTAATCCGGAGGGGCAATCCACCAGTTTCCAGTTTTCCTAACTCACACCACCAAAATCAAACGTGATGGGAGGACAAAAGTCAGTCCAGTTACTAAGCTTCTTGAAACTGATTGTACAGTTTGTCCACAAACCCTGATTTGCTTGAAATCAACCGAACACGACCAAGTAAACTCTGCTGCTGTGGCTCAGAGTAAAGGGAACAAACTGTTCCTCCACTATGGTTGCAAAAACACCAAACATAACTCTGAGTATAACATCATTGCTTGATGATTGAGAGCCAGAGAACTGGTGAGAAAAAAAGCCCCAGCCCACTCCGCTGATTGCTGGCAGGAAGAGGCAAATCATCTCATGTACCAAAGGTGGCAGAAAAGATGGTAGGCATCATATTAACAGGATCAAAGCTGCTGTATTCTAATCTGTTCCTCAACTATGTGAAATATCTGGGGCAGGCAAGCTTCTGAAACTGCTCTTAGATCAGCTTCTGGTGACTCATCATGATGCCTGAGCCTTTCAAACTGAGTCAATGTCAATACCAAGCAACATTTGTTTGGTGTGGCGCCGCGGGGAGGCTAAAACATCCCAGTTTGGGGAAATGTGATACTGTTTGAGTGGGCGGGTGTGGTTGTGCGTAGGTGTGAGGTAAAGACTGGGGGTCTAATCCTGATTCCCACTCCTCAGGGAGTGTGGGCGGTGTTTTTCTATCTTCTCTTGGGGGATTAAGCTATGGCTTGGTAAATATTCAAAGACTAGAAAGAGGCCACTCTTACTGGCTGAAGAACAAACAGACTTGGCACATTGAGAAAAGATGAGCACAGATTTGTCTTTTCTTCTTCCGTGAGATACAATTTCTTTGTTAAATATGATAGTTTGCCATCTTCTTCTTCTCCTAATTAAATAAGAAGCTTAGTCTTGAAACACCAGATTAGAGTCTGAGCTAAACTTTTTTCCCTAATACAGGCTAAACAGTCCAAAGACGAATGGATATTGTTCTTAAAAAATTAAAGTCTTGTTTTAATTATCACTTTCTCCATGTTTTCATGCCCTCCACACTTCCTTTTCTTCCTGTGCCACAGAAGTGCATCCACAGCAGAGGAGAGCAGAGGTTTGGCCTTCTTCAGCCTGCAGGCTGCTTTGAATTGGACCGCTAATGGATTGATAGGACTCTGGAGCAATTTAGTTGCCTCTCATTGTCACTGCCCATCTCTCTTCCTCAGTGATATAATGACAGACGCCGAGGCTAACATAATTGTGCTGAATTGTGTGTTTAGCAAACTTAATCTGGCAGGGAAATATTTGAACAGACCACAGAGGTGAACTCAATCACACTGATGATGCCTGCTCGGCTCGTGACTTTGCATATGAGAGCTCGTGGTGAAAAACTCTCGGAGGGATTAGTAAGACTAGTGAAAATCATTATGAGTCTTAGACATGGATTTTCTGATTTGGCTGTTTTTCCCAGGTGTCTTCGTGTTATGTATAATTAGCTGTCCTGTGATGGCCACTTCATTTCTTTTCTTGCAGGTGTTTAATTAATTTGGTATTTTTTGAATGGTGTGATGGTTCAGGCTATTGTTTGTTGCTTTAGCAACTCATTCTAGTCCAGTGGTGACAGGGGATGGGCAAGAGCACTCGTATGGAGTAGTACTCAGTACTCATTCAACATATAATCTCCGCCCAACCTTCCACTTGTGAACATGACTTTTATTATTTTTCTTTTACCATTCTCAAGTGATTAACATTTTATTTCATTGCTTCGCTCAGTGCCTCCTTGACCTGCGACTACTCTCAGACTACTGCAGTGGGAGTGTGAGCTCCATGCCAAGAAGGTTTGGCAAACTGTTAGCATCTCATAGCTAACATTAACAGTTGTATCTGGTTTAACGACAGAGTCAAGCTGTGTCTGCATCTGTTGGGACTGTTAAATCGCTTGGTGTTGGATGTTCGATAGACTGTATTAAAAAAAGGACAACATGACAGCCTCCTGAAAGTGAAGCCAAAACATCTTGAGCACCTCGTGGTGGCTGGCTGCAGTATAGGTCATAAAGCACACCCTCTTCATGTTAGTGAATGGGACATGAGCCAAACTAAAAACTCAAAGTACACCTCAAATAAATTTTTCCTAAAGATGTTTTCTTTCATTTTAGGTAGTTCTTGTCACGCTGCTTTTTGTTTAAGTGATTGTTTTTGTGATAACTTTGGTTTTAAGTAGTTTTTTGATATTCTAAAAGTGGGGTGACGTCATGATTGCCAGCTATGTGTGCCAATTGGTGTGCTTGCGATCAGTGGCGCTGCTAGTGATTAGTGATAGTGGTCGGACAGGTGTTTGGACGGAAACTCAACACTGCAGAGATCACTACTGCCCAGACTCTGGCTCCAAATGACGTCACCAGCACAAGAAGGCAGTGGCTGTATCTGGTATATTTTGGATTCATTTTTGTACAGTGGATTTAAGTGGAGACTTGTTGTCCATCTTTATTTACAGTCTTTGGATGTTAGCTGCTGCTGCTGTATTAGCTCGTGCTAACCGGGCAGGTGTTGAACTGACCGGGAGGAGAGCAGCTTTGGACTCCAGAGACAATCTTTAAGTGCTGCATCTAACCTATGTAACGGCAGCAACAGAAAGTTTTCTTATTTTTCATGTTTTAACTTTGAATTTATGGTTTCAGAGGATAATTGAAGCCTGGTTGTCCAACTAATGAATTTTAAATAGCTCCTGTTTGCTGTTGTTGGGCAATTCGCATTCCTATTCTCATGTAACTTTTTTTTCCCGAGTATTTAAGTACTCTGAAATAATTTAACACATACACAAACTGACATTACATAAAACGCCCACACCCCAGTAGTTACCAAGCAGCTTGTGTCCACTTAAAACAAAGCTTTGTGCACTTGCAGCCCCTTACTTCAGGTTGTATGATGACAGGTTCAAGCAGGGAGTGAGTTGTCTTTTCAGATGATGATATTAGGGTGCTTTTCTTCATCCTGCAGATTTAAAATAATAACTAAAATTTTCTTTTAAGGGTCCTTAAATTCTTAAAGGAGCTGTTTGCGACATTCGAAACACTACTATAGCAGCAAACCTTTATGTGCTACGTAAGGACATAGTGGAAACATGGCTTCCTGAACAGAGAATGAAGTCATGTTGCCTTTGCTAGCGCTGTTTATTGAGTTAGCACTGTTAGCTGCTAGCAGCCAGCTCAGCCACCTCCATGTTAAGCACTGTGTGCAGACTGTCTAAATCATAGATATGCTCTGAATGTCACATACAGCTTGTTTATGAGTTTTTTAATATGTTTTCTGGAAAGAACTACATGCTTTGGTATTATTAGGTGAAAAAGAGACAGTGTGAAATTGTTTGGCTTTCATTTATTTAATTTCAAGTAATTGCTAGACTAGTACAAGCGTTAGTGTTTTAAGTTAGGGCACAATGAAAAATTAATTTTAATAATGGAGATGAGCAAGTTAATTTTACACTCAACAAAAATAGCTAAATATTCTGTCACAAAACAAATTAAATCTAAATATCATTATGGTCAATTCCTCATTGTTTTACTCACACATTTTCACACATTTTGTTTAAAGTTCCACAACAAACACTTTAATAATTTGAAACTATTACAGCACCATTAAGCAAAATTGGTTCAGCTACTAAAGTTGTAACCATCAGAGGCGAAGTGGGGACTTTTATGTTTCCTCATTCCACATTCAGTGAGGTGGCATTAGACGTTGCGTCTGTGCTGAGCCTCAGAAAAGAAAAAGGGACTTCTCCGCCTAGCTGACGGCGACCTGAGCCAAAACACCCAGATGCTTGTTTAATGCTGCGCTGGCGCACAGTCGGCTGTAAATTGAACATGGAAGTGTAATTCTAGGTGTCTGTTTGTTGTGTTCAAACACCGGTGAACCTTCTGCCGGGGTGACTTCATCAGCGCTCCCCCACTTCACAGAGGATTTTTAATTCCTCCTGTCTGTTCCCCAACACAATCGCTCCCATGGAGGATGAGGCAGATTACGTTGTTTCATGTTGTGTTGCTCTGTCCTCCGTGTCTGATGGGACCATGTTGCAAACTCTATTTAGTTAATGTGTAACTTCACCATTAGCCCTGCGTCAAAGTAGATGTGCAGTCGAGTTGCTAGGTAACAAAACGCCTCCTAAGACTGTGCTGTTATTTCTGAAAACTACGTCAGGTTTTTTCACTCCTCCAAGAATAAATGCTGTGCTCACACAAGCTGCTTTGTTAGACAGATAAGCTGAGGAATATTGCCAAAGTAAAGCTAAAATATCATCAATATCTAATTCATCAGGGAAAGCAGAAGAACTTTTATTTTTCCTCAGACATGCCAAAGAATCTGTCAGGAAACTGAAATCTACTGAAGACATGAGCCACAAAACGGAAAATGAAGCTCAGGGACACATATCACTCTCTGCAGCAGCTCTGTGAACATAATAAAAGCCTGAAAGATGACAATTATTGGGCAAAAATGCTTTAGTGCAAGGACAAAATGACACATGCACCATAATTGTTGTGCAGACAGGTTCAAAGCAATGTGAAGGACGCATGTTATGTGAGCATCTAAGTTAAAGTCTAAACAAATCCCAGAGTGCTTTTACCTCCAGAGCATAAAAGCAGCAAAGCCCACTGTGTTCCACTTGACTAATTGTCACAGTGGGGGTCAACTTGACACCACAGTTGTCTCCTTTTAGGCTGGGCCTTTCTGCAGGTCCCCAAACTTTCTTTTTTCTCCCTTCCCAACTAATCATCCTGAAAAATGAAGAAAATGAAGGCATTTAGAGCGTTCTCTTTCTCGCAGTTTCCAAGCACACCATGTCCCCCTGCACTTAAAGATGAAAAAGCAGCAGGCGTCTTTCAGGGCATCTACTCTTGGTAATAGCAGCGAGGCAGCAGGAGCAAATGAAAGCCCAGTTGTGCCCTCAAAGGCACGGGAGAGGAGCCGGAGTCAATGGACCCCCTTTTGCCCCGAGAGTCAAGCTTTTTACAGGCCCAGACCAGCTTTGATCATCTACTGGAAAGCCCAAGCTGGAGAGGTGCATTAAAGGCACCGGGGTGGCAATCTTGTTATGATGCTAATGCATCAGGCATCATTTTGTGGCCTTGGTGCATTGAAAAAGATGAATACATGAATACATTCAAAAGGCAAAACAGAGGCATCTTCCCATGTTTTGGAGGATACACTCTCTGTTCCATGCACTGTATGAAATGTGAGCTTTGTGATATTCAAAACACTTGTAACCTTTTGGCCCTAAACTCAGTCTTATTACTGAGATCATTCTCCGAGGGTCATTTACAGAAACAAGTTTCAATTATATCGCAAAGGTTATTCGAACGTAGTTTGTACACTGAACAAAAATTTAAACTCAGCACTTTTGTCTTTGCTCCCATTTTTCCCGAGGTAAAGATCTAAGACTTTTTCTTAGACAAGAGTTTTATTTTCATTATATTTTGTTTACAAATTTATTAAAATCCATGTTGGATAGCACCTCTCCTTTTCCAAAATGTGGAGTATCAGGATGCTGATTAAACTGTGATTACTCAACTTATTCTCATTCAGAAGTCTCCACATGCCACCACTCGCTCCGTGATTTCGTCGTCAGAAGTGGGCGAAAAAAGGCATCCTTTCGCGGCAGTATGATGCGCCACTGGATGGCGTTAGTTTGAAAACGCCATTGGACGGTGTCAGTTTGAAATGCCATCGAACAACAACGGAATTTAAGGAGCAGGAAAGTCCCTATGGGGAGAGGAAGAGGTAATGGATGGGTCCAACAAACATTGGACTTTCACCCAGGAGCCTTTTGTTTGCTTCCTGCATTAGTGTTGAGCCAAACCACAATGTTTTTTACAAACCCAACCACATGCTTTTGTTGCAGAAGGATATGAATGTAAATATGAGGATTTTTTTTTTTTTACGAAGTTGTAAGTTTAATTTGAAAAATGGAAGTGTATTTTGAAAAGGTACAATGCATGTAACAGGTGTAAATTGACACAGCATTCCAGAACGTCAACAACAGACGCACCTAAGATACCTAGCATGTCATATGTAGACATCAAAGTCTGCTGACCAAGAGCCGAAATGTGACAAGTTAGGAGTGAGAACATGATGGGTTACTACACAGGTGTGCCTTGGGCTGATCCGTAAAAGGCCATTCTAAATTAATAAAGTTTCATCACACAACATGAGGGTCTCAAATGTTGTTTCCTTGAATTTGGCAGTACATCCAACCATCCTCTCAACTGCAGACCACATGTAACCACCCCAGCTCAGGACCTCCACATTCCACATCTTAAGTTAGCTTATGTTAGCCAAACGCTAGCTAAAATACAGCATATCAAGGGGAGTGAACCAAATCAGCGCAAGCCAGGATTGCTTCCCTCTTATTTCTGTCATAACATAAAAGAGCTTTCGAAAAGGACAAATAGGTTGGTTGCTGACTCTTAAGGATCACATGAATCATCATTCACCTGATAAGATCAAGGCCAATGTTCTTTCATTATCATCTCTCTAAGGCTATGTGCCACTCTGAAGTAACCCTCTACAGTAAAGAGAGACGAGGTCAGCGCCATGGTTCGTGGTCAGTAATACATACATAGAGTGCTTTATTGATCCCCAAAAGTGGAAAAGGGAACACATACCAGGCAGTGCAGGAGCAACGTCGACTGATAGTCAAGGGTTGCGTGGTTTGCAAACCAAAGAATTTCTGCACAAAAAGTCAGAAACCGCTCCAGGGAAGTTCTTCTGCCCACTGGTCATCTTCATCAGGGTCTTGACCTGACTGCAGACTGTCATTGTAACCGAGTGAAGTGGAAAAATGTTTATGTTCAATGGCCTCTAGCAATTTGAAAAAGTTTTCTCTTCATAGATGCATCCTGTGTTCCCCAAGAAAAAGCCTATCTGTAGCCATAGTCGTGAAATCCATAGCTCCCCATAAATACGCTGCCTCATTAATGTCTTCTTTCAAAATAAAACTCATCATCAAATGGATATGACACACCTGTCAGGTGGATGGATTATTTGGAAAAGCAGAAGCGCTCACTCACATGGTATTTTAAATTTGTGACCCAAACCTGAGAGAAATAAGTCTTTATGTGCATAAAAAGTCTCAGATCTTTAATTTAAACTCATGAAAAGTGGGAGCAAAAACGAGTGTTGCCTTAATGTTTTTGTTCAGCGTACCATGTGAAATGATAATGTGGAGTTTTTGCTATAAGTGCAGCAAACATGCAGTATGTGTCTCTAATAACAGCCCTTCTTGCTCACACATTTTAAATTGTAGCACACAGAAAATCAAAGATGCTCTTAAGAGGATTTTTTTCCATTCATGAAGGTTGTTGTTCCAAACATGGCAAAAATTACTACCTTTCATGTGTTTTGAAAAATGTCAGAAAACACAGACAGCAGTTTGTATGAATCAGAAAATGGATTTAACCACTTGTGCTCTCATAATGCTCCGAAAGCACGGCTACGAGTAGCTGGCATTACACAGGTGCATCTGGCTCTTTTGCTGCTGTCACCATGGAGACGACCCCCCTCTGGCCTAGTTTAGTTAGCCTGCCCTTCCTAGCACATAAACATGAATGCAGTTCATACAGCGCTCCACAGAGAGCAGACACACCTGCTCGCACATAGTGATTTACATTCTGCTGTGATCAACCTGAGGAGGGGAGAATACATGATCTATTCAGACATCACATCGTCACAATCACATCTACTGGATTGTAGCCTAGTGGGCAAAAGGATTCACACTACAGGGTCAGTCAGACATGATTTACAGTGTACATAAAGGTCAGTACAGCCTTGTAACTTACCAGATACTTTGCAAAATGACAGCCCTTTTCTACCTTACGTCACTAAGAATGTCTTGTTTTGTTTTATGAGTACTACTTGCATCAACACATATGTTAAATAGTTTATTTAATTCTGTTTTATTGGAGTTTATGATCAGGTTAGAATATTTTGAGACACATAGGATAAGGTTTTGTCTATGCCTTTGTTGAGTCAATAAGCTCCACAACATTATTTCCAAAATTTGAAGACAAAAAAACCCATTTTCTACTGTACACATATACAAATATACTATGAGATTAGCTTGATGATATATTCTAGGTATATCATGTTTCTCAGAGCTACAGAGTGCGACTATTTTAGTCACACATGCAACCAAAACTCTGTCAAGTGCATCCAAACATTTCCATTGGTCACATTGGGGCAGCTGATGTTTTTAACATTGATGCAGGTAATGAGGAACCAAAGTTGTCAAGCACAAGTTCGCCTGGGAGCTTTTAGGGGCTGTACACACGCTGCTTTTTTGTGCCCTCAAATTTATTGTTTTCAATGTAGATACGCAGCAGACAGGCGCGAACGCCAGAGCATGTGCACAGCCGACAGATATCTTTCCCGTCTTCCGTAAATATTCAGTCTGATAAATACAGAAAAGTTGATCATGTTAGTGCAGGGCTACCCAGAGCTTTACATCTGTCCCACAGACGATAGGCCTACACACTTATAAACAGCTCGTGGAAGAAGATCAGCTCTGCACTCAGGATTTCAGGTAAACAGGCTATACGATGCTTGTTAAGGTTGCCTAGCAACCTCAGATGCAACCTACTGCTACGCTCTTGAAAGCTGGCACAAAAAAGGCACAAGAGTAGCACCCAGCGTCCGACCTCAAGTTTCCAGGTGGGTAAAGATGCAACATGTGTACGGCCCCTTAGCCTACAACGTTAGCACTGTCAGTTACTCCAGGATGTCACAACTGACGCAAATTCAGCCAGTCCCTCACAGTGCAATTTTGTCTAATCACTGCAACTTCACTGCAACTTTGGCAATTTAACAGGTAAAATCTCATTTCCTTGTAGATTTGCGCATGGTTGATTATCTCAGCAGCTCCTTGCCCCTTCTCTCAGGCTAGTGCTGCGTCACAGTGAGCTCAGTGCCTGGGAGTGACACACACACACACAGTGACGGGGCTAACCTTTAGCATCACACAGCTAATGTGACGTGGTTTTTGATGGGTTTGACGACAGAGTAGAGCCTTTTCGATGTCCGTGTGAGATTATTGGGACTGTCAAACAGCTCGGTGTTGGATGTTAGCAGCTGCTGCTGTGTTAGCTCAGGGCAGAGAGAGCAGGGCAAGAGCAGCTTATGGAGATGGTCTTTTAACTCTGCTTCGAACAGCAGCAACAGCTGATCGACAGCAATCAGCCTTCAGTCCTCTACCCACCCTACAATCATAAATAATTAGAATTCTGTGGCAAAAACATATCGCTCATACTAATAGGCCCTGATTCCGAGACAGAGCTGCAGCTATTTTTGTAGTTTTCCCTTGCCCCTTAAGTTTAATTGCAAAAACACAACTATAAACACTTTGAAAAAAGCTGCTGTGACATCAGACATTTCAGGCTGCAACAATCACAAAAACAGCCTGCAAAATCCTGGAGGGACTGACTGATGCTGAGGTCAGCACAACAAGCTGATTGCTGTGCGAGTCAGTCACACTGCCAGAGCTGGACGACCCTCCTGAGGGGTCCCAGTCAGCTGCATCAGCAGTGGGGAGAGGGTTATGTAGAAGAGGAAGATGGTGTGTTAGTGTTGCTCCACTGCTGTAGGGTTATGGTATGTGATGTAAACACATTGAACGTGCCAACGCTCATTTAGTGGCATCACCCAGATGTGCTGATCACTGGGATGAGGGCAAAACAAACCAGAGCCCAGCTCCTTATCCTCGCTGCTTTAAAGCAGAACAGGATAAAAAGAAATACTGAAGTAATTCACATAAACATTGGTATATAACCAGTGTGAAACTAATTGTTACACTCCTCCTAATGCACAAGGTTTATTATATATTATCCGATATATTTAGTATTTCAGTTTAATGTCATAAGAGATGCATTTCAGATTTATAGCCTGGTGTGACCTGTTGGCTTCTGGGAAAGTGTTGGTTGAGTGTTTGCACAGTGTAATAATACACAGGTGTTTGAAATGTTCCTATTAGGGACCAAGCAGTGAGGCAACAAGGACGCAGGAGTTATTGACAAAATCGTGGGTTCACCCAAAAAATGGATGAAAAATTACAAACTAAGAAATAAACAATTAGGCCTGTAAAAGAAGTCAGCGTAACGTAACTGTACTCAATATAACAACTAAACAAGGTGTTCACTGAACAAACTGACCTGTTAAAATGACACAGGAGGGAGCAAATATAGTGGCTTTACTAAACTAAATAACACACAAGGGGTAACCAGAATGGACGGCAACTACAAGTACATAGAAAGCAAAACTGACTAAACCTAATCCCCCCATATGACATGGCAGCACATGGTTTGGTCCAATACGTTCAGAGTCCTCAGCCCTCAGCCACGCCTTTTGCTCCTACCTCCTGTGGGGTGTTATGCCGGGTACACACTACAGTACATGACATATTTGTCTGTTCCGACAGACATGACAGACTACACGATGGACCAATCATTTTCTGTCGTCTTTCACGACGTGTGATGTCATCAGGTTATTCTTTTCCTGTTTTCATTATAATTGCTATTATATCAGTCACTGTGTCTGTTCGTGTTGCAGCCGAAATGTTGTTGTAACGTAAAAAGTGCCACCAGATGTCAGGAGCTACATTTGAAGTGCCGCATGCGAACTATGCAAGCCACTGAATCCTCCACAACAAGTTTCTGCAAATGTTTCACAATAAAAGCCTATATAGAAAATAAAGAGATTCTCTCAACCGAAGTTATGAGGGGCTTTTAATTTTACACAGATACAGGAAGTGTTGAGTTTGAAATGATGGCATGATGCATTAACTTTAGCAAGGCAAACAGGGGTGGATAAAAAGTAAAAATGCAAAAATACAGACTACATTATAAATGGCCTGTTTACAATGCAGTCGTGGTCAGTAAAAGGCCCGCCTCTATTTTTTAATTTTATTACTTTATATCCTCCATTATGAAGAAAGAACATTCTTTGCTAGCTTGATGCTAATGGCAGTACTCACTGGGTTGATAAAGTGCTGTTTCACACCATCATTTTTCCTTTTTACTCTGTTGTGGTAACATCCCTACAGGAAATATCATAAAGGCTGCGGTGTTGTTGTCGTACAGTTGTCCACAGCAGCAGATCTCCATGTCTCTGTTGGTCAAAGTGACAGCTGTGACGGGAGCAGTCGTGAAGGACAAAAAGAAAATCAAACATGCTAGACTTTCTGCTGGAATGTCGTGAGGCGTCCCAGATGCAGCATTGGCTGTCGCCGACACCGTACACATTAGGGCAGTTCCTTATTTTTGTAATAAAAAAAAGTCTCCCAAAGTTGCCAATCGGCAAAATGTTTTTAGTCCCCAGCAAGAGGATTTTGTCCGTCGTTGACTCTTGCACTACCGCCTGTTTTTTCCCCATTGTACTGAACTCACACTGAACTGTGATTACTAAACCTGGGTCTGAACCGTACCACAACTGCAGTGAACATTTCTGAGTGCACCTAAATTATGTGTTGGTGCACCTAAATAAAACAAATTAGGCACACTGTTGCAGCCAGTGTTAAATGTTGTCGTGGAGCCCTGTTTCTGTAGGGATAATGGTCAAGGATTTCTTGCTTTTAAGTGAATTCTTTGGCTGTAATTAGAACAAAATTGGTCCAGTTATGGAACCAGAAGCAAAGGTGAGGAACCAAACTGATTTTTATCGCCTGCAAATTACATGTTTTCACCTCCAGGTTGTGCAGTGTGCCTCACAGAAACGACAATATCGCTAATAAGAGACATTTTACGAGTCCTTCTTTTATAGGCGCATGCCTCCAGTCTCCTGATGTGTCATGTGTTTCTCTGTGCTCTTGTAAAGCCGCTGAATGTCTCGAGTGGAGCAGTAGAGGTCTTGTTTATCCCAGATCTGATCCCAGATATTTTTTTTTTATGATATATCCTTTCCCACTCACAAACTGGCCGTTTAGGCTCCCCAGGCGCTGTGTGGTGCTTCAGGCATGTGTCTGAATAACAATCATCTTACTTCAGGAAGCTATATTGCCTCCAGTGGATGGATAAACCATTGTGGGGAAATGACAGAGAATGAGATAGGAATCAGCCATCCTTAGTCAAGATGGAGCCCACTCTCAAATGGCGGTCTGCCAACCAAGCGCACTGCTATCTCTCTTGCTCCGGCAGTTGCACAGCCGACCGGACACATGTCGACATCCATCATGATCATATGTGACCTGAACTGGTCTAGTCCATGCACAGTGTTTAAATAGAGTGAGCGGTACAGATGTAGTGACACTGTAAACATTGTCTGAGCAAGCGTTGGCCTGTATGGCAGCGTGTACGAGCCACATGGGAATACTCACTGGTCTGAGAAACAAGATTCATGCATTGCACTGTGGATTTAAATCACTGCTGCACCATCAAACGTTTGACTTCAGTGAGGATTAAAAAACTTAACGAGCTGCAAACCTGCCACATATTTATCATCTATGTGGAACACACCATTAGGCCTCTGTTGCCATGGATCCTCAAATTACAGCTCTTCTGCAACAAGATAAGGATGTATGTATGTAACATGGACAAGATCTGTTAATCCTTTTCCCTACAATATGAGATTCTAAAACACTGTGGTTATTGGATGTATAGTCTGGATAAAACCAGGCATTAACATAATTTATACTGAGTCAAACATATATCTTTCTGCCACTGTAAATAGACCCTAAACCACCAGGTTTTAGGGCTGGGTGATGTGGACAAAAATTCATATCTCAATATTTACCAGCTGAACAGCAATACACGATATATATCAGTATTTTCTATGAAGTGGGCTACATGTTTTCAGCTGCAAGTCAAAGCCACATTTGAGATAACACAAGCAGTTTTATAAAAACAGACTGTGATCAAAATCAAATAGAGAGACAGGGATTGAAAATACACAGCTGCACATGTAAATGAAAAATGATATAAAATAAATAGCAGGGTTGTATGTTAATGTTTTTGCACATAGCACTGGAGCTACAGAGGTTTAACTCTTTCCCCATAAAGACGACATTTGACGCCCATTTGAACAGGTTCCGTGTTTGGCTTTGTAACTCTGATTGGTAGACACGAAACCCAGTAACACCAGAGTAATTACTAGGATTAAGGGAAACCTTTTCATGGGGTTTCCCGAAGTTTGTGGAAGTCGCAGCCTCTGAGGGGAGAAAAAAAACTGAGCGCTCTAAATGAATATATTCAAATACACTCGAAAGTAAAATGGGTTTTAAACTCTTCCATGCCAAACCTGGTGATATGGTACTGATCTCAATAATTTGGCAAATATATTTGAATATTTGTTGTGTGTATAAAGTTCATAACATGTATATATTTGATGCAAAGTATAATTTATTTAACACTTTAAATAAATTTCAGTTTTCAAATGGTGATGACTTACTGGTAATTGAATGAAAACACATTGAAACCCTCATAAACAGATAGTTTAGAGCCTCAGGTCTCTAAAGATATATGACATGTCTATGTTTCATGTAGGTTGGTGGAGTGTAACATTCATTTAGAATAGCATTTAGAGTAGCCTTAGAATGTTCTATAAGGCGTTCTATGGGGTAAAGACTTAAAGGTTTGCAGCAAAGGACACAAAACTATAACATGAGTATAAAAGTATGAAGTAGATCTAAATCTGTGTTGTCTGTAACAATTAAAAATCTTGTAAGGGGGGAGTCGTTTTCCATCTTTTGGCCTTTCAAATGAATCTAAAATAATAAAATAATAATACATTTTATTTATAGTGCCCTTTTCAGCTCAGGATCTCAAAGGGCTACAGGTTTAAAAAAAACAAAAGAAAAAGGAAAAGAAAGGAGTAATGGTAAATAAAAACAAGGTTTTATTAAAAAATAGTTTTATTAAAAAATAAAAGATGTAAAAAAGATTTAAGAGTAGGAACCAAAAGTTTTGCTAAAAAGAAATGTCTTAAGACCTTAAGAATCTAGTGCTGGAAAATGATTTAAATATTATCTATTTAGGCTTTTTATGCACAGGGAATCAGCGGAGAGACTGATGGAGAGAAAGAGTGAGAGGCTCCACGTGTCCATATTATATATGTCTTGTATATGAAGTGTCTGTATCTTTTTAAACACATCTGTTGCCTTCATCCAGGCGCTGTGCGATGATTGACCCTGTACACAAACTAGGAAACAAACACTCACCTGACACGAACAGCTCTGTCGCCCACACATAAAGAGCATCACTGTAATGCACATGTGCTGCGGTAACTTCATTCATCTCACGGACTGATTTGGTGTAGCACGTGCAGCATATAGACTGATGTCACACTGTAGACTAACGAACAGACAGATTAAACAGAGGAGCAGCTCTGTGTCTCTCTGAGTGTTGATGGAGAACTTGAGATTTAGTGAGTGGGGCGGAGCTGTATGAAGAGTGTGAGGAGGGACTTTTGATCTGATCTCAAAGATGAGTTTCACTTTAGGCATCCACAAAAATCAGAGTGAAAATAAATGTAAATAACTGTCAGAAAACCTGTAGTTCAAAAGCAGCTCATTTGGCAGCTCAAAGCATATCTCAGGATGGTGATGATCAGATGTGATCAGATCACGCTTGATTGACAGCTCCCTTTTAGCTCAAATTATGTTAACATTTTAATTTCCTTTGAAATTCTAACTTTGCCACGTTGTAAACTACCAGATCTATCAAACAGACCCCGCTTGGTCAGAGAGCTGACCTTAACTTTACCTCCTGAAATATGGCGCTAGTCATTTTGGCCTGTGCTGACATGAGACAGTTAGCATTAGATTTTCTGTATGAAATGTTTGAGTTTATTATCAACTACACCTCCAGTAGTCTGCTAGTTATTTTGACTAATCAGCTAACTACCTTATATATATATTTATACCTGTAAGAAGTGTTTTAGCATCCTCCATCTACTCACATGAAACAGTTAGCATTAGCTTTGCTATGCCACACTATTTAAGCTTCTCATCAACTTCGCGATTAACACAGATTTGGACGGTGTACCCCAGCCTGCTAGTTAGCTTAACAGTAGCTTTCAAACCATGTGCTGCATGCATGGAGATTAATTACAACTTTTTCCCTGATGGTCTGAACAGGTCGCTAAATTTGTCGCTTTTTAAATCAAATCACAATAAGGGTCGCTAACAGGGGACGTGACAAAACATCTGTATTTGATGACGTGGGAGTGAGATCAGGCTGCAGCAGCAATGACAATAGTTGATTACTGTCTGTGTTTCAGTGCACAAGACGTGAGCCATTGTGTTTTTTGGGTTTAGTTGACCTTATACTTCATTCTTCTTAACTTAGACCTGTTGTCCTCGTTCGTGGACACTGTTTGGTCCCATCTAGTGACTTGGCGGGGCGCCGAGAAGACGATCACACTTGACTGTCTAGAGGAAGTAAAAGTCATAACAAGGATAACACACAATGCACAATATACTAATCCACGTAAAAACAAGATGGCAGCCATCTCTGCCAAGTCAATCTGCAGCCGATCCTGACACAAAAGTGGACAAGGTTCAAAACCTGATAACACTTTATTGGTTGGAACTTGTTTACTTATGATTAATAATGTTTGTAGCTTGATATGGCAACAAATTTGACCAATGTTAAGACAATGTTAATTAGCAAGTACTCATTTGAGGACATTGGGACTTTATTATTTTTGACAATGTTTAGTTATTTAGACTTATCGGGTCCTACTGATCCCTGATTAGCTAGAAAACTATAGGAAGCAGCTGTTTCAGGAGACTCAAAATTAAACTTCTAACCTGTTTTTAAGTTATGTTCTTAGCATGGGTCAGTGGGCTTAGGGTAAGGAAGTACTGAGGAATAAACCAATACATTGTTCATTGTAATTTACATGAGACAGTAAAGACAATTCTTTACATTAAGATAAATACCAAATAAGTCCAACCTTCTCTCTGCAGTTTAAGAACATGATACTACTTCCTGCTCTGGAAGAAAATGTTGGCAGTGAAGGTAATCAGTTATGTTGGCAGCTGAATATCTTACAAAAGGTATTTCCAGTACACTGTGTTGTATACGGACATAACTCGTAGGAGACAGGGTTGGCAGGAGATTCACAGAGCTGAAACACACTGACTGGGAATCCAGCTCATCGTGGCAGCAGGTCATTTTAGGACAGAACTATAGAGAACATAATAAACATGAGTACGATGACAAAAAAAGAACAGACAGTTCATAACAACTTATAATTGGCCATCACCTTATCAGGCTGCAGTTATTTGAGAAGCAGGTTCACAGAGACTTTCTTTTAATCGCCTCAGAAACATGAGAGCTGCGTCTCATTCTCCAAAGTTTCTCCTCCTCACTGACAGCGAGTCACCCTCAAAGTACCTTGACACGGGGAGTAAACAAGCCTGCCTCTGTTCATCAGGGTAATCTTGTTTGTTCAGAGGGCAGTGTCTGCGCAGGACAGCACACTGCCACAGGGATAAAGCCCCACCATGGAGATATTGTGATCCATGTTTTCATGTCTTTAAAGGAGACGGGGTGGAGCGGCTGTGCAGCTGGGCACAAATCTGTGTGACATCACCCGCAAAGCTGCATCACGGTGAAACTGCGATGAAAGGGATGTCTGTTTTAGGGCTGCACCCGACTACGAATTTTCCTAGTCGATCAATAGTCGTCATTTAGGCCCATTAGTTGACTAGTCACCCACATTTTTACGTTAATAATGTAATGATGAAATGATATATTTTGGTGGTTTGAGTTGAAGGTGTGAGAAAGAATAGTCTCAGTAACATTGTTAACACTGTGCTACATTACAGAGAAATACAAACCGTACTAATGAACCTTCATTAATATAGGCCTATATTTTATCTCCAAGTGCACGTCACACACTGAGCGAGCCGCCTGTTAATGACACTGTGGGCTAATGGGCATGTAGCTACTTCCATGTTTCACATGATACGTCATGTTTGTAGTGGACCAATGAAGATGAGTTTACATATCACCTTGGGTTGGTCCTTCACCTTCTCACAATGATCCCACACTTTGGATTTCCTGCCCGACATGTTATTAACTAGCCTGTGGAATAACTGCAGGTACCAGCCCTGGAGATTAGGGGCCGTGCACATGCTGCGTCTTCAAAAAACCCTGAGTGCAGAGCTGATCTTCTTCCAGGAGCTGTTTATAAGTGTGTAGGCCTATCGTCTGTGGGACAGATGTAAAGCTCTGGGTAGCCCTGCACTAACATGATCAACTTTTCCGTATTTATCAGACTGAATATTTACAGAAGAAGGGAAAGATATCTGTCGGCTGTGATTGGTTTGTAACACGACTCCTGTCTGACTGCTGAGCGTGGACACTTCCTGTATCAATAAAATCTTGCCGACTAATGACCCTTCTGGTCGACTAATGTTTGGTCGACTATTAGCAGCTGCAGTCTGCTCCCCCATTGGCTGGAAACTTACCACTTAACTTTCAGGAAAATAAAACAAAAATGCAAAATGAAGCGAAACACAAGAGGCCTTTTCTTTAAGTCCAGCACTCCACTGACTCAGTGAGCTTTAGCGCTGCATTTCATTTCCGTTTAGAGGTGGTGAAATTTTTATGATTGTGACGTAGATGTCTTGCCTTTATATGCGTAACCGGTCAAAAATATTCTTAGCAGTTAACAGTGGTTCACTGTTGACGTCCCTAATACAACAGGGCTTTTACCTTTATTACAGACCAGCTGTAGAGTGATGGGAAAGGGGGGTGATGGCTGTGTGACAGCAGCAAAGGGCCACAGGCTGGAGTCAAACCTGGGCTGCTGCTGCACACTCTGCCTGGTGAGCTAGAGGTGAGCTTTTAGAAGACTACATTTCAAGCTATAACAGACTTTAAATAGCCTTTAGCTTAAAAATACTTAAACAGAAGTACATGCAGAAAGATTATTTCTTTCTCCAGTTATTACCCTGTTATAATTTCAGACGACTGCCTCCACATGCGGGGAGTTTACCATTCAAAGCGATCTCTGGGGTTCATAATTAATCTCCCAGTGAGCAGCCATCAAAAGCACAAGGAGAGGATCGCAGCCGCACCACCACAGAATAACTCATGCACCAATGCCACAGCTGCTGCAGGGTCTGCATTTTCCTCCCAGGTGCTGCATTTCTCCACTCAAGACGTGATTCAAACCCTTTGGTGTGAAGAACGGCGGGCGGGGTGTTGTGATGGTGGATGTGAGGGGGGGGGGGTAAGAGTCACATGGGAGTAATGAGTGAGTTTTTCTTGCAAAAATAGACCTGTAAAAATGATAACAGCTCCCAGGCTGAAGTTACAGCTTCACTGGGTGTCATGTTTTTTTCATTCCTTATTCATTCCTCCGTCGGGTGTCAATGTCTGCACCTTGTAACATTTTTAGTTCACTGTCACTCAATATTTTCAGCAAACTGAGTGCAGCGCAGAATAAAACCTTATTATGGACAACAGAGCGACGCTACTGGGTGACAGCAAAGGGTGAAAGACCGCGAAAAGACAGGAGGAAGACCTCAAAGAATGGGTTGAAACAGTCTTTCACTGGGGTTTGCTTACAGTTTAAAGTTAAGGGAGCTCAGCAGAATAGCAGTCATTTCAGCAGCTATGATACCTAGAGACAAACTGTACACTTGCAGTGTGGTTTAAGGGTTAAATATCTTAGCTGTTTGACCAGTGGAAGCGTCTTCCTTAGAGCAGATGGTGAGCCCGGTGGAGACCTATGCACACAGAGCTTTGCCTTATGTAGATATATGGCACAGTGGAGCACGGTCGTTGTGAGGCATGCTGGGGAAACAGTTGCTAAGCACTTCAGTGGCATTCGTTTGGTAGTAGGAGACACATGGCTGGTATGTCAAAGCACAAAGGAGCCAGCATTACCCTCATTCATTCAAAAAACACACTCTCTGTATTAAAGATGCTCTTAGATACTCTGCCTCAGTGGTTTTTAGTTTCCAACGTTTGCTGTTTAGCAAAAATTCTTCCTCTTCTTCTTCTTTATCTTCTTGTCAAGGATACTGTTTATGAGAGAAGAGTTCCTCTTTGACTTGTTGCCTCGGTGCTATAGTGCATGTCATTGATTCATAAAGGTCAGTAGACTCTAGTTTAACAGCAGCGGTCTTGCATAGTCAGTGTCATTATGCTAACTTCCTCGCCTCCTCTCTCCTCCTGTGACCCAGAAATTGCTCCCCCTCCACCTTCATGGAGGATCCCACGATGCCTTTAATGCACCTCAAGGTGGGAGGAGGCCTCTGGAGGAGATTAGAGTAAGGAAACACAGGTGTAGCCTGCGTGTCTCTTACTCACATCCTCCCTGGGACGGAGTGAGAGAAGCGAGGAGATTAGCATTATGAAAAGCACAATAAGAGTCATAAGAGTGACTATTCTGATTGTCAGTTTCGCTTCCTCCACAGTTATCTCCTCAACTGTAGCTGACAGCTATACATTTCTGGTCCTAATTGCACCTCACAACAAAAATCCTTTCAGAATAAGGTCCTTGAAGCAAAATCAGAAGGGGTCAGTGACCTAATGTGAATCTGTTTAGTGGTCCTTGACACCATAAACGTTGAGAACCACGGAATTAGATGGTAATCTGCATGCAAAATAAAGAAAAGGAAACAGGAAGAACAACAAAAACAGTTATATAATCATCTTATGATGATGAGTTTGACCCAAAGTTACATGATCACCGTAACAGGTTACCACTTTTTAATACAATAACTAAGCAATACAGGCTGTAATTGTATTTCTTTGGCAGGGGGAAATGCATTTCCGTAAACAAAAGTCACTTTAAACAAAAAATATCGGAAATAAGTTGCATTGAAGTAGGACAATCCGTGTATCATTCGTTCTTTCCATTTTCAATTTGCAATCAAAAATCAAAAAATGAAAACGGTGACAGATTATATTGTAAATTGTTTTTGAATCTAACACAAAAAAAAGCCTGGTTTTTCATTTTTCAATTTTAGGCTCAGATCAAAAATACGAAATGGAAAAACGGGCCAATATTTAATTGGTGGGGTTTACATGACCCAGAACTTTGGTAACAAGCGTTAGCAAAGATACTACGTTAACTTGCCAGCCGCCACGATCTGTCCGGACCGCAATCCATCACCATTAATCTATCAGCCATGGACACCTGATTACAATTGTTGTTTACAAATTACAATATAATCTGTCACCTTTTACATTTTTTGATTTTTGATTACCAATTGAAAATGGAAAGAACAAATGATACACGGATTTAGGACAGATACATATTTTTTAGATTTAATAAAGGTTTACGATATCAGTTTTCTGTATGGCTGGCACAGAGGCAACACATTCAGCTCATAATTTTTTACGTATCCCACCTTTCATGTCTCTTACTGCTGTTTTTAGCTTTGCTGTCTGCTGTGGTGAGAGTGTGTTGTTTAGGATAGGGCTGAAACATGAACTATGATCCAGGAAGTCCAGTTTGTGTAACAGATGAATGTGTTTTTAAGGCTTATCAGATGCCTAAACACTGCATAGCAGTTTGTAATACTCAGAGAGAGGACTTTACAACTCAGGGGAGTTATCACAGAGGCAACTATGTTATCAGCTCATGAGGTTTAACATCACAGCCACAGGCTGGTGTGTGCGTGTGTGTGTGTGGTGTAAAGCATGCGTACACATAATACAAAGCACATCATGCTGTTTTAAATCAGTTCAGTGTGGAAAGTGGTGCACGTATAATTCTTGTGTCTCCACATCATTTATACATCTGGACCCAGCTGACATATCTGGGGCTTTGCTTTCTGCCTCGCTGCCTGTCAGAGGAGAAACACTGTTTTGATTGGCAGGTTAAACTCTTCAAGGTCAGCGTGCTCTACAGCTCGCCCTCTGAGTGTAGATTACTGTGGTAATATCTCTCCTGTCGAGTGCCCCCCCCCCCTCCATCGACTGGTTCTCAGTCTGCACTCAGATCTAGAGATTGTGTCCCTGCCTCCTCATCATGTCGTTACATAAGCTACTGCACAGGTTGTTGAGCATGGAGATTGTGCCGTATGTTATGTTTGCCATATCTGGGATGCTGAGGGGGAAATGAATGTCATTTCTGCTAGTCAAATCAGTGGGTCGGGTCAGGGAAAGGAAATGGGATGTGGTTGCATGATTGCAGCTCCAGAAATTCACATCTGACTGAGGTCCATATCCTTCTTGCATCGTTTAATGCCAACCGTACACTAGAACACTTTTCAAAGACTTTTTAAAGACTTAAGTCTGACGCCCTCTCACATCCAAAGACAACATGACTTTTTTAGTCTCACTCTTTAAGATATTGCAAAGACTGGGGACCTAGCAGGGTCACTACTTCCAAGACTATATAAATATATATTATTGTTATTTTTTAGATTTTTTTTTCATCCATTTCCTGGTTAAAAATATTACACCAAACTTCCTTTAAGAATATAACATATAAACTATTCCTTACATGTCCACAAAAACACATACCTGTAGAAACACAAGATAAAAGGTGTTACATGTCGACAATTTTCTTGTCAATGCAGCATCAATATAATCCATAACATAAACCATACTTGCATAAAAACTTACCTTAAGTCATTTGCAGTATTATATTTGGTGCTATGGCTCTGTTCTGGGGCCTCTCTGCCCTTCCATGTGCCTACACAGAAAGCCTCTTCCACTTGCCTACTTGGAAAGCCTGAGGCAGAGGGAGCCAACCTCTCTGCCCTTCCATGTGCAAACAAGGAAAGCCTGATGTGGGGAGAGCACACCTCTCTGCCCTTCCATGTGCCTACATTGAAAGCCTAAGGCAGGGAGAGCAGCAGCAAAGACCCTCGGGAACAGAACAGAGCAGCATCAATGACAAACAGAAATGACATTGATAAGTCAGACACAGCATGAAAAGGAGGAGCTGGGTCGGAGGAGGGAAGCAGCAACAGTGGGCAGGCCAGAGCAGTTTAAATAGGGCGCCCTGAATGAGATTCACCAAATTGGTTGCATAGAAAGGAATCATGTGATCTATCAGCTGACTCCCTTCCATCAATCAGCTTCTCCATCAGTTGACTGGGCTGTTTGAGATCAGCTGATGTAGCTAGGACGTGAGCTGAGCTTGACATCGTGCCCTGCCTGGACTAACGCTATGCTCAGTGTTTTCAATTTTGTAGCCTCAAGTTGCTGCCAGCCTCCATTGGTTAGCTGCATGTTTTAGTGGGAGAAGACCACAAAAATACCTTTAAATATGGAGATTTGTCTCTAAAATAAGTGCTGGTTGGTGGGTCAAATAGATGCACAATTAAACACTGACTCTTGTTCACTCCACAGCTCCACAAATTTTCTCCTCCTTCTCTACAGTCTAGGAGAAACAACACTTGTTCACATTTTTGTCTCCCTGGAGCCCCCTCCATGTTTACTGTCGCCCCAGTTTGCTAGTTCCTGTTTGTTGCTGAGAGAGCACACCTATTCTTCACTATTTACAAGGGATACGATAACCCCTAAACCCCTGCTTCTCAATATGCACATTCAGCACATCCAATGTATCAAAACATTGTTTTCTAGTTGGAGCCGCGCCTCGTTTTCAAACTGTATGCTTTGACTCAAATGAACAATGACAGCAATATAGTCCACGATGAGCAGCGCTAAAATCAACCTGCGTAGTTGTCCCTCCATTGTGACATTAGAAAGTGTCACATTTATCTTGCAAGTGTACTCTTCTTCAACGTTTTCTTTACTTCCTGGATTTTTCCCACATGGAAATTCTGACCAATCAAGAGCAGCTTTCTCACACAAGGCATTTGATCTGGTCCGCTTGTAAATGCTGCCGTGAGAACACGAACACCAAAGGAGACAACTCTCTGAAAGCACCCTGAGTCTATTACTCCTAGAACCACCATCGGAGGATCTAAGTCAGTAGGTCTTTGTATCATTCTTGATAAGGTCAGAGAAATATTGCTCCAGAAAATAAGAAATATAGTAAATCAGCGGAAGAAGTGAATCAGCTTCATGTGAGGATGACTGAGATTAGAGCTGTAGTCTTTTGCATCCATTCAGATGTAAGACAGGTGGATAAATACCTCTGAACAAAGAGACATTGTTTTATGAGTCCCAGAATTCTGTGGCAAAAAAAAGTGGTAAAAAGTGATGAGCAGAAGGATTGGAGGAGAAAATGTGAAAGCCACAGCAGGAAACGGGAGCTGTGTTCTATGAAGCCTCACAAAAGAACTTGTGCAGATGGCTGCTGAAAGCCACAAAGGCAAATGCCGAGTAGCGAGCGCCTAATATCACGATGACATGCTCATTGTGTTCCGATCATGCTATTTGTTATGCATGCATATTTAGCAGCTCATTTCAAATGGTGACGCATCATTGATTTGTGCACACGATTGTAATGGGACTCGCTGTCAGGACAGCCTGCACTCTTATGTGATTTACATGTGAGAACAGCTGGAAAGTGTGTGAGAGAGTGGAGAGCAGCCCATCAGCGCTTAATAGGACCATATATACAACTAATATGTGACGTTGTTAGGAAAATGGAGAGCGCTGCCACGTGTAAACAAGCACAAAATGTCCCTGTGATGTGTAACTACAATTCAAGGACACTTCTTATATATATAAATAAATGCTTTAATGCAACTGGAATATGACTGAGTGGCTTATAAATACAGCCTATGAACTACGATATACGTTTCATAATAGCGCGTATACTTAAACTAATATTTTGATGTGACTGTCTATGGGCAAGCAAATCACACGCTACAACAGTCCATTTGAATATGTCTGAATGTGTCTAGTGCTATGTAAAATGGAATTGATTTACCTTTTCACTTTCCATCATAATTTTTATACTCTGATAAGGCATGACAGGTGCATTGAAATATGAATGAATGCGCTGTCTGCAAATACTTTTCCTTTATACTCCTGCCAAGTAGAGGTAATGGCTTTTAATCTGTGCATCAGTTGGCCGATAAATACACTTTTCACAGTATGAGGGGGAGCACAGCAATCTTCTCTGCAAAGTGGTGTGTGTAGTCTCATCTCCTCCTGTGCTGGCAGAATATTTTCAGCACTAGCCTCTGGTCCTTAGAACAGGGCTGTTGGTAGACTGTGGGTTAACATGGACAGTCATGGTCCCCAGAGGATGATTCAGGATGATTTAGGTAACTTAAAGGGGGGTAAATCACCGGCTCCATCACGATACGATATTACAAATTTCTGATTTCGATTTGATGCGATTCAGGGGCCTGCGATTGATATGAGACGATATTATCTGCCCATTTAACACAGTCAATTACAGAATAAGCTGCCACCCCTTATATTCTTTGCTTTGGCCATAAGAGATAAAACCAACACATTAAAGTTCACTTAAAATTGACTCCACTAACACCAATAAAACAGCACATAGGATACCTTAACCTTCAGGGCTCACTGCCAGAAAGACCTTTATGGAAGAAATCATTTCATTTTAACCGTAATTTGCTGATCTTTTTCCTAAAATTTCAGGACTATCTCACTAAAAACCCCGAACGAAAACTTCTCCCAACAGCCATAAAACATGGATTAACAACATCCTTTAACAAAAGTATCAAATTCAGCTCGGTAGTAACTGTCAAGGTTCGTGAACAAAACAATTGTTTTTTGCTAGTCACTCATCATTAGCTTTAGCATGTTTACATTGCATAAATTAGCCTAGCCGCTAGTGGACTTTTCCCCTCTACTCATAGTTTAACAAATGGTATGTAACATTATAATTTTTCTTACTCCCTGTTGGTTTAAGTCACTGCATCTCCTGACCAAACAGCGCAGTTGAATTTCAGCCTGTGTGCACATTTTTTCAGCCAAACGTTTTTAAAACAGAGCAGCTGATGTTGCTGTAGTGAGAAGTTAGCGGAGTGAGATGCCCATCCAGGCAGCTTCTTCGTGTTTTATCTCGTAACAGCATTGTTAATGCACGGCCTGAGCTCTGTCTGTTGACCTGTATTTTCTCCGAAATCCAAAGTATTTCCACACTGCTGACTTATTCCCGAGTAAATAACGTTATTCTCATCGTCTTCCTCTTGGCTGCTTACTATCTGCCTGCTGCTGTTTGACGGTGACACATACTTTCAAAATAAAAGTGTATCCTAAAGATAGATCAGTGTTTTCACTTTGCATCAATGACACTGGATTGTTGATCATTGAATCGATATATCGATCCATGTAACTGGATTACACCCCTAGTAACTTACTGGCCTTTTATCCAGTGCCATCGGTAGGGACTAGCTTACTCTTAACAAAAAGAGGTATCTTATAAACCTTTGGCCAAGTTTCTGTTAAATGTGTTGTCGTTATTTATAATCTCTAGAGGATGACCGATGTTTTCCACAGAAGTAGATTCTATGGCTGTAGCTGACGACGAGACCTTGTGCATCCTTTCGTGTTCCCTTTACAAACACACCTCAACGAGTTACCAAATTTTAACATTCGCCAACGTGTTTTCATACCTCGTTTTTGATATGAGCGCTTACACATTTGAGCAGTTCTGAAATAATAAATCTCTTGAAGCCCATCTTTAGTTCACAAACAGATAGGTGCAGGACCTGCAGATTTTCAGAGTCAATCGCCAGAAAATAGTCGTTTGCATGAAAGTACGTAACCTAATTGCCCCTCACTACACACGTGTCCTGGTTTCACCTCTTTAAACGCAAGGAAAAATTGTCCAAGGCTGCCACTGCATCACATTTAGTCAATACAGTTTGTCTTTCACTTAGGCCATATTTTGGTTAACGTTATATTCAATACAGAGTGTCCTCTTTGGCCAAAACAAGAGCGGTGTTGTTGTTGATATTGTTGTTGCTGCTGGTGCTGTTCCTTTTGCACTGTTTTTGAGTACTTTCCATCATGGTGATAAACGTTAGCGCTAAACTTGGAGGCCATATTGTTTTGTTTTTTTCATCATTCAATTTTTTCTAGGGTTGCGACGGTATGAGACTTAAACGATAAACCACTCAGAAAATGGTTCCATGGTGTTACAGTATGACAGCGTTATTATTATTGTTAGCAGTCAGAATGACCCTTAAAGGAAAAAAATACAAGGGTTATTCTTTGTCCAGTTGTATTTATTTTCAATATCATAGATAAGCAAATGTATAAGGTATGATGATTTATTTTCAAACCACAGTGTACCTTGAAATTGGTATACCATAGCAACCCTAATTTATACTTATACCAGTGTTATTTATGTCTTAGTTTTTGCCCTCTTGACCTCTTAATGAACCTCCGCTGAAGCCATGGGTGATCCTCAAGTCTAGAGGTCAAGTGGAGTGTGCACAGTGTCCTCTGCAAGCTTTAAAGCTGTAAAACTGCACTCTATTAGCGATCCGTTTCCAAAGACAGTTGCAGCAACAGTTATGGCCGTTGATAATGCAGCAGATGTTCATCATTCCACAGTGTTTTCCAGCTGGATAAAATATAAACTCAACCACACTGTCTACTAGTGCTCCATCTCTATTGTACCTGCTGCGTCCTAAAATCCGACAAAATCTGATATGCGTTGCTCACCACTGCTCACGTCACGATCCTACTCTTTATACACGTCTACAAGTCTAATGGACAGCTTCCTGTGAAATTTACTGAACACTTCAGTTTGTCTTTTTCCATTTCTAACTATGTAGACAGACTAATGGCTGCATTATGGCTAATAGCAATAGATTTTTAGAACATGTTGTCAGTTTATTGTGTTTCCAGACAGAATTTATTCTGTGCTTTTTTACTTCCCTGAGAAGTAATTGTGCCTGATGTATTTATCTTATACGTCAATGCATTTAAATGTGCACAAGCTAATATATTCAACAATGGAAGTCTCCAAAATATTGTTTTTCAATGTCGTAAAACAAAAAATTTGCAAATGCTCACATTTAAGAAGCTGTCAGTCAACTAAGCATTAAATTGACCATTCATTTATGTGCTAAATCAATTCAGCTTCACCCCATTTAAAAGACTTTATTGTGCATTTCCGGCCTCGTGACATAGACGTACAGCAGAGTCAGTGACTGACAGCACCCAAACCCCCCTCACTCCCCACCAGGGCTGTACTGGAAACCTTCCCACACCTCCACAGCAGGCAGCATCTGCTGGGAGGAGATCCCCAGCTGCTCTATCTACTGGTTTTCCAACACATGGCTGGTCTCCGCTGGCTGTTCCCTGAATATGGCCAATTGTCTGTGAAAACAGTCCATCGATAATGGATATCTGCCACCCACCACTGACATGCACAGATTACCGAGCTGATGGAACAATCAGCAGGGGCAAAAGATGTAGGCTTATTTATCCGTCTCTGGAAACAGTTGTTTGAGCCCATTGTGCACTCTGATTATTCAGAGACTTTGGATGCAAAGCAGGTGTGCTGTCTTTGTCTTGTGTACCTGCGGTTTCTTCCTTTCAGCACAGTTTTAGAGCAGAAATTGTCACGATGTTCAATCCCAAAGATCCTCAAGTGAATATAGAGAACATTTCACAAACAGCCTTTAGGTCTAGTCGGGTTTTATTGACTCTAACGGAGTTTTTCTTCTATACTTTACCTTCAGCAGAGTAGAGATTCTGTGAGGTGATGACAATTGATTATACCAAACAAAGACTGCGAGATATTCTTTCGAAGGAACCCCTGGAAGTATCTCAGGGACACCTGAGGACATCTTACTGTGAGAACTAGCACAAGACAGATTACTGTTATTCATTCATTTGTACAAACATGGCCTTTCCTTTCATTTTCATATCCTCCAGATCTGAGTGACTGCCGGTGAGCGTGGAGGAAACATTTAAAGAGACACTGCAGCAGGTGTCGTCAAGATAAAAGGTTAGTCTCTGCTCCGTTTCACCAGTCGAAACACAAAGCATGTATTTTTACTGAAATGCCATATGTCTACATTAGCTGGGCTCTCATTCAGTGTACTTTGCACCTACAGCAACTTTTATTTTTCACATCTCAGTGATTCAATCCATATCTTTTTAGGGTTTCTAGGATTCTACTATGCTATATTATTTTAAATGTATTTTCCAGCTTTACATTTACTATAACGCACTAGTTTACACAATGAGTGATCATTTCAGATTAATCTAAGCTACTTATTCTTGTGTTATTGCACTGTGGTGGTGGATGTTATATTGTTTTACATTTCATTGTGTTCTTTAATGGACCATAAAATGTATCAGCCCTGCAGAACATCATTCTTTTAATTTGGGCCTTTAGCATTTTTAGTATAAGCCTTTGTGACTGGAGTCACAAATTTGATTACTTTAAACTTGAAGTGACAAAAATACAAAAGACTTGCAACTTGGCCTGGACTTTAACACCAACGACCCGTGACTTGGTTGAGTTAAGTGCAACAAGACAGGATGGAAACATACAAAATTAATTCTGTTGTGGTTATGGTTAATTGTACTATATGCTATGAAAACACGTTGGCACCAAGCAGTCCAGTTCAGTTCAGTTTGTTACACATTAGAAAAGTTATTTCTGTGTTTCCATCATCAAAAGTTGTGGAGGGTACCAACATAACTGTTCCATTCTGTCCCAATTTTACGTCGCCCTTCTGCTGAGGTACCTAGCATACTGATCCGATACTAAAGCCTCTTTCCCACGGCACAAAAAAACCACTAACACCTGCTCACATCGAGCTTTTTAACGTAATGGGAAAGGTTACAATTGGAATTTACACCCAGGTCAAATGACTGCGGTAGTCACAGGTATGTATCAGCTGCGGCTTTGAACTGCATCGATGGAAACACAACACTCGGGTGAACGTGCTAACTTTAGCCCCTTAACCAGCAAGATGCAATGACACACGACTTTGTCTCCACCCAAGCAGCACTCAAACACAGATCCAAATTAGTCTACAATGAGTTTGAAAGAGAGACTGAGCAAGTGAGAGATATATACATTTTTTACATGCCTACATGCTGTTTTCTACTGTTTTACTAACCTGTTTTCCATCCCATCCGTGGCATCAAACATGACACTTGAGCCGTTTACACAGTTCTGGTCTACTGGCAGTGGGAAAGGAGTCTCTTGCCTATTTTTAGTGGGTTTACCCATGTTTATAAAACCTGCGCACACTTGATTATTTTAGTGGAAAATGGGTATGAAATATAATATAAAAAATTTAATATTTATAATATAAATATAAATTCAAGTGTGCTAGAGGTTACAACTTTTTATTGATATTTTGCTCCAGGAATAGCAAAAGACAACACATGTACGCACACAGCAAACTAACTACAAAAGAAAACAAAAGATCTTTGGTAATGTGTAAATGTAATATATTATTACTCTGTTGTAAAAACATTTATTACAATTGGTTATGAGCACATTATGACTTGTTAGGACTCGAAACTTAAACTTAAGGACTTGGAACTTGACTCTGAACTTGAGCTCAAAGACTTGAGACTTACTTGTGGCTTGCAAAATAATGTCTTGGTCCCACCTCTGCCCGAAATCTTGCTTGGTGCAACTCTAAATACAGAGTAGCTAGAAGCAGCCTTCTGGGTGCATCGGAATATTACATTATATATTATGAGTATGGGAGATGACGTGTCATAACCTTTTCTCGCACTTGGATAAAAACGCAGCAGCTCGTGTTCAGAGTTATTTGCTCTGTGTGAAACTACTGAAGCTGCTAAGTTGCATATTTTACTGGTTTGATTAAAGCTTATTTGACTGGAACATCCTGAGCCCAAACCCAAAGTGTACCATAAACTCACAAAGAGGCTGACGCCGTGAATATATGAATAGAGAATTAGCGAGTCCTCTTTGACCCTTGAGGACAATGCTGCTGCTGCTGCTGCTCGCTGGACCAATTTATGGATTTAGATGCAGTCAGTTATGCAGATTTCTCTCCGGCAAAGAGTTTGTGTTGATGGATTTCTTATGGGCGCAGTGCATATGGGTTGAATAATGTCTTATTGATTTTACCTTATCTCAGAGGGGAGCAGAATCACAGGCTGACTGTACACTACATCCACCTGTCATCGTACAAAGCCCTGTTATCAAGAGAAAAAGAAAAACAAGTGAATCATTTGTCGTCTGGGAATCTGATGGCAACTGTTTCTCATGCTGAATACTAAGTGCAGAGGAAGACTTGGGGCTTTGTTGTTTCATATCGGCACATACTCACATTAATATTGATATGGAAATGTGTTGAAGTCACTTGTACAGTGTGGAGTTGGAACCACCGGTCCTCTTCATATCCTGCTTTCATGGCCAATTGGTTCTGTTAATGAGCGATTTGTAAAATATTTTTTGTAATCACAAACTTTCTCATCATTCAACACTTTTTGTTTTGCTTCTAGTACATTCCCAAAGTCATACAGAATTAGAGCTTTTTAAAATGCCCTACACATTCCTAATGAGACCATGTATGGGATGGCAAAATGGCCGAATTAAAAAAAACATCTACCTCACATGAAACAGCAGTTGAGTTGTAAAAGACTGGAAACAGTAAAATTCTTTCTAAATGGAGGCTTTAAGGTTCCTGAGAACAATAATTTCAAGTGTGTTTACAACTTTACTGGCTCCCACCATGACTGCCAAAATCCTGTTAAGTTGCCCGGCAGCTGGATTCTCAAAATCATAAGCTCACAAAAGAATCCAGCCCTGATTTGCTTCAGAGCCTGACCTGAATAGCTCCTGTGGTAGAAACAGTGTTGCCAAATCTCGTCTATTGCTGCACGGTATATACTGTCATATTGCCCAACAAATAACTATGTAGAATGAAAGATTTGGAATTTTTCAAAAAAGGGTTAGTTGCGATCAAACCGTTGGTGCTATTAGCCATCATAACTGTGTTAAATGACTTATTAAATGCCATCTATTATGCTTGTGCTGTCACATCAAAGCTGCAGTGATGATCCAAAATAGAGCTGAAACAATTAGTGAATTAATTGATTAATGTATTGGCAGCATTGGTAACTATAGTCATCAATAAATTGTTTAAGTCATTTGTCTAAAGCAAAACTGCCTAAAAACAAATTAGCTGTGGCTTCTTAAATGTAAATTTTTGGGTTTTCTGACAAGACAGCTGTGATCATGAGATCCTTCCAAATCCCTAAAAACTAGGGCCGGTTGATATGGCTGAAAAATTCAGTTGAACAAGATGCACTGCATCAGAAAATACATCACAGGTAGGGTTGTCAAAAATTTAGATTTATCAATACTCATTAATACTGAACACTTGAATTGTCTGCAGTATTGATTAAGGGTGTAACGATCCATCGATCTGGATCGATACATCGTTTTAATGATCAACAATCCAATCACATCGATGCAAAGTGGAAACATCGATCATATCGTCATCTTTAGCATAGACTTTTATTTTGAAGGTTTGTGTCACTGTCAAACAGCGGCAGGCAGATGGTTAGCAGCCAAGAGACAGACGATGAGGATAACGTTATTTACTCGGGAATAAATCAGCAGAGTGGAAATATTATGGATTTCAGAGAAAAGAAGGATCAACAGACAGCACATGGCACATGTAAACAATGACGTTACGAGACAGAACACTACGTGACGTCACCTGCCTGGACGAGTATCTCACACCGCTAGCTTCTGGCTTTAGCAACATTAGCCGCTCTGTTTTAACAATGTTCGTCTGAAAAACCGTGCATGCAGGCTGAAATTCAACCGAGCTGTTCTGTCGGGAGATACAGTGACTTAAACCAGCGGTGAGTAAGATAAATATTACTGCTGCGTGTCATTTGTTAAGCTATGAGAAGAGGAAAAATGTCTGCTAGCTGCTAGGCTAATTAATGCAATGGAAACATGCCAAAGCTAATAATGGGTGATTAGCAAAAAACAACTGACAGGTCTCTGACCCTTGACACTTATTACTGAGCTGAATGTTGAATGGTCCTGTTGTTAATCTGTTTTATGGCTGCTGGGAGAAGTTTTCCTTCAGGGCTTTAAGCCAGATATTCCTGAAGTTTGATGAAAAGATGATGTTTTTTTTCTTCCAGAAAGGTCTCTCTGTCAGAAAGCCCTTTGTGTCAGTGGAGTCAGTTTAAAGTGCACTTTACTGAACTTATTATTTATGTGTTTATGTGTTTTATGGCCACAAGTAAAAAAGAAAGAGGTGTCAGCTTCTTCTGTAACAGACTGTGTTAAATGAGCATTTAACATCGCCTAATATCGATCGCAGACCCCTGAATCGTATCGAATTGAAATCATATCGTGGCACACTTTGTTATATCGGAAAATATCGTATTGTTGTTCATAGTATCGATATGATATTGTATCGTGATGAAACTGGTGATTTACACCCCTAATTATTACTCTGTTGTTTATAACTTGTTAAGAACTCAAAACTTAAAGTTAAGGACTTGGAAACTGACATAAAACTTGAGCGCAAAGACTTGAGGTATCAAAAATGGTACAGAATATTGATATTTTTTACAGTATTTTATCGCAATGAAAAAATTCTAGTATTGTGACAACACTAATCACGCATGAAGCAAAAACTATACCAATATATGTATATTTTTTAGTAGTTTGTTTGGAGTTGCTGATTTAAACAACAGAATTTTGTAAGTTACACTATATGATCATGTTTTCACAGATATTGATATTGCCTCAGGATATAATAAATGATATCAAAAAGTAATATAAATTCCATTGACAAAAAGCTGCGACACTTTTATATTTGGATGCACTGATCTGATACTGATGTCAGATACTAGGTCAATTCCACTTTAAATAGCTGGATCGAGTATAGGTGACAATGACGCCGTACTTTTTCAGTTCAGGTCTATGTTTACATGTGATGATGCGTGGACGTGTTATATCGTGCGTCAGCAGCAAAAGACAAACAAGTCAGCTGTTTGGAGATATTTCAACTATATAAGTATTTATTTTTAAAGAAAATTATCACCTGCCTGTAAAATTAACCTCAGTGTGATGCTGCTTTGCTGAGTAATGCTGGTACAGTGGATATACTGTTTCTACAGTCTATAAATAACAGATATTGCAGAGTGCACACATGGTGTATCGTCCTCAAGAGTCTCATTTAAAATGCAGGAATACAAGAACTAAAATAGTGCATTGAAAACGATGAGAGTTATCAGAGTTCACATTTCCCACTGTGTTAAAGCAGGTTTTATTCATGCTGACTGTGGTGTATGGATTTTGATATAACCCGGTTGTTTCATTTGTATTTTATGGAGGATTCAAACCTGTACACTCCTCCCTGCCCTGTCAAACTCCATCCTCTCACTGCACACCTCTATGTTAAAGTCTGTATTCAGCCGCCGTTGCTGGTTCAGGCAGGGTTCAGTGGCTATTTACTGAGGCATTGTGAGTGATTCTGGCCTTGTTAAATCCCATTTTGTTTTGTGAGCGTGGCGCTCAGCCTCCTTCAGGCCTGTGAAGGTGGAGGACAGAGCCGGCATGCCGACTGGGGACCCAAAGAGCAGTCCAATTTTTCATCCTTATTGCCCGTGACATATCCAAAGTGGCAGAGTGCCGTCCACGGAGAGACAGAAGGAGGGAGAGAGGGAGAAAAAGTGAGAAGCATGCAGCTCTGATGGACTGGGAGGAGTGTATGTCTGCTTCCTCCTCCTGTAGTCCTGAGCAGGGTCTCCAATTTTCTGTGCTTAAACAATGCAATTCAGCAGCGTTCATCAGGGCAGACGAGGGTAAAGTACCAGTCCCAGGGTCCCTGCCTCTCTGTGACTTACTCCGCCTTCAGGCTTGTTAGTGTAGCCAGAGAATAAATGCAGGTTTGATGCCGACAAACAGAGAATAAAGAGTGTATTAGTGTCTGACTTACTGCATGACACTGACTAAATGAAGATGTTACACCCACCCTTTACCTCCATCTTTTCACCATAGCTTCCCTTGGGCTTCAGCTTCCAGTGCACAGGGATCATTTTTCCTGGGGATGTTCAGGGACTCGTCATATTTGTTGAAACCATCTGTCATTTTAATCACATATGAAACACACGTCTGTACATTATGTATGTACTTAGTAAAATCATTCCAGTGCAAATTAGGGGCTTCATTTTGATTAAGACCGGTCCGTGTTGATGCAAGTTTTGTGCCAATCAAGTGTCGTTATTTGAGCTTGATTTCAGTTTTATATGTGATCACTTCCTCGTCTTCTTCTACTCTCTTAATTTCAAGCCCAAACTCAAATCCTGTGTGGGTGTGAACAGGGGGAATCATGATTTGTATGAGCTCCCTTTTTAATACTGGACCTAAAAAGTGTTAACATCTTAACATCTGCAAAGTCTTGATCTTACAGTATCTTAACCTTCAGACACCCTCGAGCCGACAGTGACGGACTCTGAGGCCTCACAAAATACCTAAACCATGACCATGTATAAATCATACATTCCTACAGTTACTATTATTATACATGTTGATATTTAAATACTTTCATAGTTAATTACTTTTCCACGACACCGCTGATATTCCCCTCGTTGACTGCCATCGGCCTATTGGCAAATAAGATAAGAGACGGCAGTGTTTTTCTGTAGTGTCACATCAATTTTCTTTCTAAAAAGCAGGGCTCATGACTAATGGCGTCCCATCCTCAGGGGATAATGGAAAACATGTTTTGGATGGGCAGAGATCTTCCATGGGAAGCCATCAAGACAAAAGTACACAGCAATCCTGCTATTCCTGCTATACGGCCAAAGTTTTTAACCGGTTCGGCCTTTCATCAATATGAAACCGGCGTTTATGGAGGTCCAAACCACATCTTTTTGAAGCGGGGTTCCAGAGTGCACATATCTGAAGATGCTGCCTTTGCATCAGCAGCCAATGTGCGACTTTCAGCTGGCAATGATGTCATAGCCCCACCTCTCTAACCTCTGACTTGAAGCCGTCCCATCACAACAACAACAATCCAGCGTGACTCGAAGCAGCAGCTCGACTTCGTCGTCAGTCCAAACCAAAGTCTCCGTTTTCCCTCGTGTGTTGGAATTCGTTTTCACCATCTCCTTGTGGTGCTTGTTCTGGATCTTCTTCTTCTTCTTCCATTTGTATACACCACATCTTCTTCTCTGGTTCAGAGCTGTATGCTCCGGTTTTTAGTGGCGCACCATCTCCTGGCTGGCATATATACTGCAGCCTTTTTATGTGGTTTCAGTGGCTTGAGCCAACTTCATTTTGACGCCTGCACTCTTGAAGTCAGCACCATGTTTTCAGAACACTATTGCAATCAGATCATTTTATTTGGCACCAATTAACCTGCATGTCTTTGGACTGTGGGAGGAAGCTGGAGTACCCCCAGAAAACCCACACTGACACGGGGAGAACATGCAAACTCTGCAGAGAAGGGCTACCGTACCCTAGGGTAGCCCTAATGATGCATTATTAGGGCAGCAAGGTTCCTGGTCCCTGTTCCAAGAGGGTTTCTGGTTTGAACCCCCACCGCCACGCTGTGAGGCGTGAACAACAGATCTGTGTTAAAGTCGGCAGGTGGAGATAGTTGACGTTAGCCGTTAGCAGCTTGTGGCTGAAACTGAAAGGCCAACAGGCCAACATTATGATGTGTTCAAGCTCTGTTCAGTAAAAATGAGGATTGGGTTTGAAAGGAAATTATTTTTTCATGTGAAAGAAAGCGTTATTATAGGTTGCTTTACTGATGATAGTTCAATGAAGAGCTGAATGACTTAAAGCAGTTAGGTTATTTTGTTATAAAGAAAAGTTCTTTGTTTCCGTGGCACAAAAGAGGCAATAAACAGCAAATACATCTGTATCGACCATGGACCAAACTGTTTTCAACCATCTTTATAGGCATCAGAATTTCACAATCAGTGCATCCCTAGTTTTTGTTTTCTTGTGAAAGGAGAAATTAGTGTTTTAATTCAGATCACTAAAGAGTCTATTTTCTTGCAGTGATTCTGAATCGATTAAACAAGCCTGTGTGTTGTGTCACATGCAGGCAGGGTAGAGATTGAGGGCCGTGAAGGGCACTGTCAAGGTGACTTCTGAGGGGTGGGATCCTTCGTACGGGGGTGGGACTTCACAGAGCGTACGTGACTGGGAAATTTTCATGACAGAGATCCCCCCCTCTTTTGCCTTCATTCTCACGGTTGAGATTAAGATCTCTTGTTGTAATTATTGCTCCGTGAGGCGGCCTAATTCTGCCAAGTCGATAGCATCGCTGCCGTCAGGTGCCATAGAAGGTATCTGGCAGCAGCTGTTCACGTCCTCTACATGTTCCAGTGGGCTGCAGCGGAAGGTAATGGCAACGTTATGTGATACATGCCTGTTGATCGACTGCCTCCTGGAGAGCTGCCAGTCCACCTGCTTCCCTCTGCCTCCCTCCAGTAATCGCAGGAAGTAGAAAAGATGATGAAAAAATGAAAAGTGACAAAAAGTATAAAAGGACAACCCCTGGGGTGTCTGGGATTTTTAACACCTGATGTACAATAAGGGCGTCAGTCATCCTCCGCGGCCCCAAGAAACATATGGCTGGCCGCCTTTCCCCCGAAAACACAGGTGCTTGACAGACAGAGTCAATTCTGCCTAATGAGCAATTGTGCTGCCATGTTGTGTGCTATCTGTTGGGCACAGCGAGGCGCAGATCCAACCAGACTGCTTTCATCAGCACGTAGACACGCTACATATCTGCCCAAATAACTTTTGTCAGTATTCATTGCTCATGAGAAAAGTTTTTTAGAAAGACAGTTTCCTGTGTAGGGATCAGACTAACACCTGGAATATTAGGAGAGACAGTAGGTGGGTGAGTAATTGATAAACAAATGATCATTTTGTGGGTAAAGTATTCCTTTAAAGTTGTTGTGATGGGGAATGAAATATCTTTATGAAGCTGTGGGCTCTGGGAGGTTGTCATGGGAATGTTTCTTTAACATTTCATACACTAAATATGAATTAAGAAAGTCTTTATTACTCCAAATAAAAGTAAGCAATAGTCACAGCCTCTTATCTACTTTATTAGATCATCAGACTTAATTACGGTTTACACTTAGATACTCACATTTGTGGATAACTGCAAGAGTGTCCTTCCAAAATGCTGAAAGCAGCACTTTATGTGACAAACTGATTGATAGCATGGCACTTTGTCAGTGACAGATTTGTTCAGGTGCTTGTTTATGAGAGCTTGTAAACCCTGACAGGGTTAGAGTTGTAATTATTCCCAATATTCTAGACTGAGGAATGTAATAAAAATGTATAACAAGAAAAAATGCATATTTTATTATATATTTTTTATCATTAATTTAAGAAAATAGAATTGCAACAAAATAAGTGATAAAGTTTTACAGTTTGCCTTCAAATATTCAGTAAAAACTAAACTAAAATTATCTCTCATTTCTTTAGTTTGTGAACAACAGCAGTAACTCAGAGTGAGATTCAGATTCTGTATACAATATTAATAGTTCAACAAAATAAAATCTAACACAAATTCCACATTTAAACAGCTCCCAAATACAAAAAATGCACCCTGGGATCTCTATATATAAATCAACAGGTTGAGCCGCGAGCGTCACGTAGGTTTACATTACCAAAGGTTTATGACAAAATCACCTGACAACACCGACTCCTGTGTGTGCACGGTGAGAGAGGAGAGGGAGAGACAGAGGAGCCGCTGAATGAGTTCCCTCTGAGCGGTAAGTCACTAAAAGAGTCTGAGAAGTCCGGGGCTGTTCATAAAACATTCAGGACGCCACAGTTTATTCCACACTACTGAAGCTGCTCCTTTTTTTAAAACCACCGCAGAGTCAGTAATAATTTCACTTTCAGCCATGCTTGTTGTTGCCGTGGGTAACAGTATGACGTTGTTAAAAGGTGCTTGGTATCAATAACAGGACAGTTATTTCTTAAAGCGACACTTACCTTTCTAGAAATTTTAGTGAAAGTGAAAGTGAATTCCACCAGAGATACAAACTCAAAATTATACCATTCTCATATGGTTCTACGAAAATTCTGACCAATCATTATTACGTCAGTAACTGCGTAAACAAGAAGAATGAGTCTGTGAGACAACAAATTACATACATACATACTGTAGACATGTTGCCCATCAGTGATTAGTATTTGTTGAGAGAATAGAATAACCCACTTCAACACTACACAGAGCAGACCATTTATTTTACGGGAGTGACTACCGCAGGGTTTTTGCCTGAGTAACTGAACTACTTCAGACACTATGATTTGTTGCCTTCACTTGGTAGTAAAGTACGATCATTATTTCAGGAGGCTGCCAGGAGGTTCACCAATACAACTGTACTGTGGATGTTCAGATAAGGGAGAGGTTGCAGTCGTCATGAAGCTTGAATGGTTCAAAGGAAATTAAAACAGACAGCGCGGCAGAATGTAAAGAGAGAGAAGCCAATTAATTCTTCTTTAATTGTAGAGAATTGGCAGCAAATTATTTACATCAGTAGTTAATAATGTGTTTCACTGAGGCTCCAATCAAGGTGAGAATATAGGTGTTAGAGCATGATGTGCTTTGGTTGAGTGTGTGTCGGTGAGGCTGCATCCATATGTCAGTGTGCATTTGTGTTTGCACTGATGCTTGTGCAGGATGTAGGTACCTTCCTGGATCTATTGAACTCATGGTGATGCAGCTTAATGTTGGAAGACTGTCACACCGAATGAATATAACAAATCAAAGCTTCAGCTTCAGCGGCGTCAAGATGCACTGAGAGCACAGCGTAGTGGATTATTTGCATTAAAGTGTCATGATGCCTGGCCATTGATTTTTCTTGTAGTTAAAATGTTGAACCTGCAGTGAATGTGTGATTACACGTCTGCATGGGAGCTGCTGTTGGCGTGTTTATATGTCAGTTTGAGCAGGAGAGCGAGAGCTGTTCAATGGTGGATCGTGACTTTGCTGCCTATGTGGGAGCTGCTGCTACTCCCACGCATCTCTCTCTCTCTCCCTGCCTCTCTTTTCTCTCTCTCTTCAAACCCGCTGGTCTTTAACCTCAGCTCATTTCTCACTTAACCGCAAATCTACTGACAGTCACAACTTCCATCCATGGGAAAAAATTGTAAGTCAGCCGTGTGATTGATCCCTGATGGAAGCTCCACGTCAGCAAAGCCCATTTCCATTACGCCTTCACCTATAAATCACACCACTTGAGAACTGTTTTCTAACTTATATTCGTGCTAACAACATGCTGTAACGTTATATATGCCTTCTCCCCTCTAGCACTCACACAGGCATGCTATTTTTCTGCGTGATAAGAATCGCACAAAATTCAAAATATGTTTTCTGGTGAAGCCATGTCACAGAGATCATACAGAAAATCACATATTTACATTGAACGTGATGCATAATGCATGTGACGCCCTCGGGTTTTCAATTTATATGCTAAAAATGCATCTTGGTGACGAGTAGACCGCACACAAGGTGATGCTTCGTGATGACAGCGCCAAACAAATTCTGCATATTCTGAGTTTCCACTCCCGCTGACCTTGGAGGCTCTGTGTGGCCGGGCAGTAACGGGGTTGCTAAGGTAATTTAATTACCAGACCCTCCACGGGCGAGGGTAATTACTGCTCTCTAAATCCCCTCTAATCCCCCTTCTGAGTCCCCTACACAGACTCGGCCCGGGGCGCTCTAACAGGCAGCGCTGACTCCGTGATCCCGTCCCAGACAGGGGCCCTCCCAAAAAACACACGCACTGTTCTGTCTGCACAACAATGCTCCTTGGAGGCTTGGTTTGTGTACGACGTGTCCTCTCCATACTGTACTGTCTGCGCCCCAATGTCTCTGTCAGTGCGACGGGCTCCAGTCATCAGTCCAGATGAATTCCTCTCACGTTGTTCTCCCCTCCTCATGCGTGTGAGTCAAGGGGACTCTCAGGTCAAAAAGGCCACTCAGCTCTCCATAAGAATGTCGTAATTATCACTGCTGGGATGAATAAGATGTGAACTCTGTGAGCAGCAGTGCCTGGTGACTGGAGAAGAGACGGATATAAAGGATGATGAGCACGCCAATAGGACTTCCTCCAGGAAACAACTGGAGTTATTCACATACCGTCTGCTGGCCTCGTGTTTAGATGAAAGTAATAAACAAAGAAGTAACTTTACTTATGTAAAGTGTGCTATTTGGGATTCATTTTACATCAAACTGGATATTAAATGCCAAACATTTAAAGGGACAGTTCACCCCCAACTCATATTTTTCCTCTTACCTGTAGTGCTGTTTATCAGTCTAGATAGTTTTGGTGTGAGTTGCAGAGTGTTGGAGATATCAGCCGTAGAGATGTCTGCCTTCTCTCCAATATAATGGAGCTAGATGGCACTCAGCTTGTTAGTGATAGTTCCTACATGAAACTATTCACAACAAAGTCTATGAATTATCTTGAGTAACCTGGTCATTTGGTGCTTTGAGCACCACAAGCTGAGTGCCATCTAGTTCCATTATATTGTAGAGAAGGCAGACATCTCTACAGCTGATATCTCCAACACTCTGCAACTCACACCAAAACAAGTAAGAGGAAAGATATATATTTTGATTTTGGGATGAACTGTGCCTTTAAGTCTGCATGGAATGTTTAATGAAAAAAAAAGAAAGGTTTCAATCATAGCTAAGCTCGCAGAGAAATACAACCTAATTCAGCAGTTCCCCTCAGCTCTATGGAGCTATTATGCACCTTTCAACTCCTTGTTTTGGTTGTGCAGCAGTCAGCATCATTGTTTTTGTTCACTCTCACCACTGGTGTTGTTTCTAGCCACAGCAGGAGATGCAAAATAGTTCTAAAAAAAATAATAGTGTGCTACCTGCTGAGCATTAAACCAGCAAACAGACAAAGTTAGTAACTAGCTGGTGAATATAATTGAGCATTTACCAGCTAAAGAGACAGGTGTTTGCCTGTGGAGCTGGTGGAGACCAAAACAGAGCTATAAGGAAGTAAACCCCAAATGAATGCTAATGTTGCTCCATGTCAGCTAGATGTGTTAGAACAAGTGCACTGTATCTCTTACAGGTTTTACTTGCTTGTGTCTCTCAGAGTTTTGTAATCCTCACAAGGTTAAAAAACATTGCTTATGGTGTGTTTTAAAGATGCTCCGACATCTGAGACTTAAGAGAGTTTAGCATCCTTTTTCATGCTGAAACGTACACTTATGGAGTCAAGACTTAATTTCTGATAACAAGATGTAATGTTCTTGACAGTTGCTGTAATTTCTATTGTCAGAGTGTCATTTAACGCACCAGCAAGATGCTCCATGTTCTCAAATGCACACCATGATCATTCAACTTGAGAGGACAATAATAATAGTAATTAAAGTAATTCAGTCATGAATAAAAGTAAAAGTTTGGATGTTTAGAAAATGATCAGAAACACTACTCTGATGAAGAGCTTTGACCAAAGAAAAAATATGCTAACTTTAATTTCATGGTTAAAACTTTTAGAACCCCAGTTGTGGTCCTTTAAGTAACATCTGGAGTTATTAATAGTTTGAAAATTAAAATTTTGAGAAAAGCAAGCAGCCCCTCTGTCTTCCTCTGCCCCTCTTGTAACCTCAGATGCCAGCCAAACATCTGTGTGACATCGGCGGCTTTGGCAAGTGTTGGTGACCCCAGCAGGTGTTGTGTGTTTAACTGTGTGTACTGTATGTCTGTGTGCATCTATGTGGGAGTTTGTGTACAGTAAATGAGAGAAGAGACGCCCGGTGGCGGTTGTGAAAGGAGCACCTGTGTGTATTGAAAAGAGTTCTCTGAATGGCTCCATATTTGAACAGCCACTTATCCGCCGATAAAGCTGTAAGTGATTCGTGGCAGCTTCCTGCCTGCAGTCGAGAGAGAGAGAGAGACAGGGAGAGATTAAATGAGAGCATCAGCTGTAATTAGGGCTACTTTCCTCTATTTGGAAGTGCATGTCTCTGTCTTAGAAAGAATTAGCACTGGATACCCCGGACGGGCCAAAGCAATACAGCCTGAATAAATTCAAGGGGTAAAAACTCAGATTTTTACAACCCAGTATGACAAAAAGTGAGCTGCATATCTGCAGGGATCGATATGGAGGTTTGCCTCAGGCTGAAAACTACACCTCAATAACCCATGCACTTGACTCACCAACTGAGTTTAAATGCAGTCAATGTTTTTGGCTTTGGTCAAAAGCGCAAAGTCCCTGGGAACTGTGACCATTTCAGACAATCCTGACTTTTAAGCAGGAGCCTGGGGTTTGCATCCATCACAGACCTCCGATTAAAGGAATATTTCACCCCCCCAATAAGAATTAGTACATCAATTACTCACCCTGTGTTAAGTTAAATTCAGTGTATGCCTCTTGTGAACGAAGAATCCAAAAAATTCAGGGAAAATTCTTGATGAATTTAAGACTTAGGCCCCGATCACACAGAAGATGTTTTAGCAGTTTTAGCGGCATTTAATGACAATGAAGCCGCTCTAAGCACCTGATGTTTTTGCCGAAGCGTTCTGAGCTCCTCGAGATGAAAAAACTTCAACTCAAAGCGGAAAAGCGATGAAAATACGGCAGACAAGAAGTGCAGTTTTACAAACTGTCTCACACCGGCCTGGTTCTCCGACAGAACAGCTGTCATCTTGCTCGACCATAACGCACAGCTGTGGCTATTAGTAGCGCCAGTGCCAATAATTCATCACACGTAGGCCTACCTGCCAGCCATCATCGCTGTGATATTTCAATCTTCACAATAAAACGTCAGACAGTTTATTGACCATGAATCTATAGCTCTACAGCAGAGGTGATATAAGTAGGGCTGCAACGATTAGTCGACTAATCGATGACTAATCGACTATTAAAATGATCGGTGACTAATCGGTTTGAGACATTTTTTTATAGAAAAGTACAATAAAAGTACCCCAAAATACTCTTATTGCAGCTTCTTACGTTCAAATATTGGCAGCTTTACACACTCTCCCATGACGGTGAACTAAAACCCTTTGGCATGAGTATGAAACAAGACATTAGATGACATAATTTTGGGGTTTGGGAGAGACAGACCGACATTTTTCAACGTTTTAACACATTTTTCGATAAAATAATTAGTCGACTAATCGAAGAAATAATCGACACATTAGTCGACAATGAGAATAATCGTTAGTTGCAGCCCTAGACGTACGCAGGTTTTGTAACAGAAATAAACATCCATGTCAAACGCAGTGCGCTGTGTAAAGGCTCGAGGCAAATAATTTGCCTCTACACTCAAATAAGAGCCCTGTTGGTCAAAGAAATGGAGTGTTATATTTCTATATGAATTAATGACACACATTCACTCCGAGTGCCCAAAGTGCGCTCTTCCACTCCAAGAGTGCGGCGCTCTGGATAACCTAACGGTACATTCGGACAGCGCTCCGAATTTACGATCAGTCCAGTTTGTGTCAGAGTGCGCTCCAACACTTGGAATGAGTATTTCTGAATGTACCACTCACATCATCTTCCTCCATTGTGTTGTGTTTTGCCTCCAGTTAAGCCACGCCCACCAGAAAATGTTATACTATTTACTAACAGTAAAAGGGTCCATGCTGGCATTCTTGTTTGTCCGCTCATTAAATGTAATGTAAGGTCTAACACTCCAATCACACCAGTCACATCAACTCATTTAATACCCTTTAAAAACGAAGTTCCTGTACACACTGACAGTTCAGAGAGTTTTCCATAAGGGAGGGTAGCGAGTACACAACATGCTCTCACCAAGGACATATGATGTCCCTTTTACAATGGAATTCATGTTTGTAGACATATTCACACTCCAGCGGTCACCTTGTTTCCCATGCATGATGCAGGTGCATGATTTTGTCAGGAAAATGTCCCTCGTCCCATCACACACACACACACACACACACACACACACACACACACACACACACATACAGTGTGATATAATGACTTAATTACTTCTCCTGATACTGAGCTACGTAAAGGACTGAGGTTTGGAGCTGTGCCAGCTCCGACAGGATGGCAGAATTAAAATTAATGAAAGTCGTCAGGGTTCTTTAATAATCTTTTATTATTACCAAAAAAAAAAAAGCAACACAGTGACAAAAGACGTAACTGTTTTGGATTTACTTTGTTGACCACATGTAATGTAATCTGAGTGTAAAACAATTTGTGAAGTAAAGAGGCTGTTAATCAGTGAGTTACAGAAGCTACTTCCTGTTCCAAAGCTCCACAGCCTCTCTCTTAGTGGCTGAATACCACCAGTTATTTGCAGTGTCCAGAGGTGACCATTCAAATGCTCCTGACATTTGGGAAATTGTCCTTTTTGTTCGCCCTTCTCCCTTTATTTCACCGCCTCTTTCCTCCGAATGCCATTTTGCCCTTTTCATTCCTCTTTCAGCCTGTTGATCCCTCTTCCTCCTTTTACCTTTCTTGTTCCATCTACGTTCAATCACCATTGACAGGCTCCTGGTTTGAAAGATTTTCTTTTTTTTTTTTAGCTTTTCGGTTATATGCCTCGTCCATTTCTTTTGAAAGTTGCCGTTGCTGGCAGAGGGCATGATGTGTTTGTTGTTTTACGTGGGCGTCACAGTAGATATGTTCTTAGCAGGGGTTGACTTTTGTTGAAATTCAAATGGTTTTGACAGCATTAAGTGCTGATGCACTGTTTTAGAACAGCTTTCTGGTCATTATGTGCAGTTTCATTGTTCTTTGTTCAATCAGTGGTCAGATCAGTGTAACGTTTTTGGCCTTGTCTCGATGTTAAGCTGTCACTGCTGTGGTTTTTCTGCGCTACATTTCTTAGTCTTGTGTCAATCAAACAGCCATTTTCTGACATCTCTTTCTTTTCCTTTGATTTTTGTATTGATGAAGTTTGAGTTTTTGTGGGTGGCACTCTTTACTGAGCTTTCTCAAGGCACTGTTTTGATCACTGGATTTAGGGAAATCTATTGGCAGAGACAGTATATAATATTCATAACTATAGGGCTGCCCCCTGATGGTCACCCAAACATTAGTCGACCAGAAAGGTCATTAGTTGGCAAGATTTCATTGGTCGCTTAGTCGCAGAAAAGTTGTGAAACTCTGTCAGGAGCTGCGCCTTGTCAAAAAAATCAAAACATCTACTACTGGACCATGTGTGAATTTAATTTGAAAGGACAGACACAGGAAGTGTCCACGCTCAGCAGTCAGACAGGAGTCAGGTTAATTTCCAGGGCTGGTACCTGCAGTTATTCCACAGGCTAGTTAATAACATGTCGGGCAGGAAATCCAAAGTGTGGGATCATTTTGAGAAGGTGAAGGACCAACCCAAGGTGATATGTAAACTCATCTTCATTGGTCGACTACAAACATGACGTATCATGTGAAACATGGAAGTAGCTACATGCCCATTAGCCCACAGCGTCATTAACAGGCGGCTCGCTCAGTGTGTGACGTGCACTTGGAGATAAAATATAGGCCTATATTAATTAAGGTTCATTAGTACGGTTTGTATTTCTCTGTAATGTAGCACAGTGTTAACAATGTTACTGAGACTATTCTTTCTCACACCTTCAACTCAAACCACCAAAATATATCATTTAATAATTACATTCATATCATAAACATGCGGGCGACTAGTCGACTAATGGCCCTAAATGACGACTATTGGTCGACTAGGAATATCTTAGTCTGGGGCAGCCCTAGTAACTATGTTTATTCGTTTATAATCACCTGAAAGTAAGCATAGTTTTCGTTATCCTTTGATAATGAGTGTTTAATGAGCAGGTCCTCTCTCACATAGTCCTCTTTTCACATTTTGTTTCTATAGCAGCCTAGAACGGACAAACCAAACACTAGCTCTAGTTAGGGCCATGCATGTGTTTTGCATCGGCCACCGTAATTCTCCTACATTGTTGGCACACGTGAGAAGTTTCAGTTCTGCAAATCTACTAAATCCTGCACACTGGACCTTTAAGCTGTGGTTGGTAACACTAAACTGTGACTACATCCACACAGTAGTACATGAGACATTGAAAACAATAAAAACATGTCCTCCTCTTCCTTGTAGTGCTCCCAATGGTATTTGCAAAAATCCGGCGCACATTAACGTAAACAACCAATCAGAGCCGAGGAGTCTCTAGAGCAGCTGTCAGTCACTTCTCGTCAGCTGCAGTCAAACTGACAAACTAGTCAGAGCTGATGAAATATGAATCAAGATTCTGTTACTGCATTGCCTATTTCTCACGTCAAATGTTTTCAGAAACATATGTTAGTGCACTGTTTAGCTGTAACCTGAGACAGTTTGCTCAGACAAGTGGGCAGTGCTCTGTTTTGGCTCTACTGTTTTGAACATGGCGGCTGAGTCACAGACTTCTTAGTGTAAAATATAGCAGTCGAGCAAAAACAGAGCACCCCATATCTCTCTGAGCAAACGTTCTCATGTTACAGCTAAACAGTGCACTAAACTATGTTTTCGAAAACATTTAAGGTGAGAAATAGGCGATGCAGTAACAGAATCTTGATTCATTTTTGATCAGCGCTGCCTAGGTAGACAGTTTGATGGCAAATTGTGTGCCAGAGTCTCCTCGGCTCTGATTGGTCGTGACAGATTCTAGCAAATACCGTTAGAAGCACTACAAGGAGGCAGAGGACTTTCTTACACTCTTTGTCTCGTGTACGACCGTGTGAATGAAGTGAGAGTTTCGGCAAATGTGACAGAAAGTTATTTTTGTAAAAGTTACCAACTGTAGCTCGAAGCAAACTGCCCAGTTCTTCTTTTTATCACAAATAAACTGCCAGTCGCAGTATCCAGCACGTATTCTCCAACACACCAGAGACAGCAAATAAAGTGAGAATTTATTGGATTCTGAATGCGAGATGCAACATCACTCTCACAGCTTCCATTTTATTGAGGAAACATTCTTTCCAGCAGAAAATAGGATGTTTTAAACTGTATAAACTGTCTTCTCTCTGTCTTTTAATGCAGTTGTTTTAACATACGCAGCACTGTGCTGCACCTTCAGAGCTCAGTGGCGTCCACAGAGGGCAGTAATCTGCACCCAGAGACCCAGTTCAGTCATTAGCGATTTATCGCTGCCTTCTTTTTTCCTGTGTAGAAAGCCATTAATCTCAAAAACAGCTCCTACAGTATATTGACTTCCCAGAGTGTTTACTCTCTTTCTCAGAGAAATTGTTTGGCCAAAACTATTATCTGTCTTCCAGCCAGTTTACGTTTGCAAGGGAGATAAGCTTGTTGGAGGTGTGCAATTTTCAGCCCCTGGCCGTGATAGCGAAAGGCCTCTGCGGCGCTCGGGTGTGTGTTTGGCCAACTTTGTTGGGATAGACAACAGATATTCTCCATAGCAGGCTGGCCTGCGTCGCTCAGCATGGTCGCACTTCTTTCCCTGCTCATTAGGGTTGAACTATAAGACTGCTGGGCCACAAATCTGCACCGGCCACATCACCTCACCCAGCAATCGATCCCCCCGCTGCCACACAACACAAAACACACACATAGCACACACAGAGCGAGTGAACCAAAGCTTATGTACAGAGGAGCAAGCTGTGCAGTGTCCAGGCAGGGTGTTAGTTGGTAATCATTAACACAGACTCCCTGTTTGCTTTGCTTCAGTCCTGGTTAAATGTCTGTTAGCTTTTATGTATGTGTGTGTGTGTGTGTTGTCTCACTGCGCTTTATCAGCCTGCGCACTTTATTTACACGCTGGGTCTCTCCATAGACAGACACATGAGCACATACAGTACACACACATTAAACATCTGCTCACGCCCGCGGTTGTGTATCTCCAAGTTAGCCGCAGACTTCCTGTTTTCCAGCAGCTCACAAATGAGTGTGGAAGAAAGATGCTGCAGAGTAGAGAGCGGCTGCCGTTCACATGCTTCATAATTAATCCGTAGACAAAACAAGCAAACACTTGGAAGGTAAATTCAAGGTTTTCCTGAGGAGAGGATTGATTGGATGGGAGATAACCGGTCAAGGAAATGAGTGTGTGGCTGGAAGGGCACACGGGAAGCACGGAGAGGACGAACATACCGCACGACTCTTGCTGTTAGATTCCAGTTTAAACACGTGAAAACAGTTTTTTATAGCCTGCATATGTTAACCTTGCATCTCTGCAGCCTCAATAATCGCAAGTCTCTGGCTAAACTGTAGCTTCACTCAGTCACGTGAAGACCACGTGAACATGTACCACAGTGCTGGCTGCGGCACAAATACCATAATGTTAACAAAGCACACATACTGTGCAGGTACAAAGAAAGTATGACTCTGAATCCAGTCCTGTGGAAAAGCTTTAATGTTTTCTTTTTTTAGTTTTTGTCTGAAATGATGATTTTATCACAAAGTTATTAAAAAGACTAAACCCCGAGGCTGAAGCAGATTTAATTTAAGATATAATGTATAAGTAAGTGTAAGAGAAGTTAAGTCACTCAGCAGTAACTGCAACGATTAATCAATGAATCGATTAGTTGAACTACTAAATGAATCACCAGCTAAGTTGATTAATTGAGGCAAAAAAAAGTCAAAAAGCCTCAGATTTTATGTTCTTAAAAGTGAATATTTTCTGGTTTAATTACTCCTCTGTGACACTGAACTGAATATCTGTCAGTTCTGGATGAAATAAGATATTTGAGGACGTCATTTTGGTCTCTGGAAAAACACTGATTGAAATTTTTCACCATTTTCTGACATTTTATAAACCAAACAACTAATTAATTAATTAATTGAGAAAATAATCCACAGATGAGTCAATATGAAAATAAACATTAATTGCAGCCCTACTAAACAGTGATTTTTTGGTACCCTTCCTTTATAAATCAAGCATAAAAGAAGAAGAGCACAGAGGATAGTAAAAAAAAAGAAGTGCAGTTGTCAAAACCATCACCAGTATTGATTTTGATAATGATGATTCACTGCAGTACGGATAAATAACTGGACTATACCACAATGAAGAGAGGGCACACAGGCTTAAAACGTGGTAGTGCTTAAAAACACACAAAGTATATTTAATAAACTCATGTATAATAACTGTTTTTTTGCCCAATAATTATTAATTAAGGCAGATTCTATTAACACCCAAATGTCCATGACCAACAATGCTGTTAGCACCTGCAGTGTAAATAGCTAATATGGCTTTTTACACATGGCTGTATATTCACGGGGCAATGTCGAAATATGACGTTAACACAAAGCGGTCTATTCAGTTATTCTGCCAGAGCTTATGAACATGGTGTGTAGGGATATCAGTTTTGGTTAATTTTGCTTTTTAAGCCCAACACACATCAATCACTTAATTTTTACGGGAAAAAAAACCACACAAAATTAGGTCTATTCTTGTGGTAGTGCTCCATTGACTCAGTGAGCTTTGACACAAAGCACTATCCATTTAAAGAGGGTGAACATTTAACATTTAGTGGTGACTTGCCTTTTATTTTATATTTTGCTTTGCTTACAGCTGGCCAATCATGTTTACACGCAGAAGCGTGTCTTCAGTCTTCACTGGTTAGCTAACGTTAGCTTTGGTTGCTCTGCACTGCGCACTACTCCGATCGAATCGGAGCAAGCTAGCTGCACTGCCCATTTAGCAATTACCGCTGATAATGCTGTCCCAGTGACAGGACTCTAGTCTCCACCCAGGTCGCTCCAGTGAGCAGTGGCTTTATTTCGAGCCACAAAACTAATTCAGCATTGTTAGCACCACTAGCCATCCTGACACTGCTTAACATAGTTAACAATGCTAAAGGGGATTTGCGGCTAAAAATTGAGCTGCTTACACACCGGTGTGACTTGGAGGGAGACCAGAGGGTGGGCACAATGTTTCCACAGCAACGCAGGATGGTGTTACTGGTGGTGACTGCCGAATAAGCAGCGCCACTAGCTTGCTCCCACCAGCTACACTGGTGAAGAATAGCAAAATTAACCTATAGATCAACATTCGTAACCTGTCAAAAACATTCTCGGCACTTGACAGCGCTAACACTGTGAATTCAGCAGCTTTATACATCCTAAAACTTGAAAATAATAAGTCACCTAAGTGTAAAAACAATGAGCCAACGCTGACTCATGTAGCGCTCGAAAGTCTCCTGTTGGACTTTCCTGTGCTTAACCAATTCATCAAATGTGTCGTACTTCTTCCATGGACTGTTTTGCTCTTGACACTACGTCACCTGACTGTCTCGCAGCACATTTGTGAGTCTTTTCTTATAAATTTACCACTCTGACCTCAGAGAATACCTGAGATTGGCTAGTACTAGCCCTAACCATGACCTCTTTGCCCTGACCCTAACTGCCTCGACCTTGACTGTCAAGCATGACGAGTACTAGCCAATCACATCACACGGTGGGATCCATAATAACACATCATTTACTGTTTTCACCTGGGTGCAAATAGACACTCCGATAAATTAAATCGTATTGTTTCTGAGCGAAAGACTGGCCTTAACGGACAGGTTTGGAGCATAAACATCCTGCCTACAAACAACCTGATTGGACAAACTCTGACCAATGGTAGTAGACCAAATCACGTCTGCATGTCATGCCAATAAAGCCCCATCAAACATCCTCACCTCCATCAAATCCTGTGCTGCTGGCTTCACTCTGTCTCCGTCCAAGTGGTCAAATGAGACCCGACTGCTTGGCAGACTTTTGCTGCCGGTCCACCTTTTGCCTTTGCATCTGCTGCCCCCTCCCTGGGAGCTCCGAGTGCCACATCTGGTAGGGTGTGGGGATAGTGGTGGTTGTTGTGGAGCAGCTCCTTCAGGCAATGCATTAGCATACACTTACTCTGGGAATGCCCTTGACTAGCTGTCTGAAGAATGGGACGTGAGCAGCATCAAATGCACCCGCGGGACCTGAGGAGAGACGGGGGATAGGTGGAGTGAGACAGAAAGAGGGGTGGAGAGGATAAGGAGGAGTAAGTGTGAATGGAGGGCAGTTACAGCTTTAGAAAGGGGAGTCAGGACTGTAATCACATACAGTACAAATGCCTCATTAGCATTATTCATCACCATCTGATGTCACATCGAGCTCTGAGAGGAAATATCGCCTGAAAAGCTCCACGAAACAAAGAAGTTTGTTGATGTTGTGTGTAAGAGTACCTTCAATTGATATTTGTTTTCACGGAGCAGAAGGTGTGAGTGGGTGGGGGAAATGTCAGAAAATAGTGAGCTGAGAGATGGAGGGCATGTGTGCGCTCTGTCTGACAGAGAGGAGAGAGAGAAGTTGGGGGAGGGGGCTGGAGTAGGTGGGCGGGAAGAGAGGAGGCGAGTGTCACGGACAGAGCGAGAGAGAGAGAGAGAAAGAGAGATAGAGGGAAGGAAAGGAATAGGGAGCTGCTGGCTTGCCGGAGCTGTTGACTGGGTGTTCGAGTGTGTGATCGCGAGTGCTTCTTGAGCCGCTGTGTGAAAAAGAAAAAAAAGGGGGAACATTGCTTTTTGAGCCTTTTGTTTTTTTATTTCCTTTTTCTTCTTTCTTCTCAAAGTGCCACATCGAGCTCCCTCGGCGAGAGCAGAACTTGTCTGAAGCCCTTCCTGGGATTGTAAAGAGGACCCAGGGACGACAGCGAGCTGCCAGGTAAGACACAAATACACACAAAACACATGGAGATGGTGATAGCGTGGCTGCACAGTCAAATGGCATGAGATGCTTTGGAATAAATACATGTGTGTGGTGGTTGAAACGGAGGGAGCACGCTGGTTTTGGATGTGTGCACATGTGTGTGAGCAAACATGGCTCGCCGGACGGACACTGTACTGTGATTGTGACTGGAAGAGTCAGGTTGTGTAGAGCAGGAGGAGGAAGATGAGGAGGAGGAGGAGGTGTAGTGTGTTTTTGGCTGCAGCTCATCCAGCATGACAGATGTCAGAGCATGTCAGACCTACAAGGAAACATATGAGTTAACGAATTTAAATCAGATTTTAAAAGACTTTATTTCCCTGTGTCACTTTCTTGTTCCTTCCACCCTCAAATAACGTGGTGTTAAATACTCACTACACATCGGAGTTGACATTTCCACGCAGCTCTGTGTGGCTCGTGCTCTGTACTTTCCTCAAAAGTGGTCACAATATTGTGCGTGAGCAATCCAATTTGTGCGTGTCTACGTTTATACGGCTGGCTGTTGGTGGCTCCACACCTGACGGGATCCATGGCATTAGTGACAGGCTGGGATAAGCGGACTCCCACGGAGGGTTAGGCCGAGCTCCAGATCAACGGCTGCTCCTCAGGCTCAAGCGTGGCAATGGTGTCAGCAGCGTGGTCCGAGGAGACGGTTATTCCCCACAGAAAAGAGGCAACACACGCTGTGTTTAGCAGCTGTGTGTATGGCACGATAGTGTGGCTTACTTTCTTTCTTTGTCATTTAATGAGACGTTCTACTGTAATCGAATCACTGCACAGCCTTCCCTGCTGTTTGTCATTTCCTCTTTGTCATCCCTTATCTCTGCCTCTCTCTCATTATCCCAGATACAACTGAAATGAACTAGTCGATCCCTCTTCCTCCCAGTCTCTCCCTCCATTCATGCGTGCTGACGTACAGTATTAAACAAAGACAGGCAGAGAGGGCCAGAGGCTGAACAAAAGCTCCTCTGTTCTTAATAACATTTGCACTTCTATATTTTTTTTCTTCCCTCATTTAGAGACATGAAAGAGGTGAAGGTTGGTAGGATTGTGGGGCTTCAAATAGCCCTCCTGTCTATTTGATTCCATTGTCTCGGGCTGGAACAAGCCATGAAAGCCAACGCGCGGCTCCAGTCTTTTCAAACGCAAAACTAATTCAGTTGGATTTCAGTTCCATTTTGACTTCATTTTTCCACCACCTTCCAAATCCTTTATTCTCCCCGCAAGGTCCATTAAATCCTATTCACATCCACTGCACCTTTTTTCTTTGCTCCGTGGAAAATGGATTTGTACATCCCATAGTGTTGTCATTTGTGAAAGCATGTTTAATTCTCTTTGAGGACAATTCAGTCTTTTTTCTTGCGGCATTGTCGTGTGATTCGAAAACTATTGTGTGAAGTGTGCTTGTGTGTCCGCGGTGTGTGATGTGTATCCAGCTGTGAGATCTCCCAGTGCATCAATAGTTAATGAGCGTCTCTAGCACCCATTCACGCGGCCCATTCACACTGTGTTTTTGTTTGTCTAACGGCTGCGAAGCCTTGAGTGACACACACTCTGCTGTACTGTACCATTACTGTACAGCACAGCTCAGGCTGAGTTGGTTGATCCAGGCAGTGTGTGTTGACCTTCACGCAACCTTGCAGCATTACAGTGGGTGTTTGGTGAGTTATTAAGGGGTGGTATCATTTAAGAGTAATGACTTGTCTCATAAATCATACAGCAGCCAGCCAGCGAGACGTAGAAGTGATGGCGGGGAGGAGAATTACTCTTCTGACGTTAAATCTGTTGAATTCATGCGTTAAAGATTTGTAAATCTACATGCTTGTCCTGTATGTGGGTGTTGGTGTGTGCATGACCAAATCATTCCATCCGTGGTTACTGTTTTGCTGCCCAGAGCGGCAGGCGGCTCCTTTCGGTCCACTGGATGCAGTCCGCTCTCTCCGTGACTCACTGCCTCATCCACTCTGATTGGCCGGCTTTTCTACTCCGGGGAAAGACAGGACGTAGAGGGGTCGGCCTCTCGTGAGCGGGGATCAGCCGTTCTTTTCACACAACATCCCTACCGGATGCACATTCACAATGCGCCGGGCAGGAAGTTTGGCTAAAAAAGGACAGGAGGTGCTTTTCATGGCCGCATGTCTCTTGTGTCACAGACGCAACTAGCTGCCTGAGACGCTCACATGTGTTCGAGCAAAACAAGTATCACTGAGATCGTTCTCCTCCAGAGATGCAAAGCTCCATCTAGCCCCAACCACGGTCGTGTTTCATATCCATCTAAGAGATGTATTCAGGCCTCCAGCCCCCCCATCCCTTTGTAGATGACGCTGTCACATGTGACAGCTCTGAAGCAAACAGGGCGTGGAGCTGGCTGCCTGCTGAGACTCTGGCTTGTTTGCCTCTTACAGACAGACCCAGCAGAGAAGAGGTCCAAGCTGCTCAACCCAGTAACCCAGCCAGCACAAATCAGATTTTTTTCCTCTCTGTGGGTTTAGCCTCCGTGCGCAGGCCATGCAGCGCTGATTCAGAACCATGGACAGAGCTCCTGTGCAGAGGCGGAGAGGTGGACACGAGCAGGGGAGGGTGAAATTTCAGCACCACCTCTCGTGGACAGCACTAACAGTCCATATCACCAGAGATCAGACGGACACGGAGACGTCAGGCAAACATAACGAGACAGACTTTATGGCCTTGTTTGTAAAGAGTACTCATATAGTGGTTAGATAATACACTGAGGGAACTCTCAGTTTTTATAGTTTGGTTGCAGAAGGCAGTGGAGCTGATGAGCAGGCACAGCAGTGTTTGAATATTTATTAGCTTTAATCTATTTGTGTTTACGAACCAACACTGACTGTCCGTTGAGTCCGCTGGCAGCAGTGCTCAGTACTTAACCAGGTAGCCTGGATAAATAATTACAACAGTTGCTGAAATGGTAAAGCTCACAAACAGGGTGTGTGCTGCTTCACCAGCGTTACATCTTTGTTTGCTCGCAGTCGTCAGTGCTCAAGGTTTACTGTCAGAACTTTGTGTCCTTTTCATACTCGAGAAACAAGCCACATTATTTTAAAAGCTCACATCTGAGTTTGTGAAAGACAGTCAGTCAATGGAGATGTGGCAGAGTGAAAGCCACACAGCCAAGACGACATTGTTCTGTTTTACAAATTGTTGCTTTAAAGAGCTTTTTCACTGTGGATTGGTTTATTGACAACGTTCTAATATATCTTTATAAAAACACAACATATCAGACTTTGTCAGCAGTGGAGCGATAAAGTAATGGACTTCTCTCCATTGTTGTGTCCTGAGACAGAGACAGGTATTCAATATCTAGATATAGATATATTGTAAAAGAAGGAACGTGGAGTAAATCATATAAACAAACAGAGCAGACAGAGTGAAAGCCAAAGAAACCAACTGTCCTACGACACGTCGAGCATTGTACATTTGTATGTTTCATATATATCATCAACATCTCTAAAGTGATGTAGTTGTGATTACATGAGCGGACTCTGTCTTTGGGAGGAGAAGGGAATAGTGGATGGCGTGATACCTCGGCACGACAGCTGCCAAGCTGCTGACCTCTATTCCACACCACTAAACAACAGAACTGAACTTTTTCAGTGAGTTAGTGCTGCATTTCCAGCAGCAATTGTGCCACCAGAAGTGGTGGTTTTTTAGCCAGTTATCACTGTTTCAAGCAGGGATTTGTCCACCCAAAGGGGGTGTTTTTTAACGGGCCATTGTTGCATTTCCAGTGGCGACTGAGTCACCAAAAGTAGAATTTTTTTAGGTGCCTTGTTGGCATTTCCAGCGGCAGTTGTGCCACTTAAAGTGGGTGGTTTTTGGGAAGCCATCTCTGCATTTACAGCAGTGATTTTGCCACCCAAAGTGGGTGTTTTTTTAAGGGGCCATTGTTGCATTTCCAGTAGCGATTGTGTCACCAAAAGTGAGCATTTTTTAGCCAGCTATCACTGTTTCTAGCAAGGATTTGGCTACCCAAAGGGGGTGTTTTTTAACGGGCCATTGTTGCATTTCCAGTGGCGATTGAGCCACTAGACGTAGATTTTTTTTTTTGTGAGCTGTAGCTGTTTCCAGCAGGGATTGTGCCACCAAAAGCAGGTGTTTATAATGGGCCTTTGTTGCATTTCCAGTGGCAATTGTGCCACCAAAAGTAGGTGTTTTTTAGCCAACTATCACTGTTTGTAGAGGGGATTTTGCCATTCAAAGTGGGTGTTTTTTAACATGCCATTGTTGCATTTCCAGCAGCAATGGTGCCACCAAAAGTAGGTGTTTTTTAGCCAACTATCACTATGTCTAGCAGGAACTTAGCAACCCAAAGCAGGTGTTTTTTTAATGGGCCATTGTTGCATTTCCAGCGGGAATTAAGCTGCCAAATATAGAATTTGTTTTAGTGAGCTGTTGCTGTTTCTAGCAGGGAATACGCTACCAAAAGCGGGTGTTTTTTTTGGCTGTTTCCTGCAGCTATAGTACTTTTGTTTGCACAGATGTAGCTAGATTTTTTGCCAAAACATGTTCTTTTTCCCAAGAAATGGGTGCCTGAAATGTAAATATTCAATATATCTGCTACATAATATCCATGATTTGCATTTATTGTGGCCATTTGGTTACATTTAGATGTAAGTGTCTAAGTCAACCTGAGTGGTCACTGAGTTTGCACCGTGTTGTCTTCTTATTTGTGGTCATTTAGTTAGAAAATAATACTTGTAATTAAAAACCTTGGTGTCTAAAACATAGACAGTTAAGAATCAGATGCGCTTGGTTGAAAGCTTGCACACTGGCAGTGTGTATTGGAATTGGAAGCCAACTTTGTGGACTCATTAGTATTTATTTCACTCAGTCTAGGCTCTGACCTTGTCACTACCCTTACACAAGTACAGCAGGTGTATGGGGGAGTGAGGATAATAATTTCCCAACAGTAGCTGTTGTCAGCTGTTAGCGATGTGATTAATCCTCATAGAAAAAGTGGCCATGTTTCAGTAAAATTTGAACCAGTACCCAGTGTAAACTCTATTTCGAGAGAACACCCCATGGGCTCTCCCACTCTAGATTGTTCTCTGGTGATATCACAGATTGGTGTATTGGTTCTCTTGTTGCATTGAGAAAGATCACGACCACAGACCCTGAACTGCTAGTGTAACACTAGTGTACACCCAAGACGAGCACTCTTTCCCATAGCAACACGCTTCATTTCACACTATAAATCATCGTGATTAATCTGCTTTGGTTGTAATAAATGGGATGTATGCAGCAGTTATGGCTTTGTCGATCCATTTTATTGATTTTAATGCATGTCTTTCCACACGTGCGAAGCATTTTAAAATCAAAGCCTCATGATTCAGATTTATAGTATAATTACTCTCGTCAATACAATAACATTTCTACAATAACCAGGACAGCGTGTTCTGCAGCTGCTTCCAAATCGCCCAGTTTCATAAATTAATTAGATGTATCTTACATCCTGTGTGTGATAACAGCTAACACAGTGAGAGGGTGCACAATCAGTGGTGGATATGTGTTATTTCTGTTAGATTAAAGCTCGCTGTAGTCTTGCTCTCTGATCTCTGGTGACGGCGCTCACAGGAAACATTGGACGTGGCCTCTCAGAGCGTCGCCGCTGCATTGATACACTAAGAGAAGCTGGGAAGATAAGAGCCACTTCTCTTCGTGCATTTACCCTCGCACACACACACACATGTCCACACAAATATGCAAACACGGGCTCAGCATGACATTGATTTTGTGCCTCGCTGCATGTCCTCCCAAGTACTGAGAATCTCCAGCCCCCTCCTCCCCCGCAGAAACAATAAAAGCTGCACAAGTCTTGCCCTCGGGCTCCTGTTATCACCAGTGGACACCAAACCACCTGTCAGTCCTCTCTCTGTCTCTCTCGAACCCACATACACATGTCCCCTAATTGAGACAGCTAATAATTAAGCAGGGTCATTTGTATATGTATGCATTAGCATAATTGAATAGGCATGAGTTAAGTGTTCCTCACTGGTGTGTTAATAACACGGGCCGGAAAAAGAGGCATGTGTGGCTGTGTTTGCTCGGCCCAGACGCTGACATGAACTGGGAGTCATCCATCCGTGCAGTCCCCTCCCCTTTGCCCTGCCGCGCTTCTTTTCCCTTGTCAACTGTCAGCGCTATAAAACTAAGGTGTGGTCATTCTTCTCTCCTCTCAGATGTCCTTTCTCTGCAGGATATGAGATGGCCAGAGATAATAAACCGGGGCATGTGTGGCAGCATTCAGACCGCCAGTCACTGCAAGTTAATTTTCTTGTGTCAAACAGACAGAGCTGGAGAGATTTCACATGTGCTCTTCCTTCTGACCTGACCACAGAGGCCACTGCCACCTCTGGAAGGCAGTCGCTTCCTCTTCAAGTCCTCACTCCATCAATAAGCCCTCAGTTTAGCAGAGGAGCCCTGATGTCGGGCAACAGACACGCTGATGGCAGGAGGTGGGGCACATGAAGAGAGAGCTGATATGAATTGTGCTTAAAGGGAAGAAAGGGATGAAGGAGGGAGGTTGGCATTTGGGGATGCAGCGAGGATATGTTTTCCATCTCGGTACGCTGCAGCTGTCGTCCTTGTCACTGCGCTGTGTAAATCAGTGTGCTGTCTGCTGCGATCTGAGCGGAAAAGAAGGGCGACTTTTTATCACTACATCTCTGACTCTACAGAAGGCTGCATATTCACCAGAAACCTCTATTTAAAGAGAGGGACGGGGGCACAGCTGATGGCACCAAGGAAGTGTAAATTGCTTTAGCACAGTGCACAGGTTACTGAAAGGTAAAAGGAAACTTGAGAGTAGCACACCTCAAACATGTTTAATTGTTGCATAGCAACAGCCCACCTGTGTCAGTAGTTAAGGCACAAAGCAAAGCCTTGTTTTATGTTCGACTGAATGTGAACCAGAGGTAATGGAAAGGAAAAAATAAAGATAAGCAGATTGTGTGTCATGATCAGAAAATATTGACATATACACCCGGAGCTCCTGTCATATATTACCCAATCTTTTGCTTTGTGTCACCTGTATTGATGTACGTCAGCTCTAAAACCAGTGATGGAAAAGTTGTAACCCTGTCAGAGCTCAAATTAATGGAAAGACAGTCCTGTAAAGTTCTGGATCGGAACTTTGAAGACTTTGAAATTTGATATAATTAAAGAGCAAATTTAGATTATTATAAGAAAAGAAAAGCATGTACATATCTATTCATAACTGTTATAGCGTGCTCAGTCTTAAATGTAAGAGTTTGTACAGGAATATAAATGCATTACCAAGCCAGCTGGATGCTAGAACTATGTAAACTTTTTTACGGACAACTAGTACTATAAAAGGTTGCATGAACAAGAACATGTCAACAAGTCCTCCAAGCAGTACGACCACATAAGTCGTATGTTCCTACCCTCTAATACGACCCACAGACCAATTCCCAAAATAACGCCCTTATTGGTCATTGGTGTAGAAATTAGCAGAGGACTTTTATTTATGACATAAACTGATGCTGAAAATAAACAAATTGGTTTATATAAAGTGACCAGAATGCAAAAAGTTAAGTGTTTGACACTCCAAATTTTCTGGCGGAGTACCCCAAAACCTCTGTAACCATGGCCTCGCTACAGGTGGATGACAGAGTAGGTCGTATATGAGTGCTACCGGTGGTTAAACGTTTACGTTAAACTACGTGGTAAGGTTTAGGAAACAAAACTCCTTGGTCGGGTTTAGAAAACTGGCCACAGTTTGGCTTAAAATAAGTAACTTTGATATTAACATCATGTGATGTATCTCATGTCACACCATGGGACTTAGTGTAACATAATACTTAATATTGTTGGAATAAAAACGATAACTTTTAGCTTTACACGGGACACAAACACTGCTGTCCCGGATGAAAGTCCTGTGTTTGTTTAACCAATCCACAAAATGTACTTTGTTGCTCTTAATGCTACGTCGCCTGACTTCCTTCTTTGCTCCCGTCATAATTACAACAACAAATCTAAATATGAGTAAAATTTTTTTTTTGTGGAAACGACCTAAAGGTACATATTTTGGAGGAGGATAGTCTTGAACATGTAATTCATGTTAGCCTCGATATGTTAGCCTAGGACAGGGGTAGGTAACTCGCGGCTCCAGGGCTGCGTGCGGCTCTTTAGCCCCTCTCCAGTGGCTCCTTGTGGCTTTTACAGAAAATCATTTGTAAATTAATAACTTTTAATTTATTGGTTTAGGTCTAAAGCGATTCTTACATTCTTCAACTGTAAAACTATGTAGCCTATACACTGATTTAAAAAAAATGTTTTGACATTTCGTGGACTAAAATGTGTGTCATACATGTGGCCTAGCACCTTTTCCACCAAAAACATCCCCAGCGATGGCTACAGTAGTCTTGAGTCTTCCTAGCTAGGCTAGCTGTGGAGTCCAAATCCAAAAAGGGCAAAGTCTCAGGCGAAAATAGAGAGTTTAATAGTGCATGTCACACTGCAAGGTTAAAGTACCAAATCATCAAAAATAGTCGGCTGCAGAGGAGCCACCATGTGCCTATACATATCAATGAATGCTCATTTGGATCTATTAGTAATGTTGATAGGCTAAATTTGATGTCAAAGGTTGTGTTGCCTTTATTTTGAGGCTCAAATATGTTTTCTATTTCGGCCACAAATGGCTCTTTTGATAGTGAGGCATTTTTGACAGTGCACTAAATTACCGATGGCATAAGATACCGAATTACCAGACACACAAAGTAAAATCCATTGATATAAAAGAGCACTGACCCTGTCCCACCAGGTTCCTGTTCTTGTGTCCAGCATGTCTGTCGACTGACCTTCCTTCTTGGTTGAGGAAAACCAATTTTAGACTTAACCCACCTCCTCTTCTGCTGGTTACTGTTGATCAAAGTCTTTGATTTTCACACTGCCATCCAATAAAACAACAAGGGCAAAACACTGTCTTTGTATTTGTGCTCACACTGCAAGTGTTTCTGAAAAATTGGATTTCCAGCAGCCCTCTTTTTCTGTTTACCAGGGTCAGTGGTGTCAACCTCTCTCTGTAACCTTCCAGTCAATCCCAGTTTACTGCAATTAAAGGATCCATCATGTTAAAAGGCTGCCACAGGAAGGAAAAAGCCGGAAGGTTATCTTCAAATCAGGCATTTTCTCCAAACTCTGTCCTTTGATGCACCGACATGCCCTGAAGGAGGGCAGGCTGTGGTAAATGGAGGGTAATCACTGATCTTAGATGTCCACTCGGGAGTATATTATCAGATAACCCATGGAGGAGGTCCACTATGGGTGAAACAGATCCCATTACAGATGTGGCTTACAGTTGGAGTGCATGGACATGTACACACCCGCCAAATGAACCCGGCATTCATGTGCAAAGTTGTGATTCATGTCGTCATGATTGCAAGGCTCAGAGCTTTTCGAGTTCCTTCCTCCTCCCGCTGAGTGCAGAGAGGAAGTACAGAGAGGCAAGCGGGTCATGCAAAGGGCTTCTGCGTGAGTGTAAAGTCACTTTTTCCCTGCATTCGTTTGGTGAGGACTTGCACAAAAGCCAGGTTTGAAAAGCCGGGCAAAATGCAATCAGTGCCTTTGCATTTCCTTCCCCTCCTATTCCCAAAACACAAGCACATTGTGATGAATGTCAGTGAGCCAGGATGAAGGCAGCAGAGACACGGAAAGTGGAAATGTTTAGGCAGTACAATAACACTTTCTTTTCACTTTCTCCTTCCTCTATTTCTTTATCTCTTGCTCTCTAACATCTCACATCACCTGCTCTCAGATCAAGTTGGAGGTGTGTGTGTTGGGGGGGGAGATAAAGCAATGTGTGAGATCACTGTGATTAACGGCAGCACATTGAGCTCATGCATTATTCATCCGTCGTCACCTTCTCCCACTACCAAAAGTCGTGACTGAATTTTTTTTGGGAGGAGAAAGTGTTGTTGCTGGAAATTGAAGCCAAATGAGCAAAATCCGCTCTTCCACATTTGAGTCTATAACCTGAGACCACCTTGGTGTGAGAACCAGTGACAGTATATATTACACAGCCTCGATCGTCTCTCAATAGGCTGCTTGCTTGTTAGAGCAATGACTGATGATACAGTACAGTGTATGTATCATGACGCAGGGATTTCAATACTGAAAGTAAGGCTACAGATTGTGATTATTTTAATTGCGGTTTTCAGTGTCGGTTAATTTTACTTCCAACACGACACCCATTAACAGGTAACTCAGTGAGCTTTAGCGCTACATTTCAAAGTGCTATCCATTTAGAAGAGATGAATTTTAATGTTTTAAGTTGTTAATGACTTGCCTTTCATTTTATTTTCTGTTGGCTTTGCTGACAGAAAGACATTAACATGCAGAGAAATGGCCACAGCCCACCCTCAAGTCTCACTGGTTAGCTAGCCACGAGCTAGCACTTTGCATTTGCCAGGCAGGGGCTAGCTAGTGGCACCATTTATTCGGTGACCAACGCAGTTCCAACTGATTGGTGGCGGGGATGGCAACCGTCCAGTCTCCCACCAGGTCACCCTGGTGAGTAAGCAACTTATTTTTGAGCTGTAAGACCCCTTTAGCATTGTTAGCTTTGTTAGCACCACTAGCCGTGCTGACGCTGCTAACAGGAGTTTTGCGACTCACAATTAAGCCGCTTCCTCATTGGGGTAGCCTGGGGGAAGAAAAAAGAGTGGGTACAACGTTAAAGTAGTACAGGAAATACTTTTTCCGTAACCTGATATGAAGTGTGCGCTGCACATGTGAGCATTTTTGATGATCGTTTTGAGCCATGACTCCTTCTATTCTGGCTCCCAATAACACAACAAGACCACATTTTAAGACTCCTATGTAGCCTACAGCCCTGTGGAGGAGATTCGTGTTTTGTCTCTAGCTAATGAAACAACGCCAAAGGGTCCAAATGAAGCGATGGCGGAGGGTAGCTAACCAGTGTAGCATGAATACCTAGAAGAGTAGCAAAATGTACCTATACATGGAGGTGCATAACCAGGCAAAAATATTCTTAAGCGTTGACATCCTTAATCTAATTTTAAGAACACTGTCAATGCTAGCGTTGCGCCCTTTATGACTCGTCCTGTTTCATAGGCCCATGTTATTTGTGTTTACCCTTGTTATATGTTGTTAAGTTGACGTGAGAGAGTCAAATGACTGAAGATAGATTACAACAGCTGAATGATTTGTGGTCCGGAGGTAAAACACAACACAATATGAAGCATTGCCATGCATCTTTTTCTGTAAGCTATTAATTTAAAGACAATACAGTGTTATTGAGAACCGACTGTCATGATACTCAAGTGTACTGAGGTTATCTTACATTCCTACTGCTTGTAAAAGGGAAGTAAAGATCCTAGAAAGTTTGTTGGCAAAGTTTAGGAAGGCTGTGTTAATAAGGTTTCTCTTTCAGAGCAGCACAACTCATGGAATTATAAATCTTTATTAAAGCGTATCCTCCCCACAGTGTAGCTCCAGCCTTCCTCTCTTCCTCTGTCTCTTCTCACCACACCCAGCCCTGCCTCTCTTCCCCTTTTTGTACCATTACTGTCAGTATAAATAACCTCTCCTGCTCCTGATATGATAAACCCCCAGGAGAAACAAATTACCCAGGATGCACAGGGAGTTCACGCAGAGAACGAGCTGCTGGATTATGGTGGCTTGAGTTTGACATTCACTGAATATCTCTGTGCTAATTTGCAGTTTCCACCAGTAGTCAGAGCCTGGTCAGAGTTCAGCCTCTGGAGTTAAATGTCTTTAGGGAGTGAGTGCAGGGGCAGAGATACTGTTTTACTTCTTTTAGAGGGTAAATCTCACTAATAAGTTGGTTACTGTCAGCAATGTCAGACTGGTATTTCGAATTTTGGGGTATTTTGCATTTTGTTGCATATCATTTAAAAGAAGAAACCTATCTGTTCACTCCTGCACTGCAATGAATGTTGGTACAACTACATCTTTATTTACCTGCTTCAGTTATATATAATATTTTAACACATAGATCCTGATCATTCTTTACATCGGTCCTCTTATGTACGCTCACTCAAGTTTAATTTAGTGCTGAAATATTTGAACTGGGACTAAATCAGTCTGAAACATTTGCTGCCTCGGGCTTCTCAAATGTGAACATTTCCTGCTTTTTTCTGTTTTATTTCATTTTAAATTGAATATTATTGAGTTTCTAGGTTGTACAAAAAGCATTCAAAGGTGTCACCTTGAGCTCTGGGAAAATATGATTTTACACTATTTTTCTGACATTTTAAGGACTGAATGACTACTAGATGACAGTCAAGGCTGATTTATAGCTGTGCGTCAGATCTACGCAGTTGTCTACGCAAGGAGCTCACACTATAGTGAGCTTTTATATTTGTGATGTGGTGTGTCTGTGTCACTCTGCAGTCACACCTCCAAAATGCTGAATGGTGGTGGGGTTTTCATGCCACTGTGTTGAGTTTCTGGGAAGTGTAGTAAAGTAGATTTGACTCAACTGAGACACCTAAACATACAAGTACAAAGTTCTGCTCCTTTATAACTCAGTTATCTATTGCCAGGCACGCTTTATCCACATATACAGCATCCTAGCATTATCAGCTTAAGCCTATGACGTTGTAAATTAGCCTCACAGCTAGCGGACTTTTCCTGTACTTATATGAAGCCAGGGATATTAACAGAAAACATGTGACAATGATCCCATCCAATCCCATTATAACTCACAAGGTTCACTGGCAAAACATTGTCTGATAGTAGACATGTTTTCCCCACATATTCAACATGCTAACATTATTAGCATAAGCCTATGGCATTGTGTTGCATAAATTAGCCTCGCAGCTAGCAGACTTTTCCTCTACTCATATTAAGCTAGGAACAACAACAACAAAAAACAGTTGACAAAAGTACAAAATTCTGCTCCAGTACATCACACAAGGTTCACTGACAAAACAATTGTCAAATTTTAAACACGTTTTCTCACATGTACACCATGCTAACATTATTAGCATAAGCCTATGGCATTGTATTGCATAAAGTAGCCTTGCAGCTAGCGTATTTTTTTTCTCTACTCATGTAAAGCCAGGAACAACAGCAAAAAACATTTCATAAAAGTATAAAATTCTGCTCCAGTATAACAAGGTTCACGACAAAACATTTGTCTAATACTAGACATGTTTTCCCCATATATACAACATACGCACATCATTAGTATAGCCTATGGCATTTTATTGCATAAATTAGCCTCACAGCTAGCAGACTTTTTCTCTACTTATATGAAGCAGTAAAAAAACATGTGACAAAAGCACAAAATTCTGCTCCATTATAACTGACAAGGTTCACATATAAAACAACTGACTAATACTGGACACATTTTCCCCATATAGACAACATGCTAACATTATCAACATCAGCCTTTGACATTTAACATTGCATAAATTAGCTTAGCAGCTAGCAGACTTTTCTTCTACTCATATAAAACCAGGAACAACAGCATAAAAACATTTAACAAAAGTACAAATGCTCCTCCCTTATAACTCAGACACATTTCCCTCATATATAAAACATGCTAATGTTAATAGCATAAGTCTGTGGCTTTGTATTGCATAAATTAGCCTAAGGGCAAGTGGACTTTTCCTTTACTCATATAAAGCCGGTATAAATCACACACAAGGCTTCAAATGCTATTTTGTAGGGGCTTTATGGTTTCTTATCTGTGATATAGCATTTTGATCAATTCTGTACACACGACATCTATTTAACCTCCGTCCGTCCGTCTTGGAGGAGGGACCCCTCCTCAGGTTTCTACCATTTTTTCCCCATAAGAGAGTCTTTTGGGGGGAGTTTTTCCGTATCTGCTCTGAGGTTTCAAGAGGGACAGAGGGATGTTGTATGTTGTAAAGCCCTCTGAGGCAAATTGTGATTTGTGATATTGGATTTTATAAATAAAACTGACTTGAATTGAATGGAATAAAAGTAAATAAAAGCTTTGTTTCCACTGAGGGAAATGGTTTTCAGTTAAAAATAAACAGGACGTCTGCTTCGCCATGATGCGTGGTTACATTTCTGGAGAGGTGCAGATGTACGGCGTTGATTCAACGGAAGTATAAAGCGGGCTTAATCTGTCATCAGGATGAACATGGGTGCCACAGTTTATTCGGCTCTCACATACACATTCCTGCTGCCAGAAATATTCACTACAACACCAGAAGTGTATAAATGTACAAATACAAATGTAATTTACTCTTGTTTGAGTAAAAATCAAAGAGCCCAGCTGTTGGAGGAAACTACCGAGCCTTTTTCTAAATGACAGTGTGTCTTTGTAGCCTGTTTTGAAAGACATCATCTGGAGGAAAGAATAAGATTGAGGCTGGGAGTATTTAGAGGTGGGCTAACACATTTTTGGCTTTGGTCTTTTGGGATTTGTCAACGCTTAGAAACACATTGCTGGCCTTAACTCTAAAGAATATTGTTATTGTATTGCTTCTATTTCTGTAACGTCTTTCATCACTGTCCCATAAATCGTTATTATTTCCAATGTCCGAAAGGTGTCAGTCCAGCAGACAGAAATTGCCTCAAGGTACTGCATACTGATTAACATGTAATTACATCTTGAAATGTGTTTGGCAAACAATCACTGGAACTGTTCATATATCATAAGTGACAAAAATTAATACAACAAAGACGCTGACAGGAACAAAAAAAGGTGGAAGGGGTCAGTGTTTACAACACCTCTGTAATTGGAAACAAAATGTGATGTCAGTCACGTTACCCTCTCCGTGTTTCCTCCGCCTGGACGAGAAAGTGTTGATGGTGCTGCAGCTGAAGGTTTAAGAGCTTTTAGTGAGCTGAATTACGCCCTCGAGGCACTTTCCCCCTCCTGAATGCACCAGTCAGATCAGTGACAGTGTCTAACCTCAGGTTCTCTCCTGCGCACGTCTCTTACCCCACCTGCCTTTCCCCCCTTTAGTCCATCAATCAATCCAGCCCGCATCACGCTCTAGTAAGCTTGACTGGCACTAAGGAGGGAATCTAACCTTAGAGCGCAGTGTGTGGTGCCCGCCAGTTCATATACATATATATCCATTTCCTTTCATGTGTCGCTACAAAAGGAATGTAGCTTAAAATGGCAGCGTCACACGCCTGTACTGAAACGCTGCATGATAGCAGCTCTGTGATTCTCGGATTTATCTCTTCCTACGATGTGCTTTTACCATCTCCTTCACAAGGCCACGGGGGCCAGTCAAGGACCTTCCTTGTCAGGTCATTCGGCTCTTAAATTGCCTGGCTCCTCTGTGCTTTTAATGCTCACCAGGCACCCCTGTATTGATTCGCTGCATTGATCCCATTCAACCGGGCCTATCTGTTTGTCCCCGAGCATCCAGAAATTGTCCTATCATGTCTGCGTGCACATTATTATACCACGCACACAGTATCTGAGCTGCATCCTCTTTTGTGTCAGCATGATGAGTGGTGACAGCGCTCCGAGTCATGTCTTTTGTTGTGTGCACAGGCATATTGTGAGTTGTTGTGTTTACCAGAGCGAGTTGGGAGCTGTTTGTGGCCCAGAGGCAGCGCTGCGCAGGCGGGTGGGTGTCAAGGGTTCAGGGTCGACCCCGAGTTGAGTATCGCGCTGCACCGAATGACCAACTGGGACATTCAGTGCCCCGCTAATGATTAAATGCATCATGCTGTTATTATCTCTGTCAGTGTCATGTGTGCTTTACCAATTTCTGCTCGCCGCTGATGGATGACAAGGCAATAATGGACGGCTGCGTCCATAACTGATGTTTTTTTAACCCAGGTGGTAATTAAAAATTCTGATAACACAGTGTGGAAATCCAAACTGGATCATTTTCAGGCATAGTCTGTTCATTTCAATTTATAAATCAGGAAAGTCTTGAGCGGGTAATGAACAGGATGGCCATCCACAGTCATAAAGTGGTATAAATTGGAGCAGCGACAGGCTCTAATTAAGTCTCAAGCCACAGCGGATTAATATTACACCTGTTTTGTCAAGGAAATGCAGGAAGGCAAGGACAGAAAGAGAGAGTAGATGACGCACGTTAGGAAGAAGACAAAGGGAGAGACGGAGAGGTGTGAAACAAAGTTTTCACTCGTCAGGAGGGGTGGTAATAAGAGAAGCTTTTTGCAGCATGAGCTCGCAGATGGCCGTCCTCTCCTGGTGTGGCCAGGACACTCCGGCTTCATTTATCTCCTCTTCACAGCATTGTTTGTTTCTATCTTTCTGGACGACTCTCGCAGAGAGATGAGAAAGTCCATCAGACTTTGGAGGATTTATCTGCCTGAGCAGTATACTCTGATCATACTGCGGCTGAATGTTTCTTCTTCTTTCACTGCTAAGTCAGATAAGATTCTTTCAAAACTTCTGATGTCTTGTTTTTGAGAATTTACAAATATCTGACATTTTCTCCTGCTGTTTTCCATCTCTGGACATTTGTTTCAAACTGCTATCACAACATGAATGAATATATGAAAAATACATACAAAATCACTTGTAAAATATTGAAACTGATGTTCATTACAATGGATTATGTTCCAGCTACGGCTGCAACTAACAGTTATTATAACCCATCTAGTAAAGTAAGGCAAGCAAAAAATATAAAATGCAAGTCTCCTTCAAAACAGTCCAAGGCACACTGTAGGGTGTGTGCAAAAATTAAAATAACTTTATTCTACATGGCAATTTGGATTAAAAGACCAACGTGTTATGACTCACGGGTCTTCATCAAACCCTACAAAGACAAACCTCACAGTGTGCCGTGGATTGATTGAGAGTATACTTAACTCATGCAATGAGCCCTTAACAAGATGAAATAAAGACACTACACTTGAAGTATCCATAGAGCACCTGTATGTCACTACTACTACTAAGACCCAGCTGTGCTCCTGTCTTCACTTATATCACCCATTTGCCATAAAAATGAGAAAAATGTTGGTACTGTACATTTTTGCAAATCGTACATACGTTACATTTGCTTGTAATTATGTAGTGGATACACTGACAACCTTGCGGTCAACGTGTGGTTAGGTTTAGGCACATAAGAGGTCATGTTTTGGATTAAATAATCCAGTTTGGGGGGCACATTCCTTGATGAAAACACAGCAGTGTCTCGGTAAAAAAACAACAACTTTTCATAGTACTATTCCCCTGGAAAAACATTGCAGGGTCACTACAAAACACCCACATTTGTTGACCGAAGAGCCGCTGGAAACACAGCGATGGGTTGTTACACAACACCACTTCGGTATCTTAAGAGCCAATGGAAAAGGAGCGACGACTCTCTACAAAACACCCATGTTTAGTGACTAAAAAGCTGCTAGAAAAACATTGCACAGTCACTACAAAACACCCACATTTGTTGACTGAAGAGCCGCTGGAAACACAGCAATGGGTTGTTACACAACACCACTTAGGTATATTAAGAGACAATGGAAAAGGAGCGACGACTCTCTACAAAACACCCATGTTGTGACTAAAAAGCTGCTAGAAAAACATTGCACAGTCACTACAAAACACCCACATTTGTTGACTGAAGAGCCGCTGGAAACACAGCAACGGGTTGTTACACAACACCACTTTAGTGCTTTAAGAGCTACTTGAAAAAGAGCGATGAGTCTCTACAAAACAGTCACGTTTGGTGGCTGAAAAGCTGCTGCAAACACAGGGATGACTCATTAAATCACAACTGGTTTTGTCTGTTAGTCTCAAATAGTGGTCTGCAGCTTGGCAGGCATCTCATCAAGGTGATACGCCATCCACCATCCCCTGATGATACACATGAAACATGTTTTGTTGGCAGAAATGTTCAGTGGCAACATATTTTCTGGGACGGGGCTTGTTATCTTCGGATTATTTTCTCGATTCAGTTTTAGTCTGAAAATGTTGAAAAAAGGTTAGAAATGTTTTGAAAAATGTCAAATAAGACTAAGAAAACCAGAAAATATCCACATTTTAGAGGTTAGAACAAGTGATTTTTGGCATTTTCACTTTATGATTAATTTATTATCCAATAGTTTCTGTCAATCTGCTCATCAGTTAATTGACTCATTGTGTCAGCTCTGTTTGAAACTTACAAAACCTTCAGTAAATAATTTTTTGTTGTAAAATTTTGCTTGAAATTTCTATCAATTTGGACACAAGCTTCATGAGAGGCGATAAATGATACCAAATGATCGCCCAGCTCTACAGTGTCTATATCTATAAGTCATCAGTCCTTTGTGATGAGGCAGTAACAAATAGACATTTAATAAAATGGGTTAAAACATGCTTTTGTTGTGGCATGCATGTATCATCTCACCCATGCTGTGTCTGCAGCTGTCTATATCATCTCTAATGTGGCCAAAATTGTAAGCAGACTCTTCCTGTTCTGTGTATTACGAAACATGTGGCTCCAATTGGTGACAAGAGCTTGAAAAAGGTACCACTAACATGAATCAGTTTGGAGTCTGTCCTGCAGTATGTCCTCAGTGCGACAGCTGTTACAGCCTGTTCTTTCCCAAATGTTCCAAAGACATTAATAGGCATAGTGCAACACACACACACACCAAAAAATGATCAGAAAATGTCTGGCAAGCTGTTACTTCCACCTCCAGGCTGCTAGAAAGAGAAGAGAGTTTAAATTGTATCAACATTTTTTTAATAGGAATTTACTTAAGGTGTGTTAATGAGTACAATTTATTTATTTTAAGGACCTGAGCTCATTTAAAATTGAGATGAATTTATCTTAAACAATCTGTAGATAAATACAGGAAATGACATCAAGCCACTCAGTTTCTTTAGAAATTGTATTCATTCCATGACACCATTCGATCAGCCTTTGTGTATTAGTAGCAGCTGTACCTTTATTGTGGTGTATTTGATGCTTTGTGTAAAGGTATGCACTGATTATGAGAGTGTATGTGACAGAGCCGTGTGTCTACAAAGACCAGGTTGTCATCCTACCACACATGCAGGCGATGAAATCAAAATACGGCCCGCTGCTGGAGAATGTGCCTAACAAGAGAGAAGGAATTTGTCACATCTTTATTTTAAGGGAGCTGAATTTTCACACTAATTCCCAATGTTCTAGGATGTGTAAGGGATGGCTTAACACCACGCACCATCCTTGGGTTTCCATGACGACTGTGATCCCTGTATGATAATCGGATTCCCACTATAGCTGTGAAAACTCTCATTCCTGCCTGATCCAAGAAGAAATTATAACATGAAACGGCAGCGAGGAATTCGACTGCGTGACGAGAGACAGCCGAGTGAAGAGACGCTTTGTAGCTGAGCCAGCCCGCAGGGTCGGACCTCGGTGAAGTCTATTCATGACTACGGCAGCAAAGGTAGATCACAGGGGCTATGGTATGGTGGTGAAGCTAAGCCATTTACCAAGCAGGAGTGATGGAGGAGGTATTAGCGGCCGTGGCTGAACAATCCATTTTGTTTTTAACATGTGCACTTTGGTATTAGAAGAAGAAGAGCATTAAGAGTAAAAAAAAAGGGAGAGCATTATTGACTTGCCTGCTTTTCACATTCACAGTGGAGGACGGAGAAGCACTTGAAGCCATTTGTTGTGTGGTTTTGTGTGGAGTGCGTGCATTTCTGGCTTACTCACAGATAATCTATTTGCTCCTCTTTTTTTATTTTCAGTTATTTAACAAGCTTCAAGTCCCTGTAAGATTTATAAGGCTGACACCTTATTGTCGGTTGGTCGATTGGTCGGTTGATATGCTCTTGTCCGACCAAATTCTTATTGATTGGACAGTTGCTGATGTTAGTTTAACAAGGCAGTGACACCAGTAAAGCATGTTATTCCCAGCTGAAAATACCAGCGCTATGTTCACTGTCCGCACTTACAGAGTGCACATATTTCAGCGAGTAAGTGCTGTTCCGATTCATTACTCTATGGCGCACTTACCGGATGTTATGATCACAACTACGGCTGCGACTCGTCAGTGACGTCACCCGCCAACAAACTGGAACAGGTACAGGTACACTTCTTTTTCGCCGCAATCGTAATGTGAACGCCCTCTGTACCCAAAGTGGGTACGGTAAGTACAGAAAGTATGGGTACTGGAACAGACGGCAGGTGCTCTCCTGGAAATGGCCAGCTGGGAGCACCAGAGCGCTTTGGACTTTGGACGCTTTCTCGTGACGAGACGAAACCGCTTTAGAAAGTTTCAAAGAAAAGTTGCAGCGGTGTGAACTGACTCAAGCCGGCTGATGGTGTCACCTGCAACTCAGCCGGTCAAATTGCAGGTGGCTAGTTTTAGAAGATAAGGCCGGTCACTTGGTTCAACAGCCAATCAGCTTGTAGTGAAGTTTGCTGGTCAAGTCAAAATGACCACAGACGGCATATTGACAGCATAGTCGCTTGCTGCTGCAGTTGCTCCATCCCCGCTGAGCCCTCAGTTTCTGTCATCACATATGCCGGTGTCGGATGGTGGGTCGCTGCTGCTGCTTGATTAATTGGTGCTGCATACTTATATTATTGCGGCGTATTTATTATGAATACAGTCCGTCTGATACTGCTACAAATGCAGCTGTAGCCAGTGTCTCACTATCACTACCCTCGTTCATATTTTAAGAAGCTACAGATTATATGTAGCCACAAATCCTGTGGTTGGTCCGTTTTGCTTTTACGTTGATGACCCACCTTTTTAGTTGAACTTGGACTTGTGTAGTCTGAGTCTGAGTTTGGTTGACAGCTTTTATAGCAGCCTAAATGAGACAAACTAAATGAGAAAACATACCAGACTTATTTTGAATCAAAGCAGACGGTTTTAAAGCACCCTAAAAATCTTTCTCAAGACCGATCTTGCCCCAAAAAATAATCCTAAAAACAGTGTTATGACGGTAAATACAACTCAGACAATTTAAAAAGGGCGAGAAGTTAGTTTTGCATTTACATTGTTATTCAGAAGATCAGTAAGTAACTGACATCTGCTTCTATTCTGCCATTTTAATTGCATCCTTTTGTTTCCAGACACTGTAACACAAAAGCCGAGAGAGGAAAGGCTTGACTGCATAAATTCTTTTCACTGGCACAGTCTTAGCCTTTCACATTTATCTCCAGCTCAGAATATGACAACTATAGATCCCCTCTCCTTTGCACAAGACAAATGACCTTATTACCACAGAGGACCATTCAAAATAGGATCATGTCAGGCATGGCAAACCGCCGCTGAGAAAACACAGACCTGCTCTGTGAGCCGAGCACTGTTTCTCAGGGAAAACCATCAAAAGCACATTTTACAGAGCAAACGAGTCATAGAGCTTGTTTTGGGCTTTTAACACATCAGGAGGCTCATCCAGAGCCACTGGTGGACGAGCGGCAGTGTCAGCCTCTGTTAATTTAATACTGTCCAGACGTTTGTTAAAGAGCACCTTCCACTGACACTGATGTGCTGCTGAGGACACGTTTGTTTTAAAAGGAAGTTTTTCTGTGTACTGAGGGAGATGTGCCTGGAGGGCAGCTCAGCTTCCTCTGGTTTACAGTGTGAGTTTGTGTGTCTGGGCTCCCCCCCGTGTTGTCACAGCACTAAGGGGGCAAGACAGATAGCCCGGGCACACAATGTTCTCCCCTGTGGGAAATTAGCGTCCGCATGCATAATTACAGGAAAGCATAGATAGCATGCTCAGGATTCATTTTCCTCGGCTATGCAAATAAAGACCTGAGGCGCTCTACGTTATCTACAGCAAAGGTTCTCAAAGTTTTCAGCCCACGACCCCCAAAATAATGATGCCAGAGACTCACGGCCCCCCCACTATCCCCAGAGGCTGAGCAGCCTCACACAAAAGAACAACAGCCTAACAACAGTAAACTTTGTATTTTATGCTGCACGATGAACTCTCTTCTGGTGCGGGACTCTCTGCTTGGTCTTTAACTAATGTTTTGTCTGCTAGCAAAAATACGACACATGCACAATATACATTGTGGGGCTGTAAATTAGCTTGCAGCTGTCGCCTGTTGCTAATCTGTCTTAATCCCCTCAGATGTCATATGAAGAGAAACATAAATTAGTCACATTAGAATTATACGTTATAGTATTTTATTATGCCTCTACGCAGCAGCCATGGCCAGAGACATTATGTTTTTGCATTGGTTGTCCCTCCCGTTCTCATGAATGCAATATTTCAAGAACCCTTGTGGGAATTTCTTCAAATTTGGCACAAACCTCAACATGAATTCAAGAATGAACGTGATTTTGGTGGTGAAAATTGAAAGGTCAAGTTCACTTTCACCTTAAGTCTGTCCCATTCTTGTGAGCTTGATATCTCAAGAACACCTTAAAGGAGTTTCTTCAAATTTGGCACAAAGGTCCACCTGAACTCAAGGATGAACGTGATTTTGGTGGTTAAAATTAAATGGTCAGTGTCGCTGTGACGTCATGTCCGTCCCACTCTTGTGAACTTGATATCTCAAGAACACCTTATAGGAGTTTCTTCAAATTTGGCACAAACGTCCACTTGAACTCAAGAATGAACATGATTTTGGTGGTCAAACTTAAAAGGTCAAAGTTGCTTTGACCTCATATTTCAAGGATAAATGTGATTTTGGTTGTCAAAATTAAAGGGTCAAAGTCACTTCCATTCTTTTGAACACAATATCTTAGGAAGACGTTTAAGGAGTTTCTTCAAATTTGGCACAAACGTCCACCTGAACTCAAGAATGAATGTGATTTTTGAGGTCAAAATGGACAGGTAAAGATCGCTTTGACTGTTTATCTGACCCATTCTTGTGAACATGATATCTCAGGAACACCTTGAAGGAGTTTCTTCAAATTTGGCACAAACGTCCACTTGGACTCAATGATGAGCTGATCAGATTTTGGTGGTCATAAACACTGTGACCTCACAAAACACATCATTGACCATAACTCAAGGGTTCAAATGGTAATTGTGACAAAATTTTACACCAGTGTCTAACAGGGTAAAATGGTGAAGTGATGACATTTTATATTTGCTGGCCATTATTCAGCGTCATAGCTCAGGAACAGAAGGGGAGACATTTGCTGACACTAATCTTAGGTGTCCATCTTGAAACTGTGGTGATTGTGTAGATCTTCTGTTCTCTGGTTCAAGATGTGTGTGAAGCATCCAAGTTTTAGAATATGTGGCTTCTTTGCAGTGACATCCATATCTGAAGCATTGCCATTTGTCATATGAGTCAAGACAGACATGGATGTAAACTAGAACTTGACTGGTTGGCTGAAGCTTAAAAGTGAGGCAGTAATTCTAGTTTATAGCTATATGTCATACACAATTATGTTCAAAAGATTCATTCAAATTAGTTGAAAAAATGATTTCACATATTCTGGAAGTCATACGGTGACCTCCCCACCGATCTCTGGCAATCCCTGCGGGGGTCACGACCCTCACTTTGAGAACCCCCAATCACTAAAACTTGCCCTGTTTATTAATTCATGTTTGCAGATGTGTGTGAGCGCCAGTGTCCGACACTGTGAAACATTGCGAGGATCTAAACTGTTTGCTCGGAGGTGAAGCCGCCTGCTTCTGTTAACAATCAATCTTAACCAATTTAAGGGGAAGTTGGCGTCATGTTGACCTCGCTGCTCCAAAGGTCACAGCTGTTACAGTCCTTTTTAAAAAGTGGAGCTCATTGATTTGGGTCTGGACAGATCTGATGAGAACCGCAGGGGCTAATGAGCCCCAGTATACATCAGTGTCCAATCACAAACCATCAAGCCTGATTCATAATGGCAGACCTTAATAGCATGACTGATAGGCTAATAGACCAATCATATTTGCGTCAGTCATCCAAAATAGGCTTGCTCTTTACACTGGATTCAATTGATTTGCATAGAGATCACTGGTTGTACACAGTTGCTCAGTTTGTTTGCTGAAGTGAAAGAAATTTCCACAAAGAAAACAGAATATTTTTAGTTTCACTAAGTAAAGTTTAAGAAGAATACATTTATTAAAGTAAATGTCAAAATGATTTGCAATAGAGAAAATAATTGGTAAATGAATAAATGTGAGGAGTCACAAGATGATAAACAAGATAGGTAAGGACAAGGACGAACTTATGTCTGTTACACAAGTTCTGTAAAACATATTAAAATATGTGGCTAATTGTCACGTCATTGTAGATGCAACAACTGAAAATGCCCGCCCACCTCCCACGCCTTCGAAGCTTTGAGTAACCACGAATATTTCTCAGCAAAGCTTTGATGCCCCAAAACTATTTGGGACAGTCCTAGTAGCGACTATGTCACAACAAAGGTAAAATGAATTGATTAAGAAGATCCCTGATGCATCTACATTTAAACTACTAGCCTCTACTAGCTTAACAAATGTAACATGTAACATTATTATTTTTCCTACTCACTGTTGGTTTAAGTCTCTGTATCTCCCAACAGAACAGTTTGGTTGAATTTCAGCCTGCGGGAACGTTTTTTCAGCCGAACATTGTTAAAACAAAGCAGCTAATGTTGCTGTAGTGAGAGGTTAGCGGAGCGAGATGCTCGTCCAGGCAGCTACAGTATGTTTGAACTCGTAACCGCATTGCTTACGTATGGCATGTTCTTTGTCTGTTGACCTGTATTTTCTCCAAAATCCAAAATATTTCTTGGCTGCTTGCTGTCTGCCTGTTTGATGGACTTTCAAAATAAAAGCGCATGCTAAAGACAATGATAGATCGATGTTTTCATTTTGCATCGATGAAACTGGATCGTTGATCATTGAATCGATATATCGATAGAGGTCAGTGGGTTGTCACATCCCTATGTGAAACATGGGTAAGCGTTTCAATATTTGAGGACGCAGATCTTTCAACACCCAGGCTTTAAACAATCCTTGAGGATCTTTTTTTTTTTACAAAGGGTTGTTGTTAGGATAAAGAGGGTTCTTAATGAAACATTTAGTCTTACAAAAAAAACCTTCTTTTAAATGAGGGGTTTTCAGAACTAAACGGTTCTGGGTAAAACCTCAGCCCATAAGGAAGAACCGGTTTGTAACCTCTATTTGTAAGAGTGTAGGGAAACACTTTGTCAGCATCATCTTCAGAAGCCTTCACATCATTTCTTGTGAAGCTCACATCAAGAAGGAGCCACATGCCTTCCCTTTAAAACGGGTGACAGAGCATCACTCATTTAAATTCCTCCTCTCTCTCTCGGTGGAGCCATAGCTCCACTTTAAAGAAATAAATAAATAAAAAAAGAGAGAGAGTAAACCCTCTGGATGCAAATGTCCTCAGCCAAGAGTTTTCACCTTCACTTTCATATCACAGATTTAGCCCAGTCAAACTTGTTCTCATCTGAGTGACTCTTCAGATCATTCATGCTGGCTTCTGCCCCTCAGGTGAGCCGCGCTTCTCACTCGATGTTTATGCAGGTTGTCAACACCTGACAGTGGACGAAGTAGTGCTGGCAGTTGGTTTCCCTCTGCCTGATCAGTCAGGACTGTTGGCCCACAGCTGAAGGTCAGAACAGGGCCGCCGCACACACACACACACACACACACACACACACACACACATTCACATGAAAAATCAGGCCAATTTAGGAGGAGATTTATGGAGGAACCAGCAGACATCTGGAGGGAGCCGGAGGATGCTGTGAGTCGTCCAATCAGACAGCAATTAAGGAAATTTGAGTTTGGATAAAACTTAGAGGCAGATTACAGACGAAGCTTCAAGTCCTGCTTTTATTATTCAGATGATTAATTATGCATTACGATTAAATATTTGTTTAGTATAAAATACAAAGGTCAAATTTAATTGTTATTAATTATAGATATCACAAGCTCACTAGCAGCCTAGTGATGATTTAACCCATACACTGTATAAATATAAGAGAGGAAACCACCGTGATGACACTCCTTGGTTTGTGGACTCCCATTTGATTTTGGTATTTTGGCCGTCGCCATCTTGGATTTTTTGAGCCAGAAATTAACATATTTGGACGAGAAAGTGAAACTGTAGAAGAACGTGGGGTGGATCTTAACCAGTCGTATGCTCAGTACCCCCAGTGCCAAAAACTTAGGTTCCTCATTCATCCCCATGTTAAAATGTTAAACTTTGCAGCAGAAATAAACATGTTTACAGCCTGGTACAGAAAGCAGTTTTGGTTGCTATAGCTAATTTCAGCATTCATGACAACTGTACAGGGGGTTAATTTTTATATAACTCACCTGTTTACATTTTATTAAGGCCTAAAGTTATTCCAAATGAAGGGTGCAGGTGCTGTCCATTGTTAAAAGTTGTTACCACAGCTACAACGTTGATTAGCTAGCATCAACATGGTGCAACCCCAAATCCACGGACTATAGGCGCAGCCATAGCTGTCGTTATTTCAGTAGTTTTTTTAGTTAGTTCATGAATGGTAATTGGTTGCACTTAAAGACCCTCTAATGAGTCAGATGTTTAGTTTTTCTGGTAATTAAATTCCGTTTTGATGGTTTTAACCCTGTTTTTTGCTAGCAGAAATTAGCATTAGCATTATTGCAGTTTAACCATAGACTATAAATGCACCATGCTAACCAAACTAGCAGGTAGCGTTAGAGTGCTCCACCCTCTTGTTCAAATATGGTCACTTCTGGCTCCAAAAATCCAAGATAGCTACGGTCAAAATGCCAAAGTTGAGGCTTCAAAACGGGAGTCCACAAACCAATGGGTGACGTCACAGTGGCTATGGCCGTTATTTCATACAGTCTACCAGGCTGTAAACATGTTCAATTCTGCTGTGAAGTTGGGTATTCTAACATGGGGCCTATGGGGATTGACTCACTCCTGGAGCCAGCATCAAGTGGCCATTAGAGGAACTGCAGTTTTTGCACTTTGGCGTTGGCTTCATTTTCAGCCCTGGAGGTTGGCGCTTGGTTTCACATTAGTATCACATCATAACAACAAACAAAGCCATGCTGCCTGTTCCTTTTAGCATATTTTTTATTCCAGCATCATTCCTTAAAGCCATGGCAGCCTGTGTATGTAAACTTAACCTCGATGAAGCAAGAGGGAACTGAAGAGCTCCGAGTCATGGCAAAACTCTCACAGATTTCCACTCGGTGCACTCAAGTGCCACCAGACTAGTGAAGACTTTCCTTTTGTGTTTTCAAAGCTCGTGTGAGAGCTGTACAAAATTGTTCTCCATGTCTTGGCTAAGCTCTTTAACAGAGACAAAGCGGTTGTCATTTTTCCTAACACCACCTAATTCCCCTAAATGTCACATGAGCACATTCAGCTGAAGCCGAATGGAAGCAACAGTGTCAGACCTGCTGATGCTATTTCCCTCTCGGGTATTCCCCCTTTTTAAAGATCGATCGTTCTGGCTCGGCTTCTCTACATTTTCCCCCACATGATGAAATCAGAAGGGTTAGATTCAGTCGCACGAGTTCATAAGTGCTTGTTTTCCTGGTGGCAACATCTGAAGCACGACAGCAGTGAGTCACAGAGCAGCACCGCCTCAGGAGCAATGTCACCTCTCAAGCTGCTTCTGCTCCTAATTTAAAGGAATCAAGATATCATTTATGACATCTGAGTGGATCTTTTGACTCTTTGTCACCCTCCTGCTCCTCTCGGAACCATTTTGCGGATCGCCTGCGGCAGTGCCTCCTTACAGGAAAGTCACTTCCGAACAAGTGCGGATATTTCCACACGCTCCCTCATGGGATAACTAACAGCTTGTTCAGTCAAGGGTTATCAGCTGCAGATGGCTGAAGACAATAAACATGATCAAACATGGGGGTGGGTATTTTGAGGCAGTACGTCTTAAGCCAAGTCATAGTACGATGCAGTTCCGCCCTTTTTGCAATATTTTCTCTATGAATGATTTGTTTTCATTGTTTGCATGCGTGTGACCTTTCATACAAAGCAACGCTTATGATTGAATATCCTCATTCATAACAGCGGAAGCACGGCTTCTTTTTACCAACTATAAACAATCTAACTTGTGTAATGAGATGTGTGGGCTGCCTCTCACTATTAATGGATCCTATAAATCACCTATTTATCTGAGCTGCGCTAAGCTCACCACTAATGCTGAGTATCAGCCTTTCTGTCTCCCCGCAGCGAGACACCTTCAAGCTATCCTGTCCAGTAATCTTGATTAATTCTGTTTACCTCAGTGCAGTCATTATAGAGAATGGCTCCTATAATTTTAGCAGACAGTGTCTTGGAGTTGAGAGCTTGACCTCGATCTTGCTCTGCTCGTTCTTCTCAAGGTTACTAGTTGTAGAAAGTGAGAGCAGAGAAACAACAATAAGATTTCACCACGTTTCATGTGGTTTGTTTAGGCAGAGTGGCAAGCAGACAAGAAGACAAGGGGAATATCTACTGACATCTTCTTGTGAATTAAGGGCCCCTGAATTCAATTGAATCGAAATTGTATTGTGTCAGGTATCATGTCTTCATCCAAGGATAATGATGTAATACAGTATGGTGAGGAAACTTGTGATTTACACCTCTAATAGGCGCGAAGGAAATGTTATGATTTATTCTCATCAGATTATGAGTTTATACTCAACTTCTTTTTTCTCAAATTTTTAAATTTTATTCTTAAATCTCAGAACACAGTGTTAGGTTTAGAATCTGTGGTTTTGAACATCAGCAAAAGTCTTGCTGAGACACATCTGAGCTAAATTAAGTTGAATTAAGGTATCATTAAGGTGACAAGGTGCCCGCGCACATTTAGAAAGGTTACATTTCCAAACAAAAAACACAAAGAAGGACTGAGGAGTAAATCATACCTTTGTGAGTGTTTACTCAGCGGGGATAACATTAAATGAGAAAAGTTGATTCACAGGAGAATAAATATTTAAAAGCAATACAGAATGCCTGAGAGCCTCACTCTGTTATATTCCATTATATTTTTATATTTTGAATTGTCACCCGCCTCCTGAATTTTGGGTTTTCCTTTACATATATTAAGACATTTCCACCATAAATTGGTGCTTAAAAATCACCAAAATGCAGGAAATGAAGCTCAAAATATTCAGGAAATTTACAATAAGACTGTGCAGTTGTCATTCAGAGTAGAGCGACAACTCTTAGCATTTCAAAGACGACTACACAGCAGCAAAGATAATATAGCATGTTAGTCTCTCTCAATCTGAAGAAAAAATCACAGCAAATAACACAGCATGCTCTCCGACGCTGCATCTCCATTTGCCTAATGATCATGCAGGAGAGGGGCCCACTCCAGCTACAATGCGGCCTGATTGTATGGCCCTCAGCATTACCAGAGATAGCTTGTGCCGGGCCGGGCTTACTTCACACCAGTTGAAACTCTTTTATTCATAGATAATACCTCAAAGAGAGCATTGATTCTTATATAATCGTCCCGCCGCTAAGCCCCCTCATTCACCTTATCCACTCGCACATCGCAGATGGAAAACGGGGGGAAACAAATCAGTCCACTTATGTGCCATTTCGCACGATTAGATAAAGGTCGTTTAACGTCTCTGATTAGGCATGATGGCGCTTTCTCAATTGTGGTTCGGCGAGTGTAAAAAAAAAAAAAAAAAAGTAGAGAGAAAGCTGCTTTTAGACTGCAGCTGCGAAGCTTTTCGGGTAATAATAAAATATTTTTTTGCTCAATATAAGAGGCAATCCATCTTTATAATCATGGGCAGTCAGAGCTGAATGCACTATCAGCAGCAATTTCATATATTCAATTTTGGCTAATCATACTTGCTCGGTTCCTATTTTCTACTTAAGTTATTAAACTGAAGGGGTAAAACTGATTAAAGTGATATTGTCCTACGTGGCAGAATGTGAAAATCTTTATGAGTCCTGAAGGAAGCTGTTAGAAAAGCAATACGATACTGGTCATACAGTTAAATTTAAGAGTTAGAGTTTGAATTTCTTCATGTTTTTATCTAAAAAAAAATGCTTACTTTATGCCTGGTGGCCACAATACTTTCTGTAACATATACTACACAGACTACAAAGGGAAAAGACAGAAGAAGGCAAATAGGGAAAACCCTCAGTGCTTGGCCTTGCCACTCCCTCCCACACTGATCTCAAATGGAGCCCAGTAATAGACCAATTTCAGCTCTGCCTGGAGCAAACCAGTCCCTTTATTCATGTACTCTGGTCTCTTCCTCTTCGGCCAGATTGCACAGGCACAGAGGGAAGAGAAAGAGAGATCCCCCCCTCCCTGGCAGGATAAAATGAAAGAAGATGGTAGAGCCATGAGGTTTCTGGATAGGCACAGCAGAGAGCCCACATTATGGATGGTAATGGACTGTTTGTATGCCCGGCTCCCTCCCCGCCTCATATTGTTCATTCGGGGCGGGTTCCCAGGGCGCTGCGCCTCACTCCAAGGTCACGGGGGCTTAGCTGGAGAGGCCAGGCCCACGCTTACAGTATTTGGGTCCCCCTGGTGGAGCAGGGAAGGTCCAATAGCAGTGAGGGCTGAGGTAATAAGCGTTGCTCCAGCCGGCTGCACAAATGGGGAGTTGAGAGGAGGAGGACAAAAGAGAGGTGTAGTGTGGGATTCAGAGCGCGGCAGGAGGAGAGGGGATGTGTTGTTGATAAAAATGCTGGAGAAATACCTTTAACGAATCAGAGAAACATGGGTGAAAACAAAATATTTAAATTCAGAGTTTTTGTGGGTCCTTAAAAATCTTAAAATATCTTAAACTCAACTGTATAAACAGTAGGCCTTAAAGGGCAATAAATAGTCTGGAATTTAAATTTGTGAGATCTTAATTTTCACAAACATTTTACTTATCCATCTTTTAATTTCTTCGTCAAATTATGTCAAGCTCTCCTGCGTGAAAGTCCACAGTTCTGATGTTACAAATCTTTAGATGAGGAGTGTGTATGAGGCTTCGAGCAGGGAGGATTGCAGAGATTCACAGAGGTTTCTTCCTCTTCAAAACAAACAGAGGTGATTTAAATTGATATGAAACACTGCCATTAGCCCAGCACCTGCCAATGTGTGCTCACCTTTTCTGTCCAGTAAGTTAAGATCCAGATGTTCGGGAGGTTTTTACTGGGAGTCGAATTATGACAGAGGTCTCTTCCTCTCCAAATCAAGCGGAACTGGTAATTTAAACCAGTAGAAACACTAAATGAAGCAGTGTACCTTTACAAGTAACTGTTTTTCATACATTCTCCTCACAGAGGAGCTGCTAACAACAGTTGCCGATGCAAAATCGCGAATGGCCCTGTCTAGAGTCAGTGTTTGTTTTGTCCGTTTTGGGCTTCTGTAGAAGCATGGCGACCTCCTTGGACAAGGACCCGCTCCTTATGTAGATATAATTGCTGGTTCTAAGTTGAGAAAACACAACAATTCTTATTTTCAAGTGATTATACACTAAAAAAAACCATACTTATTATATTACACTCCTTTTCACCCCATACTCCCCCCCCCCACCCCCCCCCCCCCCAGGAAATCCTACACACGGGACCTTTAAACCTAAAAGACATGTCCCTAAATAAAACCAACCTCTACACAGGACCACATATATACTATGTACCACATACTTACCAAAAATGATCTAACAAAGGACTTAAAAAGCAGAAAATAAAAGTATCTGATACCTGTAGACGCAGTATGTGCAGGTAACCAAAGGTGACTGTTCAAACCTTTGATGTGTCATTTTGTGACCAATTCTGTTGTTGCTGCCTTTCACTAATTGTATTTCTCAGTTGAATAATGTGATTTTTTATCCCTATAGTTGTTACCATTCACTGACTCCTCTGTGTGGTCTTTGTGCAGCTGCAGCGCTCATTAGAAAAGCTCTGTAAAGCATCCCTCGTTGCTGTTACGCTCATTACTGCAAAGACGCATTAAAGAAATGGAAGTAGTGTTTATGGCTCTCCCATTTTACAGCAGGAGTCAAACACTCATATTCATTCATTATTGATTATTCATTCATTTGTTTTCCAAACCGCTTATTGTGGCCTCTGTCCCAGCGAGAGGCGAGGGTACACCTTGGACAGGTTGCCAGACTATCACAGAACATTACTGATTATGTCAGAGAGAAAATATATCAGAGAATATTGGCTCTGTTACTGCAACACATTCTCACTCCCAACTTGTCAAACACTGATGTTGGATCAGTGGCCCTACACATCAAACTATGATGCTCTATGTAGCCCTACAGCATCAGTTTTGGACCGCAGTGACAGCATGTCAATTTTTGCTTGTTACAGGCATTGTGTGTTTTCAAAGTATATATCAGGGATCAAGCAGTGAGGCAATGAGGAAAACGGGAGTTTGTTGGAAAAAAATAGGGGTTTTATTTACCCAAAAGATGCAAAAACAATACAAACCAAGACCTTAAATAACAAGGCCTATAAAAGATCAACAAAATAGAACTAAACTCAAAATAACAGCAACAAAACAACGTGTTAACTGAATAACCTGGTCTAACAAAATGAAGCAAGAGGGAACATATGAAGTGGCTTGGCCAAACCAAATCCCCCCTCTGACATGGAAGTAGATGGTTTTGCCTGATGAGGTGGCCACAGGAGTTGGCAGCTCTCTGCCTTTGGCCACGCCTTCTGCTTCTCCAGGAAAAGACCTCCCATCAGCATGGTAACCCTTCTGGCTTTTATTTTGTGTGGCCCTGGCCATCACAGTGCACTTCTGTTCTTAGGGCTCTTAAATACGTAAAGTCTCTTTTCAAATGAACTTAGAACATAGGTAAAAACACTTTGTTTTCATGCTGACTTCTTGAAGTTTAGGCAAAATGAGTATGTGGTCAGGTTAAGAAACAGACATCTTGGTTTGGCTTAAAATTATTGCATTTGTTACCTGCGTAATGTAGCATCATTAGACATACGTCACTAGCATAGTATGCTACATATACTGGCACACTACTTTGTTATCAAAACAAGAAGATTGACTTTTAGTTCCATGCAGGACACATACAGAGTGAAAGTCCACAGTTTGTTTGACCCATCCACGTCCCCTCCTGTTCACCATATGCAGACTTTTTTTGCTCTTTATACCACAGCAGTTGCTCGGAACATCTAAAAATTTTGCCCCCAGTGCGTCTCATATTGCCGCTAAGGGGTGCGTCAGTGCGTGGGCATCTGATGCTAATGGCCACTGACCAAGCATTGGTATTTAGTGAGTTGGGAGTGAGACCAGGGTGGTTATTTTCGTGTCTGCAGGTCCTTAAAAAGTCTTAAAATGTCTTAAAATTAATGTCACAGCAATCAGACATTAAAAGTGTTTAGTCTGAAATTTGAATCTAATTTCATTTGTACATCTTTTAATTATTTTTATGATTATGAGTGAAGCTATTTTTATGTTAAAGTCCATATTTCTAATGTAACAAATCTTTTAAAAAAAACTATCATACTGTCATTTTACTTCATACTTGCACCTGTAGATCAGCTTAACTCACTCTAAAACATATTCCTACTTAACACTTACCTCCGCACAAGACGTACCTGTGATGCTTAAATAAGTAAAACATGATTTGTCCAAAAGTCTGTCCTAAATTTGGTTAAAAGGTGTCTTAAAAGGAATTAAATCTAACTGTCTGATACCTGTAGACATCCTTTACAGGTTTGTATTTTTCAGAAATTCAAGTTCTGCTCCTGGTGGTGCTCCCCAGTGAGTCCAGGCAGCTGTGGGTGTTTCAGTGCAGAGCACAATAACACCCAGAGGGCTATAGACAGAAAAACAAAACAGATTTGTCTGTAAATATTGTATTATATAAGTGTAACCAAAAGTTTCTAGTCATTCAACCCCTGATGTGTCAGTAGGCAGCCAATTCTACTGTTTGTACTTTCTTCATTCTCCTCAGCAGAATAATGTCACTTTTTATTCCTATGGTTGTTATCATTGATTCAGTAATGCCTCTGTGTGGTCTGTGTGCAGCTACAGTGCTCATTAGAAAGCTCTGTAAAGCGTCCCTCGTTGCTGTTACGCTCATTACTGCAAAGACACATTAAAGAAATGGAAGTTTATGTCTCTCCCATTTTCCAGCATGAGTCAAACACTCATATTCATTTATTATTGATTATGTCAGGGCAACATATATCAGAGGACATTAGATCTTTCATTTCAGAGCTGGTTATGTGTTTGTATTCTGCCGAAATTCAGCTTCTGCTCCTGGTGGTGCTCCCCGCTGAGCCCAGGCTGCTGTGGGAGTGTCAGTGTGGAGCACAATAATCCCCAAAGGGCTATAGATAGCAAAACCAAACAGGAGCACATCTATGTATGAAGTGCAAGATACACAAAATGCACAAGGCGAAATGTGCCACGGGCAAGTGTGGTAACAAAGAAACTAGAGCAGGATGAGCTGGTGTGGAGGAAATCGATTGACACAGCCAGCGCAGCAGCGTGGAGCGGGTACAGTAGAAGCAGTACACAACCAGTGGCGGCAATATGATGAGTGAGAACTTGTTTATTTATTTGATCTTTATTTAACCAGGAACTCTCCTGAGACACATTGTTCCTGGAGAAAACCGGCCAAAACACGAGAACACAAACAGTCAGTTCGCAACAAGGACACGAAGCGTGATAAAACACGACCTGAATAACATGAGAGAAATCATATCCTCGCTTATTTAAAGTAATTACAGTCGCCATGAAGCGTGTTTTGAATGCAGCGTTTGAATGCCTGATGGCAGTTTTTCCAAATTAGGTCTGTCGTGTAGATTGTACCAAGCAGAGCGTGTGTTAATATGAAAAGACAGTTTTGCTAAGTTAAGAATAGACTCTGGGGACAGTAAAACAGACTTTGGGGAATTATGAAACAATGTGATAATTAAGAGCGCCTCACTCTCTTTAAATAAAATTATTTGTTTGAATACAGGATGTTTGTGCAGTCCTGAAAAAGTTTTATTAAACAATTCATTTCCAGACCTTGAAAAGAAATGTGTGTGAAAGTCTAGATGTTTTCGAAAAAGCTGGTTCTTTCCAGCCTCCTGCTTACGCCACGCGAGTCCTGTCAGATGGGGAGCAGCAGAGAGGATTTGGACAGGGTGCTTGTGTGTGCTTTGACCTCCACTGGGCCCCGGAGTTTGTCTCTGCGTGGCGTCGGTCCGCCGGCCTCTTCTCTGTCTGATCGGATTGGGCCGCAATTGAATGACACAACTGTTTGCCGGTGCCCAGTGGAGGCCGACTGGCATTAAGCTGGTGCCAAACTGGCTCTCTGCTGAGACGTCTCCCTGGGAAAATATCCCCCCAATCCAGCTCCACCTCCCAAATCTCCTGCTGTTTACCAAAAATAAGAATTATCACAGCAGCACATGCTGCCTCACAATGTCACCTCTCATAATTTGAATTACCAAATGGCACTCATGCTTAGTTAATTAAAAGGCTAATTTAAATTTCCAAGTATCCTGATTTTAATAAGACATTTAGAAGAATCAGGCCAAAACTGACAGGGTGGTAAACAGCTAAAGACATTTGCTTACGCTTCATTTGCTCATAATAGATCTATTCAGTGCATCATAGTGTTGGGAACTGCTAAACAAGCACTGATAGTTGTGGATTTGCTGCCCCTGTAGACTTTCTCTTTGTGATGTCGTAGAGTTTTTCCAGCTGGCCAGCTGCAGCACTTTCTAACCCGAACAGGGGGAAATGAAAAGCATCACTACGAGTTGTTGCTGGGGACGGATGTCAGAAAGAATTGCGCACTGGAGCTGGCAAGCCCTGACATGCCATCCTCCATAAGAAGTAAGTAATTGGCCCCCTAATTGCTCTCAGAGGCATGTTTCACCGACCGAGCCAGTTCCCGGGCCTGCCTTCAGCCTCGGTACAAGTCCGGTGTCAGCGCTGTGTGATCTGACCTGAACACGAGACAGACGAGAGGAAAAAAGGGCAGCTCTTTCTTCATCCTCCGGCTTCCTCCTTCCTGGCTACTTCCATTATACTCCAGTGGCCCTGTCACTCTGTCTGCAGCTCTGTTTATCTCCCTCAGGGGGCACTCGCTTCTCCAGCCAAACACCCCAGTCACTGAGCTGTTAAATCGGACTCGGATCAATAGGAATTACATTTCTACTGACGTTTAAGTGTCGCCACTGGAGACGCACCTTCATGATCCCATCTTCTGCTTTTCCGTGTCTTTAAACTCAAACGTACGTTAAATAATCTCTGATAGAACTCTTAATAGGACTTATCTTTTCATCCTCCCTGCTAATAAGAACAAAAATCCAACTGAAACACTACAAGGAAATGTAATGCTCTATCTTTTATAGAGCACAGTAATGGTGATATCTCTTGCTGTGAATGTCTGTGAGGTAAGGATGATTAAGTTTTGTTTCACAGCATAAAGAATATAAGAAAACTTTCCCACCTAGAGATACAGTGAATGGCTTTCATTGATATTCACCAACATTCTCATAATCCTCCTCACACTGTTGATGATGCCCGGGGCAGTAAACATCTTCTAATTGTTGCCCCATCAATCAGCAGCCCGTTGACTTTTACAGTGTGCCTGATAGTTCTGTTCTGGATTTGAAAATGTAGACAAAAGGCTCAAGTGTTTGCAGCATCTGTTAGTCATCTCATAGCTTTAGTCATAGTCATCTGTGAGAGCTTTGCGCTGCATCTGAATGAGCAAACATTTCATTTGAATCTTCTTTTTCTTTGTTAGGAAAAAAAGTGTTGATGGAGCGGCTCTATAAGTCAGAAGGCTCAGTGAGTCATGAGAAGCCATGACAGTGAGGTTTATACTGGTGGTGGGGGGGGAGATCTCAACAGCCCACTTGGAATTAAGACGTGCAGTGAAATTGGATGTGTACGAGGTTTTGGGCCTGGGCCTGATCCACTCTGACAGGGTGGTGTGTCGGATGCAGTTCTCTGCAAAGTTACGCAGATTGGAGTTTACTTACTTACAAATTCCGTGGCAGAGCTTCTCTGGAGGCAGGAATAATCTCAAGTGTTGTGTGACTGAGCCGGCAGAGCCAAACAGAATCACAACTTTGTGCAAGATGGCAGCTGAAACGTTCTTGGAAGACCAGGAAATGATCTTATTGAGATGTGTGTAATATTTTTTCCCCTCATTTCTAATTTGCATTCATTGAAAACTACATTGATTTATCCTTAAATGAAATGTGGCTTTCTTTTGTGTATTTATTTATTGTTTATTTATTCATTAACACATTAACATTTTTTTTTACATTATTATTTATTTTCACTTTTCAAGATGTAGTTCTCAGTGGATATTGCCAGTATGGATGGAAATCACTGGTTTTATCATGATATTATATCAATTCAGTCAGGACCACTTTACTCAAAGAAAACTTTATTTCCATTGGCAGTATTATATTTGGCGGTGTGGCTCTGTTCTGGGGCTCTCTGCCTTTCCTAGAGAGCACACCTCTCCACCCTTCTTTATGCCAACGTAGAAAGCCATAAGTGAGAGACAGCAAACCTATCTGCCCTTCCATGTGCAAACAAGAAAAGTCTATGGCAGAGAGAGCACACCTCCCTGCCCTTCCATGTGCCGACATGGAAAGCCTAAAGCGGAGAGAGCAAACCTCTCTGCCCTTCCATGCGCCTACATGGAAAGCCTAAGGCAGGGAGATCAGCAGCAAAGACCAAGAACAGAACAGAGCAGCATCAATGACAAACAGAAATGACATTGATAAATCAGACACAGCATGAAAAGGAGGAGCTGGAGTGGAGGCGGGTTGCAAAGCAGCTTGCAGAGGAAGCAGCAACAGTAGGCAGGCCAGAGCAGATTAAATAGGGCGCCCTGAATGAGATTCACCAATTGGTTACATAGAAAGGAATCATGTGATCTATCAGCTGACTCGCTTCCATCAATCAGCTGCTCCATCAGTTGATTGGCTGTTTGAGATCAGCTGATGTAGCTGGGATGTGAGCTGAGCTTGACTAACGTTATACTCAATATACATTTTTTCGAACAGAAATGCAATATTTGCTGTAAACGCAACATCTGCCAAAATATGATTTGATTCAATTCAGGGGCATTTTGACACAATCATATATGCTCTATGTTATGTTTCCATTTAACACAATCAGTTACAGAAGAAGCACTCTTTTTTGATTTTGGTTCTATAAGGAAAAAAAGAACATAAACAATTGTAAAAAAAAAAAAAAATTGACTCCACTGTCACATAAAACATGACTTACAATGGTATAATTTATCCCAAGATTGCTAGTCATTATTGTTACCTTAAGTCTATAGCATTTTGAGTTGCATTCATTAGCCTAATAGCTAGTGGACTTTTCCTCTACTCATAGGTTGACAAATTTTAAGTGTATTCATACTTTTTATTACTTACTGTTGGTTTAAGTCACTTCTCCTCCCGACTGAACAGCACGGTTGAATTTCAGCCTGAAAAAGAGCAGCTAATGTTGTCACTGCGAGAGCAAAAAATTTGCAGTGTTAGATGCCCGTGCAGGTTTATCGTGTTTCCCAAGTGTTTGGTCTTGTATCAGCATTGTTTACATACAGCATGTGCATTGTTTGTTGAATCATCTTTTCTCCGGAGTCCAAAATGTTTCTCACTGCTGATTTATTCTCAAGAGGGGGGTAAATGTCTTCGTCATCTTTTTCCTAGCCGTTTGCCATTGCGGTGTCATGGGAATTTCAAAATAAAAGCGTGTCTTATTAATGATGATAATATCGATCGATGTTTTTAGTTTGCGTTGTTGCTATTAGATCATTGATAACATTGATGTATGTAATACACTGATCCTTTTTGCATCTGAAGAGCATCTAGCACGCAGACATTTCCCCCTATGTGAAGTATCATGAGTATTTATCCTCTTCTCTCTATGGTAAAGTGTACAGTAATGTTCAAGCCCCTTAAAATGGCTTTAAGGCTTTAATATTTCTCTTAAACGTTAAATTTTCAGAACCAAACAAATGACAGTCCATGTTAAAATTTGGAAAAATGAAAAAGGCTAATTTTACCTCCATACTTCTCAGTGTTTGTAGTGTAATGTTACCTAGAAAGAAAATGAATACATATAATGGTCGTTTAATTCCATCCAGCCTGGTTAAATCCAGCTAAAGTTGATTTCAGCACCACAGACAGCTCCCAGTACAGACAGAATAAGAGTTTGCAGTTTGTTACATCTACACAAACATGTTCAGTTTACTAAATCAAAATAAGTTTAGCAAATAAATAAAAGGCATTCTGGATTTGAAAGAAAATATAACCCTCCAGACCTCATTTATATTAATCACAGGACCACATAGTCCCCGAAACTCAGTGAAGCGTTGAGTGGACATGGCAGCATGGATGGCTTGGCCACAGCCAGCAGTGATAATTATCATGTGGGCTGTGGGAGGTGGTGGTGGTGGGGGGGGTTCTCTGTTATTGCCTGGAGGTACGACTACAGCAGATGTTTTGGTTCGGAGCCTTGCCTGCCAATACTGGGATCATCGTGATTATAATTCTGTCTCCAAGTGTCAAGACCAGTAAGTTGGTTGTAGGGGTCAGAGGTCAGCGGCTGGTTGTTGTCTGACGCTGTGCAGTGATACATGACTTTATAATGTGTCTTTCTCTGTCAGCTAGCAAGTGGTGTCTGCCTCATGTCTGCAGACGAGGCCAGAGGAAGCTTACAGAAAAGGCTTTTGCGTGTAAAATGCTGAAAGGATTAGGAAATTAATTGACTGATTGATCAACAGCAGCTTTAAGCAATTTCCTAAACAAAAGTTTAAACACTCAAGCTGTGTTTCAAAGTTTGAGCTTGTCAGATGTCAGAATTTGCTGGTTTCTTGTGTGTTATATGACTGTAAATTGATTTGGTCGTATAAAATAAGACAATTTAAAGGGGACCTGCTGCGCCTTTCCTTATTTTCTGTTGTATAAATATGATATAAAAATGTTAGCTGTTCATATCAGATGTGGCCAAAGTTTCAAATAATGAGATAAATGTATGTAAAAGTAACTCCTGTGAGCATAAAACCTCAGCCTTTAGATCGCTCTGAATACTTTGTTACCAATTGTTTTTTCTACTCTGGCTCCAGTATGATGTCAGATTATGATGGATTTCTTTTTATGGTCATCTGCCCCAAGCACACTACCGCCAGTGTTTGCATTACGTAGCCTTTATTGCTACATGTAGCTACATGCTAACGTTTGGGAAACATACAATCTTGATTGACAGAGTTCCTGCTGAACGTGTCTGGTTGTGTTTAGAAGCTTTTATTCGTGATTTTTTTAATGACAGAACGTGTTGCTATACACAGTCATTCCATGCTGCAAGTTCACTGCTACATGTAGCTACGTGCTAACGTCAGGGAAACGTAATCTTTGTTGTTGTTTATTTCTCCCCAATTTTGGATCATTTGAACATGTCTGGTTGTGTTCAGAAGCTTTTATTGGCGATTTTCCATAGGAGTGTGTCACTATACACCATCATTCCCCACTGCAAGTGCACTAGTACATGTAGCTACATGCTAATGTCAGGGAAACCTGTAATTTTGGTTTCCGATGTTGTTAATATTTCCCAGATTTTGGATCATATTCTGGCTGGATCATGTCTGGTTGTGCTGAGAAGCCTTTGTTGGTTATTTTTTCATGGGAGAGTGCTTCGCTATGCACGGTCATTCCTCGCTGCAAGTACACTGCTACATGTAGCTACATGCTAGCGTCAGGGAAGCCTGTAATTTTGGTTTTGGATGTCTTTAATTAATCCCAGATTTCAGATCATATTCCCTCTGTAACATGCCTGGTTGTGTTTAGAAGCTTTTATTGTTGATTTTTCATGGGAGTGTCTCGCTGCAGGTACACTGCTACATGTAGCTACATGCTAACATCAGAGAAACCTATAATTTTGGTTTTCGCTGTTGTTATTTTCTCCAAATCTGAGATCATGTTGCTGCTTGAACATGTCCATTTGTGAAGATTTTTGCGTAAAAGCTTTTATTGGTGATTTTTACTGTAGAAAGTTTTGCTATACTCAGTTCACAGTCATCTTCCGGCTACAATGATGGCACCGAGATACAGAAGACCTGGAAATGCTGACCAATCAGAGCAAACTGGGCTTTTTTAGGAGGTGGGCTTAAAGAGACAGGTGCTAAAATGTAGCGTTTCAATGTAGCACAGACACTATGAGGAACACAAAGTGTTTTTTGACCATTAAAATGTGTTTATATATCCTAGTAGTTACCCAAAATACAAGAATGAACCTAAAAATAAGCACAACACTTCCCCTTTAAAGATGCTGTATCAACTTGGACTGTTTTGATATTTTACAGCCCAAACAATAACCAGTTAATTAAAAATAATCATTGGTTCCAGCCCTAATTGTCTCGTCCTGTCTGCTTAGTGAGACAGTGCTGTGCAAGGTCAACTGCAGGGGACACCTCTGTAAGCATCTGTAAGCGTGCAGGCAGCGAGCATATTGTCCCTTTTTTACCCTCTCTATATCGCCAAACATCCATCTTAGAGCTCCATCTCTGTATCGCACCATCATGGCTGCAGACTGTATTATTCAAGAGCAATTTCAACCCAATTTCATGGGCTGTCTTGATATGGCTGCATCTGATCCCAATCTAAAGACTTGATGCTCACAGGAACTGAAATCTCTTTGATGCTATCAAGTTTGCCTGTCAAGGGTGTGCAATATGTAGGTTTCTGTAGCTAAAACCCAATAACACAGGCGCTATATCCCTCAGCTCTGAAGATGAGATACATCAGAGCAGTAGAAAGAAATGCGTGTACGACACATCTGTCTCTTCTCTCTTTTCTCCTCCTGCTCTGTCTCTCTCTGTACCGCTGGAGCTCTTCGCAACCTGGGGGTCACGGCGATAACAGCGCGCTTGCAAATGAGAGAGTTTCTCCCAAATGAGAAAATCAGAACTCGCGCTAATGCAGTGTCAGAGACGCCTGATGGCGAACGATAAGCTGAAAGATTGTTGGTCACAATGCCTGTTTATTTCAATGTCACCCTCACAATGTTATCTATCAAGCTGCCACCACTGTCAATGAGTTCAGTCTCACTCTTCGAGCCCCCCTGGCTCTGCGGAGTATGATTTAGGGAGGCTGTTGTGTTAAATGATAGTGCCAGTGAGATCCGATCTGACAGCTCACTCTAGTTCAATGGAAAAAAAAATGATGGAAAATGATAGCATCTTTTATTTTGCTGCCTCTTCAAAAGGTCAAATTCCTTTTAACTGGATATTCATCAGGTACTTTTGATGTCAATTTTTTACTTTGTGCGGCTGAGAGAAAAATCAGCACAGCTAAATTATAGTTCTGTGACAATTATTGAGCTAGTTGGACATTGGCAGGCATGCTGCTTTTCAAACAAAGTGTGTGGGTGGAAATGTTGTGAGGGGCTGTAGGCGTATGAAAGGATGCCCGGTAGGGGAAAGGCTTCCTAATGGACGGACAAGGAGAAAGGAAAAACATCAAAGTGTGCAAAGAAACAGACACCACGAGGAGATACATGAAGTAAGGGAAGAAGTCAATATAGCAGTTTAAAAGCTAACATGTGAAGCATCACTTCCTAATCATCCTAATCATCATCCTCTCCCCCCTTGTGCTGCCATGATCTATACACAGTGTTCCCACGCATCCTGGAAAACCTGGAAAACAGTTGACCAATTTTCCAGTCATGGCAAATGTATTATTTCGATGGTATCCTCTTCCTGTTTTCCTTTAGGGTGCTTTCAGACCTAGAGTTGTCTCCTTTGGTCTGAATCAGGGACTCATTTTATTACAAAGTTGTATAATTGCCTAGAGTTGGTTCGTGTTCTCACGGCAACATTTACAAGTGGACCAGATCAAATGCCTTGTGTGAGAAAGCTGCTTTTGATTGGTCAGAATTTCCATGTGGGAAAAATCCAGGAAGTAAAGAAAACGTTGAAGAAGAGTACACTTGCAAGATAAATGTGACACTTTCTAATGTCACAATGGAGGGACAACTACGCAGGTTGATTTTAGCGCTGCTCATCGTGGACTATATTGCTGTCATTGTTCATTTGAGTCAAAGCATACAGTTTGAAAACGAGGCGTGGCTCCAACTAGAAAACAATGTTTTGATGCATTGGATGTGCTGAATGTGCATATTAAGGCAGTACAGGAGCAGGCGCACATTAATAATCCTCCAGGACTGTAACATGCTCATGTTTAACCCAAACAATGTGTCATGTGACTGCAGTTGGTTCAGATCCAGGTCGGAACACGTTCTCACCACAAATGAACCGCACCAGAGTTCATTTGTAACCAGACTGAGACCACCTCTTCAAGAAGGTCTCGGATAGATAGATAGATAGATAGATAGATTTTGGTGCACATTGACTTGCCCAGGGATGCTTCAACATGTGGCCTGGAGGAGCTTGTGAGCAAACATGCTTTGTCTCCTGAGCCACAGCCGCCTGCGTAACTCCACACACTGTAAATGAAGCGCAGTGTAAAGTGAGAAGTTGTCTGAATGAGTGGTTCTCTAGAAAGCTGCAAGTAGCAATAGCAGAGGTCGAGCAGTCAGCTCGTTCTCAACAGGCACGTTTTGAACCAGCACTGCACTAGTACTAGTCTGACTCACCGGTTGTAGACTGTGGCTGCCATGGGCTGACTATTTAGGCTGGCATTTCTCCCTCCTAAGCTATCTGTGTGTTACCATTTTCAAGAAACAACAATCTCCGAGCTAATAAACTACACGCTGAAGATGGCAGAATTTGCTGAACATTTGGATCGTGCAATAATGTATTGGCCTTACCTTACTCCACTTCACACAAGCTCCTGTGATATCCGTTTCATAATGTTCTGCTAGAGCCACATACAGCTAGCAAATTTCCAGTGGTTTTGATGGGCCCATTGAGCTCCTTCAGAGTCAGGGTTCACCCTTAGGGCACCAATTTTCAGATTGTGCCTTTTTTTTTTATTTCTATGAGTTGAATCACACAGTCAACATACTGCATGTAGCCTCTTTTACACAGGAATTGTGCAAATTTGCAGGAAAGCCCAATCCGTCTTCTTTCAGCATTGGCAGTATAAAAACAAAATCGGGGAGTGCGGCAAAATGGTGCCTGCCTACTTTTGTTTATACAGAATGCGCCTTTTTCGAGGCAATGGGGGGCGTGAGCAAGTAACATAACATGCAGCTCAGCGCGTGACGTAAACGGTGACATACCGAGGAAAGCCGCGGCTGGTCAGTCCTTCGGCGATTCTCTCGTACATCGGCCCGTCCTTCATGGTTCCCGTCTTCTGACGGTTAATGGCCTCCTCGTTAGCGAGGGCAAGGAGGGCGCGCAATTCTTTATCTCCCCAGTTGCTCATCTTCTGCTTTGCGTCTCCTCAGTGCTGCTAGATACTCATTCCTGCTATCAGCTGTTTCCTGGTTTGAAGTCCACGCCAGTGGGTCGCACGTGCGGCATCATCAACAGCCCCTCGCACAAGTCATCAACAGCCCCTCCCAAGGCGGAAAGCCGCCTCGCTCTGTTTAGATCAAAACCGTTCCGCCAATATGATTACCCTACGAGGCGGAAAATCGGGCAGCTCGGATCAACTCGCCAATCCAGCTCTGTGTGTCTAAATGCTCGCAGCTTGCTGGCAAATCAGCCAAACATTCGCGGAAAATCTGGCAGTGTAAAAGGGGCTTTTTAATGGTTTTATGGCGTTTTCTTTTGCGGATAATTAGCCATTAGCCTCCCCACATGCAAATGTTCCACCAAAACAAGTGCCCCTGGACACCACACATCCTTTGGCTAGGGCCGCTCAAGACCCTTGTGATTGGTTTTAAGCAATACAAACAAGCCAGAGCATTTTTTTCCCGATAGCAGAATGGTAGTGTGTGCGTCTAGACGATTCTTTAGCGCTAACACAGCGCTGTGGAGATAACTCTGGCCATGTGAGACTACACTAGTGCTACTAGTAGTAGTTGGCATGTTTCTATGATAGATTGGTCATGATTTCTCAGCATGTAAGAGAATATTTTATCGATAACTTCGAGCCAAAGTGCACATTTTCTCAATGTCCTGGAAAAGTCCTGGAAAATGATCAGTAGAAAAGAGTGGGAACCCTGTCACATCTGCCTCAAATTTCAGATCGCTGACACTTAGACTGTTATTTCTGAAGCTGAATTATTTGTCACCTTCCAATCACACTCTCACATCTCTATGACACCTTTATGGGATTAGCAACCTGTCAGCTTTGTGTTTGTGTGTGATTGTGTGTGTGTGTGGAGGGAGGTTCAGAGATCCTGTGACTCAGATGTGAAATCAGACCACCAAAGTGTCAATTAGATTCAAGTAGTGGGTGTTTGTGGCGAAGACATCCTGGACGAGCTGATTTATTCCATCACTCAGCCGAATGCTGATGTTTGGTGACCTCAGATTCACCCTACCTTCAAATGAGTTCTGATACTGTGTAATTTAGCCCCTCGGCATAAACTGAAAATTTCTGAAAATGTCAGTGCAAGTTAAAATTTGTTCTGGACTACTGCTTAGCAAAAAGTTTGAGTCAGGCCACGGGCAAGTGTTGGATGAGAACTGCCTCTGCTTAAACGCACAACTTAGCCGAAATACCTCCTCGTTGCGTTTTGAATCACTTTTCCAAGTGACGAATCAGATGAGACAGCGCATATTCATCGACTTAGTCACTGGATGCTTAACCGTTTCTTGTTTGAGACGAACCGAGGCGACATCATCAGTAAACCGCACACACGCTCGCCACATTCTAAACAGAATTAAAAGGTCAGCTGCCAAGTGTCTGGAAAGAGCACTTGAAGAGCCGTCTGTTTGAGAACATTAACAGCTCTGGGGACGTGTCTTTTTGACATGGACACCATAGCGAACGTTAAAGGGCTATGACAACAAATAAAGAAGAGCTCCATGTGCTACGTCATCTGTAACTAATAGGAACAGGAAAGAACAGACCACTTCCTCTTGAAGGAAAGTTCCCAGATCTCTAAGCACCATCTCTAGTTGTATTTACATTCAATAGCAAGCAGTTCTTTTTTAAAGTGGAGACTTATACTAAAGGTGATAATGACCCTTGGTGTGCTGAAATGAGTTGCTGCCTTTTGGTAAAGTCTCAGCTTCACGCAATAATTCCCCTCCTGATTATTTGCCTCGATAAACCGTGTCAGTTGTGATATCTGTGGCTGAGCCCTGCGGGAGGCATGGTGCTGCGGAGAGAGGCGTGAAGGAGTGGGCGGGAAGAAGAAGGAGAAGGAGAAGCTGGAGGGTGGAAGCTAAATAAAATCAAAGCTACAGGGTGTTTGTTTTATGTTGTTCCTCCGCTGAGCTACAGCACTTCAAATGTTTGTATCCTTCTTATCACAGAGATGTAAAGATTTAAAAATGTGCAGTCAGAAAAAAACTTTTGAGCTCAGATTTTTTTTTGTGACATAAACATCCTCAACTTAAATGTTTCCTTTCCTGTTTCCTTTCCTTTCCTCTGCCAGTCCACTGACAGGTCACTGCAATCACTCCGCCAATCAAGAACAGTCAGTGACAGCCATTAATGGAGCCTTTTGAAGTTCAGACACAGGGAACATTTAATTGTCACTTGTAAAAGGGATAGTTTGGATTTTTTGAAGTAGGGTTGTATGAGATCCTTATCCAGGTAGATATCAGTCGGCATGCCTCCAGTTTGGAGAAGCAGACTGGAGTCTGACATGGAGGTTGAACACTGCTGTGGAGGGGAGCAGCAATAAATCCTATTTAAGCCTCCTCAAAAAGTCAACATCAGTCTAAGTGTATGCTATATTGAGAGTATTTTCACTGCTTTACCTTTCTATCAGGCAGCCTGTTGTGATTGGAAAGCCAGCTTCAGTTTCCCATCTATGGTCTCTTCATAGGCCAGACTCCATTGACAAAAACAGCAATTTTAGCACGCTGAACACAGGAGCTGCTGGTCTACTGCTGCCTCGTTCAGTTAGTTAATTTGTGTCACTGTGTGACTTTTGTGAATCAGAACGAACCCTTTTAAATGCTACTAATCACACAATAACACAAACCAACTAACTGTTTTAGGCAGCAGTCGACCAGCAGCTCCTGTGTTTAGCAGTGTTAAATCACTGTTTTTCTCAATGGGGTCTGGCTTTGAAGAAACTGATATAACTGCTTTATTTTCCCCTCAGAAATTACTGTCTGACATTAAAGTGAAGCAGTCAAAATACTCTCAATATGGCATACACTTACACTGACATAGATATTTTCATGTGGGACTTTTTTTTAGCTGCCTAAAATATGTTTTGCTGCTGACCTCCTACATAGCATTGCAGCTACATTGCTTAGCTTTCATGTCACTCCAGCCTGCTTCTGCCTGCTTCTCCAAACTGGGAGACTAACACCTACTGTATGTAACATACCGTCTATGGATAAGTACCCCATACAGCCCCACTTCATAAAAACGGAACTGTCTCTTTAAATATACTAATATTTGTATATTATCACAACCTACATGTCTCTTAATTGTAGATGGTCCGTGTAAACATTTGTTGTAGATTCTGTCCACCTTTTCCATTTTCCATTTTTATAAATAAATAGTGTCCCTCTTGAATGATAAAAAGCATCTTGTAAAACCATTTTAAACCATCATCATGTTTGATGACCCCATGATTTCCATTCTAAGAGTATAATTTTGGGGCCTCAGCTGCACCCTTTACTAATGCCTCTTGGTGTACCAAACACTCCAAATCCTCTCAGAATAACCAAAGATTGCCAAGAGGTGTCTTTCTTAAGTACCTTTTAAAACCATCTAATACTTTAAGCCAATAATCACAAATTAAAATAAATGACATTAAGAGTTTCACAGTGGTGATACTGATTGATAGATTTTACTTTAAGCCCGTGAGCAACTTTAAACTGTATTAGTTTGGATTTATGAGAAATTGAAATTCAGTATGGAGGGTTGGGAACTCAGAGACAGTTTGTGTCACGCTTGCTCACATTTTAATTGACGCAAAGTTGCAAATTAAACAAAACAACAAAAATATAAAACAAGACACTTGTTTTTGCTCCCATTTTTTAGTTGAATTAGAAGATCTAATGTTTTTCTATGCACACAACTTATTTATGTCAAATTTAGTTCTCAGATTTATTTAAATCTGTGTCATAAGCACTTTGGCAACATAATCCTTAATCCATCCACCTGACAGGTGTGGCATGTCAAGGTGCTGATTGAAATGCGTGATTATTACACGTGTCAAGTTCTAAAGGAAACGTGCCATTGCCATATTGACTGTTGAATGTCAACTTGACCTGTTGCCTATGAAGTAAATGTTCATTTAATTACTGTAAGCTGTCTCAAATATTGTCCGAGAATTTGGCAGTACATCCAACCATCCTCACAACCGCAGACCATGTGTAGCCACACCAGCTCAGGACCTTCACATCCAGCATCAAACTGTCTCAGGAGTGCTCATCTTAGCAGCTGGTCTCAGACCATGTTGCAGGTGAAGAAACTGGATGTGGAGGTTGCGGACTGGCTCGCTAGGCTGGTTGAATGTACTGCCAAATTCACAGAAACGACACTGGAGACAGTTAACGGTGGTGAAATGAGCATTCACTTCATTGACAGCAGCAGTCGGTCCCTAAAATGGCACTGTGTTGTGTTATAACAGGGCACATTTTAGAGTGGCCTTTAATTGTGACAATCCCAAAACACACCTGTGTAATATTCATGGTGTTTAACTGGCATCTTGACATGCCACACCTGTCAGATGGATGAATTATCTTGGAAGAGGAGAAGTGAACACAGTTAAGGAGAGACTAGTGTTTTGTGTTCATAGAAAAAATATTGTATATTTTATTTCAATTCAGTGAAAATGGGAGTAAAAACAGAAGAATGACATTTATATTTTCAGTGTAAATCCTTGAAGTGAACGTCCTCCCTGAAATGAGAACAACTTTACTCTTCTCCCAAAGACAGTGTGTACCAAATGAACTCGTAACCGACTACTAATGCTGCCCATAGTGGTTATTACAAAAGCAGACACATTGAGGTTTCTTCAGAGAGGATTACCAGCACAGTGCTGAATCTTTAATCTCGTTGTACTCGACAAAATGAAGCACTCTCAATAACCCCTTGGAGTACAACTATTGCCCTGCTCCAAGGGTCACTCTCGCGTCTTGACTGTTCAAGCTCGTCACACTCCTTGCCTCTCTCAGCCTGTCATACAGCCAGCGGTTGCCGGGCAGATTTCCCCAAAGGATGACCCTGGAGGCAAGAAGTGGTCGAGCAAATAGCCTCCCTTTATCTGTGTGAGTCACCTACCAGTAGTTGCACCATGGCCCCTGGCCTCGCCTCCCACATCAGACTGATTCCAACAGACATGACTCCCCAGGCACTGCTATATTAGCCCCGGCCTTCATCCGCCCCACCGCTGCCCCCTCCAGCCTCAGAGCAACTAAGCACGCAACCAGGGCTAAGGGTCGCTAAATGTGGGAGGTGGGTTTTTTAAGCTCTTTCAAACCGCATCTGCCGACGTGATGGAAAAACAGAGCGAGTCAGACAGTAGTGTTTGATCCCTGTTAGTTGTCTAATAAACGCGGGGGCTGAGAAACAGCGGACCATTACAGATCCCCAGCAGTTTCTGAGTGAGTAATTTGTGAGTAATGGACCTTTGATGGCCAACTGAAGCTAAATGCTCAAATAAAACTGGAGTAAGCCTTACAGTATTTTCCCTCCACTGCTGCGGGGTTTGCTTTTCTAATTGGAAATCAAGGTGTGTGAGGTGTATCTACTCAAGTCTGACAGTTACTCAAAGACATGTGACACTGGATTGGACTGGTGGTTTGAGAGGGAATGATTGAGTGTTATTTCATTAAATGGAAACACTAATATTTCTATTAAATTCTGTCACCTGACATTCAAAAACAGCTTTATTTAAGCTGCTACTGGCAGGTATACTTTGCAGCCCAAAACACCGAGCAAACACATGATAAACTACGAAATACCAACAGAAATAATCACAAACAAGACACTGAAAATAAATGATGTGTTTGGAGTTTCAATAGCAAATCAAGGGTCTTAGAAACACACTAGATAGTTCTTAGTCATTTTAATTTTTATAGAGGGCTCTTGTGCCTTAAAAAGATCAAGTTAAAACACTGAATCAAACAATGCCCCATTCACACGTCGGTACTTTAACCCTGCTTGTCCACTTGCCAACAGTTTTTGGAGCTCCAGGACAAAAGCCTCAGATCAGAGGCTAATCGGCACTGGCTCGGCGCTTGCAAATCGGTACTCGAGCACTTTGTGTGAACTGTTCAACACAGGCCTGGAGACCGGCGGCTACACCACAGACACATCCCAGATATGTAGCAGGCTGAATATCTTGACCTGTCAGCGAGCTGCAGCCACTGAGAGCAGACTGAGGGGAAGCTTCGGGGAGGGGTCACCTGTAACAGTAGGAACACTGGAATGGATATTTGGTGTTATTTTTGGCATTAAGAAAAGGTTTTCTTTGGCCTTGCAGCCTACCAGACCTTTACATTTAAAGGGGAAACACTGCACGATGACTTCAAGGCCCCCCTCTTTACATGACAGCAGGTTTTGTAGTGTGAATAGCACGGCAATCTGACGACTTCAAATGTTATGTAGTATGATGTTAGCCAAAGCTAAATAAGTACACTATCTGTTTATATCTGTTTTTATAGCTTTATAAGATCTGTAGTTATCCATCCATCCATTTTCTAACCGCTTATCCTCTTGAGGGTCGCGGGGGGGCTGGAGCCTATCCCAGCTGACACTGGGCGAGAGGCAGGGTACACCCTGGACAGGTCACCAGACTATCACAGGGCTGACACATAGAGACAGACAACCATTCACACCTACGGACAATTTAGAGTCACCAATTAACCGTCATGTCTTTGGACTGTGGGAAGAAGCCGGAGTACCCAGAGAAAACCCACGCTGACACTGAGGTGACAGTGCTAACCGCCACACCAACGTGCCGCCCCGTTCTGTAGTCATATCCAAGGAAATCTTAGAATAAATTATGTAATTAATTGGTTTGCTTTGACGAGAAGTCGCCAGTGTTGAAGTTAACGGTACCAGCAATTTGTAGGGAAGTGAAAGTTAATTACACACTGAAACAGTTGATCTCTAAAATTAGAATATTACATATGATCAAATCCTTTGAAAAATGCTTTGAGGACGTAAGAAATGAGCTTCACTTTAATCACTCATTATGCAGTTATGATCACAGGGAGGCAGAAGTTTTCATCTTTGACTCTCAAATCTGATCACAGTATTTTTATTAATAAAGGCCGCACAGTGTCAGTCGTAGATTAGTGCTAAAGCTGAATCATGAAAGTCTATTTGCACCTGGGCTACCTACAGAGAACTCTTTTTTTGTGTCTGTGTGTGTGTGTGTGTGTCTCAGTATTGATTCAAATCACTGCAACATGATTTAAAGCCAGATTCAGCATCTAAATGTAAGACCCCGTCAGGTTCCTCTACACTTTGCCCTCCTCTCTACTCCCCAGCCTCTCATTTAGCCCCGGGCTGACTGATCCGTTTTCCAGTGGGTGTGCCGCCTCGCGATGTTTGTCATATAAATAGACTGAACGTATCCACCGACAACTCAGGCAGTGTGTCAGACCTGCGCTGCATGAGGAACAAGAGTAAGATGATAAGAGCTGCTGAGATCTGGGGGCCCACGAGTCCTTCTCTCCAGCAGACAACAAGGCTGCTTTTTTTTTTTTTACTTTCCTCAGCGCTTTAGAAGCAGTAATTGAAAATGGGTGAAATCTTTGTGCACTGGCTTAATAGAGCTGTCCTGCCCTCGCTGCAAAGCGGGGTTAATAACTTTTTCCAGTTCCATTACCCCCTGAGATTGGCTTCAGGTGAGTAAAGAGGCTGCACAGGACAAGGGGAAGTGGCCACGGGGCCTCCTCGGCGTCCTCTTATCTCTGCTCTCTGCAGGCAGCTCACCTAACAATCATTTACGTGACTTATTATATACATAAAAAGACCCCCCCCTTGTGTGACCGCGACGTCTGGAAATACTATCCTCTTGCAAATGAGTGGACGACAGATGGTGGTGGATACGTGACTGACAGCCAGTAATTAATGTGCCAGTTCACTAACTTACATCCTCCTCGTGCTCTTTACCAAAGTTTAGGCACACTCTTAGTTTAGGTGCTTTCTACCTACATGTATCGAAGCAGCCATTTTTTCTTGGAAGTTCTTGTCAGTTTGATTTTTTGGCTGAATTGGTTTGATATCTGACATTTGTTGCTGCCAGTTGACTTCATAAAATGTAGGGTTTTTTTGTACTGTGAAGCAGCGATGACACAGTAAATTGGCTTGACGCTGGTTGACTGGCGATTTCTGTGATTTTCTTTGATGGAGAGTGAACAAAGACGAGATAGAGTGAGAGGAATCAGGAGTTCATCGGAGGTGCAGGTTTAGGCTTTACGCATGAATTGCGTCCTCTACTGGGATGACCCAACAGACTCATTAGTTACATTTATATGCACAAAGTAAGCCAGCTCTCGGTACATAGTGGCAGTTTCAACACACCACAGTTCCTAGGCCACTTAGTTTGTTTGACTCATGTTTCTGTTCCTTGTCTGAAGATCCACAGTAATCACGTGAAGCAGGGAAAAAGTTAAACAAGGTTTATTAAAGGAGAAGTGCAGTATTTTGCACTTTGAGCCCCATTCCTGGTTGTTTATGATGAAATAGAGTGGTTAAGACCAAAATCTTGACGATTGCTCCTTCTCTGAGAATTTGAGAGAATTTGTCTTTCCCCTGCCTGGCTTAACAATGCTGTCTATGGCCATGTGTAAATCTGTCCTAAAACCACCTTAAACGTTGGTTTTCAAAGCCATGAAACTCACCCAGTGGTTAGTGGTTTTCCTTGATGTTCCCAGGAAAACAGGAACAAATTCATGCAGAGAATGACCGCGATAGAACTTTCTTTTATTATCTAGTTTGGCATTTAGCTTCAGGCTAACGTTACACTCTTTACCGGAAATCAGTTCTTCATCACCGCTCTAAAACCGTAATTGTCAGTGGCTTCACAGCTCAAATTGCTGCCTGCAATTAGCTAAGCTATGCTAATGTAGCAGACATTACTGGTTTTACCATCATGTTTTTTCAAAGTTGCAGTTTAGCAGTTGGAGAAACTTAGAACTGCTCAGGTTCCTCTGACGTTATCTGATGTAGCATTACATAGAGTAGAAAACAGTACACTTCTTAAAACAATTCAATTCAATTTTATTTGTTAAGCCCAATATCACAAATCACAATTTGCCTCAGAGGGCTTTACAGCATACAACATCCCTCTGTCCTTGGACTCTCACAGCGGATAAAGAAAAACTCCCCCAAAAACCCTATTATACCTATTAAACATCTATTAAAGATACATGTATCGTAGGAAGACACCACTGCAGTAGTGGCAGCTTGTTTACTTCTGGTACTTCATCAGCTTCCTCTAAACTGGATATAATTTTGCAGTAGGAAACTTAAAGTTAACAATCAATTATGTGGCATCGGATCAGTGATGGCAATTTCAGAGCTGTTTCTGGTTAAACAGAAAGGGTTTTACTCTTTAACAAAAAGGTCTCTCTCTGTCGGGATCCTTTCCATAATGTTGTCAGACACTTAAAATACCAATGTGATCCTGTCAGTGGCAAAAACAAGCTCTTAAGTAGACGTCAATTGACGGTGGTTTGTTGTCCCATGGGCTGCAGCCCTCTCACTCAAAAGTGGACCAGTTTCAAAACTTCTATTTTCCATTAGTTACTTAAATTTAAAAACATGGGAAAATAGGGTCCAGGTTGAAAATAGCAAAGCTACCCTTGAACTCTATCAGCGAATACGTATAAAAAGATTCAACTCCTTATTATTTATTCTTTATTTCTAATGATAGTGAAAATAATGACTATTCAAAGGGATTCTTTGTTGTTGGTTAGTTTGTGCAGAAAGCAAAAACCAGCAGGGAAAATAAATTTTGATGTTTTCAGTTCTTCATAATTGAAGCATGTCTCAGTCCAGAACAACAAAGGTAAGATCTGAACTCTCCATGAAACAGAATACTGTTGAACATTGCTGCCACTAGCTAGATGGCACTGATGACTAAAGCCAGACCTGAATGGCACCACTTGTTCATCTCCATGTAATACTGATGCCACAAGAAAGAGCTAAATTCATTTAATAAAGATCACGTGAGTCATAACTGTTGGATAATGAAATGGTCTATAAAGCACAGAATCACTTTAAAAATCCTCATTTATTTGCTGAATATCTCCCCAGTTTAATATAACGGTGTTAATTGTTTGATGCAGCACTCCATTATGCTTGCAAAAACAAGCTTTAATTTGCTCAGAGTTTATTTTGTGTCATTTATTGTAATTACGCTGTTAGTGCTCCCTTTGGATCAAAAAACATGTCCTCGTTCTGATTATTAGTTTATCCAGCTCTGTACAGCAATCACCAAGTGTCTTCCTGAGGATTACTTTAAACAGCAGGAGCTCCCATGCTTGTAATCAAACCTGCGAATGGTTTAACATCTCTTAGAAACTGTTCACCAGTCAATGATCAAGACTGTCACCGTTAAGTGTCTGAGAGCTCATAATAAGACTTCATTAGCATTTCATTGTAACAAAGGGAATATGAAGCACTGATTCAGGATACTAATAAAATATGTGCACTTATTTCAGGCTCCTGTATTTCCCTAAGACTCCGGAGCAGAGTCTTCATGTGCTTGTTAAGTCAAAGCACTTCCTTATTGATCCACACTATTGATCCCTGCACTACGACAGCGTTTGTGAGTCTCTCGCTGCTTTTGATTTGTCTTTGACGAAACATTTACGCCGCTATTAGTCTCTTCCTGTTTAAAAAGTCAAACCTAACAAGTCCCTTTGAATTACTCGCTGTCATTAAGGGACAGAAATTTAAATGGTAACATTGGTGTTGCTGTTTCAAAATATTACATTTTGACACCAATTTCACTGAATCAGAAAAAACGTATGTTTCAGCTAATGTGATTGTTTTGTAAAGGTTTATTTAGCTTAAAGGGACAGTTCACCTTTGAATCAAAATTTTGCATTTTCCTGTCACCTGTAGGGCTGATTATCAGTCTAGATTGTTCTGGTGTGAGCTGTTGAATGTTGGAGATATTGGCTGCCGAGATGAAATATAATGGAACTAGGCTTGTGGTGCTCAGAGTGCCAAAAATATATATTTTCAAAGCTCACCATCAATGTCTCTTTCTGGAAATCATGACCTGGTTACTCAAGATAATCCACATAATACCAACCAGGACAAGACTGAAACTGACCACATGAAACTCAAAAAAACAGCAAGGAGATGTGAAGGAACTGCAAAGAGACACTACAAAATGACCATAAGGGAAAGTATAATGACTACAAGGCAACACAAAGTGACCAAAAAACACATAAAATTACCTCAAAATTGCCTGAAAGAGACCCAAATGACTACAAAAAAACACAAAATAATTACAGAGAGCCACAAAATGACTAAAAAAGACACAAATTGACCGCAAAGAGACACAAAAACAGCAAAGAGTTGCAAAATAACTACAAAAACAGGCAAAACAACCGCGAAGACACAAAATGACCTCAAGGAGAAACAAAATTACTACAAAGCAGCACAAAACAACCAAAAAAGACACAAAATTACCCCAAAGAGACCCAAACGAGCACAAAAAGACACAAAACAACCAAGCAGACACAAAATAATAACAAAGAGCCACAAAAAACTAAAAAAGACACAAATTGACCACAAAGCGACACAAAAACAGCAAAGAGTTGCAAAGAAACTAAAAGGGGAACAAAATTACTAGGAAAATGGGCAAAACAACCAAAAAGAGACACAAAACAACCACAAGGAGAAACAAAATAACTACAAAGCAACACAGAACAACAGAAAAAGACATAAAATCACCCCAATAAGACAAAAAACTACTTCAAAGAGACCCAAACTACTACAAAAACACACAAATCAACCACAAGCAGACACAACATAATTACAAAGAACCACAAAATGACTGAAAAAAGACAAAAAATGGACCACAAAGGAACACAAAGACACAGCAGGGTTGCAAAGGAACTGCAAAGAGACAGAAAATAACTACAAAAATGGGCAAAACAACAAAAAAGAAACAAAACAACCACAAGGAGAAACAAAGTAACTACAAAGTGTCACAGAACAACCACAAAAGACATAAAATTACTACAAAAAGACACAAAATTACCTTGAAGAGACCCAAACAACTACAAAATGACACAAAACAACAACAAGAAGACACAAAATAATTACAAAGAGCCACAAAATGACAAAAAATGACACAAATTGACCACAAAGAGACACAAAATAACTGCAAAAACAGGCAAAACAACCACAGACACAGAACAACCACAAGGAGAAACAAAATAACTACAAAACAACACAAAACAACCAAAAATAAGATGTAAAATTACCACAAGGAGACAAAAAATGACTAAAAGTTTGTGTGTGTTGTTACTGTGGTGGTGCCCTTTGCATATCTGTACCCAGGGGCCCATTATTTCATAATCAGCCCACGCCTACCAACCAAATCACTGCCCAGAAGGAAGCGTGCACTACTCATGGACGAGAGGCTTATGCTTGTGATGGCGCAAGATGTAAACATTAATGGCGTCCTCCTCAGTTGAGCTGTAACTCTAGCTAACTCAGTGATGCTAGGTGAGCTAGCAGCAGATGATTCAGTTGCTGGGTGTAGTTCAGTAGCAAGATAACAGTTCATGCATGAAACTGCTCACAACAAAGTCAATGGATTATCTCATGATTTCTGGAAAGAGACATTGATGTTGAGTTTTTCAAATGTATTTCAAATGTATTATACTGGAGAGAAGGCAGACTGATATCTCCTTTGGGGTGAACTGTCCCTTTAAGAAATAGACCGGAGATACATGGTTTTCATTGGAAAGCAAAGCTATGTTTCAGATGTAAATACATTTTTTTCTCTCTTTTTGTTTTTGTAACATATTCATATTCATATTTATGCAGAGTAGTGAACCACAAGTCTCCAAAGATATGCAGACTTGTTCCCTTATGGGAAGTGTTAAAAAAATGTAATGATGTAATTGCAGAAAATGGTTTTAAACGCACACTCCTATTTGATCTTCATTTAAAGCTTCAGGCTAAGATGGGATGACTTACCAAACCCAATTAAACATAATTCTGCCTTTACCAAGATAGTCATTTTGTACATGTAGATGATGAGCTCTCTTATTGATTTTATCCCCTTTACTGTGCATATATGTGTTGAACTGGTTTAAATCAGGCTGACGTATAACAACTGCCGCATCGTTTTGTGATAATCAGCAGATAATTCTTGATAAAATGGGTTTAATTGGTGATTTACTGGGTGATTAACTCATGAAACCCAATAAAATGACAAGAGGGAAGTGTTATTGGCAAAAGGCCGCCCGTGTGTCCTGCTCTCTTTACTGTACCGTACAGTGGAGCTGTGATCTGTGAAATGTATTGAATTTGATCATGAAATGGACAAAATTAGTCCTGGGTTGGGCTGATTTTTGGCAGCTTTGTCACTTCCTCACACAGCATGAGCCACAGCACCCGGCACACTGAGAGAGCTGGCCAAAACTGGAACCAGTGGGGAGCAGAGAAATCCACATGATAAAAAACATGCTGTCAAAATCTGAACTTAAAAAAGGGGTGACATCTTTTACATCACGATGTCAATCTACTCATTATCTGTTTCAGCTTACCATGTCGAAACGGTCATGTTAGTCATACTATGGCTGCTCAGGTTGGGGAGACAAGAATCAGGGAGGAGGCAAAAAAAACATGAAAGGATGATGGAGGAGATAGCAGGAAGGATAGAGGGAGGTAGAGAGCAAGGGAGCTGACCCAGTTAGAGACGGAGTGAGAGCTCAAGAGAAAGATGGAGGGAGAGAGGGAGGTGATAGGAGGGAGCTGTGTGCCAGCTTCGCCACTGTGGTTGGGGACCTGCTGGGCCATCTGGCGGCCCTGTAATTGGGTTGGGGTTTTGCACCTGAGCGGCACACCTCCAAAGAGATGGCTGGAGCAAAAGAGATAGAAACAAGCAGTGTATTGCAGCGAAGGTGGGGATAACTGTGAGAGCTGATAATAGGTTTGATCAATTGATACCCTTGTGTCTCCGAAATTTATATTAATCTTTTTTTTTTTTTCTTAAATTAGCTCGTATCGCCCACAGGTTACAAGATGGGAAGATTGAATGTGACACTTTATCATTGGAGTGGGAAGGACATGCTGCAGCGTGACTGTTAGAGGACACAACAACATCATTTAAAGGGACAGTTCGCCCCTAAATTTCCCTCTTACCTGTAGTGCTGTTTATCAGTCTAGATTGTTTTGGTGTGAGTTGCAGAGTGTTGGAGATATCAGCCGTAGAGATGTCTGCCTTCTCTCAAATATAATGGAACTAGATGACACTCAGCTTGTGGTGCTCAAAGTGCCAAAAAATGCATTTGAAAACTCAACAGCAATGTCTCTTTCCAGAAATCATGACCTGGTTACTCAAGATAATCCACAGACCTTGTTAAGAGCAGTTTCATGTGGGAACTATTTTCTTTCTACTGAACTACACCTGACAACATAGATATGCCTACCCAGCACAGGCCCAGGGACCCAAAGTGTCAGGGACCTGCCTGGCTGTCACTTGCATAATGTCACCCTAATTTAACACGTACCAACTGGAGACTCAAACTGACCACAAAGAGACACAAAAAGACGGCAAAGAGTTGCAAAGGAACTACAAAAACAAGCAAAACGACAGCAAAACGACAGCAAAACAACCACAAGGGGAAGCATAATGACTATAAAGCAACACAAAGCGACTCAAAAAACCCATAAAGTTACCTAAAAAATGCCTCAAAGAGACCTAGATGACTACAAAAAACACACAAAACACCACAAGGAGACACAAAAGAACTACAAAGAGGTAATAAATAATTAAAAAAGAGATAAACTGACCACAAAGAGACACAAAATAACTGTAAAAACAGGCAAAACAACCACAAAGACTCAAAATGACCACAAGGCACAACAAAAGGACTAACAAAATGACCAAACAACACCTGCCAAACATATCACTGCACAGAAGGAAATGTGCATCTACTCATGAACAAGAGGCTCGTGCTCCTGACAGCAAGAGATAGAAACACTAATGGCGTCCTCCTCGGTTGAACAGTAACGTTAGCTAGCTCAGTGGTGCTAGGTGAGCTAGCAGTAGATGCACACTTCCTTCCAGAGTTTTGCTTTGGGCTGGGGTGGGCTGTAATTTCTCAGTATTATCCTGGAATTGATTTGGATGGGGTTCTTGCCAAATTACCTTTTATCCTTTTCTTTTTTTGAGATGAAACTGGTTGTATTCGTGCCTAAATGGCAGGAGCTGCATTGGACTCAATCAAGAGAGACAGAGAGGGAGAGTTATGGAACAACAGAGCAGTATAGCGCAGAGTTGGGAGACTTGGTTGGCAGTGTTTGCCTCTGCCTCCCCAACAGTGGGAGCGATTTACATAGCATGCCTGGAGGGTGGTAGTCGTATGTGATCATCTGCAAACCGCAACGCCACGGACTGCTGTGCGCATTCAAACACGGAGACGCACCGAGGGGCCAAGCACATTCTGCCAAACCTGTTGTGCATGTGCATGAGATGCAGAGCTGACAGCGACTCTTGAAATAACAGAGGGAAGAGAAACAGAAGTGGGGCGAGGAAACATGTTTGCCCTTAGCTTGTAATAAATGTTTTAATATTAGAAAATATAGACAGTTTTTACAGTAGAAGTTCGGGTTTTTAATCGGACTCGACTCGAGATTTTTTTGGGCCCGATCAAAGGCCTTCTGGGCTTTGACACGGTTGGCGGGTGTAGTTCAGTAGACAGAAAATAGTTCCTAGATGAACTGTGTGTAGTATGTGATGTAGTGCTGTATTTAACCTAGAATGTTTTGGAGTTGCTGAGTGTTGGAGATATCAGCCAAGTGAGTGCATCTACTCATGGACGAGAGGTTAGCGCTTAGTACAGCTCAAGATCTTAACATGAATGGTGTTCTCCTTACTAGCTCAGTAATGCTAGGATGCTAGCAGTAGATGCACACGCGGTGATACGGTTGGTGGGTGTAGTTTAGTAGAAAGAAAATAGTTCCTACATGAAACTGCTCACAACAAGGTCTGTGGATTATCTTGAGTAACCAGGTCATGATTTCTGGAAAGAGACATTGGTGTTGTTGACATTGCTTGAGTTTTTTTTTATTTTTATGGCACTTTGAGCACCACAAGCTGAGTGCTGTCTAGTTCCATTATACTGGAGAGAAGGCGGACATCTCTACGATCAATATCTCCAACACTCTGCAACTCACACCAAAACAGTCTAGACTGATGAACAGCTCTACAGGTAAGAGGAGAAATATGCATTTATGATGTGAGGTGAACTGTACCTTTAAAGCTCTCTGCGAAGTAGGTCATAATAGTGACAGGGCAGATGCTAACGTCTGTGTAGCAGCGGATATACAGTGTAATTACATAGTGATGATAACTCTTGGAAGGGGAAAAAGGTCAACAAGGCTCTCAGGTTTTCTATACAGATAAATAAGGCCTGATCCACTTGCTCTGTAAGTGGACCACCTGCTGTGAGATACCGCAGACAATGGAGATAATACAGAAGTTGTCATCTTGTGCTTGAAGGGGCAAGTAGTCATTAAGGTGCACATACGAGCTGAATTAATGTTTCATTTTTGCCAGTGATGCGAGCGGCATAACAGACTCCATAGGTGGTCCTCCACACACATGCACACACACACACGCAGCTCACATTCGGTTGTCTTCCATTTGACATTTTGTTCTGAGATTTGAAGCCATCAGCTTTACACAAACCCGAAGGAAGATGATGTGATTTAAAAGCTGGGAGCATTATATCATTCAGATGCATTCTTAAAGGGCTCCTATTCACTGGGATGGTGTCATTTACATAGACATTTGCACCCACTCCCTGTTGAAATCTTCAGGGTAATTATTGTCTTTTCAAAAATGTAGCCTCTTATGTATAATGCATCCACTTACAGGCATGGTAAACCATCGTGTTTGTATTTTTGTTCCTCACATCAGACATAAGATCACTTGGAAATATCGAGTGAAAGCCTATGTGCCCCCCCCACCTCCCCCATACGGGGCATGATCAATTCTTTTTCTATAGAGGAAGCCTCCCACATGCACTCTGCAGAGCATCATTGTGCTCCCTAAAAGTCCTCGCCAGTGTTGAAGTATCTCTGTCATTGCCAAGCGTGCCTCTCAATGGCTCAGCCCCCACACTAACCTTGCAGCGTTTCAAAGGGAGACCAAAGGGAGGCTGAGTGAACATGGACATGCGTAGGCGTCCGTGCAACAAAGGGGGAGGTTGAGAGGGCCGAGGTAACCAATGGCTGCTTTGTTCACGGCAGGAGAAGGTTCATTGGCGCTCTTTACATGAAGTTAAATTCTCGTTAATGAGTCCTGGTACTTGCTTAGATTATAGGGTTAGTTTTTATAAACTATTTTTCTCTTTTTGGAAGTTGTTGTTTTTTTGCAGCAGCCTGCCACATGACATGTCTTGAAAAACTGCCTGTTGGTGACAGACAAAGATGTTGCTAAACAAGTGTTAGCTAAGTGTTAAAATCACAGCTGGAGAGTGCAGTGATATCATGCTTTCGCAGTATGTTGGGAAGCAGCAGCTGGCAAACATGAAGTGATTGTGAAAGCCGCCTCATGCTAGGTGCTCAGTCAGAACTGCTTTTGTTTGAGTTCAGTGTCTCCACAGGGGATTTAAACTTGGTTTGATCAGGCTGATTGACTCATAAGACGTTATTATTCCATTTTACTGGCATCATGTTGATACGACATCTCTACAGTTATTTACAGTCCTGTTGGTTGGGTAAGGTTATGGTTAAACAACCGCCATCTTGTCTTCTCGTGGCACTATTGCTGCCGAAAGGTTCGCTACAAAACACCCACCATTAGAGCCTAAACAGCCACTGGAAACAAAGCAATGACTTGCTGAAACACAACTGGTTTTGTTGTTTGTTGGTCTTGAACAGTGGTCTGCAGCTTATCAGCTGTCTCACCTGGGTGACACGCCATCTGTCATCCTTTTTACCTTCCAAAGTAAGCTCATTTATTATGTCACTTTAGAATCTAGAGTAACATACACGATAACATTTTCTTCTGGCCCTCTAAGTGGTGTAGTGGAAGATATACGCATGTATACGGAGTATATCTACCTTTACTTTTCTGGCTGTTTACAGTATACTCATCCATCAGGCAAAAAGCCATTAGAACATATAGGAGAGTATACCTACTTCCTCCCTTGGTAACCTACCCATCTACCTAATAATACAGCCACCTCATCAACTACTACTACACCATTGGCCCCTCTCAAAAGCCAGTGTTTGGTTTGTCTGTTCTAGGCTCCTGTAGAAACAAGGCTGTGCAACATGGCGATCTCCGTGGATGAGGACCAGCTTCCTATGTAGATATAAATGACTCATTCTGAGCTCATGAAAACGCAAGTCTAACTTTGAGGTGATGATACACTAATTATCTTCCAGTTTTGTGGCAATAAAGAATCCTCTAAATCCTACACACCTGACCTTTAAGGGAACATTTTGGTGCTGAATAAATGACGGTACCATCTGAGGGGTTCAAATTACAACCTCAATATCTACATGTTTAAGTGACGATCTTCTAACCAAACCCTCAAACTAGCTCTAATGAAGAGAATGTTTGCCCGGTTGTTAGCCTATGAGCTCCTTATCATGTGCACGGTTGACATCACATATTCTCTTTCAACACATAACAGCTGAACAGTTATTAATTAAGTGTGGTTGTGAAGGTGAAGGCAAAACAAATCATCATCAACCTACCCAGCTGCGGTTACCAAGTTATAAACAGAGCTAATGATCTACAGTATTACTGCATCATATAACCACAGATACTTCATGTCACATGTTTGTCTTGGCCACAGTTGTCTTTCTGTGTTTTTGCCAATTGTATGTTGTGTCTCCTCCTACACACGAAGCCACTTTTTTCTCACTTTTTGTCAAAACATTTGGCTTCACTCCTTCACTATCCCCCTCAGATCTGTACATGCAACATACATGCAACCTGTCCAACCAGTTGGAGTGGCTAGAGCAGTGCCAGGATATGATCCTTCTCTGGCTTTCTCGGCAAACACCACCAGTCATGTTCAGTTGAGTGCCTGGCTGAGCCGTGTGCACTGCAGGTGTTTTCTTCTCTGGTTTATTTCTCAAGAATGTTTCCAACACCCTGTTGTCACACACACACACCGGGACTGCCGCTGATCTGGACCAGAGGTTAGTTGGTTTCCGACTACCAGTCGGCTCAACCTGCTGGTTTCTGGTGGCTCTGATGTTAATTGTCTCAGCCATCTTAATTGGCCACCACTGAGCCATGCTTGAAGCTAGCCTGGTGGCAGAACTTCAGCAGCAGCCTGAGCTTCTGCCTCTCTTCGTTTAATTTCCTCAGTGGTGGAGTTTAACAGCGAGCTCTGGTATAACAGCACGTTATAGTGTTAAAGTTATCCAGGATAATGCTGGCAAAATACCAGACTTTTAAACTTTGATAAAATAGTAGTGTAAAAGAGAAGATACTGACTTCAGTACTCACATTTGGTGGGTTCATTGCCGGAGAGAACACCCCAACAGCCACAGGTTGAGGTCCAGTTGGTTTTCTTTCTCATTTTTTATCCATGCAGCCTTGGGTTAGAAATCTGATTGTAGATCTGTTTTTTATAGCCTTGATACTTTCATTACTATTGAACTTAAATGTTGGCATTGTGCGTTTCTACAAAACAAAGACACATTACACTTGTACGATTCATACGTATCATATCAGCGTTTCTAATGTGGGATGATTAATGGCATGACACCTAGGTGAGTTGGCTGCCAAGCTGCAGACCAAGGTTCTAGACCCGAAAATTACAAAATCAGTCGCTTTTTAGCAAGAACACAGTTGCATTTCCAGTGGCAGTTGTGCCGTCAAAGCTGGTTGTTTTTTAGCAAGTTATTGGCGCCATTTTCCAGAAGATATTGTGGCACCAACGTGGGGTATTTTAAGCCAAAACATCTTTAATACCCCTAACCAAGTGTTGTTTTTTTAACAAGGTATTTTCATTGATAATCCAATAAAGATGCACAGAGCATCGACATACAAACCAACAGGACAAAAAGACAACCCCATCTGAAACAAACAGAGAAAGCCAGACCAGCCAAAGGAAATCCAACAGACAAGAACCAAATAAATAAATAAATAAAAAATAATAAGGAAATATATACATTTTAAGCTTCCATACTTGCCACAAAAGTTAAAAATGGTTCCCAGGTGGCAAAGAAACCAAGTATTATTGTGCCTAAACAGAACCACATGTTCACCACAGTGTTGTTGATACAAAAAGAGATGAAAAATTGAAGTATGAATTGAAGTATGAGTACTTTTGACAACTTAAATCCAGTATACAGGTAAACTAAGTTGTTTACAGTCACAGCTGAGTTCAGTCTTACCAAGAAATGTTGGATTGGGAGTCCTGTATTGTACAGGTAGCTGGAAACAAGCAAAGCATTCTCTTAGTTCTCTATGCAGATAATTAGATTTGCAACCAAGTTCACACGTTTGTCTGTCGTTAGCATGTAGCTACATGTAGCAGTGTATGTAAACACATGCAGCAGCATGCCTGGAGCAGATGACCAGGCACAGATGTCTTCTTTAGCTACAAGCTGATGTCAGCTTGTAGCTAAAGAAGAGAAAAACATTGGAAACTGTGTATTTAGAACAGTCTGAAACCTGAGGTTGTTGCTTACAGGGATTACTTTCACATATGTTTACCTCGTATTCCACATAATCAGATTTGTCTTGACTCCCCTGCTGCCAGTAAGTCTAACCTGGAGGAATGACGGTTTCAAAATCAGAACAAATGAAGAGCTACTTGTCAGTCTGTGTGACCTCAAACCATAAGGACACAAGAAACCAATAAAGAACGAGTCATGGTAGAGTCAATTTAGCTTACGTGTAAGTGTATGAGAGCAGAGACTATGTACTTGTGTTGCCTTTAATGTTCAGGCCAACAGCAGAAATAATCTACTTCATGTTCTGTTGAGGCTGGTTGGGATTGAGGCGTCACTAAATGTGTTTAGGGATTACGCCACTATTAGTCTCCTCCTGCTTCCTCTCCAGCCGGCGTTTGTATTTGAATTTGAATAATCGTATTGCCTCTGGTTCTTTGATGTTCCGTATTATTTGCTCCGTATGCGTCTCCCTGAGCGATTTCTGTTGTACACCATGTAATGTCCCGACATGTAATGTAATGTCAGTGTTGGTATTCTGATCTGCTCACAAAGGGACATTGATTTAGGTGTGGAAACATGGGCCTTTCTTGGATTTATTTTACCCTGAACTGCTGACAGTTGAACACAGTAGATCTGATTTTCCATATATACAGTGTGGTGGAGCACGATGACTTCTATATTTGACGTCAATGATGACTAATATTGCTTTTGCAGGTTATTACTCACTTTTAAAGCAGTATGTTTATTTGATGTACAGATCAAACGTCCGCTGTCTTGGAGGTTGTTGTGTGAAATTTGCTGCAGTGAAGTCTTTCTGCTCTTTGATAGATACGCAGGACCTACTGATAGAGAAAATGGCAGTGTGCATTAGTGTCCATTAATGTCATTCATGTCATGTTGCTACACTTTGATGCACATCCAAAAACCCTGTGAAGTCTGGAAATACCAGTTTCCCAGTCCACAATCCATATTCTCTGTATTTTCAGTTTGATGTCAGTGTAGCATAGACGTGCTTATACATAGTGTGTATCCTCTTTTAACTCAAAACAGGCTAAATGTATCTCATCCTAAAGGTTAAAGGAGACCTTATATGCTCATTTACAGGTCATACTTGTATTTTGGGTTTCTACTAGAACAGGTTTACATGCTTTAATGGTCGAAAAACACTTTATTGTCCTCATACTGTCTGTGCTGGAACACCTGTATTCACCCTTCTGTCTGAAACAGTCCTTTTAGTGCCTGTCTCTTTAAGACCCGTCCTGAAAAAGTTCAGTCTGCTTCGATTGGTCAGCATTAACCCTACCCCCCTAACCCTAACCCTGACCCTTTCCAGATCATCTGCATCTCGGCATCTCTACTCCATCATAAAAAGACTTCCAGTGTCCTCCATAGGACCTTATTTCGGAAATATTATTTACCGTAGTCAACGGCGAGAGGCAAATACATTTTTTTTCATCTGTTTTTAATTGTACCATGAATTACAAATATGATGTTTGTCAGTTTAAAACAATGTGCGTCAACAACACCAGCTAGCTAGCTAGCTGTTAGCTAAGTCATAGCTAAGCTCACCATGTTCCACACACAAATGTAATGTCATTTTAGTTGATGTGTTTTACCCATAACTCCTAGGATCTCCTTTATGAAACAGAGCGTAGCATCAATACTAAAAATGTACATACGGACAAAAGCCAAAGATATTCGACAATTTCTACAATCAGGTTTCAACGTCACCATCTGCATCGCCAATTTCCCGTCTCCAAAATGTCCGTAAGCATGGGTCAAAGTTTCTCCCATCAAGTCTGTTTTAATAGATCACAACTTTTGCGTGGGAAGTGGCGTACGCCTCTTTCAGGCCTCATCTTGTGCATATGCAATATATATAAATAAGACCCCTGGTCTTTTTATCAGCCAAGAAGGGAAAGAATGAATAAGACCCATTGCTCATGTGAGTACATCCTGGTACGAAACACACACAGGCATCATAGCTTCAGTAAGTGTGAATGTCACTTATGTAACTTTTGGATGTGTAGTTGCTCTAAATAAATATTTTCAGTTTAATACTTGAGCAGTTGTACCACAAACTGGGACTTTCTTGACTTGCAAAATGATCTTTTCAATCAACAAAAATTTGCGTGATTCATGGCGCTATTCAGATGACATCAAGTAATTATTTGTATTCTTTTTCTGAAATGAGTCGCCTGGTGGTTCACTGAAACCTTTTTATTGCAGCCACGGGATGAGTGTAGCAAAGAACAGCTGCAGTTTCTACTGTGAAAAATCACCAATAAAAGCATCTAAACACAACCTCATATTTTTCTGTAGGAGTATGAACCAAAATCAGGGAGAACGCTGGCAGCTGAGATGCGTTTCCCTGACTTTAGCATGTAGCGACATGTACAAAGCCGTGTATGTGATGTTAACACTTGCAGATGACTACACGAAGAAATCAAAAAGATGTCAGCTTGTAGCAAACGTAGAAATAACAGTTGGGGGCAGAGTACTCAAAACGAAAGTTTTTTGCTCACAGGGATTACTTTTACATACCTACTTAAAGTTTGGCTACGTTTAACATGAACATCGGACGTTGTTACTTTATATATATATCTGAAGGAAAATAAAGAAAGCATAAAAGGTCACCTTTAAACTTAAGATAGACCAAATATCAGATTAACCAGGTGTAACTGCACTAATAAAGTTATCATAAAGACATTTAGAAGGCTTTGGCGTCTTACATTTGTCTCAATAACTGTGAATATTACCTTCATAGTGCAGGTCTCTTCTCCATTTCATCTTGGATCCAGCTGCCAGGCCACAGCTTGAAATAAATGCAACTAATTTCCTCTAAGTTTCCCGAGAACAATCCTTGGTGTGTGTGATGTCCAATCGATTTTGCACAGATGAGTGCACTTTGTTTATAAAAACCCACAGACTGCGGTTGTTGCTTGGCACCAGCCTCGGCAGTAGCAGCGATAACCTAGATTTTATTGAAACGGGGTTGCGGCTGGTTGCCAGGATGAATTCCCAGATCAGCTGGGAAATCTGGAAGAGTACAGAGAATGAGAAATGATCCTCCCTCCCCCAACAACTACAGTCAGAGCTGAGTAAACAGGGGAATATGCTACTACACAACTACTCCAGTGAAGCTGCACAGTGGCCAACAGCAGATCATGGTTTGTTTGTTTTTCCTGGAAATTATTGTGAAGCTAATAATCAGTGCTACATCAGCTTTGTGTGGATGAAGCCATGAGAATGAAAGAAAGTGTCCCGGCTCAGCTAAACTGTATCTGAGAAGCACAAATATTGAAAAGACACTTCATATCTCTGCCATAATTCAGTTGAAATTGCCCCGCTGCCTTTGCAAACCTAATTTTATACATTGGGAGAAACATGAATTGGATTTCAGCTCTCTGAAGCTTTCCTTTCCTTCATGTTTTTAAAGATTATATTTGGATGAATTGCCGCTGCATTTTGTGCTCAGCTCTTTGAGGTTTAGAAACGGATATCATTAGAGGCCGTTCTGAGGGTTAGATTTAGATTTTTCAATTACATAGAAGCCTTTAAAAGTGTTTCTGTCAGCACCAGTGCCATGGCCTTCATGAAACAAAACTATAAATGAAAAAATATGAGTTTAATGAGCACTGTGGCAGAGCAGGAGAAATTAGGCCATCAGCCTTCACTGTGTGTTCTGGTGGAAAAACTCTACAACTTTAGTGTGCCATTATCCTCCTCGATTGCTATGGTGACAGAGCCAAATTACAACCTGCACAGAGAGAGTGGACAATAAATAGTTCCTGTCTGCTGGAGGTTTGTTTCAGCGCTGCAGCTCTGCCCGACACCCCTGTGCCATGATACTAAGTACAGCACAACACTGAGCAACAAAGTAAAGATGCCTGTGACTAAGAGTCAGTTGTGAGGTTTAATAGTCGTGATTGCTGGTACTTTTTCCTAGCAAAACAAATAATTTTCATATATGTTACATCAGTTTTAATATATATTTTAAATGTTTGTCAGCCTCCAAATTTAACATGTTTTATGCATGGAAAAAATGTAGGAAAAAAAAATGTATGTAGGTTTAGCCTCTACCTCTACAAAGAGGTCAATTGCTTACGTAGCTGAAAGTCGATTAAACGGTCAGTTGACTGACAGGAAATTAATCAGTAACTATTTTGATGATCAAGACAAGTGTTGTAATTATTTAAACAGGCGAAAGTGCCGAACATTTACTGGCTCCAGCTTCTGAAATGGGAATACCTGTTGCTTTTCTTTGTCATCTATGACATGGATTGTGAACTGCTGGTCAGTCAAAACAAGAAATTTAAGAACATCAGTTTAAGCATTTTTCACAACTTTTAGACATTTCAAAGACTGAACATATGGAAATCTTCTAAAAGGTCTAAAATTAGAAACACTTCAATCCACTGATGAATTTAAGGGCACCGTTAAGAATGTGGTGACAGAGACATGTGCTTGTTTTTCTAGAGAGGCTACAATGTTTGAATAGTTGTTGTTTTATTGTGGATTTTTGTGTTATATGTTGTAATTGTTGCGTTTTAATGTGTTTTGATTAGCTGTTCGCTCGGCCAGGTCTCTCTTGTAAAAGACATGTTCAGTCTCAATGGGACTTCCTGGTTAAATAAAAGTTAAATAAATGAATTTGGATAACAATAAGGGTCAAATAGCGGTCACAATAGCATCAAAGTGTTGCAGCTATGTACGTATGTATGTGTGAAAACCTTTTGTATGAAGATATCAAATGTGTGAATGTGTTAAAACATTTTGATCAAATTAATTCAAATGTTTGAATGTGTAGAAAATATCTAAACATATATAATTAATGTTTATATCTGTGAGGAGATCTGAAGCTTTGTAAAACATTTCGTGAACAAATGAAAAAGACTGAAAAGGAGAGCAGACGGCAGCTCAGGAGACGAACTTCAGTCAGTCCCAGAGATGACAACAATTAATCGACTAAATGGGAAATTTAATCAATCAAAAAAAGATCTGATTCTGAAATATAAACAATGGGTAGTCTCTAAATACATTCCACAGTTGAATGGTGTATTTTAAAAGCATGTTTCAGTGACTAGCATTAGCAAACAGATAACCAGATATAACAGTTTTATGACAAGGCGGCCATCTTGGGGTGACACTGGAAAAAGAGGCAGGCAAAACAGAGCATTATTCGGTTATTTTCAATGTGTTTCATACACTATGCTGTGCTGTCAGATAACAGATATGTTGCTGTGAGCTTTGACTGAGAAAAAAAACACACTTGGTATTGCTCTGTAAAAGCAAAGTTTTTATGTTTTCCTCATAATTAAAATGAATAGATTAATTGATCATTGCTTTGCTTGGCCTGCTGCCCCCGAGTCTTGGCCCCGGATCAGCGGATGGAAATAGATGAATGGTGACCAATGATTGATTAAGAAAGGTGCTCACAATTTGCAACCATAGTCAGTTCCCATTGGCTGTTCAGGAGGAAGCATGAAATGTGGGACTAATGTATTTGAGCTCAGCTTTGATTCATACACGTAGATTTGATATGCAGCTGTAAACTTGAAGTTCTTTTTGAACTTTTTTGCCCACAATCAGATAGATGTGTAACAGAAAAGCTTATTTGTAAATGTAAATTTTGTGCCAATCTTCTTTATGCACTTTAACATTGGAAATTATTCGTGGAAATCTTTTTCATTCATTCACAAAATGTCAACCCCAGCTACACATCTCTTTACAGATTATAAAATTAAATCCAAACATCTGACAGTAGCCATAAAAATATCCCTTAAGTAATTAATTGATTAAAAAACCCGTATCAGAAATAGTTGATTATAAAGATAGGATTAGAATAGAATTGTATGTATTTGTATCACAAGCAACACACACAGTTCTCACTTACAGCACCATACAGCAACAGTCTTTAGTGTCACAGTAATATGTTGTAAGTGACTCACTTTATTGTCCTCAGGCAGAATTATAACTTCATGTTTTCCAACTTCACTTCAACAAACCTCCCACAGTGAGCGTGAGGTGATGACTAACATGTTCAGGGTCGAGGCTGCTGCGATATACAGTACATTATACATGACTGTATCCACACACACACACACACACACACACACACACACACACACACACACACACAAAGCACCAGCTAACATAAGCAATACATTGTTTCCTCTTCTCCCCGCTCACAAAAGACCAGGATGTAAAGTAAACACACCTGTTGTGTACAAAGAGCATGGTGTGATAAGATAGTGGACGAGTAATCTTCTCCACACTGCAGCATTATTTACTGTACTTCTTTCGGTTGACTTCTACCAGCACAGAATTTCAATTAAGCCGGTCGCGGCGCTGTGATTTACAGCCTGTGTTGTATGAGAGTAATAAATAATCATTTTATCTCTGCTCTGTGATGCTAATCTGGAGTTTAAGCAATGAGTGAGTAGCTTTGTTCTGAATTCAGCGTGCTGGCCAATTCATCCTGGACCCCAGCTGATGTTTACCCAGGCTGAGCCAGCAGCTGCTCACACTGTCTGCATCAACTCAGTCATCTGACGAGGCGAGCGCGCTGCCTCTGACATGCATCTGTCACAGCAGCAGCAGCAAAAAAAAAAACTAAGCCACTCTGTTTTGTCTTCCTCTTCCTCCACTCCTCCAGCATCTGCCTGGCTGCCCAGCATCGCCACAATGAATGAGAGTCGAAGGGAAGCACTGGCGGCGGCGGCGCCCGAGCCCACCACCGCCTCCTCCTCCACGGCTGGCTCCAACACCACCAACATGGCCGGCCCGGGCACCGGCGAGAAGGACGAGGCCTTTTCCAAGCTGAAGGACAAGTTCATGAATGAGCTGAACAAAATCCCATGTAAGTGTGTGTGTGTGTGTTCTCCAGTGTGAGAGTGGGACCATTTTAAAGCTCAAAACTAAAAGGCAGTTAGAAGCATCTGTTATTTTGATTTGATTTAATTTTCAAGTATTTTTTTAAAGCAAAAATTTGCTTGATCCAGTCTTTTAAACTTTAATAAATGCTAGTCTCCTCAGTAAAGAGGATACTTTTGGTTTTTAGACTGTCATGGGTTGGGAAAATTTAAATTTTTCACTATTTTTGACATTTTTTCAGACCAAACAAGTCATCAAATCGTCAAAAAATGGCAGAACAACCCGTACTGAAGATAAATGTTAGTAGCAGTCTTTCCTTCATGATGTGTTTGCACCACTAAAAACAGTTTATGTAGCATGTTCGTTATATTGAGAAGATTTAGACAGATTATAGGCTTGTAAATAACCATACAACACATTAAACACATCAAGAGAACATCTGTCTTGTTGCATACAACACCTTCATTTCAGTTCTGTGCATTTATTAGGATGGATAAAATTATAAAAAAGAAATCATCTGATTTGAAATGGGTCGACGAAATGTAAAACCTGATACTGACTCCAAACCACAAAATTAATCTAATAAAAATGTTTCACTCCACAGGAGCTTCTAAAGTCCTGAAAGGTGATATTTTTTATTATCATGTGCTCACAAGATAAGAACTTGCTCCCATAAGATAATTAACTTGTGCACACGCAATAAAAAAAGTCACCTTTTGGGACTTTAGGGCTCAGTACAATCCCAACTGGATCTTCATCCTGTCCAAATGTTTTGGAAAGGTTTTCACACCCATGTATATAACAACAGGCTCTAAAGGTGTTTTGTGACCAGATTTTTTTTATTGTGTTTGCTCTGCAAGAACCAGGAGTGATCATAGTACTTCAAATGCCGAATTAGGGACTTTTTTTAATTCCTGTTTGAGGGACATAAGTGTACATAATCAACATTTCGCTAAGCCCCGCCCCTTTGTGATGGTCCGACAAGCTGTCGCAGTAAGCATGGAGCCCACACTGTAACTAACTGCACTCCCTGAAGAAATATTATCATATTTTTGGAAAAATGAAACAGTGATTCCAGAGAGAAGCAGACAGAGGGGTCTACAGTCTGTGTTTGAGGGATATATCCAGGATGTCAAACTGACTCAGCAGCAACAACAGGTTAAAAAGACAAAGATAGTTAGAAGCTAAAGCCCAACTATAGGCTGCAGATCAGAGTCCCTGCTTCCCCTCACTGGTTCCTGTACAGCAGGGTCGGTCTTTGTTTCACTGTTATAATCATTACAAAGCAAAAGCAGCATGTGTATACATTCAGTAGGCTATATCTTCAGTAGCTAGCTAGCTAACCCTACACTTTTCAGGGTTTGATTTTGGTTTTGGAACAGGGAAGAAACGTATATCTTTTTCCAACCTCTCCAGGTAACGAGTATCATTAATACACGACGTGCCCCAGGCACAACATTTAGCTCCAAATCCACAAAACCAGCCTGAAAATGAAGGAAATCTGAAACCACTGCATTAGAGTCAATGGAGCTACGATGCTACGTTATGATTGGCCAGTCTGTGTGTGGGGGTGGGACTTAGCGAAGGGTCAGTCATTTTTTAAAAACCTGTTAGCCATTTAAACCCAATAAAAACATGGAGGACAACATGGACAAATGGACTCACAGTGAAGTCCTGGCTTTCCTGAACATATTAGCAAGGGGCGAAATACTGTACAACGTAATTCATTCCTATAGGCGGTGCGAATGCGAAAACAGAAAAATACCCCCTGAAGTTATGTAGTTCTCCGGAGACCTCCCCATTGAGCAATTCCTCCCTGGGAGTACCCAGAACTGTCTGATCTGACAACGCCTTATAATGTGGTTACTCATCCAACAAGCCAAACTGGATAAAAATCTAATAATTTAAGCAGCATACAATGACAGCTGAATCCGAAGTACATTAATCTCAGACAGAAATACATTTGTGTTTTGAATATTTCTAAAAAATCTGTTCAGAAAATATCAAAACTACACTATTTTGCAGGCTTTACACCTTTCATTGATGCTGTTTGTCTGTAGCCTTGCAACATGTGACGTGTCTATAAATACATTCTGATTCAAACTCGGTCCATACAGTGTGATTGTAGTGTAACCATGACTCAAAAATGACTCGTGTGAGTAAACTTGAAGTTGATGACGCACCAATAAACACTGGTGCTACACGTGACCTTTGATAAAAAGCTTCTGCTGAATCTAATGAACAAATAATTTAGTAATTTTGTTGCTCGAGTCAACAGCAAATTCAAGTATTTCATGCACTGAATGGCTCAGATGGAATTGTCTCACTAAATTTATCTGAGGTGGAGAGGGAACATCTGGCAACAATAATCCTAGAGTTTGACATGATAGATTGCTAAATTATGCGTAACTGCTTTTATTATTTGCTGTTAAATTTTTCTATCTCACTTGTGCTTTCAGTCAGAATATTTCCACATATTAAAACACATCCTGTCCTTTCATCACCAAACCCTCCAACCTGAGGCGTCCACAGCCACGTTACTGCCTGGAGAATATGGCAGTGTTGAGTATATGAGGATGTGGTTGTCATTGTGTCATCAGGGATAAAGCACTGCCTGGAGATTTAAGGGTTTTTGCATTCAGCAGAACTATAAACATAAATATATCCACATGTGAAAGCAGTTCTCTCAACAGACAATAAGTCCTGTGGAAGAGAGGCCCTATTTTTACAACAAAGACACAGATACTCCCCTTTTCAAAGGTTTCATAGTGCAGGGAGTCGCAGGAATAACTCCTCCTTACATAGAAGAAGTTTTTTTTTACATTATGGTTGCATATTTACCAAAATAAAAGACTTAACTTAAAGCCAGATAACTCATGGTTTCAACTAGTGAGCTTTATCCTCCATGTTTGAATGGGAACCAGACGAATCTGCAAGCTGTTTTATTTGCTCTGGCAGATGTGTCTGTTCCATAGACTGTAAAAATAACGGACGTAGCTACCATGACATCACCCATCAGTTTGAAGCCTGTTGTTTGGCATTTTGGTCGTCGCCATCTTGTTTTTGTGGAGCCAGAAGTGAACACTGAGCTTTGAGTGATGCCTTGCAGACAGCCTGTCATTCAACGCAGTGAACTTTAAGCCTTAATAAAATGTAAACGGGTGACTCATATAATAATTCACCCCCTTACTGTTGTCATGAACATGGATATTAGCTACACAGACCAAAACTGTTTTTTGTACCAGGCTGTAAACATGTTTATTTCTGCTCTCAAGTTGAGCATTTTAACATCAGGGGCTACGAGGATTGACTTGATCTTGGAGCCAGCCTCAAGTGGTCATTAGAGGAACTGCACTTTTTGGCACGTCCATGTTGGCTTCATGATTCAGCCCCAGAAGTTGTAGCTTGGTCTGAGCCAACCTGGCCCGCTCTGGACCAATCACAATTGTTTATCTAATATGGGATGGGTATGGTATCATGACCGACAACTTGCAGAGCCCTTGCGCTTTACGCATAACGCGTGACAATGTAATTTTTGGCTTGCACACCCTCACACCGGGTCACAAGGGTGGGAATAAACCTGAACAATAAAAAAGTAAATAACACAAAACGTGTGTTACATGTACAAATGCAGGAAGACAGCAAATTCTTGCCCGTCTTTTAAGTGGCGTCTCTTAAGTCTGATCTTGAGCAGTGTTTGCCTGCCATATTCTAAGAGGGAAATGTTTTAATCTGAAGTTATGATTGATTTAAATGTCAGACTTTAGCAGATTTTCCTGGTAAAAACCAGATCATACATAACCAGAGCAGAGCAGCGCTGTTGATAAAGCTGCTTGCAGTGTGTATTTAGAGACAGAGTGAGGGGAGGAGAAGGTGGAAGGTGGACTATTGCACATTGTAACCTATTCAGACTGCTGCTTTGTCATAAAACCCTGACGACCTGTGGGTCAGGAAAGGGATGGGTTGTTTGTGGACCTGCACATCTCTTCTGCACACTGAGGTCTGTTTACTGTCTGTTTTGTGGATCGCTCAGCAGTGCTACATTACATTCTGTTGCTCTGATTGGTTGTAGGTCTTTTCAATTGCCTCAAGGCATTTTTATCTACAGCTGTTGATGATGCCATTTAATATGGAAATGAACTGAGAGGTTCCAGACCAGTTTGCATTTTAGAATTGGTCTGGCAATGCCAGGCTACTTCCATGTGGGCCTGAACAACAATTTTTTATTGATGGAAAATAGGAATACAATTTTGATTCTGAAAGTGTGCTTTGGTGCAGAAGGTGAATAAATAGGACCAACAGTGTTCAGTACTGTGATGGGACTGCTGAGGCTGTTGTCCCCTTCTGTCTCAGCATTGCAAATGTAACACTGTTCCTACTAATTCTGGCCCAAACCTGACAACTTTTCCACATCATCTTTAGAAGTAAGCAGACAATTCATTATTGCCTCCAACTTTTGACATCAGGAGAAAAAAATAAACTTGGCCTTCTTTTGGCAGGAGAGTCATCAGAGAGCTTCCCAAAAAAAGCCTGTCCATTATACAGAGTTTTAAATTACTATTTTCTCACCTCATCCCCTCAATCAAATGCAGTGTTTGCTCCCCTGCGCTGCCAAGCTGATGATGAATGCCCCAAGACTTGTTTACTCTGTGGAATATCGATACTGTCTGGAGAAAGCCGGGTAGCAGATTTAACGAGGAATATGCGATAGGAGAAGCTGCATGCTCAGCTAATGCTGCTGCACAAGGTTTTTCTTTTGGGTTTATAACCCAGTTTAAGCCCTGCAGGCTTTGTGGCTGGTCGCATGGGGCTGTCAGACTGGCCTAACTTGTTGCTGCATTTCTGTCCATCAGGATCTGCAGGACGTATATCTCTGAGCAGGGGATATTGGCTCAGCCCAATCTGTTGGCTGGTGGCTCAATCCAGCAGACTTTATCTCAGTCTTTCTGTATTTACTGTTCTTTTTTCATTTTAGCTATTCTAAACATGTTCCAAGGAAAAACTGTCACAAAAATATGTTTACATGCATGTTTTATTCAGTAATCTCACCTCTGATTATTTTAATGTGGTGAGGTTTATTCATCAAGAGACGCTCTCTCATCCTATTTGATGCGCTGTAGGGCTGCAAATAATAATTCTTAATTAACATGTTGATTAATTCTCAATTAAGTGAATTGCTTGTATATAAAATGTCAGAAAATAGCGACAATGTCTGTCATGAGTTTGCAGAGCACTGTTTTTTTATCTGACCAACAGAACAAAACCTAAAGGGGAGCCATTTAATATGGAAGTGTCAGGCACTCACTTAAAAAAATTTTAAAAATCAGCTTTGTTTTACAGAATAAAGGAGATTATTATCGCAGAATTTTGAGAAAGGTTTTCATAGGAAAAAAAATCTGCCGTTTTCCTGAATTAACAAGATAATTATCTTGAGATAAAATTCTCGTTCAGAAAAGTAGAATTGACAAGATCCTTATTTTATCCATTCAGAAAAACAAAATTAAAGATTATTATCTCGTTAATTAAGAATACCAAAATTTAAGAGGTTATTATCTTGTTCAGAAAAATGGAAAATATCTTTTTTCATGGAAACTTTTCTCAGAATTCTGAGATAATAATATAATTAATTTTTTTTTCACAAGTGAATACATTACACTTTGTCAAGGCAGTAATTCTAATATCTATATGGGAGGACACACCCGTCACAACATTTAAAAATGCTCAAAATGTCCACCCCTCACCCCCAGTTATATTAAATGCAGTGTCAATGTCGATGTGACAGTTTTTGTAATGTGGTTTGACAAAGATAATTTTAAGAATGATTATCCTCTCACTATGCTATGTTAAATTTCTGTCAGAATGATGGCTAGCTACCATACTCTGTAGGTTAGCTAATGTCTATCCAATACATTCTGAGCATCTTGCACTTGCTAGCTTTAACATTCCCATTAGTTGATGGGAAGTTATTATTGTAACACTGTGTATCAATACTAACACTTAACCTCAGTCAGGACATGCACAAAAAGGTAACGCTCAGTTTGCTGATGTGATTTTGCACTACAGCCGTAGTTGTGGAAACGAATAACACTTTACTTAAAGTGGTCAGTAATTGCATGGAGTGGAATTTAGAAAGCGCTTATCAGTCAACCATCACTTATGCCAGCTGTTGTAGGTAAGTTACCTGTAGCTAGTTAGCTTCACATTCTCCCAGCAACCAACAATGCTGCTTACGTGTGTATTCAGCAAACATTAATGTCTGTAATATATTACTTACCAGTAAGCTCACGTGAAGGCTGAGTAAAGTGTCAGTTATGTTGTGTTGCATGTGTAATTAATGTAGGCAGTAGTAGCTTTCATTTATTGCATATTCATATACGGCACGGTGGTACAGTGGTTAGCATTGTCGCCTCCTAGCAAGAGAGTTCCTGCTTTTAACCTGGGGTGGGGAGTTTCCCCCATGTCAGTGTGGGTTTTCTCTGGGTGCTCCAGCTTCCTCCCACAGTCCAAAGACATGCAGGTTAATTGGTGACTCTAAATTGTCCGTAAGTGTGAATGTGAGTGTGAATGGTTGTCTGTCTCTATGTGTCAGCCCTGTGATAGTCTGGTGACCTGTCCAGGGTGTACCCTGCCTCTTGCCCAATGTCAGCTGGGACATTTTTTAAAAATTTTTTCTGGGGTTAGGGTTCCCACCATGTTGACTCCATGGCTACGTCTTTGTCTTTCATGATTCAAAAAGATGTAAAAAAAACAACAACAAAAAAAAAGCAGCTGAAACCAGCACAAAATATGTCGACAATCCTTCCTTCTGTACTAAAAGCCGTCTAATTAATTTATGAATAAGCCTTCCACGTCCACAGAAACATGAGCACACACACACACCCTGACACGCACGCCGAGGTCCGACTGTGTAATCACACTAAACCATACTGTGACTTGTCGTTGAGCGGAGAGGTTGCCTCCAAGGAAACCGGCGTATTGAATTTCTTAGTAAGTTTTCTAAACACCCAAGGCTTTGCTCCCCGATAACAATTAACCTCTGAGCGCAGAAGCTGTTTGATCCATGACTGCTGGCTCCACCAGCCATTACTCCAAATAACACAGACAAGCGATTGACATTTCAGGAATAAGTAACAGTCTTTTTTTCTCTCCTCTATCAGGAGCTTTGTGCTTTTAAGCTGCCAGATGTACTCACACTTAGAAAGACTGCAAAATATTAAAATCATCTTGTGTTAGTTGTTTTTTCCCCTCTGGTGGAGCCATCTGTCTTCTTAATCCATTTAATTTTTTGTTGTCTATATTTGCTGTGCCCCTCCACAGCTTTTTCCTGTGCACTCTGGTACTGACTTTAAGGACAGTTTGGGGACTAGAACTCTTTTGGGACTAACCAAGAGTGTCTTACACTCTGGTGCTGGCTGACAAGAGTGTAATACAGCCGACTACAAGGCTACACAGTTTGTGGTGTAACTTCAGAGAAAGCTAAAGGAAAAATACATAAAGAAACGTCAGAGCTTGAACATGTCTCAACTTGTTTGACTTTGTGGCTGCTCACAGCCAACAGACAGCAGAGTTTATTAAGGGGGATTACGGTGGTGGATCAGCGGAGCCATTCGTCTCTGCCTGCCTGCTGCTCTGGCAACGAGCCTTGTTGTCGTCTCTCTGCCCTCGCTTTGCTAAAGTTTGCCTGTCGTGAGACGCCATCAGAGGCTGGTCAAACTGAAGCCAGCTCTGTCTCAACCAGCAGCACCAGCTACACTCTGAGTCTTCTGTCAACAGATGGGAAACAGATCTTCTGTCTTCTCCGAGATTTTTCAGCGTTCGAGGGTCAAATATATGTTGTGAGTCTCTGCGCTGCAGCTTTTGTAAACATCATGACTTGTTTGTGTCGGCTTGGTATAATTTTGACACCTGTGAACACTCAGAAATAGCTGCTTCCTCTTATTTTCTGGCATATATTCTGCCTGTGCAGTTCTCTCTGTTTACTAATGAATTTATGATCAATGAGGAATATTTTAGATTGTTGAAATATGCTGACGACATGGCCTTAATCGGGTGAAGCTGCCTACCTGGCCCACACGAAGGTTCTTCAAACATAGTGTCACATCGGCAACTTAGAAATCAATGCAGCCAAGACTGAAGACTTGATTATTTGCATGACGCAAGATCTGAAGACTTTGGAAAATTTTAAATACCTTGGTCTAGTTCTGGAAATACTGAGTATATTTTCAGGAGATGCTCACACCAACTCTACCTTCTTAGAAAACTCAGTGGCCTCGGTGTTAGTCAGCAGACTTTAGAATCAGTGTTCAAAACTATGGTTGAGAGTCTTTTAACTTTTCACCTCCCTGCCTGGTTCGGTCACCTTAAATGCACATCCAAGAATAAACTCTCTAGGACTGTAACTGGCAGGGAAAATAGTTGGCAAGCCACAAAAACCCTTGACCCAACTCTTTACTGAAAGGATAAGGAAGAAAGCGAGGTGAATGTTGGCAGATAGCTCCCATCCTCTCATACTTTTACTTTCAATGGCCCCTGGGCACCTATTACCTGGTAACTAACCAGTTAATTTTTAAGAAGAAAAAAATGCAAAATGAGGTGAAATACAAGATGCCTTTCCTTCTAGTCCAGCGCTATATTAACTCAGTGAGCTTTAGCACCATATTTCAAAGTGCCCTCTATTTAAAGGGGGTGGAATTTCAATGTTTTGTGACATAATGTCTAGCCTTTTATTTAAATTTCTGTTGGCTGTGCTGACAGATAGCCAGCTAGCTGCGTTAGCATGCAGAAACATAGTGCCCACTCTCTAGTCTTCACTGGTTTGCTAATGTTAGTCCTGTAGCCCTGCTCTGCACATCAGCCGGGTCAGATGGGAGCTAGCTGGCTGCACCACACATTCATGATTACCACTGGTAACGTCATCCTGGTGGCAGGACGACGTTGCTGTGAAAACATGGTGCCCACCGTCCGGTCTACTCCCAGGTAGTCCTAGTGAGTAAGCAGCTTCATTTTGAGACTCAAACCCTGTTAGCTTTGTTAACTATGTTAGCAACACTAGCTGTGCTATCAGAGCTAACAGTGATAGCATAGGCCTAGTTAACAATGCTAAAGGTGCAGCTCAAAATTGGGCCACTTACTCACCGGGGAAGCCTGGGGGGAGACCACACCAGAGGGTGGGCACAATGGTTCCACAGCAACACTGTTGCTTTGGGACGGAATTAGTTGCGACAATTGCTGAATGAGCGACGTTACTAACCCCTCTGATGTGCAGTTCAGTAAATAAAGGAGTAGCAAAAGTAGACTGACTGTTGGCATCCCTAACTGCACCTTCAAAATTGCCAGATTTTAAAGGTGGCATTTGGCCTGTGCTCTCTGAGTGTACCCTCTAGCTCTGTATATGCTCAGTGTAAATACGCCTTTACTCTGAAGGCGAAGACAAAAATAGAGCTTTATGTACCGTATTTAACTGCTCTGCTTTTCTTGGTGCCTCAAAATTACAGTCATTGCTCGTCTATCTACGTCGCTATCACATCCAGTAAATCCACCTCATGCACCGTTAATGTAGTGCCACTTCAGCTCACAGGATTTCCAGGAAATGCGCTGCGTCGATTGGTTCACATTTTCAGATGATAATCAGCATAATGGAGCGCACAGAATGGAAAATACCTAATTTAACCGAATCACAAAGAAATAGACCAAATAGTCCCACCTTTGTTATAAAAGGAGAAACTCACACACAGGACGTCTGAATACAGCTTTCATTATCATCAGCTCTGAGTTTCTGCATAGTCATTGTTGTGTGTAGTTGGAAGACGCTCCCTGCTGCAGTCATATTGTTTGCTTAAACAAGCCACAGCGGGGAGAGGGCGCGGACAGAGTGTTGCTCTCATAAGCATAACAAGATATAATGTCAAGGTTAATTGACCAACAGGGTCTTGTCACATTGGATTAGCGTGGGCTGCTGGAAGTGGATATAAACCAGATGCAATATTTTACACACACACACACACACACACACACACACACACACACACACACACACACACACACACATGCATCCATCAAACTCCATCCAGTTCATTAAACCCTTCTCTCATGTAAAGTGCTGTATATCACCATGGACGTAGAGGAGGAAATCCTTTTAAATACAAAGTTGAGTCACAACAGAGACATTGTACACAGCTACCATCAATCTTTATGACATAAATCTGAAGTAGTCATCAAAAATTAATGCTAACCTCAATACAAATATAGGGAGTAAATAGTAAATATGGAAGTCCTTGAAGTTATTTTTTCATTTCAATCATAAAACCAAGTTGAAACCTAGATTAAATTAGTTGGCACAGCAATCTCACCACAAGGTCCATTCAGTAACAGTTCTGGAGCTTTTAACTATATCACAAACATCCTCCTCAGCAGGTGGAGGTGCCCCGTTGTTAAGAAAATATGGATGTTTAAATTCCCATTCTTTTAAGCAACTTCATTACTTTTCGTTCTTGTGTTGGACGAAATTAATTCCCAGCAAACTAAATACTGAGACTCAATACATTTAACTGCATTACCCTGAACTGGATGTTTCACAAGTTAAAATCTACATAATTTAAGTACTGGACGAAGGATAATTTAAGTTTATTCACCATTTTGAATGTTAGCACTCAATTAAATGTTCGTTATTAGTGGTTTTCAGCATCACTGATATAGATTAGAGTTCGACTAGTAAGTTCAGAGAGCCATTATCAAAGCAATAAATGCCCGTTGGCATTTGGAGCAGTGTTGTTAAGTTTCAATTTTGTTCGGTTCAGGCACAAAGACTCTCACAACGAAGGTCCATGGAGCCACTAGGTTCAACTTGAGACAGGAGGCGGAAGTTGGGAATCCAGCCACGGCACACCCCTGCTGCTCTGTTGGTTTTCCAGTGAGCCAAAACTGTCCCTGCATCTGATCTATTTTCCAGCCATCCATTTTCAACCTCTTATCCGAAGTTGGGTCACAGGGGTAGCTGGGGAATACTGAGGTGCTACCAGATAGATTGGATATGTAATCCCTCCAGCAGTGGGACGTGCCTGGGATACCTCTAACAGCAGGCGCCCAGGAGGATCCTGATCAAATGCCTGAACTACCTTAACTGACTTTCAACGTGAAGAAGCAGCGGCTCTACTCCGAGCTCCCTATCTCACCCTCACCCTATCTCTAAGGCTGAGCCCAGACACCCCACGGGGGAAACTCATTTCAGGCGCTTGTATCCGCGATCTCATTCTTTCGGTCACTACCCAGAGCTCACGACCATAGATGAGGGTTGGGACGTAGATGGACCAGTAAATCAGAAGCTTTGCCTTCTGGCTCAGCTCCCTCTTCACCACAATGGTACAGCACAGCGTCCGCTGCACTGCAGATGTTAAACAGCCGATCCGTCTCACGCTTCATTCTACCCTAACTTGTGAACAAGACCCTGAGATACTTGAACTCCCTCACTTGGGGCAGTGACTCTCTCCCAACCCAGAGGGGGCAATCCACCATTTTCCAGCAGAGAACCATGACCTCAGACTTGCAGGTGCTGACTCTCTGTTGGATCTATTTTCTTTTCTATGTAATTTTTAGCAATTGCCTAGTATCACCTCTAGACAGGCACACACACCCACAGAAAGACAGACAGACAGACAGAAGATTAGCTCTATGTGTTATTAGAAAAGAGCAAAGGAGCAGAATTGCATTTTAGTCTATGTCACCCCTAAAGCTTGTTCAAAAATTAAATTTTTGTTATTTGAATGAAAGTGAAGTGAAGTGAAACCAGCAAAGCACAGAGAAAAACATTCTTTCGATTCACAAGCACAAGCTTGTCATCAGTTAAAGTAGCTCTGTTGAATGAAGACGCAAATTCCTGCCTTACTGTGCTGATGGGCCGAGCCAAGCTGAGTCAAGCTAACACGTGTGTATGGAAAAAGGCGGTGTAAAAATCCCAAAGGCAGACTTGACATTGGTAGAAGGAAGGACTACAGTACAGTAAACGTCGCTCACAGTGTCTGAGGTACTTTAAAGGCTCCTTATTGTTTAGTGCTCTGGTGCCGAACCATTTCAGTGAAAGTGCTGAAAAGTGATTTGAGCCTTGAGGAACAGCAAACATGGATTTCATCATGCACAACCCACCCATTAGAGAAACTCCATTTTCCATGCCATGTCGCTCAGCGGAACAAGAGATAAGTGCTGGGAGCTGAAGTGCAGTGCGCATGCTGCCGGTACTCCCTCTCACTCCCTCTTTCACTTTCCCGCTCTATTTCTCCCTCTCTCGAGAAAAGACACTCACACAATGTAGTTAATTAGGGGATGCTTTTTATTGCTTTCTGGGACTCAGGTTTCTTTAATTAAGGGACACAGAAGTGCCTTTCACTAGAAGACGCACGGCTGATGAATAAGATAAGGGCTGGGTTCATGCATTCATGGTTTCCACTGTAACTGTCTACAATGGCGTTCCATCAGGCATCGTGAGCTTTGACGAAATGCCGGAAGGACCGTAGAGTGACATATGCATTGTTGGGGGTTATGAAAGAGAGAATTTACAGTGTGTCTATTTTGATTTCTGTTAATCAGAACTTCTATTTGGGCGAGAAAAGAAATCACAGTTCCTTCAGAGAGGTGATTGCTTATCGCTGTGGTTTGCCAGCTCGAAATACAGACCTGTCACAACTGCGACACTTCCATTAAAAAACTGTCTCCTTACCTTACCTTGTTTTTGTATGTGCAAGGTAAAAGTAGATGTTCGGGTGCTGAAATGAGCCACAGTATCCTCAGAGGTGTAAGAAACAAATGCTCCTGTTTTATCCAAGGTTAGAGGTCCCTGCTGTTTAGCTTTACAGGGTCAGCAAGATTTTCCCCCAAAAAATGGAGGTGTAGCCAGAATTCCACAGCAGAAGCAGGCAGGTGGGCTCTGAGCAAAAACACAACTCGTGCTCCTTCCTTTACTACTTTACTAATTGTGAATGTATCATTTGCTTAAGTTTGATAGATCCGACAATCAAAATTAGGGTTCCAACCCAATTGCGAGAAAAAATGTTGGCATTGTTATTTTTGCAAACCATGGATGCATTACATTTGTGTGTTATCATGTAGCAGACACTCTAAAACTTTACATTACAACTTTACATGGTTTGGCTTAAAATACCCGTTTTGTGGGGCACAATCCAGGTAGGAAAAGCATGAATGTCTCCATAAAAACAATCGCTTTACGTGGGGCTATCCTCACTGACACATTGCTACAAAACAACCATGTTTGGAGCCTTAAAAGCTGCTTGAAAAATGCCAATGGGGCGCTAAAGAAACACCCAGGTTTGAAGCCTAAAAAGCCACTTGAAAAACACCAATAGGTTGCTACAAAACTGCCACATTTGGAGCCTAAAAAGCACTTGGAAAAATACTGACTAGTTGCTACAAAACACTTATGTATGGAGCCTAAAAAGCATCTTAAAAAATGCTGACTGGTTGCTACAAAACAGCCACGTTCAGAGCCTAAAAAGCCACTGAAACAAACAAATGAGTTGTTACAAAACAGCTATATTATGAAATTTAAAAGTTGTTGGAAAAACACAGAAAGGTTGCTACAAAACACCCACATTTGGAGCCTAAAAGGCAACTGGAAATATACTGACTGGTTGCTACAAAACGCCTATGTTTGGAGTCTAAAAAGCCGCTGGTAACAGCAATGACTTGCTAAAACACAACCTGTTTTGTTGTTAGTTGGTCTTGAACAGTGGTCTGCTGCTTGGCAAACACCATCCACCATCCCCGCCACCTCCCGATGACAAAGTCAGCTTATAGATTACGTCACTAGAAATGTTGATATGATACATATGAAACATGCAAATGTAACGTGGTTTGCAGAAACGTACAATGCTAAAACTGTCTTCTGGCGACTGAGCTGAGGGCTCCATGTGACAGATTGGACCGTCTGGCTTCTGACCTTTTCGACAAAAATCCATTTATTAACAACTTATTAACATTCACAAAAATGTATAAATGATTTATTAACATGTTTAACTATATTACAACCAAGGATGATACAAGCAGTCATGAATCCTTATGGGTTTCTTACTTTTTGCTGTAATAACCTGTCAAGTCTGTCGTTATAAATGTTAATATGTCATTAATAAAGGGTTTTTAGTAGTTTTAATCTTCTGTTGTAGATGTTAATAAGTTGTAAATAAATCAAAATTTGGTCCAGAGCCACTGTAGCACTTTTTACAGAAGGTCAGATGTCAAACAATCCAAAGTAGTTTTCATTCTGGCAACACTTAATTAGCCCTTATTAATGGTTTTTAACTTACTCATAGAGCATTGGTAAATGTTTTATTAACTGTTAATAAAGCCATTAGTTATAGTTACTTGTAAACCCTTTATAAATGATATCCAATTAAAAAGTGGCACCACAAGTAAAGATATGTTGGGCTTTGACTGTCCTGTAATACTCAACATTTGGCTAGATTTACAATTCCCCACAGTAGACATTCAGTCTGTTTTTTGTGTCTAAGGTATACGCCTGAGAAACTCTCCCTGACCCAGAGCTTATTCTCAGTATAGTTTCAAGTTTTTAAGGGAAATGCTGTCAGTTTTGGATGGCTCACAGTAAACAAGTCCCATCCAGTGTCACCTCCATCACCACACCGCTCCGGGGTGAGGCCAAAGCTGTAGATCCTGAAGTTATTTTAGAGCATCACTCACTGTTTTTCCTTGGAGGAGAGTGCTTATTGATTTTGTCAACAGAGCATCGATTTTTCTCCCCTCTCTTTCCCTCTTTCTCTTTCTTTTTCTCCTCTGTCTCTCTCTCCCCTCGGACCTCGGTGAAAAAACCACAGCTGATTGCTGGTGAGCAAAACCCCAGAGTGATAGACTGTAATATAGTTTTCTGTTTTGATGGGTCTTTTTGGAGTTTTTTCAGATAAAGTCTTCAAAAGACTTGTCTTATTATATCTATTGGTTTGTTGGATTTATGACCATCATTGGGCTTCTTCCTGAAATGAACCATGAGCTGTATTCTGTCTCTCTCAAGAAGAAGATTTTATATTTCTTTCTCCAGTATTGAGTATTTTTCTGATGTCGCAGTTCAAATTGCCTCAGTCAGAAGTATTCCCTTTGCTTTTTAGAGCACTGACAAAACCAAAAACATGCTCCTAAAATTGGCTCATTTGTCTGTTAGTCCTCTCTATTAAAATGAGGGGTGGGCTGCCAGGTGTTTGGTGTCTGCCGAGTACAATGGAGGAGCTGCGATTATGACTGCTGAAGGGAGAAGTCTGTTGCGAGGTCTCTCATTATCTTCAGCCCATCTGGACTTTATGTCTCCGCTGCTTAAAACAACCCACTCTCTCCCTCCATCATGTGTAAGTGTGTGGATGTGTGGTGCTGTATACTGTAGCTGAGTGCATGCACACCAGGGAGTGCTAGCTGTCTGCTGACTATATATTGAGATAGGTGTCACAGTGTTTGCAGCGGGCTATTAGAGCCGTCACCGTGTTGTCGAGCCGAGTGTCTGTAGGTGACAGAGTTGACTGCCGGTTGTCCCATTTTCTCCCGTCAGGTTCACACAGTATGCAGTAACAGCATATGGTGGAGGAAGCAACAACTCATATGCCAGTCACGTCAGATTTACCTCACTGATCCATCATCCTATGATTTTATTTTACTTTTAGTTTCAATCACTAAATATATCCGAGCATCTTGTATTTATTTTGTGACGTTACTGTTGTCTCTACATTGAAGTAAATAGACATAAAATACCTGCATAATCACATCTGTGTTTCGTTTGGCGCATTCACACAGGATAAACAAAGTCTGTTTTACTTAAATTTACATATAATAACCCCTAAATATGATGTCAAGGCTCTGCGTGAGCTACAGGCCTGGCATTACTGTTGATAGGCTACCACCAAATAACTGTTGAGCCTGTTGAAAGACAGAAAAATGTTCCTCACCACATCCATTATCCATCTCATCATCTTTGGAGATTTCACTCCTCTGATGGATTCGAGCTTGCGCTTTCTTTGAATGGGCCTCCATGCTGTGCAGCGAAATGAGCCTCCTGAATTTGCACCTAAAATGATGCCAAAATGTCTATCCATAATTGCCGATGCAGCCTCCATAATTCTCGCTCAGGAAAGAGACAGGAAATAGTTGTGAAGAAAATACAAAACCTAAATATGACTCCAAATCAAAGAGGTGGAGATTTGTACAGGAGTAATATCATCACATGGCCTCTGTGCTCGGTGAAATATGGTACGTAGTTTGCAGTGGAATTTTCACATGACAAGTTGCTGATATGGCAGAGTTGCACAGGACTAAGGTCACAGAAGACATCCAGTATAACAAATTACCAGATGTCCACAGGTAATACAAGGCCCGTATAAACAGGGTTTAAGGCTAGTAAAACTAAGAACTCCCATTTTCCTAATCAGCGTATCAAAGGTAGCCAACTATGTTGTCAGTTTATTTCCCTTTTTCTTTCTTTTGTCTTGAATAAGTTATGTTAAAGTAATACTTTACCGCCCCCAATGATCATTTGTATATCAGTTTCTCACCACTTGTTATGTTGAATTCATGGGGAAGATTCTATTTTTCTTGCATGCCTCTGTAGCGAACGAAGAATCCAAAAGCGGAGAAAATCCTTGAAGTGGTTCTGTGTTTAACAACAGCAAACCTATATCAAAACATCTGCTTACAAACACTCACACAACTCATGCAGTATAATCCAAGTCTACTTTCCAAAAAGACTTTTTTCAATTTGGAACTGAACAGAAAGTAAAACTCACCACTGCTCTCTTCAAAGCAAAACTCCCTTGATAAAAACTGTAATTTTACCTCGCTGAACACAGGAGCTGCTGGTTTACCAATACTTTGAGAAGTAGTTTGTTTGTGTTATTGTGTGACTTTGCTGAAGCTGAATTAACCCTCTGAAACACCAAAGTCACACAATAACACAAACAAAGTAATTGATCAAGGCAGTGGTAGACCAGCAGCTCCTGTGTTCAGTGAGGTAAAATTACTGTTTTTGTCAATGGAGTCTGGCTTTAAAGAGAGCATAGATAAGTTTTGCTTTTAGTTCCCATCGGAAAAGGCTGTCTGTTTGGGAAGTACTGAACATATGATTGGACAAACAACACTTGGATTATGCTGAACAAGGTTGTGTGAGAGTTTGTAAACAGATGTTTTGATATGGTTGTTAAACGTGGCCCCCTATGACTTCAATTCAGCAAGACTTTTCTCTGTTTTTGGATTCTTTGTTCACTGTAGAGGCATGCAAGAAAAATTATGTTCTCTTCATGAATTCAGCATAACACAGGGTGAGTAATTGATATACAAATGATCATTTGGGGGATGGAGTTTTCCTTTAAGTCACTACACTGACAATGCTGGATAAAAGGTTATGTAAATAAGGGGGCTGCTACTATACCAAAGTTGACTGCTGCAATAAAAATATAAGGGATGGACAAACCCCCACTTTCTGTTCAAACATAATTTAAGTGGAAAACACATCATAGATTAATGAACATGTCTCTCCCACCTTCCTGTAAGTTTCAAGACTCTTAGTTGAATTTTATGTTGTCTTGAAGGTTAAAAAACTTACGGAAATCCCAAATCTCAAACTTATCCTGAAGGTTACACCACATGATGTGAGCAGTGTTTGGCTGTTGTCTTCACACAAAGACAATATAACTCAGCTGGAGGGCGTAAAAGAAATATTTTGACAAGGACATGATTACTTGGAAATTGATGATTTGACCGTGGGATTGCTGACAGGTGATACAAAATGTTTAATTAAAGAGACCTTCCTGCTTTTGTTCTCCAACGTCCTCTGGACTGAACTGTAAATGTTCAGGTCTAATTCAGTGAGATTAGGCTCCTTTATGCGCGGAGCGGTTCTGCCTCTGTCAAAGGTTTTTGTCTAAAACTCTAAGCCTTAAATCTCAACACAAAAGACTCATTTCATACAGGTCTTTTTAAAGGTAATGTGGGAGCGGAGAGCATGTGAACAATGTGTGTCAAACCCCCGTGAACCCGTTTGATTTTTACTGCATCATTGGCTTGTCATGGTCGCACCACTGTTAATGCCTCTCAGGCCCACCCTGCAAAATTACCACCGCTCTCGGTCCCGGCGAGTTCTGTGTTGCCGGTGATTGCCGTGAAAGTGTCAGCTGTCTGCGAATCTTTTGTTTAAATGGCAAGTGGAAAATGCCAACATCTGTTACTTCCACTAAATTGGCTGGAGCTGTTCAGTCGGGTCTTGTCCTGCTAGTCAGGACCGATCGTTAGGAGTCTGCCACTTCTTGATGGACCCGGGCGCTGGCTCAGGTGCTGATCCAGTGTGCCAGCTCTGCAGACACACACATTTCCTCTGCTTTTATCTCACCTCAGTCAGTTGGTGTAATCATTACTCTTTGGAACTTCAAATGCTTCTTTGGCCCAGTTGGCTGAAATGTTGTTTTCCTCCTTCCAAGATGTCGCAGCCTTTTATTCCTCCCAGAAGTTTAATCCAAACTCTTTCCCCTGTTTGTTCTTTCCACAGTGCCATCATGGGCCATTGTCTCTATTGCCTTCGTGGCTATCATTCTGGTGTTAGCATGCTGCTTCTGCATCTGCAAAAAATGGATATTCAAGAAGAAAAACAAAAAGAAGGGCAAAGACAAGGGCAAGAATGCCATCAACATGATGGACGTCAAAGATGGAGCCAAAACCGAGGTAAAGACTTTGAACTATTGTTGCTTAAAACATAGAAATATACAAGATATCCCTCCCTACATGCTAATTTAATAGCAAGTAACTGCCAAAACATTTTGTTTTGCTGAATCCTCTGTGCATGACGTTAAGCTAGATATTAAAATTTATTTTACGAGGAAGATGTCTTAAATATATCCAATAATTTTAAGTGTTTTGTTTTCTTTTCCTGTGTTCGGCATTCTTTTTCTTTTTGAAATTTTAGTGCTCCTAATGCTGTATGATGACGACTTTGATTGATCACATTTGCAGTGACTCCATAAGCACATTAAAGGGATAGTTAGGATTCTTATCCATAGTCAGTGTGCTACCGACAGTAGATGGCGGTAGGCACGCCCCCAGTTTGGAGAAGCAGACTGAAGTGCCAACACGGAAGCTAAGCAATGTACTGCTGTGAACAAGGACAGCAGCAGAACGTATTTTAGCCACCTAAAAAAATCCATAACAGTATAAGTGTATGCTATATTTAAAATATTTTCACCACTTTGCCTTTCCATCAGATGGCAATTTCTGACATGAAACTGAAGCTGCTATATCGCTCTCTTCAAAGTCAGACTCCATTGTGAAAAACAGTGACTTAGTATCTCTGAAGACAGGAGCTGTTGGTCTACTGCTGCCTCCATCAGTTTGTTTGTGTTATTGTGTATCTTTCAATAACACAAACAAAATGAACGAGGCAGTGGTAAACCAGCTGCTACCGTGTTTTGTTAGCCGAAATTACTGTTTTTATGCCTACATCGCGGCAATAGCTGTGGCCAGAGGCATTTTGTTTTTCATATTGTCCACACAGATGTACAAACATACGTCCCACTCTTGTGAAAGCGATTTCTCAAGAACACCTTGAGGCACCTCCTTCAAATTTTGGCACAAACATCCAACAATGAACTGATTTAGAATTGATCGTTAAAGGTCAAGGTTACCGTGACCTTGCCTTTGTCTCGTTCTTGTGAACACAATATCTCAAGAAAGACTTGAGGGAATTTCATCCAATTTGGCACAAACGTCCTCAAGGATGTTGTGATTTTGGCCATAACTTAAGGATGCATTCCCTAATTTTGGCAGAATTTTACACCAATGTGTTAAAATGATGAAGTGATGACATTTTATATCCAAAAGCTCAAAGGTCAGCTTCACTGTGACATCAAAAACACTTTTCTAGCCATTTTTCAACACTGTATCTCAGAAACAGAATGACCTGATTAGAATTTGGTGGTCAAGGGTGTCAAAGGTCAAGGTCAGTGTGAGCTCACAAAACATGTTTTTGGCCATAACTTGAGAATTCTAATGGTAATTATGACAGAACTTCACGCAAGTATCTAATAGGATATGATGATGATACTATGACGGTTTATATCTAAAGGGTCAAAGGTCAGCTTCACTGTAACATCGTAATGTTCTGTAAAAACACTTTTCTGGCCATTAATCAACTATCCCTTGATCCCTTGAACATCCCTTGAACAGAACAGGAGACTAGTAGTCTAGTCTAGATTCTAGTAGTTGATGGAGTATGGTGACTTTGAAGAAGCTGTTCTTGGCTTTACCATTGGAGCAGGCTATCTGACGGAAAGGTAAAGCGGTGAGAATCCTTTTAATACAGATTACACTTATACTGTTATAGATTTTTTTAAGCAGCTAAAACACATTTTGCTGCTGCCCCCGTCCACAGCAGTACATCAGTTAGCTTCCATGTTGGGTCTCCTGCAGCTTGGGCCATGCCAACTGTTATCTGCTGTTTGTTACACTGACTATGCTCAAGTATCTCATACAGCCCAACTTCAAAAATTCCTAACCATCCCTTTTACGTTGTGTTTTCAGAACAGTATGATAATAATCTAACTGTAAATATGGCGGTCAAAAACGTCCCTATTATTTAATGCAATGGTTGCTACTGTACTGTATGTATTTTGAACGTTTTATGTATTTATTGTGCCAAAGAGATACATACAGTATTATTTAATATGATATTTCACCATTTAATTAAAAGAAGAATTGAGTCTAATTACAGGAAAGTTAATGGAAGCCATTTAAATGGCCTCAGACTGAGGAGAGAGTATTTCAATCTCTTTTTTTTTTCTCCTACTTTTCGTTCCTGTGAGTGTTTCTTTTGTCATATGAGGACCTGCTCACATGTTGAAGAGTGTGAGTAACGTTTGCCGTGTAATGAAGTGGTATCCACCCAGAGAAATGACATCACCAAATGATAATTAAACTCACTGAAATTAAACCCTACCTTTCAAACAGTACAGAACAGGAAGCAATGAAACCCTGACACTTCAAATGGAGTTAGCACACTAATTGCACCAGCGGAGCATCATTATGCCGCCGTCCTCGGCGGAATCTTGTACAAAGTGTGTTTAATTTGCTGCAACACTTCTGCTATCAGAGGTGGATCCAAGTCGTAGACAGAAACCGCTGACAGAAACTGCTGACTATGTTTTCATACTTTATTACTTACTGTAGAAAAAAGCATGAATTAAATGTTAAAGACTCATTTTCTTTTGTAACATAATGGTTTTAACAACCAGCTGCACTACAGCACATCATTTGTGCTTGTTAGAGGAGATTTTTCATTAGTTTCCAATACTCTGTCTGGCTTAGGACCATCCAATTTTTATTTTCAAAAAGTCATTAATCACAATAAAAGACTTCAGTTATCGGTCGCCCTTGTAACTAATCTCTGCGATCGGTGAATCTGCCACTTCGGAGGCAAGCGGTCATTTCTCCTGGTGTGCCCAGACTCTGGTGTGTTAACTCCTGTGTGTGGTTGTTTTAATTTGTGTTTCTTCCTTCTATGTCCTCCTTATCTGTGTTGTGTCTGATGACTGTTCGGGATGGTCACTGGCGGTAGGTTCCTAATTGCTGTTGGATCTTCTTAAGCCTGCTGCTCTGATGTTTTTTTATAGCCTCTTGACAACAACTTACTCCCATAGAACCAAATATATGTAACTATGCATACAGTACATGTATATCTACTGTATATATGTGTGTACAACCTGCATATGCACATATATATGTATGAAAGAAACACTGGGTGCGCATTGACAAGGTTGAACCATGCTGATTTTCGTGCCAAGCTAAAGTCTCCCGCCTTTTGAATCTTTCATTTACATTTCAAACGAGTGGCGGCGGGCGAACGTAGAATGATTGAGAGGCACTACAAGTAAATGCTCTTTTGAAACCGGTGATGAAAAGGAAGCTTTTGACGCACAGTCACATCTGCCAACCCAGGTGAAACAGATCCTGGAGCGCAGGTGCGTAAGAAATTGGATTAACCTTATTAAAATCATATGAATTACACATTTGATAAATTAGGGGATTTTATTTCCTCAATCATTTTACCTGCTCCACTTTTCCCTCTTTTTATGTGCCAAACTTAAAAACCACTCACTCAGACACTAATGGGAACAAATTTTGAAACTGGTCCAGGATTGAGTGAGGCTGCTGCAGGCAGCAGCAGCGAAACAGGCTGCAATGTGACCACTTGAGGCAGTTCATGTCTGCTAAAAGTGCTTGTTTTTGCCACTGACAAGCTAATGTTGTTATTATAAGTGTCTGACAACATTATTGAAAGATCCCTGCAGAGATAGACCCTTTTGTTAAAGGAGTAAGATTCTTTTTGTTTAACCAGGCATGGCCCCAAAATGGCTGTTGCCAATTCCACCAGACTCCATTTAAAAAACCAGTAATTTTAGCGTGCATGTAGCCAGCACATTTGCATATCTAACTGGACTAATTAGAGGTTTATTTCAACCAAATCAGAGTCGGTGATTGTTGGAACAATGGAGAGATGAACTTATACAGCTTTTATGAGTTTATTTTGTTTCCATTGGCTTTGAATAAAGTATATTTTATCATAATAAAATTACTGTTTTTGTAAATGAAGTCTGGTGGGAATGGAGATAGTAATTTCAAGGCTGATTCAAGTTAAACAAAAAGTATTTTACTCCTTACCAAAAATGTCCATCCCTGTAGGGATCCTTTCCATAAGTTTACAGACACTTAAAATAACAATATGAGCCTGTCAGTGGCAAAAACGAGCACTTTAATGGACGTAAATTGACGGCCTGTTCTGCCGCTGCCGGCTACAGCAGTCTCACTCAACACTTGACCCCACAATTTGGATTCGCTCCCAAAAGGCAGAGACCAAAGTGGCTCAGCGGAAAACTTTTGAAACCAATCAGTGTTGTTCAGCCTTTTGCTTTCACATGAGCAACTTGACCAACTAATAGGAGCAGGCCCACCGATGTACATTACAACCCCCTTTTACCAACACCTACCCACCCACCGCTGGCATGATGCTTCTAGCTACCATCGACGTAGGGGTTAACATGAAAGCTTCAGGGGTTATGATGACAATGCGACTGTGTGTCTTGAGGGTGTAACCAGACTCGGGGAATGGGGGAATCACATGAGAGCACTGGTTTGTACGACAGAGAATGCTCTGCATGCCTAACGAAAGAGACATCTTGGAAGGCAACTCTTGACGCTGAATGAATGACCTTGAGAGCTAGTCTTTGCCTCTTCAATCGCATGTTGGTCTTATAACAATTCCTCCACCTCCCCCCAACACCTCCTGTCCCCACCACCACCTTCAATGCCACCACCTGCTACCCCTACCTTAGTGCCAGGCTAGCGAAAGTCCAAGTTCACTTCTCACTCTCTGCCACTTCAGACTCTTCCCGGTTGATCTGTGTTTTGCCAGAGACTTGATCTGCCTGAAATAACATCAAGGGAATTGTCTTACTGTGATCTTTTCCGGAAGCCTCTCTCTTTCTCTCCTTCTTTCTATCCTCTCTATACCCTCCCCTCTTCTTCCTCTAATGCCTGCCCATTGCTCTCATCTCTGGCGACATCATTTGATCTTTCCTCCCTTTAGACAGAAACACCCAGAGATTGATAGAAAAGCATCATCAGGGGACCAGGCCCGGGGCTTTAGTGCATCACAGAGCATGTCCTGGTGTTAACTGCTATGGTGTTTTAGTGCTTGCTTCCCCTTCCCCCCTGTTTCCTCCCCCTTACACATCATAAAACAAGTGGCAGCTTTTACAGGAGTAGGTCCACTGGCAGGACCTGGGCGGGGAACGGCTGGCTGGGTGCTAGCACCAGCGACAAACAGGCGACACTGACTCTTGGTGGGTGTCTCCTTCAGGCCTTGAAGGATGAGGAGGATGCGGAGACAGGGCTGACTGAAACGGAGAAAGAGGCAGAGCCCAAGGAGGACCAGAAACTGGGCAAATTACAGTACTCCCTGGATTACAATTTCACAGAGAATACGGTAAGGGTCTGTTCTCCGAATCTTTCTGTGTGTGTCGTTGTTGCGAAAGGTCCTCCTTCGTAAGTATGGTCACGCCCAACTTCTGAGGGGGTCCAACTTTTCATCTCTCCAATGATTAAAGCGTAACTTTGGTATTTTTCAACTTAGACTTAATTTTCCAGTGTTTTTTGTGTCTAAGTGACTAATGGGAACAACAATTTTTGAAACTGGTCCAGTATGGAGAGAGAGCTCCTCAGGTAGCAGCTGCAGAGCAGATTGCAATGTAAACATTCAGGGCATTTTTGCACTGTTAATTTACGTCCACTAAGGCCATTTTCATATTATTTACAATTGATATGTACCATGACCGCCCATCCCACCACTCCCCTGCCTCTTACCTTTACATTAGTAATGTTATTCCATACCTGAGTACACTTGCGTTGTCATCGACTCGACATTTATGTTGTGCTACAGTGTAGAAAAGGCCACTACAGACACTGCTGCCCCAGGAACCATCATCAGTAGGGACTGGTGGAGCACCGAGGCAAAGCTCTTCACCTGGCTGGAGGAGGAGCCTTAGGCTGTCTGATGGGGAGCTCTCCGCCTCCTCCTGAAACTTCAGCTGCATGTTAAAAGTAGACACAAAGTCAAATTTGAGTCTGTCTGCAGCGAGCTCCGATGCCGTCTGGTATAGAGGCTTTAGTATTAAATTGAGACAGTTTCAGAACCACTTAAAAACCCCTTGTAGTCGTGTTACGTAGCAGTCCACTTCTGTGTGTTGGTACAGTTGGTGTTCACACCTGATGCGCAACTTATTAGAGTACAAATGAACCGTATTCAAGACCATCATTTCAAGTTGACTGGGGCATGGATCGGTGCACCCTGCCCTAGTATGCTACACAGTGTTCACACTTATCAAACAAACTGGGATTTGGGGTCAAGTGTACTCAGATTGGAGCCTGGGTCCCTGATGTGAAAGTTTGTCTGACAGCATTTTAAAAAGGATCCCTACAGAGATAGATCATTTTGGTAAAGAGGAAGATCCTTTTTCTTCAAGCAGAAACAGCCCTGATATTGTCATCACCAAACACACCAGACTCCATTTAAATAAACAGTCATTTTAGCGTGTATAGTGCTAGTATATTGTATAGTATTTGCCACTGATAGGCTCAGGTTGATGTTGTTAGTGTCTGACAACATTATGGAAAGATCCCTACAGAGATAGACCTCTTTGTTAAAAGAGAAAGATTCTTTTTGTTTAACCAGAAACAGCCCTGATATTGTCATCACCAAACCCACCAGACTCCATTTAAATAAACAGTCATTTTAGCGTATCTAGCACTAGCAAATTTGCGCATCTAACTGGGTGAATTAAGGGTTTATTTCAACTAAACCAGAGTTGATGATTGTTGGAACAGTGTATAGACAAACCAAGATGGCTTTTGGGAGTTTTACTTTGTTTCTTGTGGCTTTAAATAACCTGTGTTTTACAATGATAAAATTACTGTATATTTAAATGAAGTCTGGTGGGAATGGCGATAGCAATTTTGGGTTGTTTCTGGTTAAACAAAAAGGTTTATCTCTGTAGGGATCTTTTCTATAATGTTGTCAGACACTTAAAATAACAAGATGAGCCTGTCAGTGACAAAAACAAGCACTTTAGTGGACGTAAATTAACGGTGCTGCTGGCTGCAGCCTTGTCACCAATACTGGACCAATCTTAAAAACTGTTGTTCTCATTAGTCACTTAGACACAAACACAGGAGAATATGATCCAGGTTGACAAATACCACAGTCACCCTTTAAACAGGACCCAACCCAGGTTTTGCACAACATTTTCCTTTCGTTGCTGCCGCTGTGAACACAGTTTGGTCACTGAAGCTTGAGAACAATCTCATAGGGATATCACGGTGGCAGAGTTTGTGCATTTGCTACCGAGCCTTGTAAAAGATACAGTACACTGTTGGGATTTAGTTCACTCCTGAATTAGTTTCTTTTCTTTCTACTTGATTGAAAAACAGCCCCCGCAGATACCCATCTGCTTTATTTTTTCCAGCAGCTGAGTTTTAAAAAAAGCAGAACGAGGAAGCACATCAACTTTCCGGCGCCAGATGTTGTGTGACAGATAATAGACACGGTGCGTGAACACAGCGCTGTCCCTCACTGGGCTAGCTAACTCCCCATTATAAACAGAACTGACAGGCCGAGATTAGACAGCAACACTGCTCCTGTACACACTGAGTCACACACTGGCGTAGGTGCGTCTCCCTTATCTACACAACAAAAAAACTTTGATTGGTACAAAAATGTTGTCATGCAGTTGTGTCCCCGTCACAGGTTAATTTTTAGCACTTAGCCTGTGCTGTGTTCATCAGTGCACAGGGAACAGAGTCAGTAATGATGCTAATACAATTCAACAGTGCTCAGTCAACCAGACATTAATTTTTTTTAGAGACAAAATGACAAAGTATTGAGTCATTTCATGAAAAAGGGATATTATGTGGACAATATTACATTTCACAGAGGGATCTGTCATGTAGTGGGAGGCAGTGACAGGTCTCTCTATGAGCTTCTTGATTACGCTGGTAATAAGCTCCACAGTGGAGCTAAAGTGTAATGAATGGATGACAGTTTTCACACTCTGTGACAGTGACCTGGGAGAAGCCGCGCCCGGCTCATCGCCACTCCGGCTGCCTCTGAAGTTAAAGACGCTCAAAACAGAAAGACCTCGAAAAACACGTCCACTCTGACCCACTTTCAGCTCAGTGACGGACACAGTCCAGAGGCACAGTGGCCTTCAGGAAATGTTTATTTTTAATCCTCAGGCTTTGAGGCCCGTGCAATCAATGTGAGCACCACAGAGCTGCTGGAGGAGAACTGGCACAGGTGATTGGTTTCATGCCTTGGCTGTAGGTTCCTTTATGAAGTCGAAGGCTTTGTGGGAAATTTCCATCATCACTGAGTAGGTAGCAGCTGTTAAAGAGAGGATGTTATCATGAACAATTACTGGCTGGTCTTTGGATGATGTGTGATCACAGTCGAAGCATGAAGATGGTTCTTTTCAGTGTTGACTTTTTAATCCAGAACATCTCAGTGCCAATACAGGAAGTAGTCTGCTTTTATGTAGCAAAGTTGGGGTGATAGACGAGTGTGTAGCACATTTAATCGTCATATTGGAGACTGCCGTTTCTGCCCCATCACAGACCAGTACTTCACTCTTTGATCGAGGGTTTTATGTGCTTAACTGAGCTTTATCTGAAGATGAAGATGATGAGTTTGTTGACCGTAACCGCAAACTTTCCCTCAGCTTAAAGAGACAGGTGATGGGCAGGGCTTAGCTGGAGGCAGATAGACATTTTTCCTCTTACCTGTAGTGCTGTTTATCAGTCTAGATAGTTTTGGTGTGAGTTGCAGAGAGTTGGAGATATCAGCCGTAGAGATGTCTGCCTTCTCTCCACTATAATGGAACTAGATGGCACTCAGATGACAGCAATGTCTCTTTCCAGAAATCATGACCTGGCTACTCAATAATAATGATAATAATAAACTTTATTTATATCAGCACTTTTCATACGAGAAATGCAGCACAAAGTGCCTTACAATAAGGGCAGTATAAGCACTGAGTGCTTCACATGAAACTAGACATAATGGATATAGAACAGACAAGGCACTTCAGTATAAAAGGACATTTAAAACAGTTTAAAACATGGATTAACTCAGTCATAAGATCAAAGCGTCGAAAAACTTTAAATCATGAAATCAAGTAAGATTTCAAAAGAGTTGCTGCAGTGTGAAACGCAATCCACAGACCTTGTTGTGAGCGGTTTCATGTAGGAACTGTTTTCTTTGTACCAAACTACACCTGCCAACCATATCACCGCGCAGAAGGAAGCATGCATCTACTGCTAGCTAACGTTACAGCTCAGCCAAGGAGAACATCAATAACATTTACATCTCCCACTGTAATGTGCCTCACATCCGTAAGTAGATGCACGCTTCCTTCCTTGGTTCGTGTAGTTCAGTAGAAAGAAAATAGTTCCTACATGAAACTGCTCACAACAAGGTCTGTGGATTATCTTGAGTAACCAGGTCATGATTTCTGGAAAGAGACATTGATGTTGAGTTTTTCAAATTTTTTTTGTGGGGACTTTGAGCACCACAAGCTGAGTGTCATCTAGTTCCATTATACTGCAGAGTAGGCAGACATCTCTACAGCCGATATCTCCAACACTCTGCAACCCACACCAAAACAGTCTACACTGATAAACAGCACTACAGATAAGAGGAGAAGTATGTGTTTTGTTTTTTATTTTGGGGTCAACAGTCCCTTTAAAATTAGGGAAAGTTTGTGGTTGTGGCAAATAAACTCATCATCTTCATTTTCAGGTGTAGTTAAGTTAAGGTTAAGCGCATAAAACCCTTGATCGTAGTTAAAGAACAAAAAAAAAGAATTAGGTGTTGGTCTGTGATGTGGTAGAAACAACATGATGATTGAACATGCTACACGCCCGTCTGTCACTCCAGCTTTGCTACATAAAGAGCAAACTACCTCCTGCATTGGTACTGATAGTTCAGGATTAAAAAGTAAACACTGAAAAGAAACATCTTCATGCTTCAACTGTGATCAAATATAATCTCTAACTGCCAATATCTCCAACACTCTGCAACTCACACCAAAAAAATCTAGACTGATAAACAGCACTACAGGTACAAAAAATATGATTTTATTTTGAGGTAAACTGTCCCTTTAAGCATGCCGTAAGTATTCTGAAGTTTCAGTTGGCAGATGTAGAACTAAATGAGATATTGACAGGTAACAATCAAACATGTTGTCATTGAATTTGACCTGTGAGGTTTTGCGGAAACATCCAGTATAAATCTTCTGTATGGTGATAGCGTTGTCAGTATCTGACTTTAACGGGCGTCTGAAACAGATCTGTATCTTTAGATATGATGTGTCAAAGGTGAAAGGAGGGAATCCCAATTTGCCTGTTAAGTGGAGGTGTTTGTGGACCTCTAGAAACTGTGTGATTTTTAAAAACCGGGGGACAAACTGTCACCAATGAGCTGTCGTTGTCATACCAATTTGTCTCTAAAATGTAAAAACATGAGTCGTTTAAGCTCCTGCCGTAAGCTGTATTAAATAATAAAATGTGGGGATCCGTAGCAGAAAGACTTTCCCTGGTTTGTGTGTGTGTACAGAGACTGAGGCGAGATCAGGCTGGAGTGCGCAGCGACGTGCAGATTAATGTCAGGTCCTTGTGGCAAAGAGTCTCAGCTTTGTTTCTGTCTGTTAACCACCACAAATGGCTGCTGCCCCTGGTGTTGATGACTCTGGGTTTTTACACTAATGAGACGAAGAGGTTTTGTAAAAGATCCAAATCACTCAGGGAGCGACGATGCGGCTACATCAGGCAAATACACAGCAAATGAACCACAAAGAGCCCCCTCAGCACAGCAGGGAGAGAATTATAATGTCATTCCTACTTTCAACATCATTACCATATTCATTGCTCTTTTTGCAGGTCAAGAGCAGGCCTATTGCATCGTGTCCAGTCAGCGTATGTGACTGTGAACCCATTATTAAGAAGAGATGCGCTTCAAAACATTCACATTATTTCTTTGTTATTACTTATTTCAGAATTCCCCCCAGACAGTTAAATTCTGAAATAACGCACAAAGCTGCCTCAGTAAATGTTAGTCAAAATAGGACTATGGATCTTCTTTGGAAGTGTGTGTATGTGTGTGTGAGTCGGTCACAGCGGAGCCATGATGCATTTGGGACAAAGCCGTCTAGGATAAGCTGCCAAGGGCTGAATCACCATCCTGTAGCCATTCTGGTCAGCGTGCTGCTCACTGGACTGAAGAGTAACACACAAACAGAGAGGGGTTAATACCAGCAGCCCTGCGCTGAGATAGGGCCTGACGCTTAGTTAAACAGAAACACCCACACAGATGTGCAAACACACGGCCACCGTTGTTTGTCTTATTTATTTATTTTTTTACGCCCAAAGGTACGGAAGCCCTGAGAGGCAAGTGAGAAAAATCTGATCTAAATTGTTTTCTCTCGTGCGGTTGTGACTTAAGAACAGGTGGGGAGAAAAGGTTGAGCCAAGGTAATGTTTCCAAGTTAATAAAAAATAAAACTCATCTGTGAAACAGGTGGAAAAAAAAGACTTAGTTAGGATAATCTTTCCAAATTAAAAAATAAATAAAAATCATCTGTGGAACAGGTGGAAAAAAGGTTCTGCCAAGCAGAGAAAAAAAAAAAGATAAGCCAGGATAACATTAACTTCTTTTTTTTTTTCATCTGTGAAAACAGGTGGAAAACAATTTTTTTAAATTTATTTGTTCAGGATCATTTAAGTGTTTGTTGTTGTAATAATAATTTCGGCCACAAGAGGCTGAAGTGCACCACTACCCCATGTTCTAAATGGGACTAAAGGCATTCATGTTTTTTTTCAAGGTCTCCATTCACTCTGAACCCAAGGACAATACATTGTGTATTCGAAAGTAATGTGACATTACTGTCATGACTTGCTTTTGGCTAGAAATGTATTTTCATAGACCCTTTTAGGGCCAACGTCCCAATAACGTCAGTATCCTAACTGGAGGCAAAACCTGCCTCTCCACCACAGGGCTGTAGGCTACATAGGAGTCGTAAAATTTGGTCTTGTTGTGTTATTGAGAGCCAGAATAGAAGGAGATATGGTTCAAAACTTATATTTTACCACATACTACCTGTCACTGACGGTCAACAAAAACAAAACATAATGGTTAAATGTGATAAGCCCAAAGGACTGGACAGGGATCATCAAAAATGCTCACATGTGCAGCGCACACTTCATATCAGGTTAGGGACAAAGTATTTGCTATTGTAGGGATGAAGAACGTTATGTGTATTAAGGGTTATCATGTCCACCTCTTCAGAAACTGGGGAGCTATTAAGAGGAAGATTGGATTTCTCTGTAATGCTAACTTTTAGCGCATTAGCTAACGTTAGCTTTGATAGCAAAACAAACTGGAGGAAACTGTTCAAGTGTCGTCCTCCTTTGTAAGATTGGCTTCCTGTGACATCATCCATCCACTGAGTGAGAGCATACGGGTCGGCCAGTCTGGTCCCGCTGATCAGTGTTTGCTTTGCCACTCTGAAAGTGCGGCGCTCTGGATAACCGAAAGATATATTCCAACAGCGCTCCAAATTTACATACGGTCCAGTTTGTGCCAGAGTGAGCTCAGCACTCGGAATTAGTTTTTCTAAATGCACCACTCGTATCATCTTCCTCCATTGTCTAGCACAAGCCAACAAAACTTGCTAACTTGCGTTAGCTAATGTCTGTGGAGAATTGTTTTGCCTCCAGCTAAGCCCCGCCTACCAAAAAACATACTGTTTACTAACAGTAAAAGGGTCTATCAGTGCTGATTTAAGAACATTTTCAGCCAAAAGACAGACATGACAGTCATGTTCCAGAACGTCCAAACATACAGTGTATGTACCTGAGTTTAGAGTGCATGGAGAAAATAAAACTCACCTTGAATAAAACATAAATGCCCACCTGTTTCACAGATAAATTAAAAGGACTATAGAAAGATTATCCTCACAAAAACTTTTTTTTCAACTGCTCTTAAGCCATAAACACAGGACAAAGAACTAATACATCAGATTTAAGATATGGATCACCAGATTTTTTTTTCTCAGTTGCCTCTCAGGGCTTCCGTACAAAGGTGTGATGGTCAATAGTCAGGTGTTAAATGTAATAGCTATAATTACTGCTGAAATAGCAGGTTTGTTTGATCAGCAGAGGTAATGCGTTGCTGAGTGAGAGGAGCCACCAGTTGTTTTTGCTCAGCCACTATATCACCAAAGAACTGTGTAATTGATTTCAATTAAGGTTCAATATATCATTTAGTTTGGAGGATTCAGCGGGGGATGGCACAAGCTTACAGGTGTGAATTTGTCAAAATTCTGTGGCAGTAAAGTTAAAAATATAAAAATGCCAAGGACTCTCTGTTAGCAGCTCCTCAAATGTGATGATTTACTGTTTTTGGAGCTTTATTTTTGCTGATATTTCAGTCAGAGTCCTTCAATAAAATACGTACTGGGTTATGAAAACTTAGTCAAATTTTCTCCAGTATTTTCCATATTGATCTGTTTTTCTATGCTAAAATTGATTGTAAACTTCATATGATGTGTTGTGGACTGTGTGGCAGAGAAAACAAGCAGATTAAAGGTGAGTGTTTTTCCTTAATGTAGTATAAATGATTTATAGTGGCTATTCCATTTCAAGACAAGCAATAAATAAATCGTTTTAATGTACCTTTGAGGTAAATCCAGGCTTTTTTTTGAATACAGTAAGTAAACTCAGATATCTACCAAAACTTTGAAGGCAAATTTAAACGTAGGTTGTGCGTGAAAAAGAGAAAATACATGATAGATGTATGGAAAATGATACTAATAGATTTTTAAACAATGAAATTTGATGGTCGAAAAACTGTATTTTGTGTCAACTAAAGCTAGAACTCCTTTTTTCCTACATGTTTCCATGTAACTTCCCTTTGTTGGTGACACCACACCCCCAACTGCTACAGGTGTGGCCGATCTGACAGTCAGTGAACAAGCTGTCAATCAAAAACGGTGAATCATAACTATAATCCAAAAATATGGGAAGTCTTAAGATAATTATTATTCTTTGAATATATACAAGAACAGCTATTTTGGCTCTTACATGGTTAATGTAACTATTATTTTTAATATTCCAGAGACATATAACAACCTCACATCAGCTCTAAGACGACTTATCAACTGCTTCCTTATGTCAGCCATGAAATGCTTGCTGATGTTGTCAGTACTCCTGAGGTGGAGAGAATCAGATATATTAAAAATGAGCAGGCGAATTTATTTGACGCCATCTGGCAACCTTTTATTCAATGGTGTAGGATCCTTCGATTTTGTTTGGGTGTTTCCTTACCTTTTTTCTTTTTTTTTTAATTGTTTTTTTTCCCCCTTATTTTTTATATTTTAAAAGTACAGTGTCTATCAGTTTTGTAAATGCACTAATTATCTTCATATTGCATTTGTATATGTACCAATAATTTCTTTATTTGTATATATTTACTCATGATCTGTGCAAACTGACACTGCTCTTAATATAATGCTTCAATTACATGATTAATTGAGATAATAATAGATCATTTAGTTGATGTAAAAAGCTCTTGCTGTATTATTTTAGCTACACACAGTGCATACACGAAATAAAACAGTTTAAATTAAATGGTGGAAAATAACCATGAAACATTATATTACTCAGTTATTATATTTAAGAAGCCTTTCACTCAACCCAATTTTGAGAAAATTAGAACGAGTAAGTGAATTTACGAGAAGCTCATAGACTCTCAGTTGGAGACTAAATGACATTTTAGGAAAAAGATATACATGATTTTACTCTTAGCAGTGCTTAGTTTGACTTCAGGCTGAGGTGTTCTGGGAAAACCCGTCTTGAGTTGTAGTTTTGAGCCGTGGTGTCACACAGCATGAGAAAAGACACAATTAGCTGAAGCAGCAGCCACTTCCTGCTCTTATCTCTCCTCTGAAGCACCAGTGCCTCTCCCAGTAAAGATGGTGTGACATGCTGTGTCTGCCGCAGACTGCCGCTGATGGATGGGTGGAAATCAGAGGGACAGCATGCAAGGATGAATTGCCACACTCAAAATCCAAGTGCCACTTTACAGCACTACAGTGCAAAACTCTTACATTTAGATTCAGGTAAATGACAGCTGGAATAATTGTACGTCTTTTATTTACCCTCTGGGGTATATAACTATTTCGCGGTGAGTGATGGTGATAAGCTACGCGCAGACGTGCAATCATAGAAGTTATATTTATGTCAAAGTGGTCCATTGAAATCATGACAGAATCTCGTTTCAGTGTTTGCAGTGTTTTTTGAGGTAATGTCAAGGAAATGTTGTGCAAAACCTGGGAGCATTTTATTAGCCGAGGATACTCCGTACTCTCCATGATGATCTCGTCTCGTGTTCACTCTTGTCGTGTGGTGTTTGTGTGTGAGTACAGTGCACATGTGTGTGTATCTGTGGAGTGTTGACTCCATCTCATAAAGGCCTGTCCATACTGGAATCTCACCACCATCCAGTACAGATCAGTACATACATTGGTACTGAGACAGATACTGTATAATGTGGGTAATGGGAACGTCAACCTGTGCTATGTTTGTTTTTAATGGCTTTAACGATCCTCAAACACAGAGATAAAGTACAGTAGAGCAGCAACAATTAATCAATTAGTTGTCAACTATTAAATTCATTGCAAACTAATATGATAATCAAGTGGTTTGAGGGACTTTTCTTAACTAACGAAAGTCAAAAGTCTGTCATTTTAGCGTCTTAAATGTAAATATTTAGTGTTTTCTCTACTCTTTTGTAAATGTCTTCTGGGTGTGGACAAAAAAAAGACATCTGCGGACATCTTTCACCATTTTCTGACATGCTGTAGAACAAATAGCTTATAAATTAATCAAGAAAATAAAGGACCGATTAATCACCATTGAAAATAATGGTTATTTGCAGCCCTGAAGCACAGGGTCATGTAAGGTACAGTTGGTTCATTGGAGTTTTAGTTATGTAAACTAAGAAATTGTCAGGGGAAGAGCTGCTCTGAAGGCAGAAATAATCTAATTACAGGGGAATTAAACATTAATGTGTGGAGTTTTTACAGCTGAAGCATCAGATGGAGACTAATAGATTTAAAGGGTAACTTTAGTATTTTTTAACCATCCATTGTTTTTGTGGTTAAGTAACTAATGGGAACAACAGTTTTTGAAATTGGTCCAGTATTGAGATAAAGAGGCTGCGGTATAACCACTCGGGCCAGGTGCGCCCTGTTGATTTAATTCCATTAAAAACGTTTGTTTTGCCACTAACAGGCTCAGGTTGTTGTTATGAATGTCTAACAACATTACGTAAACGACTCTACACAGAAATGAAACATTTTTCTGTACCTTTTGCTTGTTCCGGTCTGTTTTGTGTCCGAGTCTCGCTTAAGACGACTTTTTCACAATGTCATGATCAGCTAAACGTTCAGCTGCGACAGTGAAAATCTTTTAGATAACACTAAGCTAGGCTTTATTTACTTCCAACCCAAGAAACCTTTACTGGCACTCCTCTTTCCAGCTCTTACTTGTGTTTCCACCATTGGTTTTTCTGCAAAAAGTCACCTCTTATGATATTTCAGAGCAAAACTTTAGCAAGACTCGGACAAAAAACAGGCTGTAACAAGCTGAAGGTACAGAAAAATGTTTCATTTCTTTAAAGGGTCCTTTCCATAATGTTTGAAGTCAGTGGTTCCAAACTGGTCCAGCCACGGGGTCCAGATTTCTCCTTAGTCATTAGTTCAAGGTCCACACAGTTCAATACACTCAGCACCATACTTGTGTTTGGACATGTCGTCAAGCTAGTTTGCTGTCTCTAGCAGGTAGCTGTCCGTTAGTCACTCCCTCTACAGCAGGGAACGGCACTTCAAAATAAAAGCTCTGTGCCAGAAATTCACTGCACTTAAAAATAAAGCGTATTCTTGACATTTTTTCAAGACACTTAAGGTCCATTCAGAATGGACCCGTGACCCACTTTTGGACTGCAACCCACCAGTTGGGAACCACTGTTTGAAGTTATGATCATGATTGACGGAGCAGACCTGCCCTAAGTGACTACATTTAGTTTGTTTCACCTCTGCCAGCTGCAGGACTCTTTCCCAATACTGGACCAAATTCAAAAATTGTTGTTCCCACAAGTAATTAGACAAAAAACATGGAATACCAGAAGCGCTAATGACACAGACTTTTGTCCATTTATTGAGACCAGGGCATGATCCTGGAAGCTCTGCAAACTATCTCACTAGCCTAGCTTAAACGGTCAACTGTCTAACTTACAGTAGTAACCTTGTACGACTAGGCTACCTAGATCTAGTTATTATTATATTATATTATGTTATATTATATTATATTATATTATATTATATTATATAAACAATCAGAACTCAATATCCACTTAAAAGCTTTCCGACATATCACATGGTCTTCATCAGTAGAGGATTTTTGTGTTGTTTGACTTGGGATTGTTTGTTAAACTTCTTTCTCCAAGCTCAAAAAAAAAACAAAAAAACTTTTCAACCCAACACAGAGAAGAAATCTGAAAAGTGGATAAATCAATAAAGTCCATGTACATGACAACTAAGCAAACTCTATCTGCTAATAAAGACCATATGATGCAGTTGGAAGCACAGTCAGCGGACCTTGAGATGGGATTGTTTCGTCAGACTGTTGTTTCCAAGGCTTTGATGCTTACCTACATCTAATTAAAGTATTTTGACCTCTGCATACCTCTTTAGACCACAGATATACTTGCTTTTGACCACATGTTCAAGTGCGCATGATGACTGTTTGGCTATCCTGCATCCGTTTGGAGCATTGGCTGAGCATGTCCTCAGAAAAAACTGTCCCTTTTTCTGCCATGGTCTCAGAATAACGATATAGTGATATTCTTGATTGTTGCCATGTTTATTTTTTACTTAATGCAAGTTCTATACAGTCTGAGTTCTCTGGTGTGCCCCCTAGTGGAGTCCTTCAGTAGCACGCTTAGCATACAGGCAAGTCTTTGAACAGTTCTGCTGGTTGTCTCCAGCAACACATGGTTAAAAAGCAAGTATATCTCTAGCCTAACCTTTTTCTTTTGAATGTCACTTGGCCAAAAAAACTCTCTTGACTGAAAATCAAAGTGTTAGTCTTTCAGAGCAGCTCTACCTCTGAGAATTCCTGAAGCATTTCTAAGTTCTTTTTTTCTTTCTATCAAATAGATTTTCCGTCATATTGTTGGTTTTTTTGACTTATAGCTATTACCAACTGCCAATTGTCATCATTTCCCACTTTTTTTATTTACCGCCGTCTCACTGGTAGCAGCACACAGTAAACTGATGCGGCTCCCGACAGCTGTAGAGCTCCATGGCTGAGTGCCCTGGTCAGCCTCCAGATTGCTGCTTGATGGCTGCCTGATAGGAAGTTGATTGACTGACTAGCTGAGCCTCCTGAGAAGCCTTTGAGTAGAGACTCTGACTGGCAGGTCAATCAGCCTCCTGGGCCCCCCGTTGTGGTTATCAATTATCTGCCTTATGTGAAGAGAAACAGTCCTCTCATTCCTACTCTGACACATCCTGACCTTTACGAACTCTTCAGCCGCTGTCAGGCTCTGCAGACATAACCTTCTAATATTGCCGCCATATCCCAGGAAAATGACACTGAATCGTTTTAAGCCACCATTATGAGAGACTGATTTGTGGTGATATCAAAAGACGAAAGAATCTAATGTTCCTCAAGGTCTTTAAGATGAAGGGAATACTTGACCCACAACATGACCATTTGTGTATCAGTTACTCACCTTGTTACTTTAATTCATGAAGAAAACTTTGTTGTTGTTTTTTTTAATGGAGAAGATTCTTGATGAATTTTATGTTGAACAACAGCAACACTATATCAAAACATCTGTTCACAAACTCTCACTCAACTCTCCATGATTATACATCCATCTTTTTACTTCATTTGAAGTTTGACTGTCACCATTAATTATGTCATCTTGTTGCGCCCCCCTCTCCTCACTAGAGAGTTAGCGCCACCTACCGCTCATCTTGATGAACCAACTCACAATATTCACACAAAAGTGCATAAATTTGAATTTTCCTTTTGCAGATTTTCTGAATTTCGGTTAAAATGTTCGCTACATTTGGATGGAAACCCAACTACTGGTGAACGACGAATCCAAATATTAGAAAATCTTGATGAAGTAAATGGGTGCAACTCGTGCAGTATAAACCAAGTCTTATTTATGCAGTCATACGCTCAGTATTTCTCGAATATATACATTTAAAAATACATTAAAACCTTAACTATTTAAAACACTTTCATACATGAGTAGCGCACCTGGGCAAGGGCATACGAACTCTTTGGGAAATACTGAGCATACGACGGTTAAATGAGACCTGGATTATACTGTACGAGTTTACAAACTGATGTTTTGGGGCCCCATTTCTTCTCCTTCTTGGATTCGTCATTCACCATTAGTTGGGTTTCCATCCAAATGTAGCGAACACTTTTACCGAATTTCAGAAAATCTGCAAAAGAAAATTCAAATGTGTGCACTTTTCCAATCGCTACTGTTACGCAAATATTGTGAGTTGGTTCATCAAGATGAGCAGTAGATGGCGCTAACTCTCCAATGAAGAGAAGATGGTGCAACAATATGATGTTGTTAAAGAAAGCCAGTCAAACTTCAAACAAAGTAAAACAATGCGCAAATAATAATGGAGAGCACACTGGATAATGGACACAGAGAATTTTAACAACTAATAACTTTAATATTACAGCTCTGTGGTCTTGGAATAGTTGTGGTAACAGCTCTGCATGCATATTTAAGTGTGTTAAATAATGCAGAGACAGTAAAGAGAGCTCACAGTGGCCTTTGCAGCGACGGTACGTCATCATTTATTGGCTGAATCTGTTTCCATCGCACTTAGTCACATTTACCTTTTATAGTTAAACCAAATTTTCCACCTCTGCCAAGCGTAAAAACTTTTCTTGTGACATGTTGAGATTTTGTTTGAGATTTGGGGCTTTTTCTTGCTGAGCAAACTGGGTTTTCTCCGGGTGCTCCAGCTTCCTCCCACAGTCCAAAGACATGCAGGTTAATTGGTGACTCTAAATTGTCCGTAGGTGTGAATGGTTGTCTGTCTCTATGTGTCAGCCCTGTGATAGTCTGGTGACCCCTAACAGGAAAAACGGTCACGGAAAATGAATGAATGAATTCAAATTAATTAACCAAATTAATAATTACCACAAAAAGAGGTGGATTGAAATAAAATTATTGAGGCATATGAGAAAACGAAGGTTCTTCAGCAATTCAGCGTAACAGGAAGTGAGTGATTGATACACAAATGATCATTTTGTGGGTGAAGTATTCCTTTAAGAGATATTTCTAGACATTATTTTAACCCATATATGGTTTCTCTGTAAGGATGTTGGTGGGATGAAGGTTCAAGTTATCATTTGCATTAGTGGACAGTTAGACATGCCGTCCCTCACTGTTTAACTCTTCATCTCCCTCTTGTAGCTCATAGTGGGGATCATCCAGGCCGCAGAGCTGCCTGCTATGGACATGGGTGGCACATCTGACCCGTACGTAAAGGTCTACCTGCTGCCTGACAAGAAGAAGAAGCAGGAGACAAAGGTCCACAGGAAGACCCTCAATCCCGTCTTCAATGAGCAGTTCACCTTCAAGGTACATCTCACACTCGCTCCCACCGGATGCTCAAAAACATTTGCTGCTTTCCGACCACTTTTCTGTAGCTGGAGATCTTTTTGGTTCCATTGACAATCTGATTTGCATGCAGCCATGAATGCTGGGAAGGTGTTGAGACAGTAACCAGCTGGCACATTAACAAGCTCCTGACAGAATATCTCTCACACACACACACAGTTACACTTGCACACACACACTCGAAAGCCTCACTGTGACTGGGATTAACACAGGCAGATGCACTGCTACACTCTGGCCTTGCCTCGGCCATAATAAATGCACGACTGCTGCTCAGCAGTGGGGAAAGTTTTGTTATTCACCCGACAGTGAAGAGCGCAGGTGTTTGGTGTTAAGTTAAGCATAATGTGATGCGATATCCATCTCAAAACAAGGTTTTTCTTTGTGTGTATGTGTGTGTTTTTCATAATACTTAATTCTAAATCTGTGAAAAAAACAGGACAAGTGATTATAAGCACTGCCAAGAAAAGGAGATGATTTTATGAGATAATGTCAAGGACAAACCACGGGGTCTTATCTTTCCCTCACTCTCTTTTTTTGTGTGTTGTTACAAGCCATTTCCATTTAATAAGTTCCGTCCCCAAAATTGAAGGCAATCAAGGATCACAAGTACCCACCTGTCTTTTACCCTTCCCAGGTTGTGGGCCTGATAACAGCGTCTGTCAGGGCGGGGGCTGGAAGAGCAGTGATTGATCTGGAAACAGAATTACCCGCAACATTACCATCCACCTACTCCAAAAACACACACACACCTGACTCTGCTTGGCATTTAATTAACTGTGGAAACTTTCTATGGAAGTTCCAGGCTGACAATATTAAATTAAAATGGAAGAAACTGAACTCTATTTTGAGAATAGATACATGTATATTATGCAAAAGTTTGAAACACCCTCTGATATAGCACAGTCTTATATGACTATACAGTAAACTAACGCCTCTCTCTCAAAGTCAACAAAAACTGGATGTAATTAGCTTTACAGAGTTACTGCAGGGCTGGATGGCATTGCATTTCAGAGGTGCACCTGGTAATTTCAGTTTGAAATGTTGTTTCTTCGCTGAATTATAAACCACTACAGAGGTCCATAGCGGCAGATTAAAAGGGACCTAGCATGCGTTTCCTTATTTTGTGTCATAATATATTATTATCGTGTCCGATGTTCTCATTCAGCATAGCCAAAGTTTCAAATAATGAGGTAAACATATGTAAAGGTCATCCGTGTAAGCAAAAACCACAGGCTTCAGACCGTAGCCTACACTGCTACATGTAGCTACATGCAAACATCATGGAAAAACTGTAATCTTGGTTGCTGATGTTGTGAATTTCTCCTGATTTCAGTTAATTTTGCTGCTGGAACATGCCCAGTTGTGTTTAGAAACTTTAATTGATGATTTTAAGGGAGAGATAGCATCACTATACACAGTCATTTCCTGACTGCAGGTACACTGCTACATGCTAACATCAGAGAAACCTGTTATCCTGTTTGCTGATGCACAGATTTCAGGTCATTTTCCAGCTGGAACATGTTGAGTACAAACTTTTATTGGTGTTTTTAAATGAGAGATGGTGCCGCTATACACTGCCATTCCCTGGCTGCAGCTGCACTGCTACATGTAGCTACATGCTAACATCAGGAAAACCTGTAATCTGATTGCTGATGTTGTAAATTGCTCCCAGATTTACTACTGGTTCCTACTGGAACATGTCCGTTAGTGTTTAGAAGCTTTTATTGGTGATTTTTAATTGCAGAAAGTGCAGCTTAACACCGTCAATTTCTGGCTGCAGGTACACATCTACGTGTGGCTACATGCTAATGTCAGGGAAACGTGTAATTGTGGTTGCTGATGTTGTACATTTCTCCCAGATTTGCTTTATATTCCTGCTGGAACATGTCTAGTAGTGTTTAGAAGCTTTTATTGGTGATTTGAAACAGGAGATAGTGCTGCTATACACAGTCATTCCTTGGCTACAAGTGAACTACTACATGCAGCTACATGCTAACATCAGGGAAACCTGTAATCTTGGTTGCTGATGTTGTAAATTTCTCCCAGATTTTCTTCATATTCCTGCCGTAACATGTCCAGCAGTGTTTAGACGCTTTTATTGGTGAGTTTTTCACAGCCTGTATGTAGTGAACGCTAATTCCCCTTTAAAGAGATAGTACACCTGTTTTCTGTTCTCTTTCCTCTTCAGGTCCCCTACGTGGAGCTCGGTGGAAAGACACTGGTAATGACGGTGTACGACTTTGACCGCTTCTCCAAACACGATGCCATCGGCGACATCAAGGTGCCCATGAACAAGGTGGACTTCAGCCACATAACAGAGGAGTGGCGGGATCTGCAGAGCGCTGAGAAGGAGGAGGTGAGACTGTACGCAGACACACATGCAAAAAAAATTCAATCATTCCCTAGTAAATGGGAAATGAGTAGGTCTGAAATAATTTGGTGACACCTGCCTCTCTGTCCAGGCTCAGATTTGTACATCTGGTTGCTGCTGTTTCAATAATAAGTGTATTTTTTATCGGTGCTTCCGTAAGTGATATCACAATGATTATTTTTGCTGCGTTCGGCGAGCCAATTGCACTCGAAGCGCAAATTTGATGCCGTGGCTGAAGTAATCCATCTCTCCTGGAAATGTCACTTAATCATATGTCCACACTTCCCCTTCAATTAATAGAGGTGTGACTTTCCAGGCAGCAGTTCAGGAGATTCAATTTTCATGGTAAATGTCATGGCATATAGCACATGTTGCCAGGGGAAGCTCATTTTTAGCATTACCGTGGTTTGATTTAAAGGTTAATTATAGCGGTGTCGAATGGCTGGTGGTGTTGTTTGAGTTGAAGGGCATCACTGTACTTCTTAGCGTTTGGTTGCACAGCTGCTCCTGACAATTTTACGCAAGACACGAAACACTGGAGCGAAGCTTTGCTCAGTGGAGAGTGGCTGTAGAGGGAGACCATGGAAATTACTACTCTCCATCTTTAAACAGATGAAAAGGATTGAGACATTTAATTATTACATTACATTTCATTAAGCGCTCTAACTGAACCGAAGTGTAATTGGGAATGCAGAAAGGTGATAATAGATTTTGTCAACAATCTTTTTTAGTTTATGTGCGATGCCAGGGGGTTTGCAGGACTTGTGTCTGCCACAGTAGCTGCAAATTACCCTGCCAGAGTGAAAAGGAGCTCGACAGTTGTACCTGTTGATGACTCAATTATTTTTTTTACAGTAAATCATAAAGTGTGACATTTTGGAAACTACACCTATTAATTTCCAAGAGTTAGAAAAGAAATAGCCACAGCACCTCATTTTGACATTTCTGCTTTTCTGTTTGTACAGCAAGGGGCAACTTTGTTTTCTCTTACGTTGCAGAGGTGTGGACTCGAGTCAGACTCAAGTCACAAATTTGACGACTTTAGACTCGACTTGACAAAATCAAAAAAGACGTGCAACTCTATTTGGAAACACCACTGACTCGTGACTTCACTTGGACTTAAACCTTTTGAACTTGAAAATTCTTGATACCTTCCACCTAGGTCCAAAGATGAAAAAGTCTGCTTTTAAAAAGGTCTGCCACGAATCACTTCATTTCCCTTCTTTTTCTGAATTAACTAACATTACCACTCTCCAAATGATCCACTTTGTTTGAACCAATCTGACAGCATAGAGTCAAGTTGCAGGAGTGAACCATGAAAAACTAGCGCTACGTTACTGAGCAGCAGTTTGGAAAACAATCATACCAAAGATACTTTTGTTTGAGGACAAAAACTCAACAAAAAATAATTGTAAAAATTACACATGAAGACGCAAAAACTTTTATCTTTGTTCGACATTTGAAGTTGCACAAAGAACAGTTAAGACTAGTGTTAACACAATTAGCAAGCTAATGCTAGGCTAACGTTAGCTGAACAGGAATGTAACTTTTACACAAACTTGTTTTAACAAAAAAATACAAACCTAAAAAGCATCTTTGATTTTTGTAAATTTAATTTCTTATTAATCTTTTGTTAAAATGGAAGTACATTTTGTGAAGAGCGTATTATGACTTGTTTAGGATATGAAACTCAAAGTTAAGGACTTGGAACTTGCCGGCTTTGACTTGGGATCTGACTCAGGACTTGAGCGCAAAGACTTGAGACTTTTACTTGGTCTACCTCTGCTACTTTGTACTAAACCCCGATAAAAGCTGCGGAAGAACCAGCCTGTCTCAATAGATCCTTGTAGTTAGTTAGTCTCTAGTTCATTAGTCTTCCTCTTGGACCACCATTTTCTGCCCCCTTTCCCCGAATACTGTACGCAAGTTGTTCCATTTCTTTTACTTGTTCTACTACGTCTCTCCACCTCTCTATATATTGTGATATTGACCAAAATATAAAGACAGCACCATGACTTATTATTGTCACATTTCCTACTAAAAAACGCCCAGAATAATTTCCAATAAATGGCTTTAACTTACTGAGGAAAATGTATTTGCACCAAACTTCATATGGAGCTCCGAAATATCCAAAAGTAACTTTTCACATTGAAAAAACACCAGTTTTTTTAACTGGGCATTTTTAATGTCACATGTGGTGTGCTCACACAAAGGTAATGCGTGATGGTGACTTTAATCTACACTAGAAAGAAAGGGTAGGTTCCCCTGATTTAAATGATGTATCACACTTGATACAGACTGAAAGAATAAGCTCAGAATTGGCAAAAATATAAAACGATGTCCAGGCGTTTCTTTGTCTCTGCAGGCTTTTTTTAAACAGGACCGAAGTGCTGACAGAACGGAAAACAGATTTAAGTGGCTGCGCGAGGATTAGTGGGATATAGGAAAGAAGAAAATATACATATATATTTGTTTTGGGGTGTTTTACGGCTTTATTTGAGAGTCAAGAGATCAGAGATGACAAGAAATAATGGGGAAACAAAAATTGGGAAAAACATCCATGCCCCAAAATACACAAATCTGCCACAGGAAAAATAGAGGATACTCTTCAGATCTCTTGAAATATTCAAATGAAACCGTCTGAGGAGGAAAATCACTCCCTGCCTGAGCTGCTCACAGCCCCGTGGATATGTGCAACTTGTGATTGGGGGGGTCACGAGTTTGTTTTAGGAGATAACAAGCCACAAAGGTGGGGAGCTGCTGGTTTTGAATATATACAAAGCAAATAACGCTCTGTAAGGAGGGAGCATATCAGTCTGAACACACAAAGAAAGAGACGCTCTTCTGGGTTTAAATCTTTTAGTGAAGGTTTAATACTCTACCTACACACAGGTGACACAATCCTCTTTACTTTTAAGGTCAGCTATGAAGTAGCAAGCTTAGAAAATGCCCTTTAAGTTGAAAAGGCAGCGGTTGGCGTTTCACAGTTCATAGAGGATATTAAGGAGCCCGGTCACTGCTCTCGACAGGCGTAATTAACCACAGCTTCTGCGTTCGCCGGCCTCCAGGGGGGGCGTGTGTTTGTGTTGATTAAAACCCAGCCCTCATCATCAAAGTAAGAGCTTTTAGTCGTTGGGTTTTGTTGTGCAGCTACCAGTCAGAGAAGTGGCTGATAAATGAGACAGGAGGGGCCTCTTTACAGTACTCAGACGTTTCCAGCGCGCTGATTCTGCATGAGGAAACAGGCCCTGATTGTAAGCTGATGAAAGACTCCTGAAATAAAACAAAGTTTGCTATTCAAGTCCAATTTGCCTCTGATTTATAATCTCCGACGAAAATGGCCACACGTCACGCAGGTGTGACCTGAGAGAGGGTTATCGGCTGCGTCTGCTCCTCGCCTTGATAAGAGATATGGCGAGAATATGAATCGCTCTCTCCGTTCGGCGTGCGATAATGAGGCTGTGTTGTGATGGTGATTTGTGTGAACCAGTGAAGTGATTGCAGTCAGTACTTTTCCAGGGATGTGATGAGTGACAAACGAAAGCGGGAGCCGATATTAGAAAGCATTCAAACCAAAACAAGAGGCCAAATCCATAGAAGAAGATTGAAATCATGCCGGGGTTTGTTGTACCATTGATTGGCTGTGACTCTGAAGCTATGACTCAGAGACACAGGGTGACATCAAGCATTGCATTTGACATTCTCTGTTTCCTGTGACACTTAAAGAGTACAGTAATATGAAATACAAGGGTTTACTATGAACCAATTCCATGTAATAGGTAAATTATTAGAGTATAGTGCTCTATAAATTATAGTATAACTACAGAAAACATTTGAAAAGTAGTGTTTTGTTTCTGTTTTTGTTTTCGTAACATGATGTAACTCCACTTTTGTTGGGTCAACAGCTGCAGTGGCGTTAACGAGTGCAATTTACTTTAATTTAAATGTAATTAAGGTGATTGATAATCATCATTTTGTGATTGTTGTCAAAGAGGAAATTATTTTACAATATAAACCTGCTACAGCACAGCTGAGTTTCTCACATTAGGAAAATGGCAGATGAAGCCATGTAGCAGAACGTTTGTTGTGATTTTTATGGCTCCGCACCACCATTATGTTTTTGGGTTGTCCGTCTGCAACCATGCATCCATACATATCATGTAAGTATAGTAGGAATTTCCCTTAAATTTGGCACAAATGTCACCTGGTCCAGGCTCCCAGGGAGTGCGCCAGGTTTTGAAGCCAGTTTTCGTAGTGGTCAAACAGTGGTACTGCAGTTTTTGTTCGTCATACATTGGGCCAAAAATTTCTTTTCCCATAGACTTACATTGAAAAGAGACATCTGTAAATTAGTGGATAAACTTTTTTGAGCGTCACGGCGCCTGTGACATGACGTGTTTCAATATTAAGATTTGATCCCTTCGGTGTGATAACATTTGGAGAGTCCAGAAGAGCCACAAGATTAAATGATCCCCATTCTAGTTCTAGTTATTCTGTTAAAGCGGAAGCCAGCCGTTCCGCTGGTGGAAGCCTCTAGTGCGCCTGCTACATATATATATATATATATATATATATTTTTTTTTTTTTTTTAATATTTATTTCAAAGGTGATCAATATTAGTATTGCTGTCTGTTTCTAGATTTTTGATTTTGGTTTATACCTTTTAACTCTTATAACCTTTGTACCTGAAAACTTGCCTTGTTTTTTGGATATGAAGGAAACAATAAAAAGTATAATTATAAAAAGAAAGTTTGCATTTTCAGCTTCATGCACCACTGAGCAACTTTCATAGGAATGAACGTGATCCCGCCTTCAGAGCTGTATCCAGGTGTCTTTATACATCCATGACCTGGACTCTACGATGAACCGATTAAATTTACGAGGTCAAAGGTCACTGTGACCTCACAAAACGTGTTTTTGGTGAAAACTCCAGAATTCATACACAAATTAAAAAAAAATCACACACATTTCTGATAAGATGAAATCATGAAGTGATGACTTTTTAAAATCCCAAAGGTCAGCTTCTCTGTGACATCGTAATTTTCTGCAAGAACAATTTCTGTCCATTATTCAGCGTCGTATCTCAGGAGCAGATGAGGAGACATTTGGTCACATACTGAACTGGTGACACTAATCTTTGGTGTCCATCTTGAAACTGCCGTGACTGTATAGATCTTCTGTGCTGCTGTGTTAAAGATGCATGTGAAGCATCCATGTTTTAGAATTTTTAGCTCATTTGCAGTAACATCCATATTTAAAGCCTCGTCTACTGTCATGCCTACATATGAGTCTGGACAGAGTATAAACTGCGACTTCACTGATTGGCGGAGGCATACAGCTGCGTGGCGGTCATTCTAGTTTTTGTCTGTACCTCAGTATTCTGCAATTATTTTTCCATTTATACAAAGAGATAGCAAAAAGCTTGCTCACATGATGACTAACCTTGGAATTGCAGACTGTTTTGAGATACTGTTGCTATTAGACATAGTCATTATTTGTTGTTTTTTTTAATAATAAAAGTACACTAGACTTTTCTGAGCAGTAACCATAATGTTCCTGATAAACAGATCAACAATAGTTATGTTTATATATTGTATTTCTCCAGTATGATTCTCTCTGAATCATCAGAAAATCAACACAAGGACACTTTTTTTTGGTTTCCACCTAAACAAACATTGTTGCTGCCGCACTTCATATGATAATTAGTTGAACAACTCACTATAAGAAGGAGGAATGTCACTTAATCGTATGCTGAAATTATCAGACATTACTTCCTCTTGTACTGAAGTGTTTTTGTTTTCCAGTTCTACATTAGCCACTGAATTATGTATGCTTATCTTACCATGTGTTTCCTACACTAGAAAGCACCGTGCATAAAAATGTATGCACTTAGAGCAATTACAAAAACATCTTTCTGCAACTTATGTAAATTTTATGCATATATGCACCTTTATTCAAAGTGGAAACTGTAATTACAGTAAACAGCTCTATGACCCAGGGTCAGCGTACTGTACTTTAACCTTTACGACCATCACGCTTCATACAGACACACTGGCATTTACAGCTTTCATCATTAAAGGGTAACTTTCGATTTTTTCTACCTGGACCCGATTTTCCCATGTTTTTGTGTCTAAGTGACTGATGGGAAAAATAATTTCTTAAATTGGTCCAGTATTGAGGGAGAGGGCTGCAGACAGCTGCCACAACATAGGCAGCAGTGTAACCACTTAGGGCAATTATGCACCATCAATTTACATCCAATAAAGTGCTTGTTTTTGTCACTGACAGGCTCAGATTGTTCTTATAAGTGTTTGACAGCATTGTGGAAAGGATCCCTACAGAGACAGACCTTTTAGTTAAGTAGTAAGATCATTTTTGTTTAATGAGACACAGCCCTGATATCACCAGTGCCAAGCATACCAGACTCCATTTAAAAAAACAGTAATTTTATCATCATAAAACACACTTCATTCAAAGTCAATAGAAACAAAATGAAACTCACAACCACTGTCTTAACTTGTCTTTCCACTGTTCAACAATCCCCAACTCTTGTTTGGTTGACATAAACCCTCAATTAATTCAGTTAGATGTAAAAATAAGCAGGCTCCGTACATGCTAAAATTACTGTTTATTTGAATGGAGTCTGGTGGGTATGGCAAAAGTGATATCTTACTTTTTCTGGTTAAACAAAAAAGATCTTACTCTTTATCTGTAGGGATCTTCTAAACGTAAATTGACGGTGCATAATTGCCCCAGGTGATGACATTGCAGCCTGTTTTGCATCTGTCGGCCACAGTCACTTAATACTGGATCATTTTCTAAAATGGTTGCTCCCATTAGTCAGTTAGACACAAATACATGGTAAAATAGGGTCCAGGTTGAAAAATACTGATGCTACCCTTTAAAAAATATCCTCTCTGTGTGTGGAGGTTAGGACAGCGTGAACATCACCTCCTCTAATATGTTGAAAAGGCTAAACTGGAGCTTCAGATTTGGTTGACTGAACAATGTCTAATGTGCTTTGGAGGGGAATTTACTTGCTCTTTTTTTACCCTCGTCTAACCTCTCGGTGAGCATCTGCTGCGAGCATGTGATGCAGTAAATTTGAATTTAGTGGTTAAAAGTGTTCTCACCTCTGGGATACCTCTGCTTTCTCCAACAGCAAGAGAAGCTGGGTGATATCTGCTTCTCTCTGCGATACGTCCCCACTGCTGGCAAGCTGACCGTGGTCATCCTAGAGGCCAAAAACCTGAAGAAAATGGATGTGGGAGGCTTGTCAGGTGAGAATAATTACATGTTGTGTGTGTGTTTGTGTGTGTTCCCACTGACTTTCTCTCTGACAGGCACTTTGTCCGTAATTATACACGCACTGCAGCACACACTCTTCCTCTCCTAGAACCCTGCTAGTTTCTTAACAACCACCCAAACACATCACTGGTCACAATTACATTCTTCAGAGAAAAGAAACCTGACTTTGCCTGAGTTTTTTCCCCCTAAAATAATCTCAAAAGTTGAGCTCAGATCCTGAAGAAGCTGCTCTGTTCAGACCTGATGTTGTGCAGAAGAAACGCATTCAGCCATTCATGCTTGGAGCATGCACTAATGAGGACGATTTCAGGAGAAGTATGAAACATGTTCCTGCTGTGGTGCAGCCCCCACATGTAGCATTAAGATCAATAGATGACATTTATCACAATACAGTGGAGTCTGAATAGCAGGTCTGATGTCATGGTAACAGAATGTGCCACTTGTGAGGGCAGAGGAGCGGTGAAAATCCTTGTACATGCAAACACCCACTGGAGCAGCACACAGAGTCAGAGTCTGTTTTCGTCAGTAAAAGAGGGGCCATTATTTCATTAAAGGGACAGTTCCGATTTTTTAAAGTGGAGTTATATGAGGTACTCATCCATAGTCAGAGTGTTACCTACAGAAGATGTGCGGACAGATGGAGATGTGAGATTGCAGAAGAGGCTCTAAGAGCATGGGAGGGTGTGTAGATAGATACAGAGGAGCTAAGTTAAGAAGGGCCTTAAAGGTGAGAAACCAAATCTTAAAATCAATATGATATTTAACAGGAAGCTAGTGACGTTGCTGAAGAACAGACGAGAGACGGTCAAGGAAGGTAGTTCTAGTAATGATACGGGCAATCTGGACGCTTGAGACGGAGATCAAAGAGGACAGAGTTGCAATAATCAATATGAGATGTAACCAACATGTGAATGAGAGTGGCGCTGCTGTTTGGTGTAAGCAATAACGATTAATGTTGCGCAGATAAAAGTATGCAGACCTACTAACATTATTGTGTGTGTGTCAAAGGACGCAGACTCTTAACCTGAGGGGAAGGAAGGACTTTGGAGTCCTGTATGTAATACACTGACTGCAGATGAACACCTCATACAACGCCACTTCAGAAAATCCAAACTATCTCTTTAAAGACAAAAAAAGCTTAGTAAACAGGCGTCACAGTCCCAGGATGATCCTGAATGTCTTTGTTTTCTTCACAACAGTCTTAATGTCTCACTGTGAGGCACAAATGAAGGAATCTCACATTGTGAGACTGTGTATTTCCTGTGGGGGCAGCTCAGCACTGTGGGTAAATGTGCATAGCGAAGCCAGCTGTGTTCATATTGCAGCTTTAAATCCAAACATACCGTAATCACCCTACAATTACAACACAAGCACACAAGGCTTTAACTTATACTGCAGGTTGGATTGGACTGGATTTTTTAAACCAACTGCTTGAATCTTTGAACAGAAAATCACACACACTACTGTTACTCAGCTTCACAATTTATTAGTATACGCTAACGTTTCAGTCCTACTGGACCTTCTTCAGGAGTTTTCAACATCATTATTTCCAACATTGAGTGTAAATAGAAACTGCCCCACCCATTTCACAGGTGTGCACAGGTATCACAGGTGTGGGGGGATTAATCAGCTGTGGGTGTGTTTCTGAATAATTGACAACAACCTGTGCACCATATGTCACACACCCCACATAATGCAACTGCTGAATGTTATATTTTATCCCAAGAATTTTGTTTCTGTCTGTCCTGTCTGGGTTTGTTTTCTAATTCTTTATTATCTCACATTTAATTGGGATGGATTTTCAAAATGCTATGGACAAAGTACTTGAATATTATCTTTAGTTCCAGCCTTAAAGTGACATTTTACTCCAGAGTCACACATTTCCTCTTACCTGTAGCGCTGTTTATCAGTCTAGATAGTTTTGGTGTGAGTTGCAGAGTGTTGGAGATATCAGCTGTAGAGATGTCTGCCTTCTCTCCAATATAATGGAACTAGATGACACTCAGCTTGTGATGCTCAAAGTGCCAAAAAATACATTTGAGAAACTCAACATCAATGTCTCTTTCCAGAAATCATGACCTGGTTACTCAAGATAATCCACAGACCTTGTTGTGAGCAGTTGCATGTGGAACTATTTTCTTTCTACTGAACTACACCCACCAACTGTATCACTGCGTAGAAGGAAATGTGCATATAGTCATGGACGAGAGGCTTGTGATGGTGCAAGATGTAAACATTAATGGCGTCCTCCTTTACCGAGCTGTAACATTAGCTAGCTCAGTGGTGCTAGGTGAGCTAGCAGTAGATGCACGCTTTCAGACATTGGTGTCATCAAATGTATTTTTCGGTGCCATCTCCTTTAATTATATTGGAGAGAAGGCAGACATGGAGTCCTGTGTGGGACTGTTTTCTCAATCCTGCTCCCACCTCCTCCCTCTGGATTTCTAACCATCACCCCCCAGCCCCAAAGTGAGTGTGTGCTCTCCTTCTGCCCACTGGTTGTGGGCGGGGTGTGTTGTTCAGGGCTGATCACATATGTGCAGCAGTCAGTTATAGCTGCAGGACTAATCTACATATAAAATGCAAATGTTTATCACATTTTGCGTCATGTTTTAAGGTTAATAACTTGACCTTACTTGGTTGGTTGTGTTTAGCGCCTTTATAGTCTTCTGACCACTCAAAGCACTTTTCACACACACATTCACACACTGGTGGTCAAGGCTGCCATACATGGTGCCACCTGCTGCTCAGTAACCATTCACACGCTCTCACACACTGACAGAACAGCCATTGGGAGCAATTTGGGGTTCAGTGTCTTGCTCAAGGATACTTCAACATGCGGACTGAAGGGGATCGAACTGGTTGGTGGATAACCAGCTCTACCTCTGAGCCACAGCCGCCACTGAATGACAGAGACAGACTGCACATGCACTGATCAGAAGTCGCACTCCTGATTTAGTTGTATTCCAACAAATCGATGCATCCACTGTTATTTTTTGACCATCCACTCCCACTCACAGCAAAGTTAAAAGATTTCTCTTTAGCCGATATCTCCAACACTCAGCAACTCACATCAAAACAATCTAGACTGATAAACAGCACTACAGGTAAGAGGAGAAATATGTCTGTTTGATTTTGGGGTGGACTGTCCCTTTAAAGTATCAGTCCATCATGGCTGATTTAAAGCTTCAGCCAAAGACAAGATCAAAATTCTGAGAGAATCAGAAATGTAGGAGCAAAATCCCTAAAGGTGACTGCTGCTGCTGCTGCGACCCACATTTACGAACCAACCGATCATGAAATGATGTGAAATGATGCAGCTTAATATTACTGCTAAAAACATATTGACCTCGAACTCACTTTGCTAAATCTGCATATCATGTTGCCCTCTTTTCCCTGGCTTCACAGTCCTCCTCTTTCCTCCTCTTTCCTTTTTGGATTGCGTTAAAGAGCTGACGCCAAAGCTAAATCCTTCGTATTGTTTTGCTTCTTTATAACAGTGGTGTTCAGGTGTAATATTCATCAGTTACACAGTTTTTATTTGTGATTCTCATCTCTCTGTGTGAGACACTGTGGTCAGCGTTTCCTGTTTTCAAATGTGCTCTATGAATATGTTTATTTGAGTCAACTTGACGATATGTGTTGAAACACGTTGCGCCATATTCCGTCCCTTATTTTTGATTATATCACACACTCAACATGCACACACGGAGCCCACGCACACACTCAGAAACACAAGTAGCCCTTCCCCTCCCCGCTGCCTCGCCTTTGACTTTCTTCATCGGTTTCATTTTAAATTCCCCGGTGTGCGCTTCCCTCCCGCCTCGACTCTTTCTGCTGCAATTACCATACACCTGGGTCCACTTGCTTTCTGCCTGACAGCCCAGTCTCTCCATATAAGCCTAAACATCCTGCCGTACAGTAACACAGCACACATTAAAAGCTCACAGCTCCCTTTCATCTACCAGACCAGCGCACGCAGCCATTTGGCGGAAAAAAAGAAAAAAAAAACCCTCCTCTGCTGCCATTTTATGCGACTGGCATTAGTGCTCACCTGTGCCCATTTGCATCGTGGGATTGTCAGCCACATCGACCAGCCAGTATGAGAAAAAGGTGTTAATCTGTTCACTTTGAAGGCCAGGTTTCTCTCTTTGAGAGAGGAGGAATAGCAGGGAAGCCAGACAGTTTGACACCTCACACTGTATGTCACATTTAATTGGAGCATGTTTTATGTGTGTGCACTGGTCTGTGGGTTCCAGGGTGAATTATTAGCACGCAGTAATGGCACAGTGCACGTTTCTAATTACACACAACCAGAATATACTCCGAATCGCACTTTGTGTTTTGATTTTTTTGTAAGTTGCGGCTTCTTTTTCAGCTCACAGAATGGACTTAAAAGTGTAGCAGATGGATGAAATAATGGGCAGGTCTGTAATAACAATAATTAGCCTCCAACCACGGGGCGTCTCAGCCAGAGCTTAAGGAGGAGGACAAGTAATTGATGGCCTGGGATCAGCCTTCTCCTCTATTGTCATCCTGTTTACCGTGCCTAATTATGGCTCACAGAGGAAGATGTGGGTATTATCATTAACCAATGTATAATCAGAAATAATTCTTTTGATTGGCTCCTCATGAAACATCCCTCCAAATCTACATCCACGCTGTGTCTCTCGCTGAAACAGACTTTTTTTAATTGTTAGTTTAAAAAAGTACAGTCGTGTTTTTTCCCCTCAGGATTGTTGCTGCTTAAGTGCGGTGATGCGCCGCGCACCATGCTCTTTAGCTGTCGTCTCAAAATAATCCCAGCCCCGCTGCAGACAAGTTGATTTCCTCTCCCCGCTGTAGCCGACACCACAGCGATGTCTAGTTACAATACATATCCATTATGTTGAGTTGTAGGCAATCAGATTTCAAAGGGTCTGGAGTCTCCAGTGGGCGGTGCGTTTTACAGTCTGCGAAACAGACTAAAGACCAGAAAGTGACTTATTAAAACTAGTAATTGCAGCAGCAGGCAAAGTCCTCAGCCAGTCTCTCACCCTCCCACAGATGTGTCGTGTTGTTCTGCGCTGAAGGGCAGTGACAGTGTCACTTATTGTCTGTTAAAATGGTACACTTCACGGTATTTGAAGCTCCTGTAGTGTATCCCTGGCATGGGGCACCATCAAAGGTGACTCAGAGTCAAAATTGTGTCGGACACAAAGGCTAAGTGTCTGGAAGCGACTCAGAATGAGGATGTGTGGGTTTACAGAGGTGGTGGCGGGGAAAGTGTTTTGTCCCACCCTCTTTGTACCTCTGAAGTCTTCCCAGAGGGCTGTGAGGCGGCACATAACCAGGTAATGGCCCACAGTGGGGGAGTTATGAAAGCACACAGGCGCCGGTGTCGGCGGTAATGAAGCCGCGCTGCCCTGACCTGGAGCTCCGGTTCACCATGCAGCCTCTCGGCTGGAGGGTTTATTTGTTTTGTTCCCCTGGATGGTCGGACTGAGAGGTTTCCTCCAAGTCAGTACAGCAACGGGCCAGAGGGATCATTAAAATGACGACCGGACCCTGAGAGAAGGAGGCAGTCTGAAAGTGATTAGGGAATCCAAAAGTTATTTTATCAGTGTCCATTTCTGTCAGTGGTGGAAGAAGAACTCTGATCCTTTACTTGAGTAGAAGTAGCAATAACACAAAGATACTCTGTCAGAAGTAAAAGGCATACATTCAAACTCTTACTTTACAACAACTTATAGCATGGAAATATACTTAAAAGGAGAAGTACCAGTACAAGTACTAGTCCTGACAGACAGTATAGGAGCCGTCCATGGTGTAAAATGTATGTGTAGGTTGCTAATTTGTCCTTTAGGGGTCACTGTATTGTCCAGGTACTCCAGCTTCCTCCCACAGTCCAAAGACATGCAGGTTAATTGGTGACTCTAAATTGTCCGTAGGTGTGAATGTGAGTGTGAATGGTTGTCTGTCTCTATGTGTCAGCCCTGTGATAGTCTGGTGACCTGTCCAGGGTGTACCCTGCCTCTCACCCAATGTCAGCTGGGATAGGCTCCAGCCCCCTGCGACCCTCAAGAGGATATGAAAATGGATGGATGGATTAAAAGATAAATGTAATAAGGGCATAACATGACAACGACAACTTTTATTTTCTTGGTTAGTAAAAAGCAGAATGACTGTAGTAAACTTTACAAGAAGTAAGAGCAAGAACGCAGCTGGTATCACTTTATCTATACTGCAGAAACAGTTTCAAAAATTCTGATTCAAGATGTAAAGATAAATTGATATTTTTGACATCACTAGTAGAAGTATAAAGAAGCATAAATTGGAAATACTAAAGTAAAGGTCAAGAACTTCCAATCTGAGCTGAAGTACAGTTCTTGTGTAAATATGTGTAGTTTCTTTCCATCACTGATTTCTCTCAGAATTTTGTTTCAATATATACAGACTCAGATGTAGATAACAAGGAGCAGATGAATTACAGGAGGATTTCTGTGCTTTCAGTTCAGGTTCTCATCGTCCAAACAAGACTGCGACAGTATTTCACAGAGGTCTTTGTGGAGGCGTTTATGTGGGTCCGCACCTCAGAGTTTCACTGTAAATGCATGTGTTAGTGCGGTTTGTGTGCCACTCACTGCTGAGTCGAGTGTGTAAAACTAAACTGACAGTCACCCCTGGATTCACCCGCCCATGGCAAATCCAAAATGATGGGAGGAAAGCTAAGATGACAGCCAGGCTATATTTAACCCTGCTTGTATTGGTGTTCATTTGGCACAACTCTGCCAGCGCCCGCAGCGGCCACACTCGATGAACACGGGAATATTTGAGAAACAAATTCTTTTGTTGGGTGTTGTGTGTCTGTGCACATAAAATAGTAGTGAAGCTTCAACTGTGAGGGGCACCACCCCCACCCGAATAATCCAGATGAGTCACAGCTGGCAGTTCACAGCTTGAAACACAAACTGTAAGTAACCACTTTAAAATTAGACAGTTTTTGTAGCTCTGCTGAACTCTGCAGCAGATTTGGCTCAGAGCTCATCACTTATCCAGAAACCTACTTCTAGCCTCCTGGGGGAAATGTATGGACCGCTGATAGTGCATCGCCTCATAAAACCATGGCCGAGATCCAGGAGTCAGATGAGTAACCCTCAGGATAGCGGAGTCGAGCCTCCTTGCTGTACACATATGTGAGGGAGCGCTGTTGCATCAGGAGCGCTGTTATTCATCCATGAAATGGGACAGATTACATCCGTCTGGGATAAGACGCTAAAATGGGCCGGATATGAGGTACGGCGAGCCTCCCAGAACTCAATAATGCCAAACTCTCATCTGCTGGCCAGAAAGATAAGCGGCGTCTGGATAGCAGTGATGTGGCGCCACAGGTGTGTTTTCTTTTTTTCCAGCCTAAGAAAGGGTTATCTTGCATAATCCCATTCAGCTGCTGTATTGTGTTTATTCAGGCACAGTTATGAGAGGATACATGACATGTGCTGAACGTGTTGAGACATCCACTGTTATACAGCATGTACAGCAATGATAGATATTGTTACAATCAACCAGTGGTGGGTAGAGTATCGTAAATCTGTATTCAAGTATAAGTACAGTTACTCCATAAAAAATGACTGAAGTAAGAGTCAAAAGTACCATGTAGGAAATCCACTGAATTTGAAGTTTAAAGTAGCTGTGGTCTCATTTATAAAACAATGTGTAGGATCCATACTAAAAATGTATGTATGGACAAATGCCAAAAATGGCAGTTTCTACAATCGGGCTCTCACCTCACCATCTGCGTTGCCAATTTCCTGTCTCCAAAATGTTTGTAATCATGGGTCAAAGTTTCTGCTTTTATCAAGTCTGCTTTTATAGACCACAACTTTCATGTGGGAAGTGATGTATGACTCCTTCAGGCCTTATTTTGTGTGTATACGATGTTTATAAATGAGACCCCAGGTTATTAAATTACTCAAAGTACAAGTTACTTTCCATTTTAATATTTTAGGACGTTTGGAAAACACTGAAAAACAGCAATTGTTGACAAAACTTTTTTATGCCTCTGTGCCGGCGATAGCCGTAGCAGGAGGCATTACGTTTTTGGGTTGTCCATCCCATTTTTGTGAACGTGATATCTCACGAACGCCTTAGATTTTGATAGTCAAAGGTCAAGGTCGGTGTCACTTTTCATCCTTCTCGTTCTCGTGAACACCTCAGAGGAACTTTTTTTCAAATTTGGAACCAACGTTTACATGAACTCAACATTGAACTGATTAGATTTTGGTGGTCAAAGGTCAAGGTCAGTGTGCCCTTGCATCCTTCTCATCCTTGTGAAAGCGATATCTCAAGAACACCATAAAGGAATTTTAAAAATTTGGCACAAACGTTCACATGAACTCATTGTTGAACTGTTTAGATCATGGTGGTCATAGGTCAAAGGTCAAGGTCACTGTGATGCGTGTTTATCAAATCTTGTGTAAATTGTGGTTGTTAGCATACTTTGCTAACTCTAACTAGCATACTAACCACACTGGTGGCATTGAGTCATTTCTAAGGCCTGCAGTTACCATATTATTAACAATATTATTAACTAACTACATTATTTGTGGGGTCGCAGGTTATGTTAAATAGCCCTGATCACAACTGGAGCATTCACTGTGTGGTATTCCTCCACCATTAGCAGCTCTGTCCTGATCTTTATTGGATTTGTGGGAACTGACAGCCCAGCATCTGGACTCATAACTCTGTTCTCTTGTGAGAGCAAACTGTTTGAAAATACAAATATGTTTGTAATTTAAGCAGCCAAACAGGCTTTTGTTAAACTAAATAACACTCCAAGTCGTTATATTTTTCCATATCAAAGGCTTCTTAGACTGCTAGGACTTTGTAGTCATTTGCTGCAATACAAGACCAGTGCTGCTTCCTCATTTCCATGTTTTATGTGGATCTTTGGACTTCTTGTCTGGGATATGACTAGCCTCATTTCAGCGATCGGGTGCATACATTCAGGATCCTTCTTAACAAGATTCCTGTTTTATTATGAGTCAGTCAGAGATGGAGTTTTTATCTCAGGAAGCTAACGTTACCCTACTATAGCTATAGCTGATGATACCATTTCAGCCGGCAAAATCGATAGTTGTCGGCTGGAAATGAGAGGCTTTCTTTTGTCTACCTCTGCCTTAAATCAAGGACCCATTGTCTCAAAAATGCCACGTTACCATTGTACACTGTGTATGTGACTTGCAAGAACGAAAAGCTTGACAGGCAACAGTAACTGAAGGGGGCGGGTTCAGCATACATTCAAACAATCGTTCCTTGATTGAGTTCGCAAACCTAAAAATGTGATCACCATTCCCATTTTGAAACGGTTCTTTAAAGTTGTTGGATTTTCCCCTCTAATTCAGAGAGCAGAAATCTCCCAGATCCTTCGTCTAGACCCTCATCGCCCTTTTACCATCTCTCGGCTTTTGTGCTTGACTTTCTTCAGACTTCTGTGAACTTGATGAGGCAGAGGTCTGCCTACGCCTAGATTAGTTTGAAATGAGCAGAAAGAGAACAGAGGAGTTTCTCTGAACATAAAAGCCTCCCGTGGCTGATCAAACAAAGAAAACCTGCAGAAGCTTCATTCATGCAGATAATCCAAGGGCAGTTAAATGTGACAGTAATGGCAACTGATTTGTGCGAGTTCAGTGCAGAAACTCGACAGAATAACACTGAGAATTGAAAGATTTTAACTTAAGTTGACAGAATTTCCAAACTTTAAAGCTTTGTGGTGTAATTTTTGAATTTTTGAATCTGAGACACTGATCTGACGGATAAAACCAGTGTTTAAAGGGCTCGTACTGCTGTTTGAAACCCACTAGTCGAGGCTGGAGAAGTTCCTCATTTAGATACTGTTAGATGTATTATGACAACACGTGCACAACAACCCTCATCCAGTGTTTTTCTCATCCCAGCACTCCAGCTCTTCTCAGCAGGAGAGTAATAATGGCCACCCACTCTATTAGGAGCCTGTTACCTTTTCACTCATGTCTCTGTCATCTATTTATTCTCCCTGCTTTTCTCCCTCTTACTCTGTTTGTGTGGCTTTCTCTCTATATTCATGTCAGCTGCCCCGGTCGAGCCTGCAAGTCTTCAATCAGGTCCTTATCCTCCTAAATTGGATAAAAGATTAAGGGAGCTAAGCTTGTTCAGTATTTGCCATTGCTAGAAATCCCACAATGTTCCAGCTAAAAACAGAGATATTTTCCAGTGTCGCCCACACATCAAAAAACATGAAACGCTATAAAGACTGCGTATGGGATCCAGAGATAAAACCAGATTATCAGAGCAAGCAGTGTTTCAACAACTAATTATAAGCTCTGATCCAGAGTCTTAGTCCTTATTCATTTCAACGCACAGCTCCGAGGTTCAGCAGTTAGCGGGGATGTTGTTAGCCTCAGGCGAGGGACTACCTCATTAGCATCTCCGAGATTATTGTGGTTATTTGTTTTTGTCTTCCTCAAGCAGCGTGTTGTCTTAAATGATAAATGACACAAATTGGTTTCATTAGATTTTCCCCTATAGCGCGTATAGTCGTCGTGATAGTGAGCCGAGATCAGAGATCATTAAGCGTCATTATGCGGTCCTCACATGTGGAACCAGAGTTTTGCACAATCTGGTTGACATTTTTTCACACAGCAAACCAAGTCTGTGTTTTATGTGTTCATTTATTTTCATTGGTGTTGATTTATTCATAATGAGACGTCTGTTTTTGCTGTTTTGCACAGTTCCCTCGTATTTATGTCATCATAAGTGTTGATAAGCTCAAAATGTGGCAAGCACAAAGTGTAGAAAACCGCTGATCTGTGGTCTGTGAGGGGCAAAAGGAAGCTTCACAGCTGACTTAAAGAAGCTGATAGTTGTGTCAATCAAACACACACCCAAGACAACATAGGTTGTATTCTTTTATCCTCTGAATATGACACACAGGAGCGTTCTCTAAATAGGTAGCCCTAACAGTGGACGACATAATAGCTCATATACTACCGTTAAGTGTGGTTAACTTTGTGACAAGGTCACAGTTGTGTCAAAACTATGTGATCGGGTTTAGGCAACAAAGCTCCTTGGTTAGGTTAAGAAAAAAGGATCATGGTTTGGCTTAGCTGGGCTCAGACTGAAGGAGTTTTGGGACGATTTATCCCCGATTCACCTCACCTGACAGCTGAGGTGAAATCCTATATTCATCCCAGATTATATGGTGATGTGAGAGGTGTACAGATCCAGTCTTAAACCTCCCGACCTGCTCACAGACTCTTCAGGGATGCCCCGATAATTTCAAACGTTTGATATTTAGGCATCAAAATCTGGGCGATTACTTTTATGATTACATCAGTTCAGAGCAGCTGGCAGTGTTCAAGTGACGGCAAACATTGTAGCTCTTGAGTGTAACATTAGCTAGCATTGTAGTGTTGACAACTGACAGTTGAAATCTCACCTCTAGATCCAGTGTTAACCATATCTCCGAACCCGTTCTTATCCAGACTCATTCAACCCTCCGCTTTTGTTTTTCTCGCTGCAGTGAATTGTTCACTTTACAACAACTTCGCACCACGTCAGTTTCCGATTTGTTGACATCTGCTTCCCTGTGAGGTCATGTAAGGAGGTACATTCATGGTCAGAGAAATCAGGTTGTGTAGAAAGTTTGACGATACACTCGCATGGACTGTAAAGTAGTGACTGTAAATCTGTGTTCAGGTCAGTGATCAGACTTATATAAACAGCGATACAATAACTGTATGAAGTCTTTATGCATGTGCACAACCTGAAACCTTCGCTGACAGAAACCTGGTTTCCCATTTACATGAAGAAATCAGATTACTGCATACTGCAAAGTTGACTGTAACCAAGTTCCATGTATTATGGGTAACAGGAAGCATGTAATCAACAATTAAATGATGTCTTTCCTCTTCTGTAACGTTTAAATGATGTGTAACATTGTACATTAATAGAGAACGGTTAACTGCAGCAGTAGATTGTATTAAGTGAAGAAAAATTATGATTGAATAAGAAGATTGCACATTCTTTAAACCACAGTAATTATTGAATCCTCATTTTTCTGTTGGATAATTTTTAAACGCCTCTGAAAATTACAGAGGATCTTACAATGTTCTTCATCTGCCCACATTTTGGACTGATTAGGATGTCTTTGTGCAAATTGAACAGCCTCACCTTGTCCCCTTAATGACCCAATTAAAGCCAAAAAACTTTCAATTTGAAAAGACGATTGCCGCCCACCCTCGTGTCAGTTTATTCTCCGAGCCCAAACAAAGACACCAACTCTCCTCTTCTCCAATTTCATTTTGATGACAATTTGGAGAATATAAACAAATCAGGAGGAGTAGCGTCACGCCATAAATGAAAGCGATGGGCGGTTTGCTGTTTTCCAACACACACTCCACCTGATTGCCAGAGAGTGGATGAGGATGGGAGAAGCAGAACACTTGGGTGCCACTTGAGATGGTGTTCGGACAGATGAAAATGAGGCTCTTGAATTGGGAAGGTTAGCAGAGTGATGTAAACACAGGACTCTCATGGCCACTTATAACCACTGCCCGTCACTTGTTTTGGGGATATTACTCAAAGACTGTCAAAAATGTCAGTACTGTAGGTTTGAAGGTTTGTTTAAAGCTGCTGTAATCAATGTTTTTATATTAACAGTGGATAAAATGCTGCTCATAGTGGCAACGTCTCATTAGTAGTCAGCTGCATTTTCCCTTAGCTCTGTGGAGGTTTTTGGCGTCTTTCACCTCAGTGTTTTGGTTTAACGACCCACAACTTTCGATACAACTTTAGATTTACTGGTCCATCTATGTCCCAACCCCCACCCTTGGTGAGGGATTGCTCAACAGAGCTCAACAAAGCAAACCTGAAGAGGCCACGGGTGAAACGGGTTGTTCGCTCCTAATAAAATCACAGTAAAGTTCATGTTTATGATTTTCTTTTAGATGTTCCTGCAGCCAACCAGCACCCGATCCTTGAGACTGGCTGTGCAGAGGAAGTTCTGTTTACTTAAGTTGATAACCACCTTTGTGGTACCTGTTAACTCTTAGTGGGGTTTTATGGTTCATCGAGCCAGCAAAGGCACAAAAAGGCTCTCTCTTGAGCTTACTTTGTGGTACACCTCATATCAAAGTGATAATATTTCAGTGTTGTGTTTACAACTTGTTACACTGCCCCCAAGTGGCCAAAAAATCAGTTAATGCAAGATTAAGTCTTATAATCTGTTAAAGGACAGACACATGGAGGAAGATGGAAACAAGCATCTTGAGAAGCACAAACATTAAATCATATTCTTTACCTTTTTCTCTTCAGATCCATATGTGAAGATCCACCTGATGCAAAACGGCAAGAGGCTGAAGAAGAAGAAGACGACAATCAAGAAGAACACCCTCAACCCTTACTACAACGAGTCCTTTAGCTTTGAAGTCCCATTTGAACAAATCCAGGTACGTACTCGTCAATTTACAGAGCAGTTTATAAAATATCTAAGGTGCTGTACACAAGGGACGGACTGTACTGTAAGACCCAGCAAACATTTGCTCGCATAGAAACAATTGATAAGTGGGAGCTCATTTGCCAAATAATCAGTTTAGAGGCTTTTCATCATAACAATATAATCAAAGGCACTTCAGTTTAAATCAGCCTCGGTTTCGCAATTTGACAAGCCATTTCCTCTGTGGATGTTATTCTCTGCACTTCTTATTGCCTGTGGCGTGTATCTCACTGCTATTTGTTGCATGTCTTACAATGATTTGAGTGCAACAACTGCATTGAATCAAAGTCAAAGAAGAAGTAAAGCATGAATATTTCTCCAGAAGATCATGAAGCAAAGGATGAAGAACGCACAAACAGTGCCAGAAAGGAATAGCAATGAACAACATTATCTCTTCAGGCAAGACAGTAATTGAGTCAAATTGATTAAGCCTGTCACAGCTCACAAATCACGGGTTTGGGTCCATGAGCCTCAGATTCAATTTAAACTGTGTTGATCCCAATCAACCCCGTCCAAATCAAGCCCTTATTTAACGCCGCTGATACCAGTATGTTGGCTGAATTTACGTTTCTTATCACATCATTAAGAGCCAGGTTAAATAATTATTAGTGCCACTGATTGAATCATAAACTTATCATTGATTAGCTGTATTGAACGCTCTCCTGAAGGCGAGTTAAAAACATTGCTAATTTGAGTGAGACCAATCAGTCAAACAGCAGCTCCTTCAAGAGGCTGCAGTGAATGTTAAGCTAATGGACTGTTCAAACACTGACAGCTCCGCAGGCCTCTCGCTGCTCTGCACCTGATTTTAAATACTTAAAGCTGTGGCGATTTTTAATTACAGACTCACTCCCACAATATTACTTGCACCTGATGTTCTGGGAAAACAAATACAGTTTAATTTGTTAATCGATTTGTCTGGCAGATTTTTTCCCATCTTGTTAAGGAATTATACGACTGCTTATAGAAAGATGCAAATTGACTGCTTTTATCTGCTGAGGCGTTGTGTTGGATTTGAGTTAAACTTGACCTTGGGACTGTTTGTGTAATTAATCTAAAGATTTTAATTGTCTCAGGGATTGCGTGGGAATAACTATCACTGCTTTTAATTGCTCTATTTCTAAGCATTATTGACTGAGGTAGCTCTACTCCTTTGTACACACACAATGTGCTTTGCAGCACTCAGTGACACTAATAGGATTCATTTGTTTTAATCTATATCTAACACACTCATTTTATCCCCATAACGGCAAATCTAGGCTGTGAAATTTTGCCACTCCTGGGTTTTGAGTCGTTCATAGATGACTTAACTTTGACACTTAAAATATATACAAAAATCAGTAAAGTTTTTCTGTCCTGTATATGAAGACAAAAGGATTGTACTACTCAGTCAGATGACTCAATCTATGTTGATTTCTTTTGATTGGATGATCATGAAAAACTTGAGTTTTGTTTCAGAAAGAGAACCTTTTTGGTGGCTGAGTGTCTTTGCCAATGTCAATGTTGAGCTTCCGATTATGTCAATGATTGTCCATAATGTGATTATTATTGGTAAATCAATTACAGAACATACAGGAGAATCAGCAAAGCAATCCTGACTGGTCGGTGATGATCAACAAAAGAGTCCTGCTAATTTCCAACCAAAGAAAGCTGTGATTCAATTAGCAATATGAGGGTGAACTGTCCCTTTAAAGACCAACTAACCCCCAACCAGTCATCTGGGAACCTTCCTCAGTATTTCATTACATGGCGTATTAGGCATGCTCTTTAACAACACAGGCTCTGAGCTCATGCAGGTGGCAGCATCCCCGTCTCAGTGTGCCAGTGGATCGAAACTTAATCAGGGCTCTTTGTGCACTAATTCATATTCTCTGCCAGAGATTGATGCCCAGGTCACTCCTCTCCGCGGCGTCCCTTTGAATAAACACATGCCGAGGCCGAGTCTTAGACCTCTGAGTAATCAGACATTCTGCTGTGTTTGGCTCTGGAAATAACGGAGGCCTGGTCTGGAGTGTCACTTACTGTTAATCAACATTAATGTCTGAAGGAGCACCTAATTCTCTGCATTACTGTATTATGCAAAGTAATAACTAGGAATTGTTTCACCTTCATGCACAAATGTATACATTTTTCTTCTCTACATTAACTCATGTTTCAGCACAAACATTGCTCAGTTTATCAGGGCTTTTAAATATACTGTTGAAACCACTCAGGATCTAATGGGTCTTCAACAGGAAAGTTTTCTGCCACACAGAGCTTTATGTTTTGCTTGGAAGACATAGTGAAAGTCTTTTGCATGACCAGCATAACACCCGCAGGACCTTAAACTTCACCAAATAAAACATCAGCCAACACAGATTGACAGGTGACTGCCTAAACTGAGACCAAGTCATGACCAAGACAGCACTTTGAGACCAAGTCAAGATTTAAACCAAGGCAGGGACAGACCCACACTGCTTGACACACTTAGTTAAAAAGTTAACTACATTCAAACTATAGGCACACCTCAGACTATTCTGAGAGATCCACATTTCCAGATTTATTCTTTGTAACCAATATAATAAATTATGTCCAGTCTCAGGTGTGCACTACAACAACCAAACCGAGACCTTCTTGAAGAGGTGGTCTCGGTCCGGTTACAAATAAACTCTGACTTTTGTTTGTGGTGAGAACGTGTTCCGACCTGGATCTGAACCAACTGCAGTCACATGACACATTGTTTGGGTTAAACATGAGCATGTTACAGTCCTGGAGGATTATTAATGTGCGCCTCCTCCTGTACTGCCTTAATATGCACATTCAGCACATCCAATGCATCAAAACATTGTTTAGTGTTTTGTTTACTTCCTGGATTTTTCCTGCATGGAAATTCTGACCAATCAAGAGCAGCTTTCTCACACAAGGCATTTGATCTGGTCCGCTTGTAAATGCTGCCGTGAGAACACGAACCAACTCTAGGTGATTATACAACTTTGGAACAAAATTAATCCATGATTCAGACCAAAGAAAGACAACTCTAGGTCTGAAAGCATCCTAAAGCACACATGGCAGTCTGGAGATGAGTGTTAACCGTCTATATGCTGATGACACCTTGATTTATATTTACGTTCCCTCATCTCTCCCACCCTTCCCTCTCCACAGAAAGTGCAAGTTGTTATAACTGTTCTGGACTATGACAAGATCGGCAAGAACGATGCCATCGGCAAAGTCTTTGTGGGCCTCAACAGCTCGGGGACAGAGCTGCGCCACTGGTCCGACATGCTGGCCAACCCCAGGAGACCCATCGCCCAGTGGCACGTGCTGAAGCCCGAGGAAGAGGTGGACGCTCAGCTCTCCACCAAGAAATAGGCAGGGCCCTTTCAGCTCCTGCCTTGTAGTACTCTTTAGCCAGTATGTGTAAATACCTCAGTGATATATGGGTCCATCCATGTAACCCCCGCCCCGCCCCACCCCCCTCAGCTTTACCTCCTAATATCACAAACAGTCCTAATTGTTCAAACTTCCTGCGACATCCCACCTTCTGCTTTTTTTATCAGGTTCCCTACTTTTCATGCTTTCTTTTGTTTTGTTCCTCTCTGATTTGTTTGTTTTCCGTCTCCATGCCCTTCACCGCCCGACCAAATGCCCCCTTCTTTTAAGCAATATGATCTGTATAGATAGCGCATGACTGAAAGAATTTATTGTACCACAGTTGTATATATAAGTATGCAGACAAAAATGATTTCTAGTTTATGTGTTTGTATGTTGTTACCCGTTTCCTAATCTGTGTATATCTTGATGTTTTTAATAAGATGTTCTATTTTAAATTATGTAAATGCAGATATAGAGGAAAGCCAATATTATATATCCCAGGATTTAAAAATTCTACCTTATTACCTTATTGCATTCCAGATATAAAAAAAAAATTCCAACCTACAAGACACTAGTGGAAATATATTCACATTGTAAAGGACGTTGTCTGACTTTAAGTTCAGCAAAAGGATCATCACGGAAAAGACAGATGAATATATATACACACAAAACTCCAAAATACAAGGCCATTAACTACTATGGTTCTGAGGGAAAAATTATGCTGCTGGAAATTATACAAGCACATGATTTCTTACGACTTTTTGTACTTATTTCTCAATCAGAGGACCTATATGTTTAGCTTGATGCACACTGTTACCAGAAACAATAGTTAAACCAGTTAGCATTTTGTTTTCTTCGTCATATTTGGCAGTTTAAGTGAAATAGGTCCTCATTTTAAAGGCCATTGTTCACTTATGCTGGCTCCTTTTCTTTTCCGAAAATGGAAAATATTGCCTCCGAAAACCAAGACTCATTTCTCAACCCTTAACGAAACAGACCCCATGTGAAAAAAAAAAAAGCACCAAGCTGTAGCCATTGTGTCCTTAAGCTCGATATTTTGTTTACTTTGAACAGCCTTTGTCGTTGTTAGAGGTATATCGCATTTAAGCCGGGGTCCGATCTTTGAGAGGGAGTGGAAAAAAGAAAAAACAAAAAAAAAAAGAGTCGTGACTCTGGTTTTAAGAGGACTATTTTTAGAGCAATTCAACGTCTTGACTATTTTTCGTAAACTGCATGATTTTTTTTACGATCTTTACTAAAGGCTGGGACGGGGGGGGAGATCTACTGACACCAGGGGCTGTCTCTTCTGATACGATCCCCTTGCCTTCAATCAGAGGAGAGGAAAATCAAGAGTAAAACTTTTGGGGTCAATGTATGTGAATATATTGACGGAGGCGAAGCGAGTTTCTAAACACTGCCATTTTCCAGAGGTGACTTGTGTAAAGACCCTCTCTTCATGCACACTCCCACTTGCTAGTGGTTGTAGCTTTTGGTTTATTGGGAACAATGTCTTTGGCTGCAATGGTGCCCTGAATCGCAGTCTTTGCTTTGCGTTGCCTTCTCACAGTGACAATAGAGCTAGCCATGTTTTACTGCCAATTTTAACTTTTATGTGGCTGCTGTTTTGCACTGGATGTCTTTGAACTAGCTTGTCGACTTCTTTAGGAACAATTCTTTGGACGATTGTTGGGCTTTGTTTCAGGACACCTGCAGGGGGAGCCAGAAATCCGCCTGCTCGACCGGCTTAACACACACACACAAAAAAGAAAGCAATGATGACAAATCACGTTTCAGCCAACACATCAGTTTTGTTTTCTCGTTGGCACCGGACTACACCAAGAGAATGCGAAATAACCGTAAAGTTAATGGTCTGCGTAGGCGATTGGTCCATCCTGTCCTTTACTACGGGTCCAATTAGCAAAGGAATCAGTTTTAATCCATGAAAACCATGAAGTCTCTTATCTCGGAGGAACCTCTTGCATATACTCGATGCTAGCTTCAGGAGGACTTTCTAAATGTTTTCAATGTTATTGTGTAGTTGATAGCACTATTATGAAAAAGCTACTTGTCATTCCATAGGAGTCTCTGAGGACTGCTTTGTGTATCACTGTGACTGCCGTGTGTGCTTAGAGATGTAGACTTATCAGTAGGTAGCGAAACCAGTTTGTTCTGTAGTGATGTCGTAGCGTTTAATGCCATTTTCCCTTCTACACGCAGAGAAAGAGAAAGACAGAGGGTGCGCGTGGCGTCGTTGCCCAACTGCACACAAAAAGGCCGGAACGACGTTTTATCCGAGCGGGTCGCTTCACACAGCATTTTGTTGAGCACTGTGCAATACTTGTATGTTCATCCCATAGTGTTAACGTGGGTGGCGTTGCCCGAGTAAAAAAAAAAAAAAAAAACAAACACCAGATTCTAACCCTTGAGGATGATTCCAGTCCAGAGAGATGTTTCTCCTTTCCAGTGAGATGGTTAGGACACAGCACACGTAGATTCAGCTTATAGGTTGGAGCTTGTCGACCTCTGTTTAGGGTTCCCTCCCTTTTCGCAGGTTCGTTTTTTCTCTTCTTGCACACAGTTCCAGCATCAGACGTTTCAGGGAGTATTAGTTAAATACCAAACGAGATTCTACATTTAAATATCCCCTTAAAATGCCGTGTATATATTTACATAACCGCGTCAGAAAAATGTATATCTAGAATAAATATAAAGCAACATGAATACGCAGATATCACCCTATCCATCTATCGTCCATATACTATATTTCATCATCGTTATTATTTCAGTTTTTTATTCCTGTACCGCCCTGTTGATTTAAAAAAAACAAACCCTTTTATATTTGAGATGAAAACTCTGAATGTACAGTACGGACTGTGTTGGTGTAGATTAACCGTGAGATTAGATGTACTTTGCACTTTTTGTTGTATGAAAAAAAATCCCTTTTGTTTCTATTTTTTCGACTATCAGGAATTTATTTCACAGCCCTTTGGGGTTAAAATCTCCCCTGTCTGCATTCCAGAGTCATTTAATATACTTTAATACAGCTGCACTCCCAAATCCCTCGGAGGGATTATTTTATTTGACATGTTTCACATATGTAGATTCATGAATTCCAGTACAGCTTCAGATTTAAATAAAAAACGGATTCAAGTAAAAGGTAAAGGCTCTGAAAAAACGGCCTTAGCAATTTGACATTAATGCAAAAAAGGTTGTACTAACGGGATTAACCGATCAAAGCTGACAGAAAATTATAACCTAAACATGTATAAATAAATGTATCAGGGGATCCAGTAACAGGAAGTGCTGCAGATTGGATTGTGAGGTGTGTGGTTAAAAAAACCACAAAGCCATTACCTGCGCCACAAAGCAGCGCTCCTCTTACTGTGATTTCCCTCCAAAGTATGCATGCTTAATCAAAAATCTCCTCTTGTAAAAAAAAACCTTATCAAGCTCTCTGTGTGACAAGGAACTCCAGATTCTCTCCAGTGGCGCTCGCTGACGAAAAAGCCACGCTGACCTTTCCAAAACAAAGCTGTGTAAAGTATTAGAATCTGATGCTGTAGAAAGATCCTAGTTGCCTTTGTGTATATCAACTGCCTGCTTGAGTATTTTGTGTGTGGAAAAATTTTCTCTGTAATCTTGTAGAACTGTTTGGGGTGTTTTTTCCTGCCATATCGCTCGCGGTGACGGCGAGCCGCCGACAGTTATATTTGCTGTGTATACCTTCATTTTTTGACGAGGTGTTTTACAGTTTTGTTTCACTTTGTGTAGTGATTCACTCTGTGGAGTTTTCTGACTGTTGTTATATAACTTCATATACACAAATGATCAATAAAAATGTTTTATTTCCTGTTGATACAGAAGCTTATCATGTCGTGTTTTCAGTCAGGGTTGGGACTTCCTGTATGGGACTATGGCAGCCTGCCACCCCCCGCATGGCGGAGTGTATATGAAGAAAACTAAAAAACGTCTGGGGTGCAAAACAAAAAAAGAAGAAGACGAGATTTGTACATACTGTATTCTGTTGTTTGTTTACGGTGGCACGGTGGTGCAGTGGTTAGCATCGTCACCTCACAGCAAGAAGGTTCCTGATCAAACCCAGGGTGATGGGGGGTTTGAACCCCGTGCAGAAGGTGAAGGGCCCCAGCTCGGAGCCTTGGGGTTTGACTGAAGTGATAAATGCTCCAATAAATCTCAGTGAAGATTCTCAGGTCCTGTTTATATGACAACAATTTCAACCACGAACGGTAAACTTTAGTTGCGTTTTGGCTCATCGTTTACACGACAGCAGCATTTTTGGAGCCTGAAAATGCAATGTTTTGAAAACTGGTTCCAGAGTGCAATTTTTTGGAAACTGTCTCCATTGTCATGTAAACTTGCAATATGCAGTTCCTCTGAAAACAAACTTTTCGCACATGCGCATTACAATTCCAGTCACTAGGCATGTGCGAGAAAGTTGACCATCACAACAGCAATGGCGGACTCCCGAGCTCTGTTTGTGCTGCTCACCCTGTTGAATTGATCAACGCTTCTCCAGCAAAGTGTAGATTTACTGTAGCAACTCCACCTCGTCGTCCGTCCAGACAAACATTCGTGCAGTTGCCATTTTTTGTTTGTTTATACATCACCGCTCCGTAGAAGTACTACTACAACTATTGGCCTGGCATGTATACCACAGCGTTTTTGGTCATTTTTGCAGATCGTGTGCACGGTGATTGTTAGCAAAATGTTGTCGTCTGAACAAGGAACTATTTTCAAAAAGAAACTGAGAAACGATTCCGTTTTCAGCGGATCGTTTTTGTGTAAACACGGCCTCAGTCATCCAAGTCATGGTAACCTTAAGTGCTATATCGTAGGCAACTGGACATGCTTGCGTTTCTTGAAGACGTTTCACCTCTCAGAGTCCTCACAGAGTCGTTGAGGTCACATGAGAGTCATTGACCCACCTGCCCGTCAACGACCCAGCCAGCATTTGTATGTGGGGCCCATGTGGGAAGTAGATGGGTTGAAAAATGGGCCCCATTTGGATTGTCCATGGGTTCCATATCGGCCCCATGCCAGTTGCCCACATCAATGGCTTTACCCAAGTGGGCCCCACATGGTTATGCTAGGGCTACCTGGGTACCAAGTGGATATGGGCCCAAAATATCTTGGGGAAGTCCGCACGTGCGGGCAAATGGCATGGGGCCGATATGGAACCCATGGACAATCCCATTTGGGGCCCAATTTTCAATCCATCTACTTCCCACATGGGCCCCACATACAAATGCTGGCTGGGGACTCACATGTGACCTTAACGACTCTGTCAGGGTTCACACCCACATAGGCTTTAAAGCTTGCGACTCCGCACCACTCTGTCAGAACTGAAGAAGCTTCTTGGATGAGAGGCTGAACGTCTTCAAGAAACTCAAGCTGAAGGTCATCCGCCAGACCCTTTTGGTCCCTGTAACAGGTGGGACTGTAGACTCCTTACAGGAGGGATTTGAAACTTCTGAGGTGTGTCTGGGCCTCGAGGCCACAGCCTCTCCACAGACGTTCATCCAGCCCGATGTTTTACAGCTTTAGTCTGGTGACCTGTCCAGGGTGAACCCTGCCTCTCGGGGTACACCCTAGAGGCGGGGTCACCTAACAGAATAAGCAGTTACAGAAATTAATGAATGTTATTTATTATAATTGTTTGTTGTCTGAGTTGTTAATTTGTGTTGAGACTCATTAGCTCTTCTTGTTCGTAATAAATACTAAAAATTACATTAGAATTTTTTAGGGAGGGGTGGATTCAGTTACGTGCCATCAGAGCGTTCATTTTAATCAGCAGAAAAATGCTGTGACTGCCTCTAACAGTCGCTCTAATAACAGAATCAACCTTTATTTCTTTCACCACAGCGTTGGTATTGATTGGCAGAAGAAGTATGACTAACTGCTCCTGCATGAAACTCCCGTCACATCAAAAAGAAAAGTGTCTGCGTGACAAATTTCACTTTTAATGATGATTTTTTTTTGCTTCTGAACACTTTGAGTTCACTTTGACTCGTCCACAGCAGCCTGTTAACAAGGTCACTACTGCCATCTAAAGGCTGTAACACAGCACAGCACGGTGTGTGTGTGTATGAGCACAGCAATGAAAAAAAAACAGATTATGTTTTCCATTTTGCTCCGGGCTCAGATCAATTTCTATCAGTGCATATTCACTGATGTCTACCAGAGCCAAAAAACCAGGACAGGAGTTTGTCCTCCCTCCAAATGCATGATGTCACATTGATGTGAAGCTCAGCTGAGAGTGAGCTCGATGATGAGAACACCCTGATGTTGCAGGTTCATAGATTTTAGGCTGCTGTTTTGAAATGAAGCTCATTTGGGTGTTAAAGGGCCAAAAGGCTCATCGGCAGTAATGTCCTTAAACCGCCCTACATCAGGTGCCCTTTAATTAACCCTTTAACGAGCTTTAAAAATGACCTTATTCCACAGTATGACACTTTTACATAAATGTTCTTTACCTGCATCTTTGAAGCTACGATATGTTTGGTTTACACTGAATAATCATTGGTAAGTACATCTTGAATAATTTTATACACATTTCCCAAAATTAAGTCCCAAAATTTGGTATCTTAGGAAACTTTTACATAAAGTTCTGTAGGTTTGAACACAATTTGACTGCACCGCCTGGCGTTACATCCACAGAAATGGATGTGTCAGTCCAGTGTATTATATATATATGTTTCTTTATTTAACAGTAACAGAGAGCAAACTGTCAAGAATAGGCTGTTGGTAAAATTCTGTAGCTTTGTTCAGTTTCTGACCTGAACTTTTAGCAAAAAGAGGCACTAATTTCAATGTTTTTATGTCTTAGTGGCATCAAATCATTAAAATCTAATGTGCCAAATTCTGGCATTAAATATCACCGTCTTAAACACCAAAATGACCAAATATAAAACAACTGTTTGTGTTTATTTTAGCCAATGTGATGTGTTATTTTAAACATACTCTGCACAAAACTGTGAAGGAACATTTTAAGATTCATGATGAACTTTATTGACCCAGAGAAGGGAAAGTGTTACAGCCACAAAGATGCACAGAACAGGTGAGTAACCTTAACATGACATACATAAACAAGAACTGCATTTTGGCCTGACTGCTCCACTGGAATGATTTTTAAGCTAATAAGTGCTACATTAAAATGATAAAAGCTTTTTTTACTCCCTGAAGCTACAAATATTTTCCTTGGGCCTCCTGAGTGACCCTGCTGCCACAGTGCATTAGTTGTTAGATTTTTAAAACTTACCCTCTGATGTTTGAAAGATAAAACCCAGGGCCGTATTCACAAAGCTTCCTCGTGCTAAGAGTCGCTCCTAGTGACGAAATTCTGAGAAAATTCTTAGAATTGTGACGTTTTGTTTTTAAGTTTCCCCTTAAAGTTAAGAGTAGATCCCTGTAAAGATAAGAGAGCATCTCAAACCTTAAAAGAGCTCCTAAGGCAAAAAACTGTTAGGAGCAGGGAGGAGGACTTAAGGAGGAGGGTTAAGAGTTCCTTAATCAGAGGAGAAAATGTTGTTAAGACAAAGAGGTCAGAGAAATATTCTCCAAACGCTGGATGACAGTGAGTCAATGAAATGCTATAAGATTAGATCATACAAGGATAATATGTGTGGCTGATCTCATTTCACTGAAATAACATCATAACATCAGAAATAAAATGATCACAACACTAAGATATTGGGAAAACTGTAGAAACACAACAGTGCAGCAGTGATGACTTGAGTCTGTCTCAACCCTCCACCAACAGAGTGATCACACTAACAATGACAACACTTTCACAGTCAGCAGTTCATTTCAGTTCATCTCCACAACCAATCACACTTGTTAAAAGAATGCATCACACCTAGCAACAGGGTCGACCACACCTCCACACTAAGATAAAAGTTTCTGTCCCTTCCTTAGTAAGAGTTGCTCTGAGAACTTTTCTAAGTCACTCCTCAGCTAGGACTCCTTACTAAATGTTTTTAGGCTGAGTTAGGAGCTCTCTGAGATCATGTTTGTGAATATGGCCCCTGGAGCTGAAAAGTCAGACATGTGAAAATTAAATGACGATATCTGTTTTTACATTTCTGGCTATGATATAAGGTGGAATTTTGGCGGACTAGTTTGTAAGACATGTTTTCTTTAAAAAATTGTGGTAAAGTAAATACAAAATACAACCATTTAAATGTGTACACTCCTTCCCTCAGCCAAAATGAAAAACACAAGTCCCTCCCCAGTGCTTTAAAATTATTTGACATGCCATAAATCTCCTAATGCACTTGTTTTTGTGCCAGTTGTGAACCCACATGTTTTATTTTATTTCATTTTATTGTATTTGATCTTATTTTATATTTATTATTGAACAGTTGTATTTTGAAAGGTCCGCCATGTGGAAGTGACGTTTAAGCTAAGGCTTCATCAAGGTAGCTAGCGTTAGCCGTTACCACACCGGAAGTTGTATTTTCTCAGTTGAAAAAAATTAAAAACCGTGTTATTTCGTGGTGAGTAATGAAATAAAAACATATATTATTTCTCTTTAAATATAGTCACTGTTATTGTTGACATTCTGGGTGTTTTTTGAGAAAAAAAAATGCATTATTTTCCCGAAACAATGCTTTTATTTTTAAAAACGGTGACCGGATGTGTGTTTGCCCCAGCTAGCTTAACAGCGATATTATTTGACAGCTACCGTAACAGTTTGCAGTAACCTCGCTGTCTGCTGCTGCTTTCTGCATTGACCAACAACCCTGCCGTAACCAACACTGACTGAAAATGCTGTCCTACATCATTGGTGTAAGTACATCTTCATTAAAAGTAGCCAGACTTATTTAAATTTAGCTAATTCCGTTGCGTTAGCTCAGGCTAACGGTAGCTAACATGTAGTTTCCCTCACTAAGTTGAGTTGGAGCTGGCTCGGCCCCTGCCCACAGGAATTGCTATGACTCATTTCTCCTGTTATGGATTAAACAAAAATGGCTTGACTTTAGTTGGACAACGCCCCGCAGAGGTCTCCAACAGTTGGTAGCTAACGCTAGCTGGTGCTGCTGTGACTCATCCTGTTTTTGACCTTTTATCGCAGCTGATCCGAGGCGGCTTTGACAGCATCATCAACTTGATCTTCAGACTTTTCTTCTCCAAGAAGAAGCCAGCTCTCACCTTAGAGGACCCCGACATCAAGTATGCACTGAGGCTGCTGGACAAACAGGTGACTCTTTATTTGCATGAAATAAGATGCGCAAAACAGTCTGAGGCTCTGTTTGCAAACGCAGCTGGTGCGTTCAGGCACCTCCGCTGCTGTGTGCTGGTATGTGCTGCTTCGTATCTGATGAACTCCTCTGTGTTTGTGTGATATGCAGATTGTCAGCCATGACACAAGGAAGTTCCGCTTTGCTCTGCCTTCCCCTGAACACATCCTCGGCCTCCCTGTCGGTTAGTATGTGCACTCAACATTTAATATAAGGACACAAGCTCCACACAGATATTATGAGAACTTCACATTATTGTAAACAGTCATAAACTCAGAGACATAAACCAAAAAAAACAGAAGCCTAGGAATTAAATATAGTGTTACACAAATAAATATGAGGAAGTGGGAGTCTATGTAGTGTTTAAAAAAAGGAAAAGAAGAAGAGAAAACAACCCATCTGCATTTGAGGTACATAGATTTATACTTTGCAACTTAATTAAAGATTTAGAGTAAAGGTAAATATCATATTCACATTCAAGAAATTGAAAAACAATGGGATTTCTGCCTGTACATATTAATGTATATGGACATTGTTGAAAATTACAAGCATTTGGGGCCCTTTAGCTCAGGACGGGTCCTGCAGAGACAAGGCAGGAGTCCATCCTAGCATTCAGTGGACACACATTGAGTGCGTCATTAACCCTCAGCAGTTTGAGGGGGTTTCAGGATACTGTGATAATTTTGGCACTCTCTAATGTTGTTGTACAATTTTAAATAAATGTAGCCAGCATTTTCAGAAGCACGTGACTTTTATGGAGAACATATTTCTGGATCATACTGGAGTAATGAAGTGAAGACAACGGCTGAAACAAGTGCTAAATTATCATTTACAGTATGAACACAGAATCACTCTGTCATTTCAAAGTAATCCATATTTTCTGTGTGTATCACCACACACTCTGCTTCAGTTATATGAACAGTGGATCTGATCTGAAACAGCTGACTGATTGTACATGATGTGATCCTCTGAAATAAGTTCCCTTCAAAACAAATGAGTGATGCTTTGACCTACAGGATATTCTACTGTGTCTACTCTGGCTGTTCTCACCGCGATTTCCCCGAAAAATACACCAACTGAAACCAAAAGAATGAGAGCAATAATCATGTGTTTATCATGTGAATAGTTGGGGGATGAGGGAGGGGGACACTTAGCGCTCCATCACTGCTGTAAATTATTAATTTAAAAACTTTTCTGTTTTATTTAAATCACGCTAATTTAAAAATCTTATATTATTCGGCAGTGGACACATTGGAAAGTGTAAATTATGAGCTTTCTGTCAATATTTTTTTATGCTCATGTGATTTAAAACTCCAAATAAATATTTATTTATCAGTCCTGCTGAGCTCCGCTGGTGCAGATTTCATTGGTGAAGCCCCTTCGTCACCGCCAGCAAACATGACGTAGCGTCCTTGAAATTTGGCCATTTAAGGACCCTTCCTTGACTTGAAACACCCTCTGTCTCCCCCTATCAAATAAAGGTGAAAAATATCTTTTCAAAAAAGAAAATTCTAAGCAGTTTAAGTTAATATTAGGGCTCCAACTAACTATTATTTTAATCCTTATCTAAACAAGGTCATACACGTGCAGTTATTAAACTGAACACAGGGCGGAGCGTTCATGTGTGAAGTGTGTGTAGGTCAGCTCCAGGTGATGAGAATCAAAACAGTTTTTGACCGTGTTAGTGGCTTGTTTAGACATTTAGTATCGTTAAGAAGTCACTACAGAATCTAAACAGAGGCACTCATCATTCTTCTGTGTTTTCCCCTCCAGGGCAGCACATCTATCTGTCTGCAAGAATAGACGGGAAGCTGGTCGTCCGTCCGTACACACCAGTGTCCAGTGATGATGACAAAGGCTTTGTGGACTTGGTGGTGAAGGTACAGCCTTAAAGGTTTCTCTGTGTATCTGTATATGTGTCCATTTTATTCTCCTAAACCTGTGTCTCCGGTTGTCTCTTGTTGGCAGATTTACTTTAAAAATGTTCATCCGAAATTCCCCGAGGGGGGAAAGATGAGTCAGTACTTGGAGAGCCTCAGGATCAACGACACCATTGACTTCAGAGGACCCAGCGGTCTTCTTGTTTACAAAGGCAAAGGTGAGCACCATAACCTGATGTCCTCATAAGGTGGGTGAACTGAGCTCCAGCCGTCTGATCTGATGCTGCCTCTTTCCCTCTGCAGGAGTTTTTGCAATTAAACCAGAGAAGAAGTTGCCAGCTGAGACCAAGACAGCCAAACATGTGGGCATGATCGCTGGAGGGACGGGTAAGGAAACTTCACTGAGGACAATGTGAAGCAGAGACTGTGAGCTGCCCTGATGCATCATCATCATCACTTTAGTTAGTAGATGATGGCTTCAACTATAGTTTGTCAAAGTGGCGGCCCTCAGAAAAAATCTGTATGGCCCCTGAATGTGACATGAAATGTTTGCATTATATATTAATCATCCATGGTTTATTTCAGTACTTTATTTTCAGTAGCTTACATTTACACGTTACACTTGCTGCCTCTGCTGCGTCAGACTGTGCCGTCATAACACGCCTCTGTCAGGTTAGGAACACTATATTTTTTCATGACATAATACATGATGACTTTGTTTTTTAACCTTTTTAATGACATACTGAACTGTGATTTTTTTTTTTCTCGCATTTTAATGGCAATCTCTACTATGTCTTATCAATGACCCTCTATACTGTAACTTGTTTTCTTTTTTATGACATGCTATACTATGACATTTTTTCATAATTTTTGACGACATACTATACTATGACATTTTTTCATGATTTTGGACCACATACTATACTATGACATTTTTTCATGATTTTGGACGACATACTATACTATGACATTTTTCAAGGTTTTGGACGACATACTATACTATGACATTTTTTCATGATTTTTGACGACATGCTATACTATGACATTTTTCAAGGTTTTGGACGACATACTATACTATGACATTTTTTCACTATTTTGGACGACATACTATACTATGACATTTTTTCATGATTTTGGACGACATGCTATACTATGACATTTTTCAAGGTTTTGGACGACATACTATACTATGACATTTTTCAAGGTTTTGGACGACATGCTATACTATGACATTTTTTCATAATTTTTGACGACATACTATACTATGACATTTTTCAAGGTTTTGGACGACATACTATACTATGACATTTTTCAAGGTTTTGGACGACATACTATACTATGACATTTTTTCATGATTTTTGACGACATGCTATACTATGACATTTTTCAAGGTTTTGGACGACATGCTATACTATGACATTTTTCAAGGTTTTGGACGACATACTATACTATGACATTTTTTCGTAATTTTTGACGACATGCTATACTATGACATTTTTCAAGGTTTTGGACGACATGCTATACTATGACCTTTTTTCACTATTTTGGACGACATACTATACTATGACATTTTTTCATGGTTTTTGACGACATGCTATACTATGACATTTTTTCATGGTTTTGGACGACATGCTATACTATGACATTTTTCAAGGTTTTGGACGACATACTATACTATGACATTTTTTCACTATTTTGGACGACATACTATACTATGACATTTTTTCATAATTTTTGACGACATACTATACTATGACTTTTTTTCACGGTTTTTGACGACATACTATACTATGACATTTTTTCATGGTTTTTGACGACATGCTATACTATGACATTTTTTCATGGTTTTTGACGACATGCTATACTATGACATTTTTTCATAATTTTTGACGACATGCTATACAATGACATTTTTTCATGGTTTTTGACAACATGCTATACTATGACATTTTTTCATAATTTTTGACGACATACTATACTATGACATTTTTTCATGGTTTTTGACGACATGCTATACTATGACATTTTTTCATGATTTTGGACCACATACTATACTATGACATTTTTTCATGATTTTTGACGACATGCTATACTATGACATTTTTCATGGTTTTTGACGACATACTATACTATGACATTTTTTCATGATTTTGGACGACATACTATACTATGACATTTTTCAAGGTTTTGGACCACATACTATACTATGACATTTTTTTCATGATTTTGGACGACATACTATACTATGACATTTTTCAAGGTTTTGGACGACATACTATACTATGACATTTTTTCATGATTTTTGACGACATGCTATACTATGACATTTTTCAAGGTTTTGGACGACATACTATACTATGACATTTTTTCACTATTTTGGACGACATACTATACTATGACATTTTTTCATGATTTTGGACGACATGCTATACTATGACATTTTTCAAGGTTTTGGACGACATGCTATACTATGACATTTTTCCAGGTTTTGGACGACATGCTATACTATGACATTTTTTCATGGTTTTTGACGACATGCTATACTATGACATTTTTCAAGGTTTTGGACGACATACTATACTATGACATTTTTTCATAATTTTTGACGACATACTATACTATGACTTTTTTTCACGGTTTTTGACGACATACTATACTACGACGTTTTTTCATACTTTTTGACGACATACTATACTATGACTTTTTTTCACGGTTTTTGACGACATACTATACTATGACATTTTTTCATGGTTTTTGACGACATGCTATACTATGACATTTTTTCATGATTTTGGACCACATACTATACTATGACATTTTTTCATGATTTTTGACGACATACTATACTATGACATTTTTTCATGATTTTGGACGACATACTATACTATGACATTTTTCAAGGTTTTGGACGACATACTATACTATGACATTTTTTCATGATTTTTGACGACATGCTATACTATGACATTTTTCAAGGTTTTGGACGACATACTATACTATGACATTTTTTCACTATTTTGGACGACATACTATACTATGACATTTTTTCATAATTTTGGACGACATGCTATACTATGACATTTTTCAAGGTTTTGGACGACATACTATACTATGACATTTTTCAAGGTTTTGGACGACATACTATACTATGACATTTTTTCATGATTTTTGACGACATGCTATACTATGACATTTTTCAAGGTTTTGGACGACATGCTATACTATGACATTTTTCAAGGTTTTGGACGACATGCTATACTATGACATTTTTCAAGGTTTTTGACGACATACTATACTATGACATTTTTTCGTAATTTTTGACGACATGCTATACTATGACATTTTTCAAGGTTTTGGACGACATGCTATACTATGACCTTTTTTCACTATTTTGGACGACATACTATACTATGACATTTTTTCATGGTTTTTGACGACATGCTATACTATGACATTTTTCAAGGTTTTGGACGACATGCTATACTATGACATTTTTTCATGGTTTTTGACGACATGCTATACTATGACATTTTTCAAGGTTTTGGACGACATACTATACTATGACATTTTTTCACTATTTTGGACGACATACTATACTATGACATTTTTTCATAATTTTTGACGACATACTATACTATGACTTTTTTTCACGGTTTTTGACGACATACTATACTATGACATTTTTTCATGGTTTTTGACAACATGCTATACTATGACATTTTTTCATAATTTTTGACGACATACTATACTATGACATTTTTTCATGGTTTTTGACGACATGCTATACTATGACTTTTTTTCATGGTTTTTGACGACATACTATACTATGACATTTTTTCATGGTTTTTGACGACATACTATACTATGACATTTTTTCACTTTTTTGGACGACATACTATACTATGACATTTTTTCGTAATTTTTGACGACATACTATACTATGACATTTTTTCGTAATTTTTGACGACATACTATACTATGACATTTTTCAAGGTTTTGGACGACATGCTATACAATGACATTTTTTCATGGTTTTTGACGACATACTATACTATGACATTTTTTCATGGTTTTTGACGACATACTATACTATGACATTTTTTCACTATTTTGGACGACATACTGTACTATGACATTTTTTCACTATTTTGGACGACATACTATACTATGACATTTTTTCATACTTTTTGACGACATACTATACTGTGACTTTTTTTAACGGTTTTTGACGACATACTATACTATGACATTTTTTCGTAATTTCTGACGACATGCTATACTATGACATTTTTTCATGGTTTTTGACGACATGCTATACTATGACATTTTTTCGTAATTTCTGACGACATGCTATACTATGACTTTTTTTCAAGGTTTTTGACGACATGCTATACTATGACATTTTTTCATAATTTTTGATGACATACTATACTATGACATTTTTTCATACTTTTTGACGACATGCTATACTATGACATTTTTTCATAATTTTTGATGACATACTATACTATGACATTTTTTCATACTTTTTGACGACATGCTATACTATGACATTTTTTCATGGTTTTTGACGACATACTATACTATGATGTTTTTTCGTAATTTCTGACGACATACTATACTATGACATTTTTTCATACTTTTTGACGACATACTATACTGTGACTTTTTTTCACGGTTTTTGACGACATACTATACTATGACATTTTTTCGTGGTTTTTGATGACATACTATACTGTGACATTTTTTCGTGGTTTTTGACGACATGCTATACTATGACATTTTTTCGTGGTTTTTGATGACATACTATACTGTGACATTTTTTCGTGGTTTTTGACGACATGCTATACTATGACATTTTTTCATGGTTTTTGACGACATGCTATACTATGACTTTTTTTCATAATTTTTGACGACATACTATACTATGACATTTTTTCATGGTTTTTGACGACATGCTATACTATGACTTTTTTTCATGGTTTTTGACGACATACTATACTATGACATTTTTTCATGGTTTTTGACGACATACTATACTATGACATTTTTTCACTTTTTTGGACGACATACTATACTATGACATTTTTTCGTAATTTTTGACGACATGCTATACTATGACATTTTTTCGTAATTTTTGACGACATACTATACTATGACATTTTTCAAGGTTTTGGACGACATGCTATACAATGACATTTTTTCATGGTTTTTGACGACATACTATACTATGACATTTTTTCATGGTTTTTGACGACATACTATACTATGACATTTTTTCACTATTTTGGACGACATACTGTACTATGACATTTTTTCACTATTTTGGACGACATACTATACTATGACATTTTTTCATACTTTTTGACGACATACTATACTGTGACTTTTTTTAACGGTTTTTGACGACATACTATACTATGACATTTTTTCGTAATTTCTGACGACATGCTATACTATGACATTTTTTCATGGTTTTTGACGACATGCTATACTATGACATTTTTTCGTAATTTCTGACGACATGCTATACTATGACTTTTTTTCAAGGTTTTTGACGACATGCTATACTATGACATTTTTTCATAATTTTTGATGACATACTGTACTATGACATTTTTTCACTATTTTGGACGACATACTATACTATGACATTTTTTCATACTTTTTGACGACATACTATACTGTGACTTTTTTTAACGGTTTTTGACGACATACTATACTATGACATTTTTTCGTAATTTCTGACGACATGCTATACTATGACATTTTTTCATGGTTTTTGACGACATGCTATACTATGACATTTTTTCGTAATTTCTGACGACATGCTATACTATGACTTTTTTTCAAGGTTTTTGACGACATGCTATACTATGACATTTTTTCATGGTTTTTGACGACATACTATACTATGACATTTTTCAAGGTTTTGGACGACATGCTATACTATGACATTTTTTCACTATTTTGGACGACATACTACACTATGACATTTTTTCATACTTTTTGACGACATGCTATACTATGACATTTTTTCATGGTTTTTGACGACATGCTATACTATGATATTTTTGCGTAATTTCTGACGACATGCTATATTATGACATTTTTTCTTGGTTTTTGACGACATACTATACTATGACATTTTTTCATGGTTTTTGACAACATACTATACTATGACATTTTTTCATAATTTTTGACGACATACTATACTATGACATTTTTTCATGGTTTTTGACGACATACTATACTATGACATTTTTTCACTTTTTTGGACGACATACTATACTATGACATTTTTCAAGGTTTTGGACGACATGCTATACAATGACATTTTTTCATGGTTTTTGACGACATACTATACTATGACATTTTTTCGTAATTTTTGACGACATACTATACTATGACATTTTTTCATGGTTTTTGACGACATGCTATACTATGACATTTTTCAAGGTTTTGGACGACATGCTATACAATGACATTTTTTCATGGTTTTTGACGACATACTATACTATGACATTTTTTTGTAATTTTTGACGACATGCTATACTATGACATTTTTTCATGGTTTTTGACGACATGCTATACTATGACATTTTTCAAGGTTTTGGACGACATGCTATACAATGACATTTTTTCATGGTTTTTGACGACATACTATACTATGACATTTTTTCGTAATTTTTGACGACATACTATACTATGACATTTTTTCATGGTTTTTGACGACATACTATACTATGACATTTTTCAAGGTTTTGGACGACATGCTATACTATGACATTTTTTCGTAATTTTTGACGACATACTATACTATGACATTTTTCACTATTTTGGACGACATACTATACTATGACATTTTTTCACTATTTTGGACGACATACTATAATATGACATTTTTTCATACTTTTTGACGACATACTATACTTTGACTTTTTTTCACGGTTTTTGACGACATACTATACTATGACTTTTTTTCATGGTTTTTGACGACATGCTATACTATGACTTTTTTTCAACGTTTTGGACGACATACTATACTATGACATTTTTTCATAATTTTTGACGACATACTATACTATGACATTTTTTCATAATTTTTGACGACATACTATACTATGACATTTTTTCATGGTTTTTGACGACATGCTATACTATGACATTTTTTCATGGTTTTTGACGACATACTATAATGTGACATTTTTTTCATGGTTTTTGACGACATGCTATACTATGACATTTTTTCATGGTTTTTGACGACATGCTATACTATGACATTTTTTCACTATTTTGGACCACATGCTATACTATGACATTTTTTTCAAGGTTTTGGATGACATACTATACTATGACATTTTTTCAAGGTTTTTGACGACATGCTATACTATGACATTTTTTTCAAGGTTTTGGATGACATACTATACTATGACTTTTTTCATGGTTTTTGACGACATGCTATACTATGACATTTTTTCAAGGTTTTTGACACCATACTATACTATGACCTTTTTTTCAAGGTTTTTGACGACATGCTATACTATGACATTTTTTCAAGGTTTTTGACGACATACTATACTATGACCTTTTTTTCAAGGTTTTTGACGACATGCTATACTATGACTTTTTTTCAAGGTTTTTGACGACATGCTATACTATGACATTTTTTCATGGTTTTTGACGACATACTATACTATGACATTTTTTCATGGTTTTTGACGACATACTATACTATGACATTTTTTCATGGTTTTTGACGACATGCTATACTATGACTTTTTTTCAAGGTTTTGGATGACATACTATACTATGACATTTTTTCAAGGTTTTTGACGACATACTATACTATGACTTTTTTTCAAGGTTTTTGACGACATGCTATACTATGACATTTTTTCATGGTTTTTGACGACATACTATACTATGACATTTTTTCATGGTTTTTGACGACATGCTATACTATGACATTTTTTCATGGTTTTTGACGACATACTATACTATGACATTTTTTCATGGTTTTTGACGACATACTATACTATGACATTTTTTCATGGTTTTTGACGACATGCTATACTATGACATTTTTTCATGGTTTTTGACGACATACTATACTATGACATTTTTTCAAGGTTTTGGACGACATACTATACTATGACATTTTTTCATGATTTTTGTTGACATGCTACACTACAATGTTTTCCATCATATTTGACGACATGCTATTCTATGACGTTTCTTTCAGTTTTTGATGCCTTGTTTTACTATGACCGTTTGTTTTTTTTTTTACTTGCCATGACATACTTCCCACAAAATTTTTGAATTTTTTTCATGACATGCTATACTATGACCACCAACACCAGTTCTATGTCCCTTCCCCTCATCCTCTTATTTTCAAAGGCTTATCTTATTCTTACAGTTTTGAAGTGTTAGGGGCTCAGCTGGGTTGTTCTGTCAGCCATTCATATCTGATCTAACCACTCCCCCACAGTCCTTCTGAAGCAGATTGGCTGAGTTTTTGAGTGTTATATATACTTCTGTAACTTTTATTATTGATTATGTTAGTCATGTTTTATAAAGAAATACTTAGGATTTAAGGCCAAGTTTTCAGGTGCTTCAAGATATTTCTTTCCTGGAACCCTGGGTCACAGGGATGTCCCCGTGCATTTGGCCACATATTGTATGTATAATGAAGGTAATTCCATGTCTGAAGCCACAAACATGACCACCTCTTGCTCTGTTGTCTTCCAGGGATCACTCCCATGTTGCAGCTCATTACAGCTGTGATGAAGGATCCACAGGACCAGACGGTGTGTCACCTGCTGTTTGCCAACCAGGTGAGTTTCATCAGCATGGATCGTATAAGGCACTGATGTCTGAAGATAGTGTTATTATAATGTATTTGTTTTCCTGTGTATCCGGGGAGGAGTGGTTCAAACTTAAATACAGGCGGTACATTAAGAGTGTTGAAACCCGTTTCTCCCTGTCACAGACTGAGAAAGACATCCTGTTGCGACCAGAGCTGGAAGAGATCCAGGTCAACAACCCAGACCGGTTTAAGCTGTGGTTCACCTTAGACAGAGCACCTGAAGGTACCATACTTTTCATGAACTGAGTATAACCTTGCAAATTACAACTGCCAACATATGGCTTGGTCTCGCTGTCATCTCAGATGTTGAATGCTCTCATGCGGAGCAGGTTTTGGTCAGCAGGAAGTTGTAATCATCTGCTGTCCACACCATCAGCAGCGTGGTTCATTTTGACAACAGTTTCACTTACTCATGCCTGTCATATATTCTGATATTTTCCAAGTATTTATATTTGTACAAAGATGTTTATCAGATGTCACAATATTAGATTTAATGTTATATTGTATTACATCAAAATCAAGTTAACTGTTATAGCCGCATCCCAGTAACAACTGCTCTGCAGATTTACAGATAATATGCAGCGTATAAACAGTGAATACAATCAAATACACTAGTATCCAAAATATATTCATTTCCTTTCTCTCTGAATAAGCTCAAATTCAAAGACAAACACACAAGGCAAAAAAGGTTGAAGGCACTTTAATGGGAAGAGAGAGACAGGGTGTTTCTTCTGTTGTCTTCATGTGAACCAGTGATGAGAGAGCCAGATCTTACACACACACACACACACACACACAAATACATAAACAAACAAGTATAAAGTGTGTGATACAAAATGAAAAGAAAGTCATAGTATAGTTTGTGAAAAATGTCATTATGTAGCATGTGGAGAAAAAAAGCAAAAAAAGTCAAAGTACAGATGTGAAAAACTTGTCATAGTATAGCATGGTGACAAAAATGATAAAAGAAACCATCCTATTATGGTATGTCGTCAAAAATTATGAAAAAATGTCATAGTATAGCATGTCGTCAAAAACCATGAAAAAATGTCATAGTATAGCATGTCGTCAAAAACCATGAAAAAATGTCATAGTATAGCATGTCGTCAAAAACCATGAAAAAAAGTCATAGTATAGCATGTCGTCAAAAACCATGAAAAAAAGTCATAGTATAGTATGTCGTCAAAAATCCTGAAAAAAGTCATAGTATAGTATGTCGTCCAAAATCATGAAAAAAAGTCATAGTATAGCATGTCGTCAAAAACCCGGAAAAAACATCATAGTATAGCATGTCGTCAAAAACCATGAAAAAATGTCATAGTATAGTATGTCGTCAAAAATCATGAAAAAATGTCATAGTATAGCATGTCGTCAAAAACCTTGAAAAAATGTCATAGTATAGCATGTCGTCAAAAACCATGAAAAAATGTCATAGTATAGCATGTCGTCAAAAACCATGAAAAAATGTCATAGTATAGCATGTCGTCAAAAACCTTGAAAAAATGTCATAGTATAGCATGTCGTCAAAAACCATGAAAAAATGTCATAGTATAGTATGTCGTCAAAAATCCTGAAAAAATGTCATAGTATGTCGTCAAAAATCCTGAAAAAATGTCATAGTATAGTATGTCGTCAAAAATCCTGAAAAAATGTCATATTATAGTATGTCGTCAAAAACCTTGAAAAAACATCATAGTATAGTATGTCGTCAAAAATTATGAAAAAATGTCATAGTATAGTATGTCGTCAAAAATCCTGAAAAAACATCATAGTATAGTATGTCGTCAAAAATTATGAAAAAATGTCATAGTATAGTATGTCGTCAAAAATTATGAAAAAACATCATAGTATAGTATGTCGTCAAAAATTATGAAAAAAAGTCACAGTATAGTATGTCGTCAAAAAGTATGAAAAAATGTCATAGTATAGTATGTCGTCAAAAACCTTGAAAAAACATCATAGTATAGTATGTCGTCAAAAATTATGAAAAAATGTCATAGTATAGTATGTCGTCAAAAATTATGAAAAAACATCATAGTATAGTATGTTGTCAAAAATCCTGAAAAAATGTCATAGTATGTCATCAAAAATCCTGAAAAAATGTCATAGTATAGTATGTCGTCAAAAATTATGAAAAAACATCATAGTATAGTATGTTGTCAAAAATCCTGAAAAAATGTCATAGTATGTCATCAAAAATCCTGAAAAAATGTCATAGTATAGTATGTCGTCAAAAACCATGAAAAAACATCATAGTATAGTATGTCGTCAAAAATCCTGAAAAAAAAGTCATAGTATAGTATGTCGTCAAAAACCATGAAAAAACATCATAGTATAGTATGTCGTCAAAAATTATGAAAAAATGTCATAGTATAGCATGTCGTCAAAAATCCTGAAAAAATGTCATAGTATAGCATGTCGTCAAAAATCCTGAAAAAACGTCATAGTATAGTATGTCGTCAAAAATTATGAAAAAACATCATAGTAAAGTATGTCGTCAAAAATCCTGAAAAAAAGTCGTAGTATAATATGTCGTCAAAAATCCTGAAAAAATGTCATAGTATAGTATGTTGTCAAAAATCCTGAAAAAACGTCATAGTATATCATGTCGTCAGAAATCCGGAAAAACCATCATAGTTTAGTATGTCATCAAAAATCCTGAAAAAAAGTCATATTATAGTATGTTGTCAAAAACCCGGAAAAAACATCATAGTGTAGTATGTCGTCAAAAACCCAGAAAAAACATCATAGTATATCATGTCGTCAAAAATCCTGAAAAAACGTCATAGTATAGTATGTCGTCAAAAATCCTGAAAAAACGTCATAGTATAGTATGTCGTCAAAAATCCTGAAAAAATGTCATAGTATGTTATGTCATCAAAAATTGTAAAAAAAAAACGTCGTAGTATAGTATGTCGTCAAAAACCATGAACAAACGTCATAGTATAGTATGTCGTCAAAAATTATGAAAAAATGTCATAGTATAGTATGTCGTCAAAAATCCTGAAAAAAACATCATAGTATAGTATGTCGTCAAAAATTATGAAAAAATGTCATAGTATAGCATGTCGTCAAAAATCCTGAAAAAACATCATAGTATAGTATGTCGTCAAAAATTATGAAAAAACATCATAGTAAAGTATGTCGTCAAAAATCCTGAAAAAAAGTCGTAGTATAATATGTCGTCAAAAATCCTGAAAAAATGTCATAGTATAGTATGTCGTCAAAAATCCTGACAAAAAGTCATAGTATAGTATGTCGTCAAAAATCCTGACAAAAAGTCATAGTATAGTATGTCGTCAAAAACCCGGAAAAAACATCATAGTATAGTATGTCGTCAAAAATTATGAAAAAATGTCATAGTATAGCATGTCGTCAAAAATTATGAAAAAACATCGTAGTAAAGTATGTCGTCAAAAATCCTGAAAAAAAGTCGTAGTATAATATGTCGTCAAAAATCCTGAAAAAATGTCATAGTATAGTATGTTGTCAAAAATCCTGAAAAAACGTCATAGTATATCATGTCGTCAGAAATCCGGAAAAAACATCATAGTATATCATGTCGTCAAAAATCCTGAAAAAAAGTCACAGTATAGTATGTTGTCAAAAATCCTGAAAAAAAGTCATATTATAGTATGTCGTCAAAAACCCAGAAAAAACATCATAGTATATCATGTCGTCAAAAATCCTGAAAAAACGTCATAGTATAGTATGTCGTCAAAAATCCTGAAAAAATGTCATAGTATGTCATCAAAAATCCTGAAAAAATGTCATAGTATAGTATGTCGTCAAAAATTATGAAAAAACATCATAGTAAAGTATGTCGTCGAAAATCCTGAAAAAAAGTTGTAGTATAATATGTCGTCAAAAATCCTGAAAAAATGTCATAGTATAGTATGTCGTCAAAAATCCTGACAAAAAGTCATAGTATAGTATGTCGTCAAAAATCCTGAAAAAAAGTCATAGTATAGTATGTCGTCAAAAACCATGAAAAAAAGTCATAGTATAGCATGTCGTCAGAAATCCGGAAAAACCATCATAGTTTAGTATGTCATCAAAAATCCTGAAAAAATGTCATAGTACAGCATGTAGTCAAAAATCCTGAAAAAACATCATAGTATATCATGTCGTCAAAAATCCTGAAAAAACGTCATAGTATAGTATGTCGTCAAAAACCATGAAAAAATGTCATAGTATAGCATGTTGTCAAAAATTCTGAAAAAATGTCATAGTTTTGTATGTCGTCAAAAATTGTGAAAAAAACATAGCATAAACTCAAAAATGATGAAAAAACGTTATAGTGTAGCATGTTGTCAGAATTGATGAAAAAAACATTTGTTGTCAAAAACTGTTAAAAAAAAGCCCGTCACACTACAGCATGTGGTTAAAGCAGTAATACTGGTGATACTCTGAGTTGTGTCTAAACTTTGGGCCCTCTGTGTTTCAGGCTGGGAGTACAGCCAAGGCTTCATCAGTGAAGACATGGTGAGGGAACACCTGCCTCCTCCAAGTGACGACACTCTCATCCTGATGTGTGGGCCTCCGCCAATGATCCAGTTCGCCTGCAACCCCAACCTGGACAAAGTCGGCCACTCCAACAGCCGCAGGTTCACCTTCTAGACGTCCGTCCACATCAAGCAAACGAGGTTTGGGCATATAAGGGCATCCAGTTATTCTAATCTCTACCCCAAAGCATTGAAGCACTCGTACAGTTGCTGTGGGTATTGCACTATGTATACTATATTTATGCCCTGATATTCATCATGCAGCAGAATTACAGCACGGACCAATAAGTGTAATCAGGAAGTGTCACAGAGGGGGAAGGAAATAGTTAATGTGTTGGTTTGTTTGGGACTGATGTACGTGGAGGAGACAGAATAACCCAAAGTGTTTATATATAGTTGGCTCTGAGATGAGGATGTGATTCCAGACCTGTTGCTAACAATATCAGAAGAGTTGAGGTTTACTGGCTGCTTTCTGAGTGCCTTAACTTGCAAAGCTTTTTTTATGCACTGTTTAAGATTCGCGACCACTTGCTTCATTTATACAGACCTGTATTGATTATTCCATTACTGCTGTTGCGACTGTGTTCCAGAGTTAAACCTGCCCTCTATCTATCTGTCGTCACGTCAGAGATGTCAATATTTTGCTAGAACATGTTCAGTGACTTGTTGAGTGTTATGTGGTTACTGATACGATGTCTTTGCTGCAAGTCTGGCAACAGTGGCTACCTGTGTGTGGATATGCAACATAAAAATCAATCGCTACTGAACTTTGACGCTTTATTCATTATTTTGTGTTTTGATAAACTCACGCCACCAGTTTGGAGAAGCAGACACGGGTACCGCCACTGAAGCTAAGGCTTGTACTGCTGTAGATGGGGGCAGCAACAAGACTTATGTTAGCTATCTAAAAAAAGGTAATCATTAGTTTAAGCGTATGCTATATTTAGAATATTTTCCCAGCTTTACCTCAGCAGACAGCCCTCTCCAACAGAGCACTATTTTATGACTCCACAATCACCTCATCTGACACAGTGACTGAAACAGATAGCAATGTCGTGAAGCAGGCGTAACACAATCAAACTAGCTGATGGAGGCAGCGTTAGCCCAGCAGCTCTGATGTAATCTTACTGGTTTTGTCAATGGAGTCTGAGCAGAGATCAGATGGATGCAACTGCTTCAGTTCCCTGTTAGAGAGGGCTGTCTGGCGCCAAGGTAAAGCGATATGGTTTGCTGCTGCCCCTGTCCAACGCAGTGCATTGCTTACCCTTCGTGGTGGTACTTCTGCCTGCTTCTCCAAACTGGGGACATGCCGTCTGCCATCTGTTGTAGGTAATAAACAGACAACATGTAAGTACATCATACAACCCCTCTACTAAAAACAAAGACAATGAAAATGGATTTTCTCTGTTTTTATTACCAAAAATTTAAAAACAAGACTTTGGTTTCCATCTTTGCAGTCATGCTGTTTTTTTAAAGGCAGAGTTTGACATTTGGAGAAAGCTTTAAACTTCACCAGCTCCTCTGAGCTCACTGATTAACATGCGATCAGTTTGTGCTTTTAGGGAGAACTAACAAGTTTGTGGTGAACAGCATTTCAACAGACGAGATTAAACTTGTTAATTAGTGAGCTTTAGCGGTTCTGGTTGTCTTCATGCTAAGCTAATCGCCTCCTGGCTGTAGCTTCATATCCAAAGCACAGACATTAGAGTGTTAGCAATCCCAAGTAATCCTTGGAAAGAAAGCAAGAAGTGTAATTCTCAAAATGTCAAACCAAAAACATGTCTCACTTCCTCTGGTGCTATCTAGCCAGGCAGATAATCTAAGAATTAGTTCAGGTGTTCAGATATCTGCCTCTGAGATTTCTGTCTTTAAAAAAAACTTATTAAAAAAAAAAGTAAAACGCACATTTATAATGTTGTGAGCACCACACACAAAATCCCAATCAGCCCACAGGACTAGTGGAGGCAGAAATCTGAAGAGATCTGAAAACCTGAGCAAATCAAACCACTGTGCTGAACATCACCAGACGTAATGAGACAATGTTTGCTGTCATGTAATGAAGTCGTCTGGAAAGAGAACATAAAGCAACTTTACGTACCACAAACCAAAATGAATGTGACTGCAGCTGAGGACATAAACACTTGAGAACTACGCTCAAATAAACGAGAGGATTAAAAACAAACTAACAAATATGCTTACCTCACTGATAACTGAGAACAAAACAAATGCTTGAATAATAAGAGGTACATTAATGCAGTAAAGTCTTGCATTTTCAGTTCATGCATTACATTTTGGACAGCTTCAATAAATATATGGATGGTCATGACAGTTATGGCTGTAAAGGTGGAGGTCTCACATGCTCTACAAAGGCTGGTGGGACGTGGACGGAAATGGATTCTGGTTGGCACAGTTTGGTTTTCTTACGCAAAGCATCTCAATCACACACCAGAGTTGTGATCGGGTTTTGCTGCGTCAACGGAGATCTCCTGGAAAAACTCATCTTCCTTCAGCATGCTCTGAAACACACAGAGGACCACAGAGGATGAAGGAAACTGGTTTTCTGTCAACTCAGGTTTGTACATGTTGTTATACATAAAGTATATACACAAGGTCAAATAATTGTCATAGTGAAGTATGCCATAAAAAGTGCCAGAATATTACAGTATAGTATGCCACTGAAATACATCTTAAAAAAGTTAATAGTATAGTATGCCATTATGTGATAAAAATGTCATAGTATAGTATGTCATAAAAAAAGTGATTTAAAAAGTCAGTATAGTATGCCATAAAAAATTTGACAAAATGTCATAGTATGGTATGTCATAAAAAAGTGATTAAATATGTCATGGTATAGTATGTCATAAAAATGTAGTTAAAAATGTTGTAGTACAGTATGCCTTAAAAATGTGACTAAAATTGTCATAGTATAGTTTTGTCATATAAAAGTGACTTAAATGTAATACTGTAGTATGTCACAAAAAAAGTGACTTAGAAAATGTGACAGTATAGTATATCATATAAAAATGTGACAAAATATTAAACTATAGCTTGTCATAAATGTGACAAAAATGCATAGTACAGTATGTCACAAAAAAAGGTGATTAAAAATGTCATAGTATAGTGTGTCGATTGAAAGTGACAAAAAAAGTCATTGTATAGTATGTCACAAAAAAATCATAAAAAATGTCATGGTGTGATATGCCACATACAAGTGATAAAAAATGTCATTGTATAGTATGCAATTAAAAAAGTCATTCAAAAGTAAAATACAGTACGACATAAAATAAGTGATACAATTGTCATAGTGTAGTATTCCATGAAAAGTGTGACTAAAAATGTCTTAGTACAGTATGTCATAAAAAGTCTTAAAAATGTATTGCCTAGTGTCTTATTAAAGAAGTCACAAAAAGTTGTGTCAATCTCTTGGTGATAAATTCTCTAAACTTCCCTTAACTTGCTCTCAGTCATTGAAACTTTGAGAGGCCCTGGTCCAGTCATACAGCAGGTCAGTGTCTCACCGTTAGATTGTTGATCTCCTCAGAAAAAGCTCCTATCTGTCTCACAGTCCCCTCAGAGTCTTCCATCTGCCAACAATAAAAACACAAACAGGATCAAGCAACAGACGAACCAGGTTCACAATGAAGAAACTTATTTAAAAGGCTCAAATCACAAGCCAGTGTCACTATCCATGATACTTTGTTTGGAAATCCAGTTGTATTAAAGAAGGTAGAGGTGGAACTTCCTCCGTACCTGTTCCAGGTGGTCAAGGTGTTCGTCGTAGATCCTGATGCCTCTCTGGAAGCTGCTGTTCTTGGGCATTTCCACGTTCATAGGGCAGATGTACTCCTCGCCATCATCATGACGTTTCTTCCTCAAAGTGCCAAAACCTCCGAATGACAGGCGTCTAGGCTGGAGGAGGAAAAGTGACCATCATGGGGTTATATTCAGTATTTTGCACCAATTTCACACAGAGCAGAAAATAAATCTTTATGTCTTATTTGAGAATAAATTAAATATGATATCACAACAGATATAATCAGCCCTATGTGTCTCTGAGTGACACTCTGTGAACAGTGCAGTGACAGAGAGAGATTTAGTCGTGATTCAGTGGACAGACACTGACCTTGACCTTGGCGGTGGCGGTGAGGACGGTGTAGTCTGGGTTTTCCAGACAGTCCTGCTTGAGCCGCTGCGCCTCGGAGCCGATGAGCAGGTGGAAATGTGTTGCCAGGTGGCGTCTCAGCAGGGTTTTGTTGGGAGGAATGTTGAGCAGAAGGGCCAGCGCTTCCACGTTGAAGCGGGGCTCCAACACCTTCGGAGCGTGCAGACATTTGAGAAAACATCACGGTGAGAGGTCAAAACAGGGAAAAGATCAGGACAGAGAACAAAGTCTGACGCAGAGCCGCAGCTGGGGATATATTTTTTTTTAAGTAAATGATAAAGTGAGGCTGTCTGCAGCACACTCTGCTGTGGACACAACTTAAAGAGGACCAATATGAGGTAAGTTAACTTTTTAGAATTCTCATCCAAGACAATGTGTTGAACACACTGTATACCAGGTCACACATGACTAGTTTGGACACGGTCATGTGACTAGTTCGGTTTAGGCATGAGGAGCAAGAGAGAAATATCAAAGGCCAATCAGAAGCAGAGTAAGACAAAGTAGAGCAGGTCATGCCTTTGCCATCTAATGCCAGGGTCACACTACACAACGCTTTTGTCTGTTTACTATTATTTCAGTCGTCTGTTCGTGTCCCCGCCGAAATGTTGTTGTAGTGACATAAAAAGTGCCACCAGATAGGCGAAGCTACATTTGAAGTACTGCATGCTAACTATAAGCATTTCACAATAAAAGCCTGTTTAGAAAATAAAGGGATTCTCTCAACTGAAGTTATGATGGGCTTTTAATTTTTAACGGATACAGGAAGTTTGAAGTTTGAAATGACGGCGTGATATATTCATTTTATCAAGGCAAACGGGAGCAGATTAAAAGTTAAAATAGAAACATACAGAGGGAATAACAACAACAAATAAAGGTTTGTGTCTGGAAATAATGTCTCTCTGAAGTTGTGGTCGTAAAAGCACCGCCACTGTTTTTTAATTTATTACTTTATATCCCTCTCCTATATGAAGACATAACTTTCTATGCTAGCCTGATGCTAATAGCCCAAGGTTGCTAAAGTGCCTCTGCTGTTTCACGCCATCATTTTGATGGCGGGAGCAGTGACGGGAGCAGTCGTGAACGACAAAAAGAAAATTAAGCATGCTAGACTTTCTGTTGGAACGTCGTGAGGCGCCCCAGGCGTGGCGTCGATTGTCGTCTACTATGACACATTACACGAGATGATGGATTAGTGTGTACGACACTCATTGTACTTCCCGATCCAAGCCGACACTATACGACGCTGCATCGGGCTGATATTGTGTAGTGTGAACCCGGCATTAGGAACAAAAAAATACTTGCATCATCCAATCTGCTCCTACCATGGTCCATTTTAACACTGGGTTTGTTACATTTCATCTGACTCCGCCCCCTCCCCTCTCACCATCAATCCTCCATGAACGCCGCTGCCCCTCAGATTGGGAGCGTATTCTGCCAAATCCACAGACCGCAGCCACTCCATCACTCTGTGGTTGGTCCACTGGGAGATCTCTGCTGGTGTGATGTTGTTCTGGACAACGATAAGGGAGTAATCCAGATGTGAGGGGCGCACACATCCACAACAGCTTTAACAGAGAAAAAGAAAGAGGAGAGGAAGCACTGTGACTTCCTGTGTAATACCTCATCGGAGGGTCGTCGCCTGAGGCAGTTGGGCTCGTAGAAGTTGAGGCGGAGGACCTGAATGGCCCTCTTGATGCTGAGGTGATGGAGAACACTGCCCACCTTCAGAGACAGCAAGTCGTCCTGGGAAACAGCCGCGGGATCAAACACAGAGTCGCCATGATTTATTCAGTGGGAGTGTTCAGACAGAATATAAAAGAATTACTAGGAAGACCTTTTCTTTTTAATATCAAAGTTTTACAAAGCTCACCACTGTCAGGTAGTGCAGCACACGTCCGTCAACACGAGCCTCATCAAAGTGACTTTTGTACTGCGGGAGGCCGATGTCGTCCAGCCACCCTGAAATACACATCAGTGTCATTAATCTGGATTAAAAGTCGTGGGAGAAAGTGCAGTGTCTTTATTAAGGGGTCCCTGAGGGCCAAAAATCAGACACTATTATATTAAACTCTGATTTGGTTCATGTTCACACTGACTCTTTACAAATGAACCCTTAGGAGCAAACAAGGCTATGCTGTGAAAGCTGGGACATGCACATTTTATTTTTAAGTGCAGTGAATTTCCAGCACAGAGCTTTTATTTTGAAGTGCTGTTTCCTGCTGTAGAGTGAGTGACTAACAAGACAGCTACTTGACAGAGACAACAAACTAGCTTAACGCAAGTATGACGCTGCATGTATTAAACTGTGCGGACTTTGAACTAATGACTCCGGAGAAATTTGGACCCCGTGACTGGTCGTTGGGAACCATTGCTCTATGATAATGTGCCAGCTATTCAGGTCTTTGCCAAGTGCAGACCTGCCTTCACTGCATATGTTATACCCCAATTATATAACAAAATAAAATGCTGCAACTTCTCTTTTTTTTCCTCCTTGAGAGTAAATTAAATCACACAGACTGACAGGTAACTAGCTGATTGGACAGTTTTGGCCTGTGTCACCTGCATCATCAGGACCCACTGGTGGTTATATCAAATCCCTGTGAGCGACAGAAGTTAATGCAGCACATGTGTACATTAATGTCCTCTGGTGTCACAAAGAGCTCACAGAGACATGGCTGATTATAGCCATTATTAATATTCGACTGCAAATTGGCGGCATGTTGTGACTAACAGGTGGAGACAGGACGAAGTGAAGGCGTCTTGTACAGTGATGATTCAGGGCTTATTACTGACAGAGAACATGGACTCAGATACAAGCACAGCAATTTTATCAGCTTTCTATTCAGGGGAAATACCCGCGCTGACATTCATACATGTTGCCATGGTTACCAAATGTTTAGCCTAATAGAGGGCCTCATACAAGTCAATGATAAGATCACTTCTTGAGCAGATTTCAAAAGTAGCAGGTGGATTTTTACCAGTTTAGCTTTTGAAATGATGCTGAAATGACTTGTCTGCTGTCGTCTTACTTTGTCTTACTTTTACACAAGTGAACCACACCAGAGGTCGCCTGAGAGTGGACTGGTCAGGTGATCGGTCCACTGACAGACTTCTCACCAGCCAAAATGACCCTAACTACCTGGACAAGCTAAACTGATGAGGTGTTAAAGCATCCAAAGATGACGTCATACTCACTGGTCACCCAGTTGTGGTCCAGTCTGCCCTTGAAATCCTCCTCCTCTGACCCGAGAGCCTGCAGAGCCAGCTGCAACTTTTTCCTGTGGAGAGGCTGCTTCATGCCCAGCTCCTGAACAGAGGAAAAACACATCGTCACATTTGTTTTTAGACTGCAGCAGGGAATATAGAATAATTCAGTATCGCATTTTCTCCATTTGGTTTTGTCCAAACTGTAGTTTTTTAACATTTCAAATCATATTTTTAGCTTTCCAAGCCCAAATTTAGACTTAATAACTCAATCAAAATGTCTTCAATAGTTTCTTTGTACTCATAATGTTTGCAGTACAACTGTATTTTAAATGCTGAGTTTCAAAACATGTCCTCACAGAGATTTTGGACAAAGACAACAATGTCTTGCTTTGATAAAAAAAGATAAAACGTAGCACTCCTACCTTCTCCAGATCGTGTTGTGATGCCCGCAGTAGTGTCTGTCCTGATTTGATCCAGCTCTGACCCTGAGCAACGTATAACCCCAGACCCTGCTCATGCAGCCACGCACAAACTTCATCTTTACTCCACCGTGAGAAAGGGACATCGACAGCACTGACGGGGACAGAGAGGGAATATTGAATATTGAAAACAGCCAATACAGAGACAAGTGTTGTGAATAAAATAAACAGTAATGTATTCCATATTTGTAAAGTGTTTAGTTTTTATCAGACTGCAGGTTGCACCTCAGATTTCTGATGACTGTCTGACACCTACTTGTGTTTGGGTTCACGTGACCAGCCGAGTCGAGGGCCGGCTGTGGCTCTGACTCCTCCCCTCCTGAACTCCATCTCTGCTGCGTCATCGAGGTTGAAGGAGGTGGAGTGACTCCTCTTTAGTCTGCAGGAGTATCACATTATAAATGACCAAATAAAGCCATCATATATGACTTCAAACACAGCTGGCACGTCCTTTGAACGTTACCTGCCAAAAAATTTCATGAAGCCTTTGGACTTCTTTTTGGTTTCAGGTGAGGACGGCAGAGCAGCTCCATCATGGGATTTTCTTGGAGGGACACCGGCCAGGTCCAGGTGCTCTGTGCCTTTACGTTCTGTCTCAGCTGTAACAAATGATTATACATTGACATGTTATATTTCAGCGAGGACAGACCACACATGACCTAGTGTTGACAAACTAAAAGATTAATTTATACCACCCATGCAAAGACTAGTTAAAGGGTTACTGCAGTACTTTTTAACTTGGACCTTGTTTTCCCATATTTTTGTGTCTGTGTTTTTTTGAAGTAGATCCAATACTGAGTAAAACAGCTGAATATAGCAGCAGCCAAACAGGCTGCAATGCAATGTACTCGGGCAATCGTGTACCTTGAATTTATATCCACTGAAAGTGCTTGTTTTTGCCACTGACAGGCTCAGATAATTATTCTTAGTGTCCCTACAGCGATAGACCTTTTGTTAAAGATTAAGATCCTATTTATTTAACCTGAAACAGCCCCGACATCGCCATTGCAAAACTCACCAGACTCCATTTAAATAAACGCTAATTTTAGCATCGCAAAACACAGTTCATTCGAAGTCGACAGAAACAAAATAAAATTCACAGGAACTATCTCTGTTCATCTTTCCACTGTTCCAACGATCACCAGCTCTGGTTTGGTTGAAATAAACCCTTAATTCACCCGGTTAGATGTGAAAATACACTGGCTCTATACACACTAAAATTACTGTTTATTTAAATGGAGTCTAGTGGGTTTTGTGATACTGTTTTCAGGGATGTTCCTGGTTAAAATAAAAAGTCTTACTCTTTAACAAAAAGGTTTATTTCTGTAAGGATCCTCTTCATAATGTTGTTGCATACTTTGAATAACAATCTGACCCAATCAGTGGCAAAAACATCAACCCTTAGAGAACAAAAACTGACAGTATCTAGAGTGGTTACACTGTAGCCTGTTTTATTGCTCAATACTGGACATGTTTCAATAATTGTTGTGTCCATTATTGACTAAAATAAAAACAAAAACTTGGGAAAATATGATCCACGTTACCCTTTAACTACTACAACACTACCTACAGATTTTCTCATTTACAGCAAATGAGAAATGCGTCATGACTTAAATGGAAATTCCCGTCAAAAACAGCTTCATTGCAGATGGTTTGAAGTCGTGGATAAGAGACAACTGGATGGTTTAATGAGATCATGGACAGAGACGCCTCACACTAGAGCTAGATACAGGAAACTCTAAGAAAATATCTTTTCAACAAAGATTTAGAGCAGTTATTCCCAACCTTTCTGATGAGATACAGTAGAGTTTTAACTAATTAGACCCAAAAAGATTTACTTAAACAAACAGAAAATCATTATTTGATTGGAGTGCTCACATTTTGTAATCATGCAAACTTTGATGAGGGGTCTCAAGCAAGAAAGGTTGGGAAGCACTGATTTAGAGAGAGGTGTGGAAAAAGTTGTTCGATCATCAGACTGAGTTCACCTACAGTAAATTAAACAGTCACATTGTAGGGTGTTTATTTCACATCCAGCTGTGTAATCCAGAGCAGCCATACTGCAGGCCATCAAGGCCACTCTGCTCTACTGTACCTAACGCAGGTGCACTGACACTCCGGGTGCGGTCTTCACGAGTTACAGAGCAGTGAAAGAAACACGAGGATCAGTAACCAAACAAAACACACATCTCAAAACAGTGAAAAATGTGATTAATCCAGGACAGTGTGGAGGTTAGGAAATCAGTTTCACCCAGGTTTGGAACGCTGGCCGTCTGCTTGCCTCCACGCAGCTTGAAGAAGCCACGGCCAAAAGAAGAGCGGGCCTTCTTGGATCCAAAACTGTCATCAGCTGCTCTGACAGGAGGCGAGGAACCAGGTCCTGATTTATTTCTGGCCTAAGAGAAAAAAATACAGGATTGTAGTGTGTAGTGGAAGAGAAAGAAAATGTAGTTGCGCCATTTAACCAGTAGGTGTCAGAGCAGGACTATGTCATACAGAGTGTCCTGTGATTGGTCCTGTGACTACATTAAGACTGATGAAGGAAGCTAATACACTCTGGCAGTCACTGATTCAACACCAACACTTTGGTGTTTGAGTGTTTAAGCTAGTGGAAATGATGTGATTATGTTAGACTCGTGTTGTTTTATACAGCACAGTCAGGTCTCTGTAGTCAACATGTTATATCAGGGGTGATCTGCTCTTACCTGGTCAGTGCTGCTGCTTGTGGCTGAGCTGCCCGGCTGAGGGACGTCTAATGAACTGAAAGAACAAGAACAAGTATTTGAGTATTTGAGCATCAGTCAAGAACAGGGAGTTTAAGAGTCCTGAAATGTCCTCCACATCTAGTAATGTGGCAGAACTGTTACTTTGCTGATGTGTCACATGATGAAAAGTGAGATCACTGATGTAAAAAAGTAGAGTTCATGTCAAGAGTCTGTCTCGTGCAAGTAAAACAAATGACTCCATTATTTGACTCAAACTTCTTCACAAAACTGAATTAGATTGATTAGCTTCAACTGTTTCCAAACTGGACCGTTTAATATCAATGTCAGACGTACTGCACACAGGTGTCATCATTTATATTGCTTGATTAAACTTCTTGTTAGGACTATGTGGATGATTAAAGGCGCTCAAATACCAAATTCAGAGTGTATGAGGTGGGGTTTAAGCTGACAATAGGGGTGTTGCAGTATACTGATATTGACAATAACCGTGATAATTAAAAATGTTGATATCATGTTAATGATACACATATGATAATATGGTGTAAATAATCCAGTGCCTCCTAAATTATTTCTATTTCTTTTCATTCTCTCTTTGTCTCTCTCCCCCAACAGCATCTGGTTGCCTTTTCACTATTCATTAAGTGTAATTGCTCTTCCTGTCACAATCACAGACTCACTGTCTAACTCCAGACACTTGACTGTTGAGAGTAATTTGGTTTCTAAAAAATATATATATATATTTTTAAAGATACTGCAATAATATCATCATCTTTTGGCAACAGTAACTGACCCTTCGAGAAGTCCTGCCCCCGGACACAGACTGGACAGTCATAAACATACGACAACAACACGGCTGTGCGCCATCATTTCAGATTTCCTTCATTTTCAGGCTGGTTTTGTGGATTTGGAGCTAAATGTTGTGCCTGGGGCACGTCGTGTATTAATGATACTCGTTACCTGGAGAGGTTGGAAAAAGATATACGTTTCTTCCCTGTTCCAAAACCAAAATCAAACCCTGAAAAGTGTAGGGTTAGCTAGCTAGCTACTGAAGATATAGCCTACTGAATGTATACACATGCTGCTTTTGCTTTGTCATGATTATAACAGTGAAACAAAGACCGACCCTGCTGTACAGGAACCAGTGAAGGGAAGCAGGGACTCTGATCTGTAGCCTATAGTTGGGCTTTAGCTTCTAACTATCTTTGTCTTTTTAACCTGTTGTTGCTGCTGAGTCAGTTTGACATCCTGGATATATCCTTCAAACACAGACTGTAGACCCCTCTGTCTGCTTCTCTCTGGAATCACTGTTTCATTTGTCCAAAAATATGATAATATTTCTTCAGGGAGTGCAGTTAGTTACAGTGTGGGCTCCATGCTTACTCTGACAGCTTGTTGGACCATCACAAAGGGGCGGGGCTAAGCGAACTGTCAACTGTGCAGTGAAGAACTGGTATCAATCTAACAGCCCTTGCCGGTGGCCGGCAGCAAACGGCGCTAACTCTGCTGTCCAAAAACACTGTATGAGCGCCACTGTATGAGCGCAGCACACAGCTGCAGCAATGAGCTACCCAGCGGGACACACATGGACTAACATGTGACCGCACCAGCTTACCACAACAAACAACAGAGAAGCTCAGATTACAACACAGAGAAGGCGCGTGGCTTCATCCTCTGCTCAGGATGCCACGATATCTTTAAATGGAAAATGATGGTTTGCTGCCACATTAATGTTCTAAATGTCTCGTACAAATCCTCTGACATCTTTCTGACTCTCAACATAGTTTTGTTGTAAATACTGCGCTAGGACAATTGTCACCCATTTTATTCTCACTGCTACATAGAGCGAGGTGACCTCAGATAGCTACGCCTGGTTGATTAGATCGTTAGTGACAAGATGAACTGTTATTAGTTGATTCAACAATTAAAACTGAACTTTATGAACAAAGCAGACTGTGTCACCCACACACCATGTTCTTACACCAACTGTTCAAGACACGCTGTATACTTTTAGTCTGCGAACAAACTTTAGAAAGGTCAGAAACATCAGCTACAATCAAGTCATACAATGTGCGGATGTTTCAGTGTCTTTAATTCCACCAATGAGAAACAAAGAGAGTTTAATAACACGTTGGAACAGAATTATCGTGGACTGACTTTTACCTTTCGGCTGCCTGCAACTGTCGTTCTCTGTCCAGGTCATTCATTTCAGAGAGCACTGCTATACACGGAACAGACTGAGACAACAGAGAAAAACATGATTAACTGAACATACTTTCCCGACAGCAGAACATTTGCACAGCCCGACAAATAATAACCCCGAACAGGAGCTCTGAATTCCTGGGAGAAACCATCTCGGAGTGGGAGGCCGAAAACTGAGCTTCTCTCAAAAGGAAGTCTCCGGTCTGGGGTTCATCCTGTGTGCAAATTGTTTTGACAGAGGTTGTGTTTACCTCGCCTGAGCTCCTTCCTGCCTCCCCCTCCAACGCCAGGGTGACCTGATCCACCTCCATGGATACGGGAAGCGAGGGATCATCTGGGATATCGTCATAGTCGTCCTCCTTTAACTTCTCTGAGATAGGACAGTTAGGACCGTTATCAGGGCTGTGCTGCAGCGTAAAGCTCCGTTTATCCTTTTTCTTTTAAGGTTTATCCCCCTTTTAGAGCCGCCAGAAACCTTCATGATATAAATTCAAAGTCTATGTAGAAAACATGAACAGAGGGTCTTCTCAAATTGTATTTTACTCTTCTTTTTCTGACACAGATCTAATGAATATGAGGATGTAAAATATGCTCTTTGTGTCCGCTTTATGTATCTGTGAGTTTGATTGAACAGCACCAAACAGGGCAGGTGTTAAAGCACCCTACGTTAACAATTACACAGCAAATTGTAAATAAAATGATGCTCTACATTATTTCAAATACCGCCTTCTACATCCATTGTACTTTTGTTTTCCAACTACTCATATAATCCTGAGGAAACAACAGCTGCAGACTCTGTTTTCATAGGAATTAGTTTCTGTTTAGTTTGATAACAAACAGTTGATCTTAAAATGCAGCAATTATTAAAATTCTGTGAAGACTGTGCTCAGTGTTGTGATGCTCTGATAAAGTTAGTGGGACTTATCAGCTAATGTGAAACAGATGTTTTCATATTGTGTGCTCTGTGGGATTTAAAGGCCAAAGCAGTAGAGAATGTGAAGGTATGTCATGCCGTGTGGGATGGGGACTCTGTCTTGAGAGGTATGTGCGCCGTTATTTGTTACCACAGTGTACGCTCTCATAAGGGAAATAGTTTTCAGTGTCCCGTTATGTGAGCGGAGGAAGTGTATTGGGGTCTGTAATCCAGCCTCGGGCTGCCAAGTCATACGGATCTATGTTGTTTATTTAATTTGTCCAAATACAGTTGCTTGACCAATGAAGCGGGGACAGGTAACGCAGAAAACACACCAAGCAGCAGCGAAGTGCAGCAGCGAAGTGCAGCAGCGAAGTGCAGCCTGCTGCGAGCTGCCTTGCAATTGGCTACGGAGAGCTCCGAGATGCAACCATTTGATTCTGCGGTGAAGTTCGGCCAAACTAAAAGTTGGGAATTGTTTCAAGTTGTAGCAGCGAACTGCAGCCAGAGAATACTCGGAGCGAATCTGTAAACAGAGTCCAGTGACTCTTGTGACATGCTGACCAATGTTGCAAGGAATTTCGTCCTTCCTGAAACACGTGAATGTGCCTACGGTTGTAGGAAAATGTAATTATTGCGTCAAGCCTCACTTCGCCGCTGATTGGTGCTAACCTCAGTTAGCTTTCCTCTTTCCTGTTACACTTCCACATGCGCTAGATTTGTCTGTGTTGAAAACTGGATTTTGAAGATGGTTCAGAGATGTGACTGGGTCTTATGTCTTATTAATGTTGACCCATGTGGGGGACACATTACATTGTATATAGGCATATCTCAAGTTAACTAATGGTAGCAAAATGCTGGCTAACTAGCTAGCTAATGTATAGCTACATCAGGAGGGGTTGGTCTAACGTCAGATCATCAACATCAGCCAGGTCTACTTTCTCCTTATTTCTCTGGTAACATTAAAGAGATTAGGAAAATGATAGGTAGGTTGATTGTGGACATATTTTTAAGATGACATGAATTATCAGTAGCCAGGAAAGATCAAGGCTAATGTTCCTTTGTTTATATTACCTCTGTAAGGCTAGACACTGCAAATCCTAAAAATCAGATTCAGTATCGATGCAGTGACAGAAATTTGAACATAAGTTAAAAAAAAAAAAAAAAAAAAAAAAGATCTTAAAACATAATCTGACCTTTGACCAGCTCCTGAACTTTCCTGCACTTTGTGAGCGACTCCTCCAGCTCCTTTATCCTTCGTTCCTGGAGATAAACAGGACCAGATTCAGTTACGACAGCTTTCAGTAAATCAAAACAGCTGCTCAGCTGCTGAATATGACCTCAGCCTTACATCACACTGTACCTTCTCATCGTTGGCAGACGCCAGCGACTCCAACACCATCTTCATCTTCAACACTTCTGTATCTGGAGAAAAAAACAGATACTTTATACTCGTGCAAGTTTATCTCCAGCCCCCCCCAGCACTGAAACCAGCCAGCTGAAATCAGAAATAATGAACCCACTCAGCTCAGTGCTGGTCAGTGCGGCTCTTGTTTCAGCTTGTTGCTACAATAAACTCTTGATTCAATTATCACCACAAATTATCAAAAACAGGGACACTCTGTGTGTTTAACTAGAAACACTACACAATTAAACGTGCCAACTGCTTAGTAATCTAATCCAAAGCATGTTTATCTACAGGGCAAACCTCATGTGAACTCTTTAGTGTGTTTATCAGAGTTGAACTTATCATTGCAATGAGGTAGATAATTAAGGTTTGGGGGGTTTGTAACCCAACCAGAATTTTCTTATCAAATCCTATTCCCTTCACAAATCAGTTTAGATTCAGATTTTAACAAGTTTAAAGCTGCACAAAGTAGTGTTTTACATTAACAGTGGATCAAATGATTACACATATAAATCAGAGAAATGTCTGTAGTAATGATAAGAACTACAACACAACTCTAGTGTTCTCCTCAGATATCTGGAGAGGTTTAGCATCTCTGCAGTGATCATATGTTAGTGCTGTGTTGACAGCTTTTTTGACCGCCCCCAAAATGGTCAAAAAACAACTAATGCAGCTTTAAGCAACAAAAATTCAGAATAATATTCTTACATTCAGCGAAGTAAAACTCAAGGAACTAAAGTCTAGTCATAAAATTACAAATGGGACCTTAACCTGAAGGACAATCTGAATGCTCTGATATTTTGTACATGAACCTTTGCCAATAAAAGAAAGGAGATATAAGACTGAGCTTGACAAATACTTTAATTCAGTGCTACACAGTCTATGAGTCATGGTGGCCAATTTGTTGGACAAACTCTGGTTTCATTTTACCTCCTGGGTTTAAGCTCAGTGCTTACATAAGGTTCCCTTCTAAAGTGACCATGAGCCAAACTTCCTGTTTTGTTAGGGACTGTTGGTCATTCATAAGAAAAAAAGGGGGATGACTCTTTTTTCCTTCACAACAAATGTAGGTATTGGAGCAAATGTAATGAGCTAACAGCATGGAGGGGGGGAGAGTTATTGTTAAAACAAAGAGTTCATTTCTTAAGCAAAATGCAAACACTCCTTACAAATGGCATCATATCACAAGCTGTGTGCGCTCTTAAGCAGAATATGGTTGGCCATATAAATCATAGAACGCACACACAGCCGGCCTTAGCAACATATGTGTATAATGAATTTTCTCAACCCTAACATATACAACAGTGTCAGCAGCAGCCAGAATATTATTAGTATTTGCACGGCAGCTGTTATTAGGTTTTAAAAACTTGCCCTTTATTGATCGAAAGTTGGAATGAAATCTTGGATTTAAAAAAAAGTCTTGGTTTTTTACTACTGTCATGCACGCAAGGGCCAAAAAGGTATTTGTTTTGTTTGTTTTATTATACCGGATCCTGTTAGAGAAAACAGTTTAATTTTGGATAAATTTTAAATAAGGCATAGCATAAAAATGATGAAATATACCTTTTAAAGATTAGATTTGGTGATGTTTCCTGACAGAATCATTTGTCACACACCACATCTTAAAGCAGGGGTGTCAAACATATGGCCTGTGGGCCAGAACAGCCTGCCAAAGGGTCCATTCCAGCCCACTTGATGACTAGACTAAGAGGTGCCAGGTTTCAGGAGCAAGTTAAACAATGTGTCACCCAAAATACAGCTCTCTGATATAATGATGAATACTTATTGTGACCATGTTTAAAGGTGTTAAACACTGCAAAATATTGTCAATCAGCAGCTTCACTTCAAAATAATCTGTATCAGGAAATGCGTAGATAAATGCACATGTAATGACAGTGAGAAGTAGACTGACTGAATGTGGACATACTGTCGAAATTGCTCTTATTTTTCTGAGGATATCTCAGGCTGTTTGTCTGCTCTGTGAAAGGATGAACGTCTACAGAATGTACTTGTAATTCTTTACACAATAAAAGGGAAAATATTGGAGCTGATGTTACTTATAGGTTATTGTGCGATGGTATTATTGATCTTACTTTTAAACCCATTGACATGTTGTGGAGTTCAGTGGGCATTTAAAATAAACACAAAATACAGTAATTTAAAACTGTATGTCCCATGCCTAAGCCAAAATAATAAAACACAAGTCCCTTCCCAGCGTTTTAAAAATAATTTTACAAGCCTCCCCCATTTGCACTCCCCCCCAGCTCTCATAAATAACAAACAACCCCTTAGTGACCTTGACCTCTGATTTTAGTGAGGATAAGTAAACAGATAGTAGCATATGTCTGAGTCTACAATCATATTTGTTTTGTTGCAGTCTGTTTTTGAACCTGGTCAGGGGCGTAGCTGTATAGATATGATGTTGTCAGTGTCTCAACAAACAACCAGCATCTGTACAGTGAGCTGGAAGACTAAACAAATACCTCTGTCAGGTTATACTGTACAGTCTGTGTTTACAGGCAGACATGTATAAGAGACTCCCCTTTAAAATAAATGGCATTCCTCCACCATCAGAGTGGATGAGATAAGGTCAACAGAGGGTGGAAGGAGTAATGTTCAGAAATGTTTGGTATGGAGCCTACAGACAGACAGATAAGGAGTTAAGTAAAAACAAATCACCTCATTATAGCTGAGACTGTCCGTGAAATGTAAGATAGTGAAAAAATAATTAATGGAGAAATCCAGATGAAAGCAGAGTAACGGTTATTTCTCCAGGAAGGATGCTGGAGGGGGATCTGGTGCTGTTGGAATGTGAAATGTCTATTTGTCTAATCCTCATAAACCCTTTTGTAATATTAGACTCCACGACACGGTACAAGAAGCTCCCAGACAATTATTTAAACAGCTCCCACCTCTCTCTCCTCCCTCAGCCCTGCCATGGCTCTCCACCCTCAGTCTGCTCTCCTCCTTCAGCCTCCTCAGCTCCACCTCTCGCTCCTCCAGCTGCCTCTGCAGAAGCTGCAGCTCCTCCTGTGATCAGAGAAGATGTAAAGTCAGCACTCTGATTCTTATCAGTTTATTTGTGAATGAAACTGGGGTAGACGGATTGAGTCTATTTAGTTTTTGAATTGTCTTTTTATTTCAAAGCTTTGAGCAGACAGACACATGCTGCTGAACATATACACACTCATAACAACACTTATAATACTGTGCATCATGATAAAACATACCCCAACTAATGACTATTTTTTTGTTTATCAAATTAATTGTTCAGTTTATAATATTGCTAAAAAAAAGAAAGTCAAAAAAGCCCATTACAAGTTCTGTGCAATCAAGGGTTTATTTTGCTCAACCAACAGTAAAACAACAGAGATATTCAATTAACGAATGCAGCAAATCCTAACATCTGAGAAGCAGGACTGTGGAAATATCTGCCAGTTTTGCCTGATAAATGACTTAACATTAACCGATTATTAAATTCTGTTGAATCATTCCAACACACGGCCTTCATTTACAAAGTGATTATACAAAGGACAGCGATTTATTTCCATTACTTTATGTTTAGAGCTAATTAGCTCATGATTAGCATGCTAACACGCTAAATAAAGATAGTGAATCAGATAAGTGTTGTACCTGCAAACCATCAGTATTAGCATTGTCACTTTTGAGCCTGTACAACATCAAAGAGCCGCTAGCTGGACTCTTACGGCCCCACCTAACACCTTTAACAGCCAGTGACCACGTTGTGTATGTAGAAAATGTGCTTTCACCAATCTGTGCACCCACTGGCGTTTAGGTCTTAATATGAAATTCGCAGACTAACAAAAACCTGCTCTAAAGTAAACAGTGCAGTATTTTCCTGCCATTTAAAGGGCACATTATTCAGACAGTAAGATGTGCCTACATAGGCTGGTTCACAACGTGTGTACACTCTGCTTGTTACACTGACAGGGAGGTGTAAATGATATGCAGGTGAGTGAAACAATACATTATTAATGAGGCAATATGAATATGACAGCAGAGAGCAGAGCAGAGCTGCTGTCCGACTCCCCATTAAAAGGGGCACTATACACATTCACGCACAAGGGGCAGCATAACTCCACTGATTATTTCAGAAGCTAAAAGTTTAGTGGTTTCCTCTGTTAAGTTTACAACTACAGTTTTTAGTTTTGCTGCGTAAATGTCCCATGATATTTGCTGCAGTGACGTTACTGCTCCTACTGCTTTACTCTCAGCAGAACATCACTCACTTCTCTAAAGTGGAATCCGCCCTGTAAAGCTGTGTGGTAAGTGCAGGCGCACCGGCTTTTAAAGAGGTGAGAAATGACTCTCTGTCTGGCTGAATTTATGTGACTCCCAAAAAAGACACCTGATTAATTAAGGGACTAAAAACAACCTGTCCTGACTTTTACAAAACTAAATGTCTAAACAAGCCACTGAGGGGTGAATGGGTGAACTTGTTCCAGACGCCTGTTCTGGGCTGAGAATAAACAAATGTCCAGTACGCTTTATCTGTTTGAATTTGGCAATCCATTTATTTTCATTATACACATGCTCACCGTAACACAGACGGGCGACAGCGTTGTCCACATGTAATCATTATTCCATTCAGCAAATTCAGTTTTCCCTTGCCGGTACTTCATGCTTTTTCACATGCTTCTATAACAGTCAAAATGGTTTGCTTCCCCATGCCACACACCTGATGCCCGTTACCTGGAGCTCACCAAAATGCACTGACACATGAACGCGCCACCCTGTGTTCAGTTTAATAACTGCATGTGTATGGTTATATTTACCTTGTTTAGATAAGGATAAAGTCAACAAACAAAAAACTATATTATGGCTCCAACACAACCCCTTTGCCCGTTGCACCTTACTGTGTGTCATGATTACACGCTGTTTAACAAGCAAAAGTCGTTGGACACATCCTAAATGCACTAGTACCATGCACTGTAGACCATGCACTATGATCGTTAAAACAGGACCTCACGTCTTGTTTTAAACTTAGAAAGGTCCTTTAAAGCCACAGAAGAAATACATACGTTCATTTTTACAAGCTGAGTAGCACTTATATTTTGATGTGTAAAATCTGTGGAGTGCAACATTAGTAAGAATTCAGTCAGTCAGTTAGTGATTTACTCAGTTAATTCCTGTTCTCTATTTAACACACTGTGGGTGCGGTGATTTAGTGCAAGTTCATACTATTCACTATACTGAGGACACACAGAAAAACATCCACAAAACTCTTCAAAATCTGGACATAAACTACTGATCAAAAGAACTATGTAATTGAAATTAAGAAAAGAAAAAGAAAAATCTAAAGGAGGATCTGGACCTGGTACAAATCCTGAAACAGGTACGGGTGAAGGCACTTACAGTGAGTGTGGTGAAAGTCAGGAAAGCAGTGTGCAGCAGTGGAGAAGGAGCAGGTTTAGAGGATCTTAAAGGGACAGAAAGGAGAAGAGCACAGGCTGAAGGTTAAACCCCGTTCACCTCGTCTCCAGTGAACCGCTCAGTGTTCCTCTTTGGACGCTTGACAGGTTAGCATGTTGCAGAAAGATGTTAAAATCATAGTAGAAAAGGGAGGGAGCAGAGACACGATGTCATCGGGGAATCACAAGGTTTTTAACATGTCATGTAATGATGCATGTCAAAGGATAAAAATAGATTCAGATCTCCTGTCAGAGTTTATGTACAAGAATAAAGTGTGTGGACCTTCAGCACACTCACTTTGGTAGCTTTGAGTTTCTTCTCACACTGCAGTCTTTCATTCTCTATGTCAGTCACCCTGAACCGCAGGTCCGTTACTTCCTGATACAAGCCCTGGGGAGGAGAAAGAGAACTCCCATTACCCATTAAACTCTGAGAGGAAACCTGCACTGGGAGGTTTATGGAGACTGTGTGGGAGAGAGTTCACATTTTTTTAACAGTGGGAGAATTCCTGCCAAAAGTACCAACTATTATTTTCAGACTAATGTCCCACTGGAGGGAATCTGAGACGCTCGGTCCACACTGGACTGAAGGGAAGTGTCATGGTCAGTTACTGTAAAACTGCTTTTATCCCAGCAACACTGTAGGAGCCCTGTGCTTCGGAGAAATTGTCCTTACATGTAATGTGTATTGTTATTTATCTCCACCATGTATAAGCCTGGAGGGGATCATGCCTTTAGTAGTGTGTGTAAGTGAGTGTGTGTATCATTCTGTCTGCAGCTAATCTCACAAACTACTGGACCAGTCAGCCTCAGATTTATGACTGCATGCTAAAGGACCTCTCGTGGTTGCGGTGATTCATAAATGTTGAGAAACCTGTTTTATTAACTGTTTCATACAGTCATTAACTGTTGACCTCTCACTCTCCTTCTGAAAGTTTTCCAGAAACCAGATCATCTGCAAATTAATTCCATACCTGATACGCTATGATCCAATAAAGTTAAGCACAATAAGAGATTAATAGTCATTCATTTTTATTATCTTTGCTGCCATTATCATGACTGTAAGAGAGCCGTGAGGGATCATTTCACCAGGGGTGGTAATTATATTGGATCTATATTTAACATAGAGTGCCTGTTGATAGGAGAAATCAATCTGCTCTGTGCAACGTGCCAGGGCTCCGTCAAAAATAGACGAGGGGTGTATTTTTTAAGTTTCTGGGACACTTCTGAAAGACACTGCGGCTGCAATCGGCTCTAGCGACTGCGTGGCTGCCTGGCGAAGATCTGCACTTTTCTAATTAAGGAGTACTTTCACTTCATTCTCAACTCATTTATTATTCTCTTTTTTCACTCCCTTTACTCACAGGCTCATGGCAGGGTCATTTATTGCATTTTTAGGACAAATTAGGCTACTTAGAAAAGTCATCACTTAGCATGAGTGATAGAACATGTACACTTCTTGTGGACTGTATTTATATGAAGGACTAGAGTGTCCTATTTCATTACCACACACTACATGTTTATCTTATGTACGTTAACAACATGTACCAATGTAAATGCTGTTTTTGCAGATAGTACACAAGAAATCAACATAGTTCACCTTTTCAAACTAACAGGTCTTTCTAAAAGTTTAACACTGATTCTCTCTGTCTCACCTCCATCTGAGTGAGTCAAGCCTCAATTCAATTTGTGCATCACATTGGTAGAGATGGATGAGTTAATCGAAATTACTGGTCCATCTACGTCCCAACCCTCACCTATGGTCATGAGCTCTGGGTAGTGAGTGAAAGAATGAGATCACAGATACAAGCGGCCGAAATGAGGTTCTCCCTGTGGGGTGGCTGGGCTCAGCCTTAGAGATAGGGTGAGGAGCTCGGACATCCAGAGGGAGCTCGGAGTAGAGCCGCTGCTCCTTTGTGTCAAAAGGGGTCAGGCATCTGATCAGGATCCTCCTGCGCACCCCCCGCTGGAGGTATTTTGGACATGTCCTACTGGTAGGAGGCCCCGGGGCAGACCCAGAACACACTGGAGGGATTACATGTCTCATCTGGCCTGGGAACACCTTGGGGTCCCCAAGGAGGAGCTGGAAAGTGTTGCTGAGGAGAGGGACGTCTGGGGTGCTTTGCTTGGCCTGCTGCCACCGCAACCCGGCCCCGGATAAGCAGATGAAAATGGATGGATGGCTGGACATTGGTAGCGATTACTGTCCATCAACAGCACAATCAAATAATCTGGTTTAAGTGTTGGCTACATTTGACCGCTGCCATTTTACATTTTAGCGAGTGAGCACCTTAGAAATTAATGTTGTATTTGCTGCTAGCAGTTCCCGTTTGCACTGTTACCTTTAATTTAAAGACAACAATACCCTGGATTCATTTTTACAATGGAAAAAAGTCTCAATTAGATGATCATGATGCAGACTTTGAAAAATACAGAGCACCTTTTAATACCACTTCTTAAAAGCTTTATGAATGTTTATCCTAACATACCAACTATTTACATACTGCTGAGTGTGATGTGTGGTTCGACTGACTCTGAGAAGAAGGGTTGAGATTTTTGACACAAAATGCATATATCTGGTACTTTAGGTTAAACAAATACAGAAATCAGAGGTCGTCAGCATTGCTGACATGGGACTGCCATGGTGTGTTCTTTAGGGTCTGATTTAAAGCTTATGGGAGGGTAAATGGAGAGAAAAATAAACACATTCAGTTGCATTAAATTCAGTCTGCTCCCATCAGACTTTAACTGTCTGGAAACACCACATAATATTCTCCAAATATATGCCCCAGCTGGTGGACAGAGTGTATGGAAACTATAACTCTCACAGCCTTTTAGCCCCTAGAGAGGGGGGGAGGGGGAGAGGTATGGGTATGGGTGTGGGTGGGGGGGTTCTGGCAGGAAACAGCTGCTGGAGCACAAGGGGTGTTTAAGCCTCTTCTGTAACCCTCAAAGAAGTTCATCCTGCACCACATGACAGATTCCTCCAGTGGAGTGAGGCAGACCTTTGTGACTTTAAAACAATGACTGGGTGGCTTCCAGGATTCAGAGTCACACATCACATGAAACAAGGTGCAGGTGCAACAAAGACCTTCAGATGTCTCATGTTAAGGACGGGGGGGTTGTACCTCATTGTCCCTGTGATCTCTCTCCACCGCTGTAAGCTTCAGTTTCAGACTGGACACCTCGGTCATCAGCTCCAGCTTCTGGGTCTCCAGTGTTGTCCGGTTCAACAGCTCCTGTGGAGGAAGGAGCACACTTGGTGGAGCTGCACTAAAATATGATGTGGACAGAAATGGACTGGGATGACAGTTGAACTGCAGAACCAAAGGCCTCTGCAAAGTTACCTTACCTGTTGCAGCAGGTCCTCAGTAGCATTTAGTTTCTCCCGATGATGTTCTAGACAGGTGTCTAGGTCCCGTATCTTCTCACCCTGCACCTCCACCTGGTCTGTCAGAACACTTACCTGGACGATGGTGAGACATAGAAAGTGTTAAGAAATTCTTGGTATACATACAAATCAGATCTGTACCCAAATATACACATACTAAGAGACAATCCTGTTGAATGGCTGATGGCAGCAATCCTCTTCAGTATGAATGAATGGCTGTGGGGCCACAGGCAGGGCAGGGGAGTTGGGAAGTCTTCAGGGAAAGACTGCTAAATTGTTAGTTTTGTTTTTTCATTGGATTTGTTGCCATAAAGAGACACTGAGAATAATGCTGGCCTTAACATTTACTTAATCAAATTGCTGCAGCACCATCTTTGGGTAGATTTCCATCATATTCTGCAGAGTTGCTTGGAATAGATATGAGCACCTCATCTACATTTGGTTACGTTCGCACAATGAGGCCAAGAGTAATGCCAGTTTATCTAAATAATGCATGCTTACAAGAACTTTGCAACCATTTATACAAAAAGGGTAAGGCTAAAGAAAAAAATGAGCTACCTTTTCCCTGCTCCTCCAAATACTAAAAGCGTACCAACCAGATTCATATGTTAGAAGATCTGGCTAGTCTGTATATCTTGCACTATTGATCTGTCTTGAACTGAGGATTCCAGGAAAAAGCAATTTCACATCTACGTCTCATGGTTCAAATTTGAGATGTCAATTTTGGTTAATTTTGCTTTTGATTGCTGACACTCATTAACCGGTAACGAACTGGAAAATTTTTAAGGTGAATAAGCAAAATGAAATTAAATACAGGAGGCTCCATTGGCTCAGAGAGCTTTAGCACCGCATTTCAGAGAGTTAGCAATTCAGAGTACTTCAATTTTAATGTTTCGTGATGTAAATGTCTCGCCTTTCATTTGATTCCCTGATCACTTTGCTGCCAGCTAGCCACGTTAACATGCGGAAACATAGTGCCCACTGCCAACCCTCTCCACTGGAAAGCTAACGTTATCCCTTGCCACTCTGCACTGTGCACCACCAGGGTCAGGAGGGAGCTCAGTTAGCTAGCTGTGCTGCTCATTCGCAATTACCACTGGTAACACTGTGTCAGTGGCAGGACAATGTTGCTGCGGAAACATGGTGACCATCCTCTGATTTCCCCCTGGGTTGCCCTTGTGAGTAAGCGGCTTTGGTTAGAGCTGCATATTGCTTTAGCATTGTTAACTATGTTTGCACCACTAGCCATACTGACACTTGGTGCTTCTCAAAGTCAAGGAGGGATTCTTAAATGGCTAAATATCAAGGAGGCTACATCACCGAATCCCGCCAAAGGGCTGTTCCAATGTCAAGGATCCTTTGAATTCTTCTGAGGACCAAGTCCTTCCCTCAGAGAATTTTCAAGCATGCATGTGTGTATCTTCATCGGTAATAAAGTACCAACAATTCTTTTGCATGATTTGCCTGAATTGAATGCGGGGCCTGTTCTTATTTTACTCACTACTTGCTTTTTTGTTGTGTCATTATTGGATTGACCAAATATTATTGTGCTTTCTATCTGCATTGTTTGGAAAATCTCAATAAACAGATTTGGGAACTGAAGGCGTGGCCTCTTCAGTGACGCAAACCTAGGCACTTGCTAGCCTGTTCCAATATGTTTAGCGAATGTTTGTAGGACCCGAAGCATCCTCAACTTTAAAGATCACCGACCGCCTTAGGTGCTAACAGAGCTAACAGTGATGCTAAAGGGGGTTGTGGCTTAAAATTCTAGTCATTACTCACCAGGGCAACCTGGGGGGAGGATGGAGGGTGGGCACAATGTTTCCACAGTGGTAATCGCCAAATGAGCAGCACCTCTAGCTAGCTGTCACCAGACCTGGGTGATGTGCAGTGCAGAGCTGCCGAGGCAGTGGGCCCTACGTCTGTCTGTCACCATACCAAGGTGGTGCGCAGTGCAGTTAAATGACGAGTAGCCACATTAACCTGTAGACCAGCATGCTTAACTGGTCAAAAAATATTCTCGCCACTAATACAATTAATAGTTAACCCTTCACGTCCCTAGTCCAAAGTAAAAAAAGCTTTGTTAAGAGGATACATGGTGATAATATGGCTCAAGATCTGCAATAAAAACTAATAATTTGTTGTCGTTCATCAAACTTTTTACCAAAATTCTTTTTTTAAACCTGTTGAGTAGTTTTTGAGATATTCGACCAACTACCAAACATACAAACCAACAAACAGCACTGAGAACATGGTAATTACCCAAACGGCAGCCATGTACAATGCTACCTAATTGCCTATTCATCAGCAATTGTTCTGCTGCCTCGCAGCCACAATGAAGAGTTGTGTTCACAAACCTGAAGAATAAGACACTCTTTGTCACTCTCCAGTCGTGACAGACGTTCTTGGTAAACTGCTTCTGTGCTGTGGCCGTTACTCTGAAATGGAAAACAATACATGTTGATTTGTGTTGTCTGAACAAATTGCTGCATTTGTTGTATCGGTTAAATAAGGTTTCCAACTGTTATTTCTTTTGAGTTGAGAGCTCATGAAAAATGAGGGGGACGGCCTTTGGCTGTCATGTTGAAATGCGGCTCTGGCTGAGGGGTTCAAATGAAAATACACACCAGCCTTGAGCCACATAGATTTTATAATGGTTGAATATCACTTAAGTGTAGAACTATATAACCTCCCTAACAACGAACTCACATGTTCTGTTTCTCTGAAGAGCTTTCAGAGAAACATGCGAGGGTCAATAATGTTCTCACATGAAAATGATTTGAAAATTGAATCAAAAGCAAACTCTTCTCTCAAATATCACACATGGAGAGACGAGGCCGTGAGGGAAGAAAAACACGAGCCTCAGCCTGAGTCAACCTGAGTTTGGAAGATGGAAACTATTTGCAGCAGGTCTCCTATAGAAACTCCATCATTCACAAAGCACGCCATAACAGCACTCTCACAATAAACAGAGTCACGGTATGGGCAACGGAGCACGATCAAGAGATGCAAAGCAGATCAGATGGTAATTCATACCAGGCCGTCTCTTAAAACTGGACCTGCAAAAACTCTGATACTGTCCTACACACACACAGGCTGCAACAAAAAAGCGGTTTAAAATTATCTTAGAGATCTGCACAAACTTAAACTCAATCTATAGATTCATGATGGCACTTTCTCTCTGGTCAGTGACAAAAAGAATCAGACACCCCGTTTACTCTTAGTCATGCATCTCGGGCTGACTGGATAGCTATCAGATATCAAGTGTAGTTGCATCCAAGAAGAACTGGAGATGGATTGAAATCCAATAACTACAACAACCACAGGAAGTGGTTTGAGACACATTTTATCCAGATGTTGTAAATCATGTCAACGCACCCATCTCTCCAAGATGCAAACAAACTCTTCAAGGAATACTTCACCGAAAAAAATGATCATTTGTGTATCAATAACTCGCCCCGCTTCATGTTAAATACACAAAGGAAACTTGATTTTTTTCGCATGCCTCCACGGTGAATGAGGAATCCAAAAACAGAGAAAATTCTTGAACTGAAGTAAAAGGGGGCTGTATTTAACAAGAGCGAATCTAAAGCAAACATCCGTTCATGTGTTCATGCAGTTTAATCCAAATCTCATTTATCCAGTCGTCAGTTTTAATTCAATTCAATTTTATTTTATTTTTAAAGCTCATTATCACAAATCACAATTTGCCTCAGAGGGCTTACAGCATAAGTCATCCCTTTATCCTTGGAGCCTCACATACAGTCATGTGTTCAGTACTTCACAAACATCCATTTTTTCTAAAACCTTAGCATCTAAAAGGCCCTGACACATCAAGCTGACGGCCAACTGTTAGTCAGTGTTGAGCAGGCGGTGAGCACCCTGGTGTTTCCCAGATAGTTGGCCCTCATCAGCTTTTTTCAGCTGATTCAGAGACAGCAACCAGAATGTGCATACTAGTTCCCATCAACCAGTCTTTGGTGTCTTTGTGGTGTGTTCATGTGTGACTTTTGGCCGAGACACAGACGACAGCTTTTGTTTGAAGTCAGTTTGGTGTATCTGGGCTTTAAACCTGAACTGAAAGTGTAACTCATATATGACACTTTGAAGAACAGGATAGTAGTGATGCTTGAGGACCGTCTTAATCATATGATACTCAAGATAACCAAGCTTATGAAATGTTTGTTTGACTCCTGTCCACCCTGTTGCACCCTGACGAAGACCAGAGAGTCGAAACCAGTCGATGTTTTAATGTAAGCAGCCATGTTTTGAAATAAAGGCTTTCTAACTTAATCCAAATGCATCTGTTCCTGCTCCACATATGAGTACCTGAAGCTCTTCTTTTGTTCCCGTGTAACTCATATATGCTTTCTTAAAAGCAGGACTGCATCAACAAACACAGTAATTTTACCTCCTAAAATGGGATCTGCTGGTCTATTTCTGTCCCCGTCAGTTAGTTTGTTTGTGTTATTGTGTAACTTTGGTGTTTTAAAGGGTTAGTTAAAGGGTTTAGTAAGTCACACGATAACACAAACAAACGACCACTAGGGCAGCAGTAGACCAACAGCTCCTGTGTTCAGCAAGGTAAAATTAGAGTTTTTGTCGATAATCTTGATTTGAAGACAATAATAGATAAGATTTACTTTAGGTTTTAGCAAAAATGCATGTGTTTGGGAAGTACCAAGCATAGAACTGGATAAATGAGACTTGGGTTATACTGCACGAGTTTTGTAAACAGAGAGAATTTGTAAACAGATGTTCTGATATAGTTTTGCTGCCGTTAAACGTGGACCCCTATGACTTCAATTCATCAAGAATTTTCTCATTTTTTGATTATTTGTTTTTCTCATGTCCCTCTAGTAAAGTTTTCTTTACAAATTAATTTCAGTGTAACACAACATGAGTAACTAATATGCAAACTAATATACAAGTGGTCACTGGGGGGGTAAGTATTCCTTTAACTCCTTCAAAGTGCATCTAGGTCAACAGCTTTTGTTATTGGGTCTGTACCCTGTGATAACAACAGCTGAAGTTACACTGGATTTGAAATGAAGTCTGAATCTTTTTATTTGTCTCCAATTCCTTTAAAATGTTTTAAAGCACTTTAAAGCTGCCTTGTGTATAAACTGTGCTGTGAATCTGCCTTTACTTGTCGTGCCTTAATATGATTCATTCATGTGTTTGTGTCAGTTTATGGATCATCGTTAGCTGTTATTGTTGAAACTAAACTGCTTACATGCTGCTTAATTTGTGGCCATAAGACACTTGAAATGACGAGTGTTAATGGTGTCAGAGAGAGAGAAATGCTCCCATGTCAAGTTTATAAAAATATACACAAACATCTTATCTTGTGTTTCAAACAAATACAGCACATGGAGGCTAAACTAGTGGATCTTTTTTACCAGTCGTCCCTGCAGCCACTCTGCCAGCCCCTCTGCAGTAGAATCAGGGATCTGACATCGCAGGTTGTCCCTCTCCTCGTTGTCCATGAGCTCCAGCACTCCCCGCAGGTCCTCCAGCAGATGCAGCACCCGGAGACCACCCAAGAAAGGTGAAGTGGGCGACTGGCAGTCAAACAGCCCGTTGGAGTAGTCCATGGCCTTGGAGCCTGGGAAGATAGAGAGGAAAAGTTAAGACATGGGACAACACAGACAAACATTCTTCATTTCACACAAATCACAAAGTGAAGTTGTGAAATTACATTAGCTCTCTGGGCTGGCATGTGATTCAAAACAAAAATCAAATGACTTCAAATGTAATCAGAATGACAGGCTTTGAAAAAACGGGCAGGATTTACAGCCAAAGCATCAGTTTGGTGCTGATCTGTGGGTGTGGTGGGAGCACGATGACTACCCAGAGCTGTAAATTTTGGTTTTTGTGTGCCTGTCTATTTCTTTTTCTCAGGACATGCGAGTAATGTCTGTCGCCACAGGCTACCAAACTTCATCTGGTGTGGGTGCCATTAATCAAACAGGGCAGACACACAAGACTTTGTGTAGGTTCATCACTCTAAAACAGAAACATTTATTAGCATTCTTCTTGTCAGATTAAATAAAGCCATGTGTACTTATGGTTTTGACTCAAACATCACACACACGGACACAGGGTGCCTCATGTCTTCTCCCACAGTTAGCCATAGATAAATGCAGACAAGTCCTTCATCATATGTTTGCATATAAAAAATCTCTCTAATACACAAGTTTTTCAGTTAAAAGACAGTTAAAGTGACATCACATGTACCTGTAAACTAGGGCTGGGTGATTACAATTTTGGCATTTAACAATTATGAAAAAAAAAGATAATCATAATAAAGCATTTGTTGTGCCGCATGTAGTTTGGCAATGTTTTGTCTTGTGTTAAAAATCCAGCGCACTCCTTTCCTTTAAAGTCCTGACACACCAAGCAGACAGTGGTGGTTCAGCGCACGAGAAGAGAAAGGGAAGTGAGGAAAGTAAACAAAGAGCTCAAGTCAAGAGGAAGTGAGACAAAAACAAACTGGTTACATAAGTTAAGAGTCTTTTTCTTTAGCCATTGAGCTCTTTGGCAGTTGTGATGGTTTGTGTTATTGTTCACTGACGCACAGTAAGTATGCTCTGTTCTTTCTACACTGGTTCATGTTGTTTATGTGCTATCTGGCTAACTAGCATCAAGACGGTCTTCCAGTTTCTCTGGTGAATGAGGATTACAGACGACCACCATCTGCTGGTATGGAGAGTTATTTCTTCTCACACAGTTGCAATGTACGTCCTGGTTGACTTAAGTCTATGCGGTGTGTTCATGTGCAACTTTTTTGGCTGATACACAGCAACGTCACGTGACACAGCAGGGGGCCTTGGTCGCTACTAGTTCTCTCAAGTCAGTTGGGTGTGTCTGGGCCTTTACAGCTGTGGGCTCGAGTGGTGCCAACTTGGCAACATTCTCACTAGATTATAGACTTTATTTCTAAAAGGGGACAAATTTAGCGACTTATTCAGACCATCAGCAAAAGGGCGAGAAACATATTGAAATATAGCATGCCGCTAAGAGTAATCAAAGTCTACGGCTCTTCTGCCAACAGCATTTTTTATATATAAATATTTTTTATTTGGATTTCAGTGGAATTGTATTTCACGTTCAAGAAAATTCACCGTTAAAAAGACAAGTTGGGGTTGTTTTCAGTTAAAAAAAATGCACAATGTTTCCTGTTAAATAATTATGACCTTGAAATGGACCAAAATATTTGTGATTGTCATTTCTGCCATCATCAAGCAGCCCTACTATAAACCGCCACCAGCACTTATATCTCAGCCATCATCATCAGACGTCAGAGAGGTTTGGTTTAATCAAATCAAAACAGACTTTTCAAAATGTTTGATTATAAAAAAAGCAAACAAACCACACAGTTTTGGGGCATTTTACAGATTGCTGTGTAGACTGCAAAAAAAGTGAACTGGGCATACAACCTAAATGAATAACATTTCATATTCTGTCTCTGCATCTCTGCGTAAACAGACACACACGCACACACGCACACACACACACACACACACACACACTCCTGCAAACATACTGGACAAGCAAATGTTTACAGAGATTCTATCAAACATCATGTAACACAGTAAAACCAATTAATGCTAATTAAATCTCCTCCTGTATCTGTGGAAATCATATTTTCAGATTTTTCTTGGAAGCGAATGCAGCAGCGTGTCGACTGAACTCGAGTGCATGATGTTCCCAACGTGTGCTGCCCACTCTGCACCATCTGTCGTCTGTCTTAAATGTCAGCCATAATGAAGATGTCCAACGGTAACAAAGAGGGAGCTAAATAAATAAATATCCAAACAATCATGGCTTCCCCACAGTAGCGAGGGAGTGGGGCACGATGACGGCTGTGGCTTCTGCGGAAACAGTGGGGACTGGGGGGGGGGGGGGTTGTCATGTGATCGGCAGCCTTGCTCCCATTGGAAAGGTCAGCGCTATAATTACACACATCAGCGGAAAAGTGGGGACTCTGAAAGTGAAGCCTGCTCTGCTCATCTGCAGCGGCACAAGCACAGAGTGGCCAAAAGTTCCCAAGCAGGAGTTTGTATTCCAAACTCGCAGAGCTTGAATAATCATTAGTTTCCGTCATTGCGGGGACAATGGAAACTTTCTTTCATTTCTCATGCTGGTGGAATGCACTGGAGGCAGAAAGGGCCAGTGATCCAGCAGCACAATTTCAGCATTATTCCAAACTTTTACGTACATTCAGGGGAACTACATTAAACTGCAGGTAGAGGTGGAAGGAGAAGGGCACATTGTGTTACCGTCCACTGGCCGTAGTATTCCCCGCTTGCAATTCAATGATTTCCAGATGTGGCTAGACCCCATAGCATGCCATGCCCACTTTAAAAAAGAGCTACGGTCTTAAAGTCCAAGTGTACAATGTGGTTACCTGCTATGATCCCATCCATTTGCTCCAAAGCTGCTGCCAACATATCGCTGGCGTCAGACATCATCTTGTGCTCAATGAATCTGAAAGAGAAGAGAAGAAGAGCGTAAAGTGAAAGAAACAAGACAGAAAAGAGAAGACAGATCCATGAAGATCTCTGCCAAAGCTCTGACAGAGCCTGCTTTAAATTCAAACACGATAAAGACAGGTTTCCTAAAATTTACAGCAGCAGTCCTATTTTTTAAGGCAGAATAAACAATGACAATAAAGGCTTTCTATTCAAACAGGACTTTATGATTGATTCAAACCAGGAAAGAAGCCATCCTCCAAAAGGTTCAAGTATTATAATTTAAAAAGAGATTGAGGCTGTATCTCAGTTAGTCCTTATGTGTTTAGAGAAATGGAAATTTGATCATTACAGTACATTTTCATGACTGCTGCTGATGAAGACTGTGTGATTGGATCAAAGGCTTCATAACAACTACAAAAAATACCTTATGATGAGATTATGTCAGTTAAATTTAAGGTTCTGCAACATTCAGAGCATCAATACAGCAGAAAACAGCAGCAGAGAATGAAGTCATGCAACCTCTGTGTGTTGTTGTTGTAGATGGCTTGGCTGGGTGTTCGTGTTAGTGCATGTGAATTCTTGTGAGCCCCTGTGTTTGGTCCCACTGGCTAGCTAATCACTGCCGCTCTGCACTACACTCATCTGGCGGTTACCGCCGATAACGGCCAAAATTAACATTGTTAGCTCTGTCAGCACTGTTGTCACCATCTGAGCTGCTAGCTGCCAGCTCAGTCACCTTCACGCTGAGAACTGTGTGCAGACAATCCCGGCTCAGCCCTTAAATCATAGATATGCTCTGAATGTCACATACAGTTCCTTCAAACAAAACCAAGGACCACAACAGCTCACTAAAGTAAACATCACCTCAGTCAACAGCCTCTTTAGACTTTCTCATGCCAAAATACAGATTTTTTGTGACACTTAAAAGTTAAAGTGGCAGTAGAGGCAGAAGTGATTAGCAGGATATTAATCTGCCAATAATGTTCTCAAAGTCAAACAGCGGTAAGAAGACAGGAACTTGGTGGGAAAGACAAATTAGTCATGCCTAGGGTTGGGCACCAAATTCAATACATTTAGGGACACTGACCGAATTATGTCTGTACTCCAAGTATCTATTAACGTTAAGTCAATCTGTGCCAAATTTCAGTATCAGAGAGTAGACCTGGGTGAGAACGCTGAGTTCAGACAGGAGGTGGAAGCACTGCAAAGAGTCCAGAGGCCGGGAAGCAGCCTGTGAAACTCTGTGGCTGGCTTCAGGTACGCTCCTAGATACCAAAATTAAGCGCAGGTTGGGGGGCTTGTATCACTGCTGTTAGTGACAGACAAACTTAGCTCTATGTGTGATTAGAAAAGAGCAGAGGAGCAGAATTGCTTGTTGACTGCAGCTTGTTCATAAATTACATTTTTGTTGCCAAAAGAAAGAGTAACATACCAGAAAAAGGTACCATTGGGTACTGGTAACTTGATTCAGTTTGATTAATTCAGATTAATGACTTATTAACATAAATGTAAGTTGGAACCTCTATTATATCCAGAGCATTGATTTTCTCCTGTACAAGCATCTGTTTTAAACTACAAATCATGTCTGCATGTTTTAACATTACATTTGCAAAAAAAAACACATAACAGCTTATCACTAATCCAGTTATGATACAAGCTCTCATTCTTCCTCTTCAAATGACTGCTGCATCAAATTAACCCTGCAGCCTGTGCCACAAAAAACAAGCTCCCTCAGAGACAAAAAACAAAGTGATCTCCAGGACTTATTACCCAGCAAGCCTTATTTCCGGCAGTCACGGGTGCTTATGGGCAGGCTCCTATCCGGAATAATGGCACTATTCTCCCAGGGGTCTCAGGCCTCGTAGCATTGGCATGCTCGGCATCTCAAACTTCCATAACAAAGTTGGACAGTATCCCCATGACCGCTGAATTCAAACACTTATCACATGCCTCTCCTTGACTTGCACTGACCACTTATTACTTCAAACCAAATCTGATTTAAAGGTCCTGAGTTATAATACAGTACGCAGAGAGGGCAGCTAGACCAGAACTAACAACACACAAACAGTGGCTCTACTTGTTCACAAGTCCCATGGTGAGGAGGGGGGGGGCTGCAGAGTTTACTTCATTTCCTCCCTCTTAGGGGTCACAGTGTCACACCCAGCAGGGTAAAACATGGGCATTAAGAGCGTAATTAAACCAGTGGCCTCAATATGAGCTGGGGGTTGCTGTTAAAACAAGGGGCCTTAAGTGCTGTTGCTTAATTTCAGCGACACACTCGACAGAGAGGGGGGCCATTTTCTTCCAAAACATCACACACACTGCTTTGTATTCACTACTCCACAAACATCTCATTAATGATATAATATGCAACTTCTTTGCATTAAAATGTCTTAAAACAACAAGACCAGTGTTCTTCAAACCCATAGAAATGTGTATTTTTTAATCAAGGACATGATCCGTGTCATTTGGTCGCCATTGCCTGTCAGTGGCGTCATATCATTCTACAATACACTCTTTACAGCTTGGTCATTTTTAACAATATATTTTAACCAGATGTAGGATTTTAGTCTGGATTTTAAGTTATCAGAGAAACAAGCTGAGCAAACGTTAGCTGTAGCTCAGCTCTAACTCCTGCTGCACCAAACAGCATTGGAAAAATACTAACTTTTAACATGCAACTGCTTTATTCAGTGTTTTTACCAGTTTAAATCACAGAGTCCATTTGTTTTGGAGAGGAGGAGACCTTGCAGATAATTCGGCTCCTGGTAAAAATCTCCTAAACATGAGGATCTTGATTTATCAAAGAAAAAAAGAGGTGAGAACACATGATACTAGGATAGATGTCCATCTCCAACATGCCAAACAGTGCTGGAAAACACTGATTTGTAACGTCAAACTGCTTTATTCAGTCTTTTTACTGGTTTTAATCACCTGGCGCCTCATTAATAAACATTGCGTACACACAAAACGAGGACTGTACGTGGCGTACACCATTTCCCACGCAAACATTGTGATATATAAAAGCAGACTTGATGGGAGAAAGTTTGACCCATGCTTACAGACATCTGCTCTGGTGATGTAGGCGCACGCATAAATCATTAGATGTCATTTAAAGGACAAAGCAGGACGTTTAGTCAATAAGCATGCCAGGAAATACCTCAGATTTCCAAATACAGCGACACCTTTCTAATTAAATTTTACAGTTCTCGTGGGCGATTCATGGAGGAGCCCCACAGATAAATCTAATACTTTTCCCTCCACAGGTATTTCCAGAGTTTGATGGGAAACCATCACTCACTCTCACCAGGGTGAAAGCTTTGTGTTTGGTCAGCTGCTTGTTTCACCCCATGGGAGAAACCTAAAGCTTGTTCCTTTTTCCAAAAAGAGATGGGTTTTTTTTTTGGTTGAGAATCCAAGTATTTCCTCCCTCTCTGTGTGAATGCAGAAAACAACAAATGGCATGAATACAGAAACTAGTGTGTGCTATCTTCTCCTCTACTCGCCTATCTAATGCAGTCTTGTGGTCATGGTGCAACCACGGGCGTGGAGGAAAGCAGGATAAAAACATTTCAGAAACATAAAACAATTCACAGCGTGTTACCATAATTGAAGCTGCTCTCCTCCTGCCTCTGCTGTCTTGTGATAAAAGCCACATCAAATTGGTGTTATGAGTTTCATGAGAAATCCAATTCAGTGGAAAACAGAACATCTTATCAGCCCATGTGCATTTCAGAATATAGGTTCAAGTCGGCGAAAGAATCAAAGCAGGAATTGCTCTTGTGCTGGTCATGTGGCAGAAAACAGCACTGAAACTTGCCACGTTAACTGGTCTGCTCTTCAGACTCAAACCAGACCCTTTAAAATGCCAGGCTGAGATATTTTCCACTTCTTTTCGCATCAGTGATGAGCAGGTCATCCATGAGGAATTTTCTGACCAAAACCTCAAGAGAGAAGCCCACAGATGAGGGTCCATCTCTCAGTGCACGTGAGGAAGTGTCTGTATGATGATTGATAAGGCCACAGTGTAGGAGTGAGCACTACACACATTCCTGAGCAGGTTACTTATCCCAAAAACCAAACACTAATGCCTGGTACGGACATCCCCGCTGACCTCTGTGACCTCCCTCCCTCCATCTGTCAGACAAAACCCTGAGGACTTCATTCCTATCAGGCTGGTGGTATTTTTCCATCTGTCAGCTAAGACCTTGAAAATACCAAAACAGCCAACAAACTGATCCTACAACAAGTATTGTTTCCACCAAGAACTACAACACTAAAACAAGACATGCTGCTACACTGGGTCACTGTTATTTTCACTCACATGGACCATCGTGCACTAAGGTGTATTAATCCACTGCAGAAAATAGTCCTCAATACATTCATGAAGCCACATTCACACAGGGATACAGACGACCCCTGACAACTCCATTGTCATGCAGCTGCCCGTCAACAGTCACCTGGCTGTTCACATCAAAGCACATTACCAACAAACCGTTTCGTACCGTCCCCATGTTTGGTCCCCCCTCTGTTGGGGTACCTAGCACACAGATCTGGTACTAAAAGGTGGAGCTGTGAACACTGCAGTCTGATTGGTCAGTAGAGGACGCTCACTCTGCTCAGGGCTGAGTTGTGTCTGGTTTTGAGGCTCATGTAACCACTGTTCATACTGTGGAGAGTTTGATTAGTAAACTGGAACTATAAAATGAAAGGATGTTTTGCTGCCTCTCACAGCAGCTGGAGTCGGAGAAAAAATAACCATTCACTGGGCCGACTGCCGGCAACTTTTAAGGTGGAACGCTAACTTGTAATGTTACTCAATGTATGAGTTGATGACGTGAATCCATCAACACACCTTAAATTTCACTGTGACAACTTTGATATGACACTTTTAGTAATGAGTGGATCTTCAAGTGTTTAAAAATATATATTAATTTTGACCAGATTATGTGAACTGCATATATTATAAACCTCAGTCAGAGAAAAAAAAAAGCATCATGGAGTGTTGTTCCTGTGAGCTCCAGCAACACTGAACTCCTGAGCTTGCCTGAGAACAGGCAACCTCACACATTTAAGAGTACTGTTTGTGGTGGAAACACTAGGGTCTAGGTAACATGTCTGAAGGGTTACTGTTGGTTCCTCTGTTTAGACACAACTTTACAACGTGGAAGCTTGTGGTGCGTATTTTATCATTAACAATAATTAGATCATTTACATCATAGTAAATGTATCCTTTAAATTGTTATTGTCTTGCCAGATTTGCAGCTTGCGAAAAAATAGACCTGATTCTGAAACTATCGCTGCAGATTGAGGGCCGACCCCAGAGCCCAGGGCTGCAGCGTGTCCTATGTGAACACACCAACTCATTAAAATGGGCGCTAAAAGGAAGCAGGCAGCGCTCCATGGAAAACTGGTGCACTTCACTGCGCTTCCACGTCCAGTTTGAACCCACTGTTATTTTTTTCTGATTCTGTGTTTTCTACAGAATCAGAATCAATGTGTGGCAGTAGCTGTCTGTCTCCCTCTCTGAATTTGGAGGTTTCTGCTTGTCCGTGAAGGCATAACAGGTGAAACTCTTCAAGTCTCGGGGTGGGGAATTGATCAGTGGATCAGTTAGAGGCCAGATCAATCAGAGAATATTAGACTGATGGGTTTAGAGGGGCAGCTGTTGTAGAGGCAAGTGAAAGCAAACTTTAAAGCCAGTGCTGACCATGATGTCCATGTGAATGCAGCTTGGTTTTATCTAAAGTAGGTTGAGAATGGCATATATATTTTCCTAACTCCAAAAATAGAAAACCAATACGTGGCGGCAAATTCTAATATGCCACAACAAATAAACTAATGCGTAGGAAGTCCCACGTTTGAGTGAGTTTGCCAAAAACAACAGCGGCCAGCTCTTTTAGGGAAGTTATGTAGCATAACATTAAATAAAATGAGATATTTGTGACCTCTTTTTAAACAATTATATCTTCAGTAGGAATGAATGGGCTTGGAGATGAGACAGAGACACGGCAGGAAAGTCAGAAAGAACTCAGAGGTAGACTTTTATACTGCCGGTTTTGTTTTGTTTTGTTTTTCGTGAGATAGATACTGTAAGGTGGTTGTAAATTTCACTCAAAGTAAATGTTACGCAAAGTCTTCCAACTCCAAACAATAAAAGGACTAGTGACGGCTTCTTCCAATTGACTTCTTTGTCCAAACTACGTTGTGGTTTGGTGCTTACAATCCACTCACAGCTCCGCTTCTATTGGACCATCCACACAAACCTGCTTAAAAGGTATCAGTGCCATCTTACTAAACGTATCCGACAGAAGTAATATTTCCAAGTCGATTTTATGGAGAGACAAAACTGTCTGAGAATCAAACTGGACTGGCTGTAAGGTGGTTTTAATATCAACCAGATGTAGAGGACGAGATGTGGAGGGGGAGGGACATTGCATTCGAAAAGAGAAGTGGGCTGGGATTACTTGACCCTATGCTGAGTGGTGGGGCTCAAACACACACAGACACACACACATATGAATATACACAAACACACGCCTCTGCTGGTGCCTCAGACACTTGTGCTCTACTAGCCTACCTCCAGCTGTGGTACAGATGTGCATTTCAGAGTTGAATTGGCTCAGAGTAGCAAAAGAAGCAGCATTAGTAATAGTGGTACAATAAATGTTCATAGTATGGTGGACTACAGTGTTGCTTGCTGGATAAAATGTAAATTATCTTGAGGTTTTAAACACCAAGTCTCAATCAAAACAACTTTAAATAATGTGCATCTTTACCCTGCTGGGTTATGAAGATATACTGTGTGCATGTGTTGTTCCCACCACTCTCAAACCACTGTCCTCCAGTGGCATTTGATTAAAGTGACATTGGATCCTTTATTCAATACAGCTATCAGACTCATCCAGAGAAATATGACAAAGTCAGATTTCATTATCAAGAAGCCGCAGGTGCACTTGTGTTTTTAATTTAAAAAGCTTTGTTATCCAAGTTGCCAAGATATCGACCGCCCTTAGTTGAATTTACAGCCAATAACAATGACACTGGATAGCACCACAAGTTAGTCTGCAGTTTCCTGTAAGTTCCTCGCATGCTTTGCTCTCTCTTGCAAGAGATATTTTGATCTCAGCAGAGTCCAGCACCTAAAGATATTTGGTTTGCTATCATAGAGCTGAACAATATGTCAGTATTATATCAATATTGTCATATGAGACTAGATATCGTCTTAGATTTTGAACATCGTAATATCGTAGGTGCTGGAGGCTAAATTGACCTTTCGCTAAGCTCTGCTCCTTTGTGATGATCCAACAAGCTGTCAGAGTAAGTATGGAGCCCACACTGTAACTAACTGCACTCCCTGAAGAAATATGATCATATTTTTGGAAAAATGAAACAGTGATTCCAGAGAGAAGCAGACAGAGGGGTCTACAGTCTGTGTTTGAAGGATATATCCAGGATGTCAAACTGACTCACAAATACAGGTGAAATGAACGCAGAATACTGACAGAAGGCTCCCAAACAATCCGTTTACATATCTAAGATTGAGCATAACTGAGCCCTTAGTCATTATTACTGATGATTATTTATCAAAAATACAGTTGTGTAAATAACATTCTGTGAAAACACCATTAGTCAACCTTATAATATGGACACTATATCAAGGGTCACATAAGACAAAGGAAAGCAGCAGCTCTTTTTTTTTTCAAATTGAAAAATGACTCAGACTAATCTGGTATCAAAACAGTTGTTATCAGCAAAGCAACTCGTTGTTTCAGCTCTAACCTCAATTAGTCACAGCACATATGTAATGGTTACAGTAGCACTAGAATAGGTAACGTGGACCTGAAGCGTGACTTGTGGAAGTCAATCCCACGTGAAACCAACCACCAGTCAAACACCCTGCCTTTGTTTACACTTCCCCCCTGAGAGATGGTCCAGTGCACTTTTAGTTTGGGCTGCTGTGAGGTCTGACTGTTTGACACAAACGACAGCCCAGACTTAAAACGGGTGCAGCGGCGGTCACATTGAGACACTGCACAAACAACTCTCTGTCTTTCAAAAACTCACATGATAGAACCACGACACTGATCCCAAGTTCTTGCAGTTTTTCCATGTGGCCCTAGACTACATCATAGTCAGAAATCACATTGGAGGGGGAAAATAATAAAGGAGGATTGTGGAAAGGGGGCAGGAGGAACTGAGTAAGAGATCACAGCAAGCCAAGAAAAACTGACTTTCATAGCTTTTGTTATCAAGGTCTTAGCACAGAAGCAGCATGAAGTCTTTTAAGGGCACAGTTTCACAGCTGCTGCCTTAAACTGAGACTCACAAGGTAAGAAAAACACTGCAAATTCAAATAAGCTCTACAACAGTGCCTAAAATGACTGACACCATAAACACAGAGGCATCCCTACACTCAGGAAGACCGTCACTCAATCCTGTCAGGAAGCGTTTCCTGTCACATTCTAGAGAAATGTCTTCCTCTTACTCAGAAATGGCCATTTCCCTGCTGTCCCTGCTGCACTCTATGCACCGACAAAACTGAAATACTCCAAAAGCCACGTGTACAGCTCATATTTAAAACTGGGCCCTTTAATTATATTCCTGTGAGACAAATGTTTCAGATTAAGTTAGGATTTTAATTTAATTTCAGAAGCCTGTAAACATCCCCATATATCATGTGACACTACAGTGACAGCTCCCTTCTTTCAAAATAAACCACCACACGAGTGCTGTACCAAGAATGCAGGGAATGCAAATGTCAGAAAAAAAAGGTGCCTGTCACAGAAAGGCCTGGACAGTTTTCTTGACACGTGGCTTTAAGATAATAATTTAAAAACTAAAAAAAACTTTAGGGTCTGTGCCATGTTGATCTTACTGCAAGTTTGCAGCCAATACAAATAACACCAATAATGGACTTTGCCTCCCCTTTACCTGACTGTGCAACAAATAAATGCCTGCTGCCTGAGGAAACAAGATGATTGGTGCCAGGAGATTTGTGTCTTTAACAATCACTGCAGTGTGAAAATGTGTTTTATTATGCCAGCTCTCCAAATGTAACATCAGATAGAGCTGTGCAAGCAAGTGTGCAACAGCATGGACTTCCTGAGCAGCCAAGCATTAGCCGTGAGAGTGTGCTGCTGGTGGTGGTGGTGGCGGGATACAAATATGGTTATTGTCAGAGAGGGAAATAAAATCCTTTGTTATGCTTTCAGTTCTCTGCCCGGAAGCCAAGACATCATCAGACGTACGCAGGGAGGAAGGCTGCCAGCAGGTCAAGCAGCGCCTCAGGAGGGAGGTTTTTCCTGAACAACTTTATACTGCAGAGGTATACCCAAACAAAGGCAGCACAAGTCTGAGATTGATAATGAAAGGAGCTGACGTAGGAGCAGGAGCAGCTTCAAACTGCTGGCTTTGTGCTGGCTGCTACTAGTCAATGTGGGTGGGAGCCAAAGTGGAGGTTCACCACAGTGATTCACGAGTTGGCTTGTACATTAATGGTCATGTGATGCATAAATAAGCTGTAGTTCAATAAATAAAAAGTTTTCACATACAAAGCTAGCACAGTTCAACTTACTGGTACAAATATAATACCCTTAGAAGTATAAAACATGAGGAAATATGACTTCCTCTCTGTGGACTGCATATGATATAAATTAGTAGGTTTTATATGAGTATTGTTCATATGGAAGCACTAGTAATGCAGCTATTGAGTTGCATAATGATTTTGCCATAAAGAAAACATAAAATATTAATAAAACTCACAAGTATATTAGCCATGGGAATTTCTTATGACACAAAAGCAAGAAAATTAAATAAAAACGTCAATAAAAATTCAAAAAATGAGTCATAATCACAACTGCTAATTTGTTTTAAGTCACCACAAATCCCTAAAATATTGTAAGTAACGTTACCCACAGAAAAAAATAGATATTAGATATTTTTGACACGTAAAAAATAACTAAGCTAAACTCTGTTAGTTACGTTACGTTAGCTAACACTAACACTTTGTGATTAGCAAAGTTACGTCCAATTAAAAGGCGGAACGTTACAGCTTTAACGCAATTAAGCTAGCAGCTCAACGGAACCGGGACAAACTAACCGTTAAAACTAACGTCTGTTCTCAAAGTTTATTTAAACTTCGGTTAAACTTACTATTTTCGACCGAGGAGTGTTTGAGGAGGGATCCTGGAGTCTCCGGCGGCTTTACTCCAAACACTTGGGGCACTTTTCACAGGAGCTTCATGGTCAGCGTTCACCTTCCCATTGAGTTTCACACTCAACTCAAGTTTTCATCCAAACTAAAAATGAACCATTTAAAATGGCGTCAAGCTACAGAGACAGTAAGCGCACTTCCGGGAAGACGGCCTTCAAAATAAAAGCGTTAAATCTATTCATTGTTGATAGTGGTTCCCAAACAGGCGCCAAAATTGATTTAAGGGGTTACAAGCGGATTTGAGAAAGAAAAGAAAACTTTTTTTCCTCACATTCTTTTGCTTTTTTCTTTTGAAATATTAAACATATTGAATTTGTTTCAGGACTGTAAAAAAATGGCATATTTATTCTCACAGCTCATCTCCACATTAGGGCCCTAATCTGTGATGCACTTCACAGCAGCAACTGGTGACTCCAAACACTGAGGAGGACGGGGAAAAAACAACCCATGGCGTCATGTTATCTTAAACTAGTTTTCTACTTATCTCTACTTTCTTAAGTTCAATGAAAAATTGGCTTATAAATAAGATACCTTAAAAACCTATCACTGCAGCCTCCAGATGGGAAAGAACCTTGTGTGTGTAATATGTGTCACTGGTGTCACTGCAGTCTGTGCATGTCTCCCATCAGGGGCGTAGCACCAAATTCTGGGCCCTATGCATGAGCAGTCTCTCTTGAGCCATGTCTCTGATGTACCTTTTAAATAAAAAAAAAATGCTTTGCTTTCATTTCCTTTTTTTGTTCTTTTGTTTTCTTTATATTTTTTCTTTTTATTCTTTATTTTTGTTAAACCTGTGATTTTCCCTTTTGGTGAAAAGACATGACAGGGTATGTTGAAGCTCCAGCAGCATAAGCAGTCACTCAGTTGGCTCTAGCTGCATTTAGAGAGGAATGCTAGAGCACAGGTGGACTAAACCACTTTGTGCCCTTAAGGGGTGAGAGGAGCCTCAGAGAGCTTTGGACTTTTAACCACATCATTCTACCAAGTTTTAAGATGTTTTATAGCACTAATTACTAAAAGAAAAAAAGCAAACAAAACCAAACTTTTCATTTCAGGATTTTCAAGGGCCCCCCTCTTACAATAAGCCCCCCTTTCCCGCTCACTATGATGCCCCTGCTTCCCACCTCCACATCACCCAGACTTTCCTTTCCCATCTTGCCTGCCCTGTGGGTGCTGAGGCATTTTAGCCATCCATCCATCTTCTAACCGCTTATCCTCTTGGGGGGGGGGGGGGGGGGGCTGGAGCCTATCCCAGCTGAGGGGACTATCACCAGACTATCACAGAGCTGACACATAGAGACAGACAACCATTCACACTCACATTCACACCTACGGACAATTTAGAGTCACCAATTAACCTGCATGTCTTTGGACTGTGGGAGGAAGCTGGAGCACCCGGAGAAAACCCACGCTGACATGAGGAGAACATGCAAACTCCACACAGAAGGGCTCCCGCACCCGGGATCGACCCAGGAACCCTCTTGCTGTGAGGCGACAGTGCTAACCACCACACCACCGTGCCGCCCCTGCATTTTAACCAGTGCTTTGATTATAGTTTTTTTTCCCAAAATAACAGATTTATTTTAAATTATTTTAATTAATTAATTAATTTTTGTAAATTACACTGAAATTCGGTAACTGTTTATTTTAATCATTCATTACTTTTCTCATTTTGATCTCATTCTTGCCTCTGTGAACCAGACTCCGCTGGCACTGCTTCATCTGAAGCTGGAAACCACTGACCTATGTCCACATCACAAGTCGATCTTATTATGTCACCTATACAGTGAAATCAGAAGTTGGACTTAGTATAAGATGGTGTCCAACACACAACATTCTCTTAGAGTTGATATTCAATATAAAAAGCTGCCTAACTCGTGCTTCTTGCTTTGCTTTCTCGGCTGTTTATTTGTCATTAGTAATTCTGTCTATAACCTCAATGTGTCCCTGGCATGGACATCAATCTGAACTCTCTGTTATCTCTTTAGTCTCTAAAATATCTTGTTTCTGTGGATTAAATTTACTTTTTAATTTACTCTTGTTGCTGTTCCGTAACTGTGTTTTTGCCCCCTTCAACAAATGACTCGCGAAGGTTAATGAAAGACCTTGTTCATGCAGACAGTCGGTGTGGCTCAAAAGCGCGAAGGTATTTCCATTTAGGACAGTAATGTCTGCAATTTTAAATATCAATTTGTTAGCTAATAAAATTTGGGCCGATTCAATGAAATATGGTTTAAGAGTTTAAAATCTGCATTATTTTGAAAGTCCGCACCGGAAACGATATTTGTTATCGCACCAGCTTTACACTGCGCATGCGTTTAACGCACAAAAAAAGTTTTCTACTGTAGGCTACACGTGTATATTATGAAATTTAAATTTAGTTTTCATAGTTTAGCAAACACATGAACACTGCCCTCAAGACAGATAAAAACACAAACTACTGGAAATGTAAAAACTATTAAAGACATCTAAAAGACATATTAACATCATAATCCAGCGGACTGGCTTTTATTTGAATGACTCAAGTAAATGTCAAAAAATGAAGGAGACCATGAAAGCAACACCTGTTTTAGGTCAGTTACCTGTGAGGATTGAAATAATCTGCACAGCCTCTTTGTTTCAGTTCATGTAGTCGATGTGACTCTATCTGCTAAATATCTCATGACAGAAGTTAAAATCACAAATTGCTGTGATTAAAGTCTTTGACAGTGATCAGATGAAAAATATCCAAAACAGAGACTCAACTGGAGCCATATCTCATTCCTCTCTGTGCCTTAAAACTTTAATTAAGGTTCTTCTTTTCCACATCTCTGTATTTGCATTTTGATGGTTTGATTCAGGACTAATCTGTGTTGCTGCAGAAGAGGTAATGACTTTTACCTGTATGCATCTCATCAGTGCTCTAAATGAAATGTGTTGCTGTGGCTGTGATGGAAACTCTACAAAAGGAATCTGTTTCTATGTTTCCTTTGTTTTCAAAGACTTTATATGAGCTGTCTTACCATATGACATGAGATAAAACCAGTGGTGAAGGTAACGTGGGCTATTTTAAGGTAGGTTACATATGTAGTTATACACGCACATGCCACTTTATTAAGTACATCTGTTCACCTGCTCGTTACGCAAATAGCTAGTCAGCCAATCACGTGGCAGCAACTCAATGCATTTAGTCATGTAGACATGGTGAAGACGACCTGCTGAAGTTCAAACTGAGCATCAGAATGATGAAGAAAGGTGATTGAAGTGACTTTGAACGTGGCATGGTTGTTGGAGCCAGACTGGTTCAAGATGATAGAAAGGCAACAGGAAGTCAAATAAGCACTGGTTCCAACCAAGGTGTGCAGAAGACCATCTCTGAAGCAACAACACGTCCAACCTTGAAGCAGATGGGCTACAGCAGCAGAAGACCACACCAGGTGCCACTCCTGTCAGCTAACAACAGGAAACTGAGGCTACAATTCACACAGGCTCACCAAAACTGGACAATAGAAGATTGGAAAAAACACATTCAGATGGTAGGCTCAGAATTTGGCATCATGGAAAGACCAGACTTTGAAAATGGATAACAAGGGTTTTTTTTTTAATCTTTTGCCCCTCAAGGCTTCCATATATTTCTTCTACTGCCAAAACACCTCACCTAGTTTCCCTCCTGAGGCTCAGTAAAGTCTCATCTTACCTTATGTATTCAATGCAACAAAGACAAACAAGACAGTACACAAACACACTAAATACAGGACGGTCTGTGAACAAACTGGACGACAGATGGCTTAAAACTGAAACTGAACAGACTGATGTGCAAACTACAGAGTATCAGCATTAAACTGCTGTTCCAGTATTTATAGCGTTGGCGAGAACAAGTAAAAGAGGTGATGCGATAAGTGAGGGGCAGTTCACAGAAGAGTTAGTGAGGCTGTAATAAAGTGTCCTGTGCGTGGGTGGGTGGGTTCGTCGGGAGCCAACTGACAGCAAATCACATTACACTGGGTGCAAATTAAAAGCCTTATTGTTAGCGAGAAAGGTCATCGTCATTTTGAGTCCATTTTAGAATAATCAGCTGTTGTTTGTCCAAAAAGAAAAAAACATCCCTGTCAGTCTCCTGATGAATATTTCTCCACACAGTCTCTGTGCTCTCCGTCAGTGAGAGGCTGATGTCTGGGGCTGAGGCGAAAACACACACCAGTAGGTGGAGTTAGAGGTGTTCTCATGATCTTTGGAGTTTGTACAGAGGAAGTTGGCTTTGTGAAGGAGCCTTGACTTTGTCTCATAATACAACAAGTGCATTTACTATAGACATGATGTAACCGGCTGTCGCTGAACAAAATAACTGAGGGAAATTTGTCTCCCTGACTGCAGTCTGGAGAAAACACGGCCCGACAGTGTGAGCTTAAACAGCACTGACTCACACAGAAACAAAATGATAATGTTATAGCAGGATGCTGTAGTATGACTCAACACGTTTCCATTACCTGCAGTTTGACTAGTGTCCTCTCAGATATGATGTGAGACATCCTACACATATTTTAAAAGTGTTTACACTCCACTTTGAAATGTATTTTATTTATTTATTTATCCTTTATTAAGCCAGGAAGGTTCCACTGAGATACAAGGTGTGTTCTTAAGTCTTGGTGTCACAGATTCAACAGGGTGCTGGAAACATTCCTCAGAGATTTTGGTCCATATTGACATGATGACATCACACAGTTGCTGCAGATTTGTCGGCTGCACATCCATGATGAGAATCTCCCGTTCCAGCACATCCCAAAGGTGCTCTATTGGACTGAGATCTGGTGACTGTGGAGGCCATTGGAGTACAGTTGTCATGTTCAAGAAACCAGTTTGAGGTGATCTGAGCTTTGTGACATGGTGCGTTATCCTGCTGGAAGTAGCCATCAGAAGATGGGTACACTGTGGTCATAAAGGGATGGACACGGTCAGCAACAATACTCAGGTAGGCTGTGGTGTTTAAACCATGCTCAGTTGGTACTAAGAAAATCTCCCCCACACCATGACACCAGCAGCAGCAGCCTGAACCGTTGATACTGTTGATTTGCATTAACAAGCAGTTGAACAGGTGTACCTAATAAAGTGGCAGGTGAGTGTACATAGCAAACAGTTAGTCTCTGATTCTCTCACTGTGATACTGGGCTGTTGTGATCACTCTTTGACACTTCCCTTGCATTACAGCAAGCCATTACGTTTGGTATGGTCATAGCAAAAAGGTTATTTTGCGAGAATAGAACTCTGCTTCCCGTCCTTGTCTCTGTTGGACCTTCCCTGAACACTCATGGTCTTTACCCCATGGATGCTAGCTTTCTGCCTCAACCTTCCTGCGGATACAACACATTCTCACTCCTGTTACATACATTGTCTTCTTTCAAAATACACTTCTGTTTTCACAGGAAATTTAACATTTATATACTGGGTCTTTCAAAATAAAAGCACTATGTCAGTACAACATCACAAATTGATGTGTTTTTCCTTCAACAAACACACGTGGTCGGGTTTAGGAAAAAAAACAAAACAGGGTTTAGCTTTAGAATCTTACAGGATGCGAATTTTGAAAGAAGACAATGCATGTAAAGGCAGAACTTGACACGGCGTCCAAGGACGTCAACAACCAACGCACCCAGGGTACCTTGCACGTCGTATGTGGATGTGGAAACCAATATACGTCAATATGTGACAAGGTCGGACTGAGAATGTGTTGAAGAAAAGAGATGTACAAGCCATACCAGTGACGTCCATACACATTCTACCCAGGTCAAGGACTAAAGCAACAACATGTTTCATTCAAGGCAGCTTTTGAAATACCTTTAAACATGTTCAAGAGAGGAAGTGCTCCCAAGGTAACAACATTTTGAAGCTCATTCCATGCCCAGAGTGCATAAGAAGAAAAAGCTCTGAGTGCACCATGGCGACATTTAAAAGACTACGACTTGAAGAGTGAGAGCAATAGTTGCTGGTATGAAAGGACAGAAGGCTGGAGATATAAGCAGGTAGTTTTCCTGACAACGCCTCAGCAGTAAATAGCAGCATGTGCATTTGTCTCCTCTGATACATAGAACACCTCCTAGAGATTCATATAAATGCAGTGGTTAGTAAGTGAGCATGTTTTTGTGTCAAAACCTAATGCAGAATCCAGTCCTCTTTCATGTATCACTTCTGCGGCGGCATTTGAGGATCAATATGGTGCGCGCTGATAGAGGTTGTGTTACTCTACAGCTTAAGATCATCACAGTGTGGATGTAAGGTAGGCATGAAGCTGAATCAGAGGATTAGTCAGGTGGATAACAGCTGAGTATCAGGGTTTCTTTTTAATGGTGTGTTTCCAAATCACCTCTAGACTTGAGAAATATAAAATCAGGGATGCATCCAGCCGACTTTTTCTCTCCTGATGAAGATATTGTTATTTAAAGAATCCACTAATACTGATGTCCATTCAGATATTGTCTTTTTACCAGATTTAAAGTGTTTATACCTAACTATAAGGAGTCATTGGCATCTTTTTTACGTAAGGTAACATGACATTAAAATCAAGGGCGTAGGTTTTGTTTCAGCATTGGAGGGGACACATATTCAAATTCGATCAATAACCTGACTGCATGTATATCAGACATGTATATCTTGTGGATGGATCTGAACTTCTTACAGTTAAACCAAGAAATCTACCCAATTTTAAAGATTACTTCTATGCAATCCAGATTAAACTCTTAATTAACGTGTTTTCTACACCATTTCATGCCAGGTGGAAAGAAACTGAACTTTCCATTTTGAATGGTCCTCCAATTCATGCGGTATTGGCCCATCAAAATTTGGTGAGAGTTCTGCATGGCTTAACAATGCTGTCTATGGCCATGTGTAAATCTGAAAACCACCTTAAACGTTGGTTTTCAAAGCCATGAAACTCATCCAGTGGTCAGTGGTGTTCCTTGATGTTCCCACATAAAAATCGTAGCAAACTGTGGTTTCCATCCGTGTTTTCTATTCATCTGGATTGTGGAACTATTTTTTCAGCTGCCTCACACCCGTGTGTAAACTTCCGCCCGATCGTTGGTTTGACCCTGAAGCGTTATACACTCCAGCCCACTTGATGGCGATAATGCTCCTTTACGTGAGTGTCGCCAACCGGCAGGAAACCATTGCAATGTAATGGGACACAGAAAGAAGCAGAAGAAGAAGGCTGGCGTTGTGTTCAAAGGCATCGTACTGCGAAGGTTGTTTACAAGCGAGTAATAATGGGCAAGTTTTGTGTGGTCAGCGACTGCAGGAGAATTCCTCCGAAGAGGAGGAGCGCACACAGCACTGTCGAGCCGGCACTTTCACTGAGCTAAAAGACTACAATGACTACAACCTTGTCGTAAACAACCCCCTTTCCGTTTCCAGTGGCGGATTACTACCAACGGACAATGAGGCTTCCTATAGGAAATCAATGCATGGACAAAATGTCAAATAAATCATCATGGAAACCACAGTTTGCTACGATTTTTATGTGGGAACATCAAGGAACACCACTGACCACTGGGTGAGTTTCATGGCTTTGAAAACCAATGTTTAAGGTGGTTTTAGGACAGATTTACACATGGCCATAGACAGCATTGTTAAGCCAGGCAGGGGAAAGACAAATTCTCTCAAATTGTCAGAGAAGGAGCAATCGTCAAGATTTTGGTCTTAAACACTCTATTTCATCATAAACAACCAGGAATGGGGCTCAAAGTGCAAAATACTGGACTTCTCCTTTAAGACTAATAATATGGATAATAGATTAAAGTCCTGGATTTTAAGAGGAATAGCAACATTCTATTCCCTTACAGAAATAGGACTATTTAAAGAAACCTTAAGAAAGAATATTGTCTTGAAAAATCAGATTTTTACAGATATCCCCAGGTGCACAGTCACTTTGAACATAAAATTAGAAATATAGCAGACTGCGATGGGCTAATACTGAGAATATTTACTGATGCCTACAAAAATCTTTCAAATGAGGTTAACTCTACAAAGAAAACCCCACACTACAGAATATATTAAAAAATGGGAAAGAGAAGATAATTTTTCAATATTGAATGAGGACTGTAAATTTCAGTGGAAATGCAGCAACTCACATGTGTGGCGTCAGTTTGGTTGGAAATGTTTTATTCATTTTTTTATCACACCGAAGCAGAAAGCACATTTCGCTGGAGAGGACGCCAAATGCTGGAGACAGTACATTTCAGGAAGCAAATCACTGGCATGTATTCTGGGAGTGTCCAGTGATCAGACCTTTCTGGACAGACACTAAAAAAGATACTTAACACTGACCTTCCTTTGCAATTTTTGCCATTATTTTAAGGATGTATGGATCTTAAGGCAAAGCGTTCTGACAAATATATGTTTGGTATTTTGATAAGATTTTGCAAGAAAGCCCTCACAAGGCACATTTAAAACACAAGAATAAAGCAACTAATACATCCTAACATGTCACCTAAGTAAAAGATAAAAGAAGGAAGGCCAAGACTAAAATCAAGATAATAAATAGGAAATAAGCGCAAAAAAAAACCAAAAACAGACAGCTCAGATAGAGTCAGGATATGCTTTCCGACAAAATTATGTTTTTAGGAGACCTAAACGAAACCAGTGACTCACACAGCCTTGTATCCTCGGGCAGGTCGTTCCAGAGCCTCAGGGCCCTGATTTCAAAAGCTCTATCCCCTTTGGTCTGCAGTCTGGACTCTGGGACAAAAACCTCTGCCTGAGGATCTCAAACTACGCAGAGGTTCATAAGGAACTAAAAGGTCTGAAATGTAATCTAGAGCCAGGCCATGAAGAGCCTTAAAAGTAATAAATAAGATATCAAAGTTGATCCTCAAACAAACAGGGAGCCAGTGTTAACAGGCTGATGTGTGATGTGGTCGTGCTTCTTGGTTTTAAAAGTCTTGCGGCTGAGTTCTGAACAGCCTGAAGTTGTTGCAAAGTGTCCTTTTATCATTTCAGGGATACTGCGAGAGTAAGGCCGTTTCTCTCCCATGCAGGTACAGAAAAGTTGATTATTTCCAGCTTACTGGACTATGTAACGCTCCTCTGTCTGGTTTGTCTAAGACAGCCATAGGTAAGCTACAGCTCGTACAGAATGCAGAAGCACGTGTGAGAACGCACATTACCCTGATTTTAAAATCATTACATTGGTTACCTTTAACCTTTTAAATCAAATTAAATGGACTTGCCCAACTTCTCTGTTTGAAAGGTCAACATATATCCCCCTGAGACCCCGTGTCCTCATATGAGGACATCACATTTTGGGTTTACTAGACCTGATACTTCATTCTACTTAACCTAGACCTGTTGTCCTTGTTTGTGGACACGTTTTATGCCATCTAGTGGTAATAAGACCACAGTACACTAATACATGTAAAAACAAGGTCCTGTTTATACAACAATTTCAACCGAAAACAGTGAACTTAAGTTGCGTTTTGGCTGATCGTTTACATGACAGAGGTGTTTTTGGAGCCTGAAAATGCAACGTTTTGAAAACAAGATCCAGAGGGCAATTTTTTGGAAACAGCACTGTCTCCGTTGCCATGTAAACTTGCAATATGCAGTTCCTCTGAAAACTGAGACTTTTCGCACACGTGCATCACAACAACAATGGTGGATTCCCGAGCTCTGTTTGTGCTGCTCACCCCGTTGAATTTATCAACGCTTCTCCAGCAAAGTGTAGATTTACTGTGGCAACTCCACCTCGTCGTCCGTCCAGACAAACATTCATGCGGTTGCTAGTTAGTTTGTTTATACATCACCACTCTGTAGAAGGAAGCATATGTGCGCAGGTGTGTGTTGTTTCATTACAAAGTCACACTGCCAACTGCTGGCCTGGCATGTATACTACAGTGTTTTTGGTCATTTTTGCCGATCCATGTGCACAGCGATTGCTATCAAAATGTTGTTGAATGCGGAACTTTTTTCAAAACCAAAATGAGAAATGATTCTGTTTTCAGCGGATCATTTTCATGTAAACATGGCCCAAGAAAGCAGCCATCTCTGCCAAGTCAGTCTGCAGCCATCCTGACACAAAAGTGGGCAAGGTCCAAAACCTGATCACATTTTATGGTTGAAACTTGTTTATTTATGATTAATAATGTTTGTAGTTTGACATCGCAATAAAATTTGACCAATGTTAGCAAGAGTAACAAGATAGGACACTGTTATTTGGGAAGTTCTCATTTGAAAAAATCGTTTGCAGTGTTTCGTTTTTTTGTACTTATCGGGTCCTACTGATCCCAAATAGCTAGGAGAAAATAAAATGCATACCAAACCAAAGTTGGGGTCTCAGGAGGATATGTGCCTGTTAGGTCCCCTCTGACTCAAATTTTTGTATTGTTCCAGAGGTCAGAACTAAAAGACATGGAGAGGCAGTCTTTGTTAACAACACCCATAAACTCTGGGACAGTCTGCCTGAGGGTCTTAGGGGCTCTACATCTGTTGAAACTTTTAAATGTAACTTTTAGACACATCTTTTTACCATTGCTTTTTCCTGTAGTTTTAAGTGAGTACTTTATCTTTTATTCTTCGTTTCATTATCATTTTATTATTATATTTTTTTAGCATTTTTTTCTATATCACAAATGTTTTGATTTGCTTATGTTCAGCACTTTGTGTTGCATTTTATGCGTGTATTGTGCTATATGAATAAAGTCATTATTAAGAAACAATTTACGATATTCTTTGTGAAAACCCTGAATCTACCAAAGGTCAACGTTTTTTACAAGATAATAAAAAGCAGTAGGAAAATTTCCCATGCTATCTTCTCCCTGAAAAATTAAATATCACCACATGTGAAAATTCAGGGGATTTTTTTTTGTACAGTGATAATATATTCCATACACACTGTTTTAAAAGCAGCCTAAGTGCCTCTCTGTGGATACATTTGTGTCAGTATGTCTGGCACCATGTATGTTAACTGATCTCACAAATGACTCTCATAAGACATATTCAGTCTGAGGGGAACGTGTCCCTGTGCACCTCATTATATAGCAATCACAGCAGTTAAAGCAATTGGTAATTTTTTACTACCTACTCCAGTCTTCATGATTTTTTCGAGTACAGCACTTACTGTTGATGAAATCCCGAGGAACTGCTGCGGCTGATGGGGATTCTGACACATTACTCTGATCATTTGAAGGAGAATTAAGCTCCTGAAAGCTTTAACTCTGCAGCCGGCTGTCATTCTGGCCTCATGAAGTGTTGTGCCTATCGAGCACAATCTCCGGAGACAACGTCCCAGAGTATCCCATCATACAGCGGGATGATTTTAGTGGCCATGGCAACCTTGTTGCTTGGAAGTACCTATAAAGCCGTGCAACAATTTTTTAATTTCGTTGCGGGGTGAGGGAGCCACAAGCGACTCAAAGCCAACATGGCTGAGTTGTTCCAGTTGGAGCCAGGGCATGAAGCTCTAAGGTGAGGTCAAGTGCTCCTGTTGGTGCACGTTAATGGATCTGGAAGCACTCAGGTTACATAAATATCCGACAGAGCAAACAGAAATCATAATTCATATCAGAGTCAGTCCTAAAAGCTGCATTGAATTCTCCACATGTTGAGTTGTGTGTGACAAGTAGGTCTCAATTGGGCTCTTTTTTCTGCAGCTGCGCCGCTGCTTTCAGTCCACTCACTATAAAAACACATCTAGATGGTCTTACAATCGATAGGCAATCAAAATACTGAAAGCAATCATTTGTTTTGGCCACTTTTTCCACAGACATGTTGGTGGATAAATGTCAAGTTCACCTGCAAAGGCACAACATCCAGAGCACGCCAAGATGAGAAATGTGCAGGACAGCTGGAGAGGGCCAATCTCTCTTTGACCCTTTACTGTGCGGTTATTGTCAGCAGGAGTAGGAAGTCTAATGGCTACAAAAGCTCGGCCGAGTCTGAATAGGATGCACAAGGACACATATTGTAAATCCAGAGTCTACCCTTTTTATAACTGCCCCTTATTCCTCTTTGTTGCCGGCTGCTGCTGCTGCAGCTCTCGCTCTGCTTTTATGTGAAGTCTGACATATTATTTCTGCTGCAGACGCTGTCTCTCCTCTCTGGAGGAAAATGGAAAGAAAATATTAACCACTTTGTACCTTGTTGCCAGTGGTGGAAGAAGTATTCAGAGCCTTTTAACTTAAAGGTCCAGTGTGGAGGATTTAGGGGAATATGGTGGCAGAAATGGAATTGAATCCATCCATCCATTTTCATCAGCAGGCCAAACAAAGCACCCGGACGTCCCTCTCGGACCTCCCAAGGTGTTCCCAGGCCAGATGAGATATGTAATCCCTCCAGTGTGTTCTGGTTCTGCCCCGGGGCCTCCTGCCCGTGGGACACATCCGAAACACCTCCAGATGTCCGATCCACCTCAACTGACCCCTTTCAACACAAAGGAGCAGCGGCTCTACTCTGAGCTCCCTCCGGACGTCTGAGCTCCTTAGCCTATCTCTAAGGCTGGGCCCAGACACCCCACAGAGGAAACACATGCTTTTCAAACACATAAATTAAACATGACAAAAGATTAGAAATGTAGAACATTTAGTTTAATCAGTTGGTAATTAGCAGATCTAAACTTCAGATTAGGGTTATTAAAAATGTGGATGGGCCATTTAAGTCGACTTGATACATGTGTTTTCTACATTTCTGGCATTCCGTTCCCACTTGATTCAATCAGGAGAGAGAACTCTACAAAGTTATCTTCTGTTTGAGTGGCAAGACTGTGGCGAGATCCACGTAACCTACAAAACACTGAGCTATCAGTGATGGCTGTCAGACTGCATAGTGTTTTCATATAACATGTACATCAGCGTACCTTCTGAGGAATTAGCTGTTGACTGCTCCACTGGAAGCATGTCGCTGTCTCCCCTCACAGAGAGGTTTCTCCAATGATACAAGCAATTTGCTTGTCTACAGCAGACAGCTGTGACTAGGAAGAGCTCCTGCAGCTGTTGTGTTTTGTGTGTGTGTGTACTTGTGAGTTGTTTTGCATTAAGTTTCATATCGAACCATTTTCGTTTAACTTCTTGGTTCTTTCAGCAGAGGACACGGAGTTAATGGCATCCGTTACCTCCTACCAAGCCTTCTGATTTACCTGTCCCTGTCACACCACTAATAATAAAATATTTCATATAGTGAAATATTTTTCTCAACTCCACTTCACCTAAAATAACTTTAGTCTCAGCACTGGGGGAAAAAAATTCTCTTTCTTTCTCTCTTTCTTTGTTTGCTCCATGTTTGCAGGTCGACAGGATGCACCTGTCCATAGTAATTATCACCTCCTTATATGGCTGTCACTGGCTATTCATGGGCAGAGATGTATGCTAATTGCTGACCATCAGAATTACGCTGTCACTTTACGATTTACTGGCATTCATGAGCACACACGTGCCTATGATCAAATCCAAATTTTCCACAGCATTCATGAAACCTGTGTAGGTTTTTAGTACCAAGGTTTTTTATGAGCAAATTTACTCGCACATTTACTAACATTTCATGAATGAGACAGAATGCATTTTTGATAGCTAAGACTGAACTGTTTATACCTAAATATGTAGCAGGACCTCTTCTAGAAAGTCTGCCGTGTTGTCTCTACAGTAGCCCAAAAAGGAAAAACCACTGGCACTAGACAGGGCAATTTGCATTTTCGTCCAAGCCACTGTTGCTCTTCTACACACTTGACACATGGGAGAAGTTTCATTTGTTTGCAATGTTGCAACCTCACTGCTAGATTACATCAATTTAGGGCTCATTACACATACTGTGGCTTTTGAAAAATAAACTTCCAGTTTCAAACCAAATGTAGAGTTTCAGCTTGCTAAATTGATGCAGTCTTTTTTCAAAATAAACTTAAAACAGAGGTAAAAACATTTTTAGGTTCACTTCCTTCTAGTTTAAGCAACAGAAGCATGTGGTAAGGTTTAGAAACTAGAATTACTGCAGACCAGTCAAATTGCAGTTACAGTTTAAATCCATGTCTGTCCAGACTCACAGAATTTATCCATGTCAGTTGACAATGCTTCAAATATGGATGATGCTGCAAAGAAGCTCCAAACTCTAAAATGCTGGAAGTGGATGCTTCACACATCTGCAACCCACCAGCAAAGAAGATCTACACAATCAGCACAGTGTCAAGGTGGACATCCAAAATTAGTGTCACCAATTCAGTGTCTGACCAAATGTCTCCCCTTCTGTTACTGAGATATGATGTTGAATAATGGTAAGAAAAAAAGTTTTTGATGATTATGATGTCACAGTGAAGTTGACCTTTGACCTTTTGGATGTAAAATACCATCACTTAATCATTTTATAATGTTAAACATTTTTTGTGAAATGTTGTCATAATTAGCATGTGAATTCTTAAGTTATGGCCAAAAACATATTCTGTGAGGTCACAGTGACCTTTGCCCTCTGACCACCAAAATCTAATCAGTTCCTTGAGTCTGAGTGGACGTTTGTGCCAAATTTGAGGAAATTCCCTCAAGGTCTTCCTGACATATTCTGCTCACAAGAATGAGACAGATGCAAGGTCACAGTGACCTTGATCTTTGACTACCAAAATCTAATCAATTCAACCTTAAGTCCACATGGAAGTTTGTGCCAAATTTGAAGAAAACCTCTCTAAGCGTTCTTGAGATATCGCGTTCATGAGAGTAGGACGGGCAGACAGACAACCTGAAAACATAATGCCTCCAACCAAGGCACAATCGCTGGCACAGTGGCATAAAAAACATCATGGTTTGGCTTAAAATAAGTGCAACGTCACATGTCATACGTCACTAGCATAGCACGCTTCACATACTACCACACTACATTGTTTTGAAAATAACTTGATTGACTTTTGGTTTCACACGAGAAATAAACAGAGGTCTCCCTGGTGAATGAGAGCTGCTGCCCAGTGTGTCTCATACCGCCGCTAAAGGGTGCCTCGGTGCGTCAGTATCTGACACCAAGGGCTACTGACCTAGTGTTGGTATCTGACGAGTTGGGAGTGAGACCAGGTTGATGCAGTGGCATAAAAAGTACAATATTTACTTCTAAGATGAAGTGGAGCAGAAGTATAAAGTTGCACAACAAGCAAATAATTAAGCAAAATACAAATACTTTTATTCTATATTTTAACACTGCTTGTTGCAGAGAACAAGAGTGGAAAACCATTTTATATTGTAAGCTCTGAACGCCAGCGAATCAGTCTGAACAGCTCAATTTCATTTTTTCATGCCTCCTGTGTAGCTGAGTGTATTCGTGCTGACTGAAGACCAACAAATGCTGACTGTCTCTCAGTCTAAAGTGACCATGAAGAAAGTAAAGAGCAGCCAAAGTGACAACATTCAAACTCTCCTCATCGTTGAGCCCTCAGGATTTTGCCGAGATCAATTTTGAAAGGATGAGCGATCCCTTCATTAGCCGAGCGTTGAGGGAGGAGACGCCGAGACAGCTTTATTTCATCATTCGGCTCCCTGCTGATGAGGGCCGGGAGATCACATTCCTTTGTTATTACTTTCTTTCTTATGTAACGCACCTGACAGGGTGATAATTAATGAGATGGGAGCTCAGGTGGCAGGGTCCCCGAGGGCCCTGAGTACCCCCCCCCAAGTGACAGGTTCAAATCTATGGCCTAATGTACGCCTGCTCGGTAAAGTGGTATTCATCACTTCAAATCATCACGCTCACTTTCTCCCTCGTCTGCAAAGAGTCTTATCTCACAGTGATCATTATCATTCTTCAAACTCACCAAATTCAAAAACTGGGTGATTTTTGTTTGACTCTATTTCTCTTTGCACACTGAGCACCCATCCAGTGTGCAGCACATGTTGCCTATATGGAGTTACATGAAGAGCAAGTGGGATTTACGTGGCTAATCGCATGTGACAACTGACTTACATACTGTGACAAGACATAGCAACCGTCACCACTGACTGCAGGCACCCAGCTCTGCATTTCTCTTCCCAGGCTGCTGAAAAGAGTCACTCAGCCCTGCGTGTTGCACAGATGCCGACCCTTCTGCCTCTTAAGTTCAAATTGTACTAACAAAGGAAGGAACACACCACAAATAGCCTTCTCCATCAGCCAGGGAGAGCCTCTTGACATCCCATAATTATCCCGATTGTCAGGAGGCTAACCATAAAGTCGCGGCTGCCCTGCGGAGAGGCGATTGAAATGTTGCACTCAGATGTGTAGAGCAGCCACGGCAGCATGAAGAGGGTCGAGAGATGAGCTGCGGAGTGCCAGTGACTTTAACTTCACATTGTCTCAACAGCATTTAAGATGTAGAGAGAACAAATAAGGGGAGAGAACAACTTGTGGTAGAATACAGAGCGTTTTGATGTGGTGTGATGCACTAATAACCGTATTGGATGGCAGTGGAGGCCCTCAGAATCAAACCAATTGCCTTCCTAAATGGTTTGAACAATGTCACCAGAACTGAATGAGCAACTGACAACAGTGTCACACTCATTTACTACCAAAATTAGCGCGTGTACACAAGTTTTTAAACACGGGAAAACCCACTAAAAACAGGCGACAGACTTCTTTCCCATTGGCAGTAGGCTAGAGCTGTGTACACGGCTCTGCAGCTGATGAGTATGCCTTTCTGTGTGTGTGGATTTTTTTGCTATGTCATGTTCAATGTCGCGGACAGGCCAGAAAACAGGTTAGTAAACTGTAGAAAGCAACATGGAGGCCAGTGAAAATGTTACGGTGGCTTCTTCTTTGAACCTTTTGAAACCTGAGCAAACTGGCTTGATTTCTTCTGTAAACATGGGAGGAACGCAATCATCAACGAAAGAGGAAATAACCCAAAAAATTAGAGAAAATTAAAATCAAGAAAATAAGTAAATAAAAAAGATAAAAAAAGAAAAAAAGTTGAAAAAACAAACAAAGAAATGACCTGGAAAAGGTGCTTAAAAATTATAATAATTCCATCACATAATTTAAAAATGTAATAATAATTACAAATATAGTTTTTCCCTAACGTTTTTCCTTTTTCCCTATACTTTTATGAATAATTTTCAAAATCTTTTCCGGTTTTTTTTGCAATTTGTGGAACATTTCTTAGAAAGTTGCTCACTGTCTTTTGTCCCATGTTTTTGAAAGAAATCGCATCAGTGTGCTCAGGGTTCAAAGGTTTAAATACTTATAGAAGGCATCTGAAAGCAGCACAAGAAAAGTGATATCGCCCCATGTTTCATAGGGTTATTATATATCTCTTACTCATTCAGTCTCTCTCTTGAACCCTTTGGATTGATGTTTCAGTGCTGCTTGGACGGAGACAGACGGTATTTTGTGATGGCGTGACATTGCATCTCGTCTGTAGGGGCTAAAATCAGCATGTTCACCCACTGTTGTGTTTCCATTTATGCCTATTGGAGCTGGAGCCGATAAATACCCACGACTACTGCAGAGTCATCTGACTCATGCGTGGATGCCATTTGTAACCTACATGAAACTGCTCACAACAAGGTCTGTGGATTATCTTGAGTAACCAGGTCATGATTTCTGGAAAGAGACATTGATGTTGCATTTTTCAGATGTATTTTTTGGCGCCACAAGCTGAGTGTCATCTAGTTCCATCATACTGGAGAGAAGGCAGACATCTCTACAGCTGATATCTCCAACACTCTGCAACTCACACCAAAACTATCTAGACTGATAAACAGCACTACAGGTAAGAGGAGAAATATGTGCTTTTGATTTTGGAGTGAACTGTCCCTTTAAATGTCGACATATTTCATTTATTTTACTACAATTTCTGCTCACAGAAACTAAAGCATGTTGTCAAAATTAAGTTAATACAACTCAAAGCACTTGATTAAGGTTAAAGAAAACATAAAACAAGACCAAGACCACTGACCAAAGTGCCTTTGTAGCCTATACCTCGCTCAGTATGTGGATTTCAACCTCCATTCCTACTGTCAAAGTCTGGAGATGACACTTATAAATACATAAACTTTCAGCTCCCAGAATCAGAACTTCACAGGCTGTTAATTACTGACAAACGTTGATCAAAGGTGCAAATGTTCAAATCATAAAGCGCTCCATATGTAAGGAACATTCCAACAAAGACCATGTAAAATCATGTAATACAAGTGACAACAGATGCATGTGGGCGGATGCATATGTTCATGCTCCATTTATTTTACATCTATGATTATGTAAGAGTCATCTAATGGAGGTAGTATTCAGAATCGGTGTGCGTAATGAGTCCTCACTGAAGCTGAAAGAAACTGATTTTCTCACACTCACGTCGGAGCGTGATTGTCGTCCACTTAGACGTCGTACCCAGATCACAAGCCGGGAGTAATTTGTCTGCAGATGACATTTACCATCCACCAATCTCCTCCATCAGAACTCAACACCAGCCGTAATGTCTGTAAGGCCCAACAAAGACTCTATTTCCTTTAAAAGCTAAAAAGTAAAAAAAAAAATAAGTGGAAAAGCCACCTTTTTCTCACCTATTCCATTCTCCTTTGATACACAGCGACCCACATTACAGTATAGCCCCTTTTCAGACAGATTGTCACAACACGCCATAAAAAGTAAGAAGGCATGACACATTTTAAACTCAACAATTAAATCTTAACCATCAGTTTGTTTCTGTGGTGCAGCCTGATTACCATTTTATTGGAATCCTATGTTGTTTCAATGTTTACAGCGGCCATATTGAGATATTTACATGTATCATCCTTCATGTTTATGGACAGTTGTTCACAGAGACTTTAGTTTGGTTGACACAAAGTAAAGTGGCTGACTGTTTGATGGATTGTAAAAACTGCCAGGCTGCCATACCCGGTACACTTTCCTGCAAAATCTGTAGCTTTGATTTTGTTTAAACTGCACAAAGGACACAAAGAAAAATATCACAAGTCTACATTTTCCAATATTGCCTGCGCTGAATATACAGCACACAGAGGCCTTGACATAAATACGAACAACAGGAACAAACAAAGTCAGAGCAGTAAAAAAAAAAAAGGTCAATGTAAGAGGTTATGCTTGTGAGGTGGGGGGCGGGAGTGTTGTATTTTATGGCATATATTACTTTTGCTGCACATCTTTTACACCTTTATTTGATGCTGTTTTTTTACACTATGTTTGATTTTGTCCTTTTCCTGTATCCTTTCTATCATTTGCATCAGTTCCAGCTGAAGGCTCATTCAGCAGCTTTTTCTTAAGCTTGTAATGGAGAGAGATCTGTTGACAGACACACTCTGTTGGTGATGATGTGTCGTCGTTGTTGATGTTTAAAGGGGAAGTATTACACTTTACTTATTTTCTGTTATAGTATTACAATAACGTTCTTATTTAAATGTGGCCAAAGTTTCAAATAATTAGGTAAATGTATGTAGAAGTAACCCCGTGAGCAAAAAACTCTGCCTTCAGCCCATTTTGAATACTCTGTTTACAGTTGTTTTGGGGTGACCTCTAGCTCACCTGGTGGAGTCCTTTGCAGTAGCACGGGTTTCATTCTGGCCTGTGGCCTTTTGCTGCATGTCATTGCAGAGATGCCGAGATATGAAAGACCCAGAATACTGAACACTCAGGGCAGACATGGTTTATTCAGGAGGGAGACTTAAGGTCCTGACACACCAAGCCGACGGCCGGTCGTGCATCAACGTTGGGCTGTCAGTGAATGTCTGTTGCCCTAGTTGGTGAGGTGTGTCCTGCACTGTTGCCCCTCGTCGGCTGCCATCGGCTTGTTTTTGACTGAATCAGCATAATGAATTAGCGACAGCAACGGCCGAACCCGTCGGTGAATAAAATCATTCTGATTGGCAGTTCAGCTCAGTGCACGAGAAGAGAAACGGAAGTGAGGAAAGTAAACAAAGAGTTTAAGTCAAGAGGAGGTGAGATCCAAAAAAACTTGTTACATTAGGTAAGATTGTTTTTCTTTAACCATTGAGCTTTTAGCAGAAACATTTCATGATGGTTTGTGTTATTGTTTACTGGTGAACAGTAAATATGTTTGTTCTTTCAACAATAGATTATGCTGTTAGGCCCCTGATCACACAGAAAGCATTTCGCAAGATGCAAAATGCGAGGCGTGCCGCACTGCCTTTTTTTTAAGTTAAATGCCACCAGTGAAAAAAAAAAATAGCATGCTGTGCCTTTGACAGTAATTAGTATCTAGTTCCTGACATGTTGAGGCAGAGGGTACTGTCTGTAGCTCCGGTTGAGGGTGAGAGGCTGTCAGCAGATAAGCAGAGATCTGTGTGGGTACATGAGACCCTAAAAAAGAGGCTGGATCACGGAGAGTACCACCAGTTGGTCCAGGAGCTTCTCCTCCATGATGGCTGTTTCCAGACATACCTTAGGATGACTCAGGGGCAGTTTGACAACCTGCTGTCTATCATTGGGCCGTATAGCTCCGTGTATCCACCAGTTTCTCCTCCGTAGTTCACCAACTGTAAACTTGTTGCTGGGACCACCACCGAAGGCCCGCCTCTCAAATAATCTGATTGGACAATGGGACAAAAGAGATGACATAAAAAGAGATGACGTGGGGCATTTTTCTGCTCTAAGTTGAGGTTTTTTCAGCTCGAGGAGATCACAGTGCTCAGGCAAAAGTGTCAAGTGCTTGGAGCGCAGAAACGCGAGGTGCACTGCATCACAAAAACGGCAAGCAAAAAGTTTCATTCTCATTAAAAACAATTACAAAAAGGTGCCTCCAGCTGCTGAAACGCTTTTTGTGTTATCAGGGCCTCAATGTGCAACCATCAAGACAGTCTCCCAGTTTCCCTTTTTGAATGACAAATACAGACTACCGCCACCTGCTGGTGTGGAGAGTTATTTCTTCTCACACAGGCGCAGAACGTACAAGCTGGTTGGCTGTTGGCTGTAGTCATTACGAGGTGTACATGTACAATTTTTTGGCCAAGACACAGCGACTTCAGGCGGCGCAGCAGGGTGCCTTAATTGCAGCTGGTTTTCTTAAGTCGGTTTGGTGTGTCTGGACCTTTAAAGAGAAAGTCACTAAGGCGGAGTGTTTCAGACAGAGGGTGAATACAGATGTTCCAGCACAGACAGTATGAGGAAAATAAAGTGTTTTTAAACATTAAAGCATGGAAACATGTTCTTGTAGAAACCCAAAATACAAGTATGAACCTTAAAATTAGCAAAACAGATCTGTTGTTTGTGTTTCTCCTCATGTCAGCTCAATAACAGACACCAGTCCACATTAAGCAGCAGATAAGGGCACGAGACAGATGCAAAAACAGGTACTGATATATACTATAAAATCTGAAAACACTGACATAAAGCGACCAACAATCCCCGCTCATAACTGATGGAGAAACTTTATACTGAGGCAGTAAACACTGACAGAAGTTTAAGGATAAAGAATTATCAGGAGGAGTTACACGTGCTTTCTGTTCCTTGATCTGAAATAATCACAGTTTATGTGTGTATCTGGAACAGTCACTCACTAATTGGACATTTTCTTGAGACAAAAGCATCTGCTCGGTTTATCTCCTGCCAGGTGGAGCGCAGGGAAACCTAGCAACAGGCTGCAGCAGACTGAGCTCGTCTCTGCTCTCAGGTTATCGAGGCACAGACAACAACACGCTCACATATACGCGAACACGTCTCTGAAAACTCTCGGCTGGGTAGACAGGACACAGTGTGCCACAGGAAGCACATTACACACCACGCTGACCTCAGCACATTCCATCCTGTTGATCATTCCCATGCAAAAACCCAGATGAGCACATTTTGGCGATGTTAATGTTTCTAAATTGATCCAATTTTCCGCGGTGCAGTGTGGGTTAGACGAGCCGGGCAAAGCTAACCGGATTAAATCAAAAAGCACACAAGCAAATGATTCATCTGTTAAACTGTGTCCCTTTGTGCTTGAACTAAATATACACCTTTCAGAGCCATGTTGTTTGTTTTTGGTCTGACTCTTTTATCGCTCCGTCCCCTGTTGGAAAACATAACCTGGACTGAGACAGATAAAAGATGTTGTTTGGTTTGTTGCTTCTTGGCGAGCACGGCGCAGCAAGATTTTGGACAATCCCAGGAAATGCTTTAACAGCCTTTTAGAGAATGAAATTGAACAATACATGGACAGCGTGTTTTTTAATTTGTTTTCCACTTGCTGTGCTTTAAAACAATTTTTATTTACTGCAATAACAACAGAATGTTTCAGCAGAAGGACACGCAGCAGCTGGTAATGTCAGTTCCAATAAAGAAATTAGCATTTCATCTGTTAACAACACAGTTTGATAAATAACATACTGATTTACTGCGTGAAAGCTACAGACCGATCTGTGGAAAATATTTACTCAGTTTTTCTTGAGTCAATAAACTGCATAATAAGTAAACAAATTATCATTCTTAATCACATATTCTTTTGTTACCTGAGATGTGGGCGAAAAAATAATAGCGTATGCCTTTGTCATCTGTGCTCAAGCTGGTGTGTGTGCTCAGTAGGGGTGGGCGATATGGCCCTAACATATTATCACAACATTTCAGGGTATGACAGGATATGACAAATTAGTACAAAAAATTATTATTAATTTAAGAAAATAGAATTCCAACAAAATAAGTGATATTGTTTTACAGTTTGCTTCAAATATTCAGTAAAAACTAAACAAAAATTATCTCTAATTTCTTTAGTTTGTGAACAACAACAGTAACTCAGAGTGAGATTCAGATTCTGTATACAATATTAATAGTTCAACAAAACAAAATCTACCACAAATTACACATTTAAACAGCTCCCAAATACAAAAAATGTCCCCTGGGATCTATATATATAAATCAACAGGTTGAGCCGCGAGCGTCACGTGGATTTACATTACCAAAGGTTTATGACAAAATCACTTGACGACACCGACTCCCGTGTGCGAACGGTGAGAGAGGAGAGGGAGAGACGCTGTGCTGCTGCCAGAGGAGCTGCTGAATGAGTTCCCTCTGAGCGGTAAGTCACTAAAAGAGTCTGAGGAGTAAAACATTCAGGACGCCACAGTTTATTCCACACTACTGAAGCTGCTACTGTTTTTGGAATCACTACCGAGTCCGAAATAATTTCGCCTTCAGCCATGCTTGTTGTTGCCGTGGGTAACAGTTTGATGTCAATATGTCAACATAAAAATGTCACGAGTATCGCAACATGAATTTCTCATATGCTATTAAAAATTTAACCGGTATTTTCGTGAACGAGATGATGTGGCATCCTGATGACGTGAGCTCAACATTCACTTTCGCTCTCTGTATCAGTCTGGATTCAGTGCCGCCCCAAACACTTTCCAGAAATCCAATCCAATCAGGTCCAATCAGGGCTCTGCACCATATTGACAACTCAAGTAGCCAATCAGGACACATTACTGTAGAAATAGAGTCAATAAACACAATTAAACAAGAATAAGAGTTTGCACTCGCAGGTTTCTAGGAGGAAAAGATGTTTTCACTGTTCTTGCGACTGGATTTGGCAAAAGCTTGATTTATCGACTGGTTCCGTTGGTGATGAAGAAGACGTTCGCTGCTGATTTGCTGCGCTGATTGGCTGAAGGAGTTTGTCTGTAAAGGTGAGTACTACCGCCCACTGAAAGTGTTTGGGGCAGCGCCGGATCCAGACTGATATAGAGAGCTCACGTCATTGGGATGGTCTTACCAGGTTTATGATGTTCAAGAAGTTCAGGAGTTCAAGACAAAATTAGGGGCAACATTAGGGAGTGGTGATCATCGTGCGACAATAGGAAGGCTACCAATAAGGTCCACAGCGGGCGGGGAAGGTGAACAGGATAAAAGTAAAAGTAATACTGAGACAGGTCAGTCTTCTCCTGAGACCTGCTCAGTTTGTGTGTGTGTGTAATCTTTGATGATTCACATTAAACCTGTTTCACTTTGAACTTGAAGAAGTAATCAGTGTGGGTAAAGTTCTCATAAAACTGACCTAAGAAATGACTTAAATCCCACAGCCCTCCTCCGCAGGAAAACAGGTCCACAGGTGGTCTGTGGGGTTTATTTACGTTTATCATTAAGCAACCTCATCTAGTGTCCGTAGTAATTATGAATTAGTCCACGCCATAGACTGCATCTAAACATGGACAACATGACAGTTCCCCAAAAGTGAAGCCGAAACCTCTTTGTTGCCCCCTGGTGGCTGGCTGCAGTACAGGTCATACACTCCATGTCCTCCATGTTAGTGGATGGGAACAGCGGCATTCGTGTACTATACTAAACAAGCTAACGGCGCTAATGACGGAGCAGAAATGTGCAACAAAATTTTTTGCTGACACTAGATATCAAACAAAAACCAGAGGCTGTGTCGTATTAAGTATCTGTGAGCTGTAAATTCACCACTTCCACGCAGAAGAGAGGAGATAATGAGCCTTTTACAGCAGAACGTTTCTCCTACTCCATGCTCCCTGGACCAAAGAGTAGCGTCAAAGTTTAGAGTCCTCACTCCACAGTAAAATCTGGGGACCCAAATGCCCCCAGAAGTACACTGCACAAGACACTGACTAAAAAAAAACAACAACAACAATAAAAAACCCAGAGTGCCCGACTTGAAGCGATCTCAGTCAACTGAGGGGTCTCCAACTGACGATTTGAATCTCCAACTTTAAAGGGGCAGTCCTAATAGACGTATAGGTCAAACTCCAAAAGCACTGGATCCTACGTTTCCCATATTGCACCTCAACCATATTTTTCAAATTTGAGAAAGCATCCTCCAGAGTCACAAAAAATATTATACAGCAGTTTTCACAGTTGTCTGTGCAGTTCTTCTCATGTTGAGTAAACTGATCTTCATGTGTAAAATGTGCGGAGTGCTCCTTTAAGGTATGCTCACATGCTGTATGTGAAACAGATTTAACAAACTTTAAGCTTTGACTTCTATACTCAAGACTTCTCCCCAGACTCTCACATGCTTCTCCTCTGTCTGTCTGTTTACAATTACAGTAACTCAACGCTTCGTCTCGTACGGCAGCAGCGTATCGGCTTTCACTCCGACCCTTCACTGAAACTCACTCTTGCCAAAACTTCCTCTGGATTTGGCGTCTAATAAAACTGTCTTGGCGAACAAGATTGATGTGTCTATGTTTAAACTCACCTAAAGGGTGAGCACAGCTCGGTAAACAAACCTCCACTCTCTGTGAGTAATAAACGCGAAAAGGTACATATGCTCGGTGCTATTTCCCACACTCTGTTCTATTTCTGTGTGTAAACATTCAGTATAGTGGAACCAGTAAACCCACACCCACATCACGCTGTGTGAAAATGGATTTGGACGAGAATCAGATATAAAGACGTTGGATGTTGTCAGTGGTTGTGCCAGAAGGGTGAGGGATTTAGTGAAGTATGAATTCACAAACGGGGCATCAATCAGCTGTTATTAATCATCCTGATCACAATTTAATCCTGCAGATTAAGTCTATTTCCTGCAAAGGATGTAATTAAAGGCTACAACACTGCAACAGTGAAGGATATCTGTACATCAAGGATGTGAATGCTTCCTCCACAACTGGTGTTTGGCCAACTGCAGATTTGCTTCAGGAACCAAAGTAACACAAATTCATAATACTATTTCTGTAAGATAAATTTTTCTTAATTTGGTCCCATCCATCCATTTTCATCCGCTTGTACAGGGCAGGATCATGGGGGCAGCAGGCCGAGCAAAGCACCCCAGACGTCCCTCTCCCCAGCAACACTTTCCAGCTCCTCCTGGAGGACCCCAAGGTGTTCCCAGGCCAGATGAGATATGTAATCCCTCCAGCGTGTTCTGGGTCTGCCCCGGGGTCTCCTACCAGTGGGATGTGCCTAGAACACCTCTAACAGGAGGCGCCTAGGAGGATCCTGATCAGATGCCCGAACTACCTCAACTGACCCCTTTCGACATGAAGGAGCAGTGGCTCTACTCCGAGCTCCCTCTGGATGTCCGAGGTCCTTACCCTATCTCTAAGGCTGAGCCCAGCCACTCCACAGAGGAAACTCATTTCGGTTGCTTGTATCCTCGACCTCATAGATGGACCAGAAAATCGAAAGCCTTGCCTTCCGGCTCACCAAACTTAATTTGGTTCCTTAGGCAATAAGCCAAATGCCAGTGGTAAAAGAAGCATTCAAGTTCATCTTTAAGTAAAAGTACTTACTGCATTCAAACTTAAGCATGTTCTCTCAAACGAATACTTCAGTCACTGGATGACCATTTGTATATCAATGACTCGCTCCATATTATGCTAAATTTAGGAAGAAAACCTCTTGTTTTTCTTGCATGCCTCCAGTGAAGAAAGAATCCAAAAACTGAGATCATTCTTGAGGAACTGAAGTTGGCGTTTGACAGAAGCAAAACTATATCAAAACATCTGTTTTCAATCTCTCCCACAAGTAATGTAGTATGTTCTAAGTCTCATTTATCCAGTCGTTTGCTCAGTACTTTCAAAAAAGACAGTCCTTTCTGACGGGGAACTGAACTAAAAGTAAAACTCACTTAAACCCAGGAGCTGCTGGTCTACCACTGCCTTAATCAGATAAACTATCAGGCAGGTGTGAACACAGCAATCACACTCAGGTGTGCACCAAAACAACCAGACCGAGACCTTCTTGTAGAGGTGGTCTCAGTCTGGTTACAAATGAACTCTGGTGCGGTTCATTTGTGGTGAGAACGTGTTCCGACCTGGATCTGAACCAAGTACAGTCACATGACACATTGTTTGGGTTAAACATGAGCATGTTACAGTCCTGGAGGATTATTAATGTGCGCCTCCTCCTGTACTGCCTTAATATGCACATTCAGCACATCCAATGCATCAAAACATTGTTTTCTAGTTGGAGCCGCGCCTACTTAGTTACATTCCACCGCTGTCAAATACCCAGAAATTCTTGAAGTAATAAAGAACTCTTCCACGTACGAAGATGTGGTCAAAGAGGACAAAACGTTTAATATGAAAATCTTCCAATCTTGTGAAGGATGTGATTACAGATGAGCCTGTGAGTGGGCGGCATGCAGAGTAGACTCTCTGTGTGGTTTAAGCTTTATCCAATTCATTCAATTAGCTGTAGCCTAATACATTAGAAGTGGATGAAGTGATATCCCCACTCCACTCTCTGGACACACCACAAAACGGATCAGCCCGTCCTCTCTCTCCTCCGCTGACTGATGAGATGTGGCAAGTTTCTGTCATAAATGTAATTATGTTTATATTGAGGCTCCACTCCGCTGTCTGTCCGTACTACAGGAGATCGCATTACTGCCTCATCCTGCAAGATTTGTCCTTCTTCAAACAAGGGACACTTCATATACTGTGTGCCTACACTTGTGTTAGTACACAGTTTGAACAGGTACTCAAAGATGAAGGCCATGTTTACAATTTTGTGACAGGAGAATTGATAAAACCCTTTTATACTATCATACTGAAGATACAGCAAACAAGTATACTTTAAGCAGCAGCAGCTTCATGGCTCACAACAGAGATAAGAAACATATGACAGCTTATGGATCCTCTAATCCATGGTTTAGTTTGAAGGTCCCTGGTTCCTGTACAGCAGGGTCGGTCTTTGTTTCACTGTTATAATCATTACAAAGCAAAAGCAGCATGTGTCAGTAGGCTATATCTTCAGTAGCTAGCTAGCTAACCCTACACTTTTCAGGGTTTGATTTTGGTTTTGGAACAGGGAAGAAACGTATATCTTTTTCCAACCTCTCCAGGTAACGAGTATCATTAATACACGACGTGCCCCAGGCACAACATTTAGCTCCAAATCCACAAAACCAGCCTGAACATGAAGGAAATCTGAAACGATGGAGCACAGCTGTGTTGTTGTCGGACAATGCTACCTGATAATATTTTGTTCTACAACCATCTAAGACTATGAATCTGGGCACATTAGTTGTATTTTTCTTGTGGGTGAGAAAACAGAGCAAACAGATCTTAAAGGGCTCAGTCTGAATATGAAGTGTTGATAGTTGTCTGTGAAATCCCCATATTTAAACAATTGGTTAAGCGGGGGCGTTCCTCTGAGTCTCTGCTTTGGTTATTCTGCTCTAAATCTCCTGCAGGCTAAGCTCTCTCTGCAACTGACTGAGGGATAAACCCATGTGTACAGTAAACACCACCTCTGCTTTCCATTGTGATCATATTACATCATTTCTAGGGGGGATAAAGAGCTGATATTAGCTTTGACAGTATAAAATGTGTTTCGCCTTAAACAGACTCTCCTCTGCAAGTCACTAACACCAAAACACAAAGCAGCAGGAAGGTGGAAAGACTTGTATATTTCCCCTGATTTCTGAACATACTGAAGACTCATATCGTCTAAAATAGAAAAAGTCAAGGTAACATAGCTTCTGTCCTTTCAGCAGCAACGGACTGCAAGTACAACAGAAAAGGACAATTCTGATTCAAATAACCTGTCTGTCATTTCTTGCTAACAATGAACTCCAGTAGATATAATGATTGTTATTAGAGTCTAACTGAAAATGACTGTACATGAAAGAAATAGATTTAGTAAATTACTTAAATTCTCTGAGTTCACTCAGTTCAAATGTTATCACTGTATTTAACAGGCACGTAGTTGTGGTTATCAGCGTTTTAGAAATGGGTCTGAAGGCTGCTGCTACACTGGCTAATATGTTCAGCATCGTTTGTGTTTCTAAACATATATATTTTTTGCCACTGCTCCGAAATGTAGCTGTTTTTGTAGCCAGATGTTGCTGTGTTTCTAGCAGTGTTTATGCCCTCACGTGGGTGTCTTTTGGCCACCCATTACTGCATTTCCAGCAGTGTTCGTGCCCTGAAATATGGGTGTCTTTTTACAACCCATTGCTACGATTCCAGTGGCATTTGTGCCCCCAAATGTGGGTGTTTTTTAGTAACACACAGCGGCATTTCTAGCAGCGTTTCTGCTCCCAAAGATGGCATATTTTTTGCCAGTTGTCGCTGCATTTCCAGCAGTTTCCACCCCAAACAACATTGTAGCAAAACACTGCAACATTTCCAGCAGCATTTCTGCTCCCAAATGTGGGTCTTTTTTAGTGACACATGGCAGCATTTCCAACGGCATTTATGCGCCCAAACATGGCTATTTTTTGCCAGTCGTAGCTATGTTTTTAGCAGTGTTTGTGCTTCCAAACTGATACTTTTGTCGACACATCTCGGCATTAAAAGCAGCATTTCTGCTCCCAAATGTTGCTGGTTTGGAGCCAGACAAAACCCTGTGTTTCCAGCAGTTTATGCCCTCAAAGGTGAGTGTCTTTTTACAACCCATTGCTGCAATTCTAGTGGCATTTGTGCCCCCAAATGTGGGTGTTTTTTAGTGACACACAGCAGCATTTCTAGCAGTGTCTGCTCCCAAATGTGGCAGATTTTTTGTCAGTTGTCGCTGCATTTCCAGCAGTGTTTCTGTTTCTACCCCTAAACAACATTGTAGCGAAACATCGCAACATTTCCAGCTGCATTTCTGCCCCCAAATGTGGGTCTTTTTTTTGGGACACATGGCAGCATTTACAGTGGAATTTATGCTTCCAAACATGGCTGTTTTTCAGTCAGTCATTGCTGCATTTCCAGAGTTACTTCTGCCCCCAGACAAGGCTGTTTTTTATTGGTCCATGGCTGTGTTTCCAGCGGTGTTTGTGCTCCCAAACGTGTTTTTTTTAGTGACATATTGCAGCATTTTCAGCAGCATTTATGCTCCGAAACATGGCTGCTTTTTAGTCAGTCATTGCTGCGTTTCAAGCATCATTTCTGCCACCAAACATGGTTGTTTTTTAGTGACCAGTGTCTGTGCCCCCACATGCACATGCACACATTGCAACAAGTTTTCTTTGCAAGTCATCTCTGCGTATCTAGTGCCTTTTGTGCCATCAAACGTGGGTGTGTTAAGCCAAACAGTGCTACCAACAGCAAAAGTGCTGACAAAACTTACTGTGTTAACCTGGGGAACTGGAGCATTGGTGCTACATTTTTGCGATGACGCTGTCCCTTTATCAGAAGTAACTTCTGTATGAACGCAGTGCAGAGTGGCTGCAGTTAGCTAACCAGTGGGAAATAGTGGTTTGCTGCTATATTAATGCTCTAAACATCGTATAAAGCTCCTTTAGCATTATTTGAAAACATGCATCTGGAGAAGAGTTAGGGGGAGAGGATTGATACTACTCTCAAATCTGCAGCCAGCTGCCAGTTAGCTTAGCTTAGCATAAGACTGGAAACAAGGGAAACAGCTTGCTAGACCTTGTCCTAAAGTATAACATCCTATCCACACTGGAACCTGCTATATTGTATCTGTAATTGATTAACAAGGCTTTTAAAACACTTCAACACAAGACACAAAGTAAATCTAAATTTTGCTGAAGCTGCTGAGGGTTCTGTGTTACAGTGAACACATTACAGATTGGGGTTTAATCACAATGACAAACACTAATCAGGACTTTAATATGAGAGCTTTCAAAACCACACGAGACAACAAGAGACCAAAATCATCTGCGCCCAGACCAAACACAGACAAGCTGTGTCAACAATAATAACTTTGGCTGAAACTAACAGTTTTTATCACTTCTGCTCTTGTGTCTGTTTTCTGTCCTTCATCTGCTTTTTATATTCATATTACTTTTTTTCTCGCTGTATCCTGCAGCGATGTGATCTCCTCAGCAGAACTTATCCAAATGTGAGAGGGAACATTTCAGGATGTGAAATGCTGCAATACATCTGTGAATTTTTGTTGCTGATGGCAGCCTGAACTCCTCAGGAAAACTCAGCAGGTGGGGCTGGATTGGAGCCAGGAAAAGACCAACTGTGCGCTTTTCAAACGCAGCACTGGAGGTGTTTGACACTAACATCACAAGACAAATAAACACAGGTAAAAATCCCACCTGGTAAACAGGGTCGTGCTCTGATGCAAAGTTTGGAAAGTTTGCTCAGGGTCTGTCTGCTGAATGTTGACAGATTGTATCAAGGGATTAGATATTTTGGGGGGATGTCAATCTTCTGCTGGATAATAAACTGAGAATAGTCCTCATTAAATAATTATGACAGAGTACATTATTAATGTGGGGAACTTTCCGGTTTTTAAAAAGTTGAGAAATGAAAACAATGTGATAAACATGATAAATTATGCATGCTTTGTTTACAAATGTTTCAAAATTCTTTTTACAGAAAAAGGTCACGGGTTTGTAACCAGTCAGGCTGCGTCATGCAAAAACAAGCAAAAAGCTTTGAAATCCAGCGAAACACTGGTCACAACAGAAAGGTCAGCCGTCGTCTAGACAGCTCGCTGCAGCTCCAGTACACCTGACCGCTGTGTTGAAAGAAATGCTGCACGATTCCCGCTGATGTCCTCCTGCAGCCTGTGTGGTTTTTGTTAGTGATCAGCCCTTCTCTCTCATAAGAGGCATTTCTGCTTTTATTGTCAAGCAGTGAAACACAGTCAAACAACACTCAAGAGGTAATCTGAAAAGTTAAATGTGCTGTTGGCCACCTGTTGAAACTGGAAGACTTTATACTGATGTTCAGAAATCCACTGACTTGTTGCAGTGAGTCTCTCTTGTCCCAGATATTCATGGAGCAACACAAACATCACTCTCAGGCCACCAGGGACAGTATAATGGGGTCTCTGTGGAGTCTAATCCCAGTGGCCCTCTGCATGCCGCTTGTATGCACAGCGCTCCCTCTGTTACAGTTAAGTTTTGAGTCATTAGGTGAGTATCAAGAATAAATTGAGAGTATTATTTTGTGCCTAAACAGCCTGGTTTGATGTAATGCCTGTGTTACTACAGCTGCTGTTTCTTTGACCAACAACACACAGGGGTGAGGCGAGGTGAAGGGAATTATTTTTATGATCAGTAGTTTCTTTAATTTTTTTCTTTTTTTTCTTGAACAGGACAGTACAACAAATCAGATACATCATATGGCAAAATACAGCCCCAAAATCTGGTTGTTTTTTATTGAGACATCACTGAATTTCCCGCCAGGATAGTGCCACAAAAGTGGTTGTTTTTACTAAGACATTACTGAATTTCCTGTCAAGATAGTGCCACAAAAAGCAGATGATTTTATCAAGACATCGCTGCATTTCATGCCGTGATAGAGCCTTGAAATATGGTTGCTTTTTACTAGACATCGCTGCAAATCCTGCCAGGATAGTGCCACAAGAAGCAGCTGATTTTATTGAGACATCACTGAATTTCCTGCCAGGATAGTGCCACAAAATCTGGTTGTTTTTTAAAGAGACATCTTAATGTTTCCTGCCAGGATAATGCCACAAAACACAGTTGTTTTTTATCGAGACATCGCTGCATTACCTGCCGCGATAGTGCCACAAAAGTGGTTGTTTTTACTAAGACATTGCTGCATTTTCTACCAGAATAGTGTCATGAAAAGTGGTTGTCTTTTATCGAGACATCACTGCATTACCTGCCGCGATAGTGCCACAAAAAGTGGTTGTTTTTTTACTAAGACATTACTGAATTTCCTGTCAAGATAGTGCCACAAAAAGCAGATGATTTTATTGAGACATCGCTGAATTTCCTGCCAGGATAGTGCCACAAAACACAGTTGTTTTTTATCGAGACATCGCTGCATTTCCTGCCAAGATAGTGCCACAAAAAGCAGTTGATTGTATTGAGACATCACTGGATTTCCTGCCAGGATAGTGCCACAAGAGTGGTTGTTTTTACTAAGACATCGCTGCATTTTCTACCAGAATAGTGTCACGAAAAGTGGTTGTCTTTCATCGAGACATCACTGCATTACCTGCCGGGATAGTGCCACAAAAAGTGGTTGTTTTTTACTGAGATATTACTAAATTTCCTGTCAAGATAGTGCCACAAAAAGCAGATAATTTTATCGAGACATCACTAAATTTCCTGCTGGGATATTGCCACAAAAAAATGCTGTTTTTTATCGAGACATCGGTGCATTTCCTGCCGTGATAGAGCCATGAAATATGCTTGCTTTTTACTGAAACATCGCTGCGAATCCTGCCAGAATAGTGCCACAAGAAGCAGTTGATTTTATCAAGACATCACTGCATTTCCTGCCGGGATAGTGTCACAAAAAGCTGAGTTTTTTTATTGAGACAATGCTGTGTTTCCTGCCGGGATAGTGCCACGAACAGCAGCTGTTTTTTTACCAAGACATCTCTATGTTTCCTGCCGGGACTGTGACACGAAAATAGAGTATTTAAAGCCAAAACATGATCTCCTCCTAACCATAACCACTTGGTTTTTGTGCCTGAACCAACCTACACGTTAACCACAGCATTGTTGAAATGTAAAGTTTTAATGTATCTGCTAAATCATAATGTAAATGTGATGTATCCGTGGTTTGTGGAAATGTACAATGCCGACATTTTTTCTGCAGACTGGGTTGTAAAGTGAGAGCTTAGAGATGGGACACATTTACAAACATACAAGGTTAGATCATTAAACGCAGTAGACGACCCTGAGACTGAGTGAATGGAATGTTTTAGTGCTTCTCAAAACGTTAATACTTAAATTTGAAAAATTCAACAGAAGCTTCTCTTCTCTAAGACTATTATTTCTCATAATGGACTGGGAGACATGCAGAATGATAACAATGTTTTTGTAGCCCGACTAGTAGAGCATCTTTAGGGATGGCACTGACAGCATGAAGGTCAGTCAGCCACTGTGATCCACACTGAAATGTCTAAATAACTACCGGATGAAATAGCAAACACATTTTGCTCAGACATCAATTGTCCTCAGACCACCCTGTCTCCTAGGAATTACATTTGTATATTACTAAATTGCACTCGTGATTATGTTGCTGGGACAACGTAATTGCTGCCTGGATCATGTTCAGAGAGAATGTTTCACTGAGTTCATGAATTTATGTCCTGCACTGAATTTGCAGGAAATCAAGTGGATGGCGGACACACAGAGTGCAGGACCGTGACGTTAGAATCCCTCCTGGTTAAGGTTAGGGAAAGACTGTGATGTTAATTATGTAAGATCACAGATTGAAGCTAAGCCTGGCAGGACCATGTTAATAAAAAAGGTAATAATCAAAACATAATGCTGTCGTCACTAGGAGTGGATAGTATGTTGTAAAGTTGCCTGTTCTGGCAGAAAACAATGTCTACGCTGTACACTGTGCATGTGCTGCACTGACCTCGCGATTGAACTCTGCAACATCGACATCATTACTGATAAACATTTAGATAATATGGTGGCCGAGAGAGGTCACAACATACGCAAACTCCAAAACACCTGAAAATCCTCACAACACAAGCAAATGAGATAACGCGATGCAAATGCTCACAACACAAGCAAGAAGCTGAACACGCCACAAAAATGAAAACACACCAAATTGAAGACAACAACGGAAATGTTTCCAGGGGGACCGTAATCACTCACGGACCTGCTTTTGGCTGCCAAAAACAACTTAGATGCTGGGACCAGAATCAGCGACACGTTAATGTGCTCCAACAGGTGAGTGTTTTTACTTACTTGTCTTCCACCTAAAACAAATGTTAAACCTCCGCCCAGCATCTTGAGGACAGTCTGGAAATGTCAACAACCAGTAGGTTCGTCAGTGATTACGGTCCCCCTGGAAACATTTCTGTTGTCTTCAGTTTGGCGTGTGTTTTCGTTTTTGCATCGCGTTCAGCTTCTTGCTTGTGTTGTGAGGATTTGCAGCGTATGTGTTGCGAAATTGATGAATGTGTTTTCTGAATTTGGGGGTGTTTTCTTAATGTGGCCGTGTTGTGTGGATTTGCGGGTGTTGTGACCTCTCTCGGCCACCGTAACATAATCGATTGTTGACATTTGTGCACTGATGCCAAATCATCTACGTCCACATTGCAATGCGTCTAAGAATCCATTATTTCCCCTACCCCTACTCCACAGCGTTCTCAAATGCTCCCAGCTGGGTGTTTCCTGAGGAGCACCAAGGGTTTTTAGCTGGACAAAAACACCTTGGTGAACATGGAGACTTATTGTTTCAGTGCATTATAAGGACAAACGAGCAGCACTTTCTGTGCAGCATTACAATATCACACCAGTGTAGTATCCAAAAACTCATCATACATTGGTATAAACTCACTCATTTATCTAAGTACCTGAATTTCTTCACGTGGTGCAGCTCCTCTCTCCCCACCGTGATCGGAGAGGTCACATCCTTCCTCCAGATCACAGTCTGCAAATATAAGAGAAACCAGTCAAATATCATCAGACTGGAGGCAATCCAGATCTTTGTTAAGTTTAAATTACAGTCCTTTAATGTGAAAAGGTGAAAAGCTGGTCTGTTGTCTTTCGTTGTACTTATATTAAATTGTACACTTGATTTGAGTTTACCTGTACCTCTAAGTGACTGACCTTTGACCTTTAACAACACACTCTGGGGGCTTTGTAAAACTGTAAGCCTGCTTATGAGAAAACATGGTGTGTGTTAAGTAATTGATAAAATACCAAACTGCAGTGTTTGTGCTGCAAACACAATCGTTAAAGGCGACCTATTAGGCTCATTTTCAGGCTGATAGTTCTATTTGGGGTTTCTACAAGAACATGTTCACATGATTTAATAGTCAAAATAATTATTTTCCTCATACTGTTGTTTTAACATCTGACTCTTTAAGTATCCCTCCCGAAAAAGCCCAGTGTGCTCTGATTGGTCAGTGTTTCCGGGCCGTCTGCATCTCTGTATCTCTGCAGTCACATGTATGACTGTAACACATAATAGCCGCACTTTCTACCTTACAAAATCACAAATAAGAAGACCTTAACACAATTGGCTTGTTCCAGCAAAAAGGAGAAAATAACAACATCTGCAACCAAGATTATGTTTCCCTGACGTTAGCATGTAGCTACATGTAGCAGTGTACTTGCAGCTGGGGAATGACTGTAATAGAGTATAGAGGCACTTTCTATTGTGAAAAATCTCCAATAAAAGCTTGTAATGCAAAACCTTCACAACTGGACATGTTCCAACAGGAATATGATCTAAAATCAGGGAGACATTGACGTTATCGACAAAAAAGATAATGTTTCCTTGACATTAGCATGTAGCTACATGTAGCAGTGTAGCCGTGCAATGACTCTAACAGAGTGTAGCAGCACTTTTTACCCTGAAAAATCACCACTACTACTGCTACTGCTATTACTACTAATATTAGATTTAATACTACTACTACCACTACTACTACTACTACTACTACTACTGCTACAACCACTACTACTACTACTACTACTATTACTAGAGTTACTACTACTACTACTACTACTGCTACTGCTACAACCACTACTACTACTACTACTATTATTACAGTTACTACAACTACTACTGCTGATACTTCTACTCCTGCTACTATTACTACTATTACTACAACTACTACTGCTACTACTACTACTACTACTATTACTACAACTTAAGTTACTACTACTTCTACTACTGCTACAACTACTACTATTACTATTACTACAACTACTACCGTTAATACCACTACTACTACGACTACAGTTACTACTACTGCTACTACTATTTTAACAACTACTGCAGTTAATTCTACTACTACTGCTTCTACTTTTACTACTGCTACTATCATTACTACAACTACTACAGTTAATACTACTACTGCTACTACTACTACTATTACTACAACTTAAGTTACTACTACTTCAACTACTGCTACAACTACTACTATTACTATTACTATTACTACAACTACGACAGTTACTACTACTGCTATTACTATTTTAACAACTACTGCAGTTAATACTACTACTACTGCTTCTACTTGTACTACTGCTACTGCTAACTGCTACTACTATTTTAACACAACTACTACTTTAACTATAACTAGTAATACTAGTATAAGTACTTCTATTAGTAATACTATTTCTGCATTTTCAGCCATGGTTTTCATTTAATTCAGCATTCAGCATCCACACGCATTTTCTACAGGAAAATGCTTTTTCTATTTTTTTATCTCCTACTTCATCAAATCAATAACAATATTCTTAATACTATCACAATACCGGGAGAAAAAGGAATCTTAACCTGTGAAAATCAATCTCAGTGCCTGTTTGCCTGCTCCACCATTCTGCCTGGCTGCTGATTCTTAAGTAATAGTACTTTGTGATGCAGTGGTATTGACGGATGAAGGTTGAGCCACTGATTCATCTCATCCGTCCATTACGTATTAATAGCCAGTAGCAGCAGTAGCATCTGACACACAGACCGGGGGTCAGCAACACTTTCGTTCCGTAATGCTTTAAAGGATCGGCCTCCGGTTTACTGTGTCAGCTCAGTGGCAGCTTGTCAATGCCTGCTGAAGTTCCCTTTGGCTTTTCCCTTTATAGCGGCTTTAGTACTGAGACAGCACATACAGCAGGGCGAACGGGAAAGTCATATGTCATGCACGGTGCATGGTATTTTGAAGAATTTTTTTGCTGTTAACTTATTCCATCCTCCACAGATGTTACAGAAGCTGTTGGTGCTGACTACTGGATGCATTTATTTGTTTCCTGTCACCCACAGACTGTCATCAAACTGAGCTTACAATTGCAGTGGTCACAGATCCAGCCATCGTGGTGCTTTCTCGTGTCAACATGTACAAGTTTTGATGTGAAAATATGAGAACTTTTATTCTTTACGTGTAGCTGCTTTGACACTGTAAGTTTGGTGAACATGATGTTACAACACATGAAGTCTCATCACATCGCCAGTCTCCCTCGTCTCTCTTTCCAGCTATGAATGAAAAGCAACAGCCTGTACTTTGATTCCAGGGACACTCTGTAGACACCTTTAAAGTTCAGCCCTAGCACGCCATTTCCTGATGTCTGGCACACACACGCACATCTGACGTCAGTGAGACACACACACACAGGAGTGAAGAAACTCCTCGTCTAGCAAGATTCGATCTACAGACTTTTCTGCAGTCTGTGCCAGTCTGTCTGGAGTCAGAGGACCTCAGTACATCCTGTTCAGCTGCCTGTTCTATATTTGTCTTGTCTTTGAGGTGTTTCTGTCACTTTCTGTTTTTTTTCTTCATGCACATTCATCACCATCAGTGTGCAGAGGCTAAGGGAAGAAATGTGAATGAGTTCACATCCAGATCCCAACCCTGAGCTGTATTCTACAGAACAAGCAACAAGTCCCGGGAGCTGAGCGACAGAATCGTTTATGTCTTTTCAGAATGACACATACGAGCATATTCTAATCTGGCACCACATGTCGGCAGGACGGCATGTTCTCCTTATCACCCTGAATTTCCTGTCTGCAGCTCTACTGACGTTATCAAATGAAGGCAAAATGCCAGGAAAAGACAGCACAGGAGCTAGAAGAGAATGTCGGCACGGTGTCTGCAACTGGCATTGTTTCTACAAACTAAGCCTAGTCCCAATTAAATACCAAGTCCCTTGTACTAGCCCAGTGTGGCTACACATTTTGACATATAGACGCCTGTCTCAGTTAGACGCCTGGTCTGGTTTCCAAGCAGTTCGTGGACACTTTTTTGCGCCACCTAATGGTAGTAAGAGCACAATACACTGATCCATCTAAAAACCAGATGGCAGCCATCTCTGCCAAGTCAGTCTGCAGCCGATCCCGACACAAAAATGGACAAGGTCCAAAACCTGATCACACTTTATGGCTGTAACTTGTTTATTTATGATAAATAATGTTTGTTGTTTAATATGGCAACAAATTTGACCAATTTTAGCAACAGTAACAAGTTAAGACACTGTTAATTAGAGAGTACTCATTTGAGGACATTGGGACTTATTATCATCTCGTTTGAGGTCATCGTTGACAATGTTTAGTTCCAGACTACATATATATATGAGCTCATTTTTTCATGGCTACTAGGAGCCACAAACAACAAAACCGTTTAGTTTTTTTTTATGGGAGGCACCACAGCATTTCCAGCAGCATAGTGCGACCAAAACTGGGTGTTTACAACTGAAACATGATCTTTTCCCAACCATAAGCAAGTGTTTTTGTGAATACACTTCAACCACAACGTTGGTAAAATGCAAAGAAACATAGATTTATTTTGGTGATTGGGCTGGAAAAAAAAGCACTGAAATAATGTTTTGAAAACTAAAACTATTATTGAAACTCCAGAACAGATACCAAATTAATCTTGTGGTTGCAATCTCAAGAATAATCCTGTCAGTATCTCAATCTTTAAAGCCAAGCTCGGATAAGAAGTTCTTAAAGTGCTCAGAAAAATGGAAATGTGATCATTTAAATCTACCACTGAGCAAACTCCATCTGCTGAGGAAGACTGTGTGATGCAATTCAAAGTTCAAGAGCAGCTGCTAAATGGACTGTGTGGAGAAAATATGTTTTCAACCAAAACTTCTACATGGTTAACAGTTTGAGATGGGATGTGAACAGCAGTTCACGCTATCACAGTCAGACACTTTATAGGCCCAAAATTCCACTGCACCTTCCTCAATAAGAAACTTTGCTGTACTGTGTCAGTGTCACGCCACTTGTGTCATTGTTCAAAAGAGGCTGCCTGAGAAAATGTAAACAACAAGTTCTTTTAGGAATTTTCATGTTAAGGGATTAACTTTATTTAACTAAAAAGGTCACCTCTGTCTCCAATACAAGATGGCAACACCCAAAATGCCAAACCAGATACTTCAAAATGCAGCTCAGTCACCAGAGGAAAATTTTGGTGTTGTATGTTTCTGCATACCACAAATATATCACAAACCCAACCATGTGAGTTTGTTGCCTAAACCCAACCATGTGATTTTGTTCCCTAAACCTAACCATGTGTTTTTGTTGTCTAACGCTAACCACGTGTTTTTGTTGCCTAAACCCAACCATGTTCGTTAGTTGACGGAGGGAAAAAGTAGTACAGTGACAAAGTGCATTTATTTTGAAAGAGGCTGTATGTAAACGTTAAATTTCCTGTGAAAACAGAAGTGTATTTTGAAAGAAGACAATGCATGTAACAGGCAGAACTGGACACGGTGTCCCAGAACGTCAACAACCAACACACCCACGGTACCTTGCATGGCGTATGTGGAGGTGGAAAGTCCTTGACCAAACGTCAGGACGTGATGAGGTTGGAGTGAGAATGAGTTGTCTAGGAAGAAGTATGTTCTCTGGAACTACTCCAAAAATTGCAATTAGTGGTAACTTTGATTCCAAAAACCAGATAAAATGTATCAAATATTGATGTCCAATAGTCATTAAGATTTGGACGAGTCCAAAAAGTATGAATGGGGGATCTTGATACTGTTCTACATCTGCTGCATAAGGGATCTGTGCCTGGATAAATCTTTGATAACATTTCTTTTGGACAGATGAAGTCATTGCTAAGCAGTTGTTCTTTACTGAGACTTTACTGCCGGGATTACAGCATGAAAAGAAGTTGATTTTCACAACGACGCTGCTGCTTTCCAGCAGGGACTGCCTCCAAAACAAGGCATCTTCAGCCAACCATGATCTTTTGCTAGCCATAACCAAGTGTTTTTTGTGCATAAACGTAACCACACAGTAACAACAGTGTTGTAGAAACATAAAGTCTTATGTATCTGCTACATAATAATGTGCAAATGTAACATATCCATGGTTTTCAGAGACGTACAGTGCTGACATTTTGTCTTGTGATGGGTTGCAAAACAGAAACAAAAATCCACAAACCAATGGCAATGTCATGGTGGCTACGTGCATTATTTTTTATAGAGTCTATGGTCATAAATGGCTGTATATTAACTTGAAAATGTATGTAATTTAGGGACGTTTTAAATAACTATCGTTTATCCTGAGAGAGTGGTTTCTTATACAGACCGTAATTGCAGGTTTTACCTTGTCTTCCCTTGCAGGGCTAAAGCATTAATTTACTTAATGTGCCTGTGTGTGCATGCCGCAAACTGTAGGACATAAATATAGTTTTATACCTTACCTAAGCCACAGAACGTCTCAGACATGTCAACACCAATATGAACATCTCGCCTCTGTTAATGGGATTCTGCCAAAGCCGAGCATGTACTCAGTCATATTTTAGCTTGCTTGCAATTAACCCCTAACCTCAATAATGTAACGGCTTACTGAGCTTCTCAGGCAACTAGTAACCTCCAAAGCTATTTCCTTAGCAATTATACATGAAGGACAAATTGCGACCATCGAGTTGTTGCGGGAAACAACCGTCCTTGTTTGCTGACATTGATGTTTGTGAAGGAGAGGGGCAGGGGGATTGCAGTGTGGGTCACAGACAAGATCTTGGCTCATTATTTCCACTCACGGCTTCAGCACCACACTGAGAGCAGCAGCGCGCCTCACAGACACCTTGATTAGCTTGACAACTGGCTGCGTGTCCATCACAATGTGCTCTCAGGACCAATGAAAGGTTTGGGTGCTGGAGGCCGGGATGAATTTGGGAAGGACAAAAAGGGGAAGTGAGCGAACATCCGGTAATTGTATTGGCTTTGTGCTCAGACCTGTTGGCAGCAGTCATGATTTGTGTAAGAGTCCAGCTGGCAGGAGACAACAAAGGAGAGGACGCAGCCCCTCTGCCTCCTTTTGTCTTCGGATTTACACAGAGTTTTATTAGCAAACAATTCGCAGATAGTGACCAAAAAGTAACTCAGTGCATTTACTCAATTTTGATGGACTTGAGTGTTTCCATTTCAGACTGCTTTTTATTTTCACTCCATGACATTTCAGAGGGGGATTTTGTTTGGATTTTTTTTCTCCACTACATTTATGTGTCAGTTACAGTATTAGTTGCTTTTTAAATTAAAATTACAAATAAAAACATTCAATAATACAATGCATTAGTACAGATGAAAGGAGTGGTTCCCTACCATTTTGGTTTGACCCCTTACAAAAAAACAGTGTCTACTGTTGCTAGGGCCCTTGTCACATTTGAGATGTCAGTGTGTTTCCATTCACTTGTTTTTATACCCATTTTTAATTTGTATATTAAAAGACCGCCAAAAAATCTAGAAAAAAGTTTTTATGCTTGGCTAAGGTGGTGTATCCTCCAAGGCAAGATGCAAAAGGTGCCAACCCATTCTCATTTCCAGGTTGTCAAATAACAACACTTTATCACGCCCCCCTGTGCGTCTCATACCGTCGCACAGGGTACCCTTTAGCATCTGTATATGATGCACACTGAGGTTAGGCAACAAATTCTTGGTTAGGCTTATAAAGACGATCATGCTTTGGATTAAAATAAGTACGTTTGTGACGGGATTACAGTTAGACGAAACATAATTACGTGACATCTGTATATAAGTTATGTAATGTCAAAACAACACTGACTTTTAGTTTCGCATGGGACACAAACACCGGTCTTCTGGTTTGTTTGACCCATCCACCTTCCATCCCCCCAACCTTTGCAGACTTTCTCACTCTATACAGGGTCAGTTGCTCCGAGTGTCAAATATTTTCATGGATCAGTTCACACTGGAGTAAGTAATAAGCCTGGTTCATCCCATACAGACACAAAAGGGAGCCTTATGCGTTATGTTTGGTCACACCTTAAATTTCACTGTGACAACTTTGACCATTACTTCAGGTTTTATGACATAACACTTTTAGTAATGAGTGGATCTTCAAGCGTTTATGTACATTAATTAAGACCAGGATGACATATATCCCAATCCTCAATCTGAGAAAAAAAAAAAATAAAAAGCATCGTGGAGCGTTGTTCCTGTGGGCTACAGCAACACTAAACCCCTGAGCTTGCCTGAGAAGGACTAAATGCTCAAACCTGCTATTTTTAAATATCCCATGGAGAGAGACTCTCACTGCAGCCTGTTCTATTTTGTTCTGAAAATGTCAGCGTGCAGCCTCGTTCTGTGGACGATAAACCAGGTGCAGACTGATAAAAGAGGAAATACAGTGAGTGCTGGACGGAGCAGTGAGTGACAACAACCCCGCCCACATTTAAGAGTACTGTTTGTGGTGGAAATGCCAGGGTCTAGGTACCATGTGTGCCCGTTGTAACTACCTTACAGCAACGACCATTATCAAGTGGTTTTTGTGCCTTAACGTAAGCACATATCTACTACATAAGATGCCAATGTAACGTATCCATGGTTAGCAGAAACGTACAATGCTGACATTTTTCTGGCACTGGGATTTCTGCCTCAAAGTCGGTTTTACTTTCGAAACTTCAGATACATGTTGCTGATAATTCTGCACTTTTACTTCAGTAGTATTTTGAATGCATGTTTTACAAGTTTCCATCTAAACATTTAGACTTCCAAAGTTAATTCTCTGAAACTTTTGGTTCAATAAAACAAGCAAACAAAACAAATCTAATTTTACTCCTGGGCATTTTAAGACAGTATAACCCTGACTATCATTAAGTATTATAGTTATGATTGATACTCCAAAAGAAGAGGAAGAAGAAGGGAAGAAGAAGAAGAACTGGCCAGCTCGCTCCCACAGGTCTGGTTGCTCTAAAACCAGATGAAACTGCTCTTATTTGTTTTCAGGCTAGACCTTGTAAAAACCCAAATTGTCCCAGGTTGCACTCATCCTCAAAATGGTATTAAAAGATTAGATATAGAGCCAGAGAGAAACACACACACACACATAAATCTAAATACCAATCCCCAAAAGAAAACAACAGTTTAATGTTCATTTCCTCGTCACTGTAATCAACAAACATTCACAATGACAATTAAGTATAATTTTGGTAGATGATACGAAGCTAAGCACAAAAAATATAATTTCCAAATCCAGAATTAACAACTTTGCAGCCCGCCTCTTATCAGCCGGACATGAAAATGAGTACGTGTGATATGACTCACTTCATGCAGCAGTCATAATGAATTCCTTTACTGACCTGCAATCACAAAAAAAAAGTCAAATATGTTGGTAAATAGTAATTTCCAAGAAGAAAGAAAAACACATCAAGCAGAGTACACTGCGCACGGGTATAATGAGGACTTGTCTACCCAGTGAGCAATTTTGATTATGAGCAGAGAGAAGCCTTTCAGCCTTTCAGAGATGCGGTTCGCCCCCCGCGTTCATTGCCAAGTTTGTCACAGCCAAATGGTCGAACGGTGACGTGAATGTTCCAGACACAAGAATAAGAGCGCTCAAACAAAACCGTTTTGTGACTCATGAGTCAGTTTTTAATAAAAAATGCATGACCCGTCGGTCCAGAGTGCTTTCAACTCATTGAACATTTCCTGCTCACCTACGGCTTTGAACCTGTGATCCTGATATGATAATGAGTCCTCTTCTGTGATCACAAGAGCCATGTGGGTTTTAAACATTGTAATATGCTCGGTAAAAGCGGCATAAATGGGACCGACAACAAGCGTGAGTCATGTCCAGCATTTCTTGCGTCACGCCACTTCCCACACCGTGGAACATTTTGGAATTTGGATCATTTACAAGCACCTTAAAGCTCATAGGTAAAAGGCCTGGTATCCAATAATAACCAGTGCTGGAACCAAAGTGAGCTCAATGCAGGCAGGCGAGTGGGAAGAAGTTGAGCGACAAAAGTAAATCTATTTCACTGCAGTTCAGGTAAGGACTGCATCCTTTTCTTGTTGACTGGCAACCGAGGCTTTCACAGTATGAATGGCCTGATTTTAGGTGGTACAGCACAGTAATAATTAACTCAAGTCTAAATGACTTTTCTTTTACCAGTGCTTCCTGCGCTGTGACGAAGCATAAAGTTCAATTACTTCACTGCTTTGTAAGATATTGAAACCTGTGTTTGGTTTGAGCTCATTCTCTGTTCCTGGTGTGAAGCCCTGGCGGGGGAAATGTTCAAAGAGAGTAAAGTTTTAGAAAAACAAGTCTGAGGAGGCATGTCAGTCACGTTGTACTCAGTAAATGCAAACATTTGCATGTTAAAGAGATAGTTCAGATCTTTTACAGCGGGGTTGTATGAGGTACTTCTACACAGTGTATTACCTACAGCAGATGTCAGATGTCAGAGGGGAAGCTCACTTTAAGTTTACATCATAAAATTTGTCATGTTGTAGCGAAGCAGTGACTTATAAAAGGAACATCTAATAGAAGCTGTTTTTCAACCACACTCATGCCATAGAACCACAGCAAAACACACCTCAAAGATTTTCAGATGGGTTTAAACACCTGAACAGCACTCTGTCAGAAGACTGCACTCACAAATATCCGCATGGGACTGAGCTCGAAATGCGACGATACTGGTGTGTATTTCAAAAGTGCTGCCAATCACAAAGGGGTTCAGCCTTTTAGACGATTCCTCCAATCATCATGCATACACAGAGCGTCCTCTCCCGCCTAGCGCTCCATTAGGTCCCACGGAAGCTGAGCCTCCCTGGAAGTGACCATTGTGTCGCATTTAACCAATGACCGTCTCGTTTTGCTGCATGAAAACAACCTGCTCAGCGCTGTCTCATAGGAACGCTTGGAGGCTCCACAGTGCTGACAAGAGAATGTATGACGGAGGTCGCGTTTGAAAACTGGTGATGAACATCTGACGTCTGAACATCATAGTCAAGATGTTAAACGCATCCTAGCGCATGTTTAATGCAATGTAAATTCTTATTTTAATGTAAATTCAATAGTGCATATTTGACCATTTCTTCTATGAAATTTCAGAGCAATCGACCCTGCTCATAACACTATCTGACGTGTTGAAAGAAGGCTATCTGAGTTATGAAATGATACTGTGCCCCTTGGTCCTCTCACATTGCACATGTATTTGTCCTGCAGGTTAAGCCACATTTTCTTCACCACTTCGTGGTCAAACAACACTCTTTTTGTGGATGCTCAAAACCTGCTCATGCTCAAAATCAAACCTGTTCTGAAAATTTTAACTACAGACAAAAATTTCTGAGTCAGTGTGCAAATATGATTGATGATTTTAGCCCCTTTACCAGCCAAATGCAGTGACACACCACCACAAATACTGTCCGTCTGCACCCAAGCAGCACTCAAACATCATTCCAAATTAATCTGCTCTGAGTTCAAAGAGAGACTGAATAAATAAGAGATATAATAAAGAAATAGCCACTCTAACATTTTTTTTACTGGCCTCCATGCTGCTGTCTACTGTTTACTAACCTGTTTTCCCAATACAAAAGGGCATAGTTGTCTGCTGCAGAGCCATGTACACAGCTCTAGTCTTCTGGCAATGGGGAAAGAGTCTATAGCGTATTTTTAGCGCGTTTACTCGTGTTTAAAAAACCTGCATGCACAAGCTAATTTTAGTAAAAAAAAAAAATGGGGGGGTATCAGAGAGACATTGGCAGAATTTCCAGTGTAACCACACGTTAACCACAGCGTCACTGAAACGCAAAGAAACGAAAACATATCTGCCACATAATAACATACAAATGTTACATATGTGTGGTTTGCGGAAAATTCCTGTAATTTCTTGGCAGTTGGTTTGAATGTTCACTTTCTTAGTTTAGCATATTAGCGTGCAAAATTTGCTAATTAACATCAAACACAAGGCTTAGCTGAGGTTGATGGGGATGCCAGTTTTGCAGGTATTTGATCCAAAACAAAAACATCAGAAAAATTCTAACCCCAATGATGGCGTAAAAGAAGAAGTCAGGGGATCCCCAAAGTTATTACAATTAATTTAGATGGGGATAGAGTGAATATTTGTACCAAACTTTATGGCAATTCTTCTAATATTTCTCAAACTGTTCAACAGACTGAACAACCAACATTACCCTACAGTCCCACCATTAGTGTGGCTTCTAACAATGTTGCTCAAGGATCAGTGTTTAAAAAAACAGAACTGTACTGAACTTTATTTTATCTATTTAAAAAACAGAACATGTTTAAAACCAGACAGATCATCAAAGAACACCATTTAAGACGACTAATGACAAAATGAATAGTTCTCTCAACTTCAGCTCTGCTGCCAGACAGTGCACAGAAATGACTTTGCTGGATGGATTATTCTGGATTCATGAGCATGAACATGACGTTAAGAAAGTACAGAGCTAAGAATGTAATCAGTGATGCCATTAAGAGAGACAGCCAAGACTACGCCACTGCTAATGAATGGCGGAGTTGAAATGAATGGTGCATTATTCCCATCAGAGCAGTTGGCACTTACATGGATCAATGCTCATTCTGCTGTGATACAAGCTCAACGAATGATGGTACAGAAATTCTAATTTCCATACAGAAGAAGTGATTTGACCTTTACACCTTTCTGTGAATAGATACTTTCCATATTAGATATGAATGAGATCAAATAATTAGTATGTAGCTGAACTTTCATTCATTTAATTTAATCAATCAATCATTATTCATTTAAGAAACAAGGGTATTGGTGGTGTTTTTAAAATAAAAACAAGTGCAAAAAAACCCAAAAATCCCTCTAATCTCAATATCATATAATTTTTCACTGTGATTGTTTAAAATTAAAGTCACATGTTCAATTTGTACACAGTGTGATGGTTATATGATGAATGAATCTGATTTTATTATGACGTTATTATGTGGCTAATATGTTGAAACTTTACATTTCATTATAGCTGTGATCAACTGATGGTAAGGTTTAGTCACACAAATCACTTGGTTACAGCTAAGAAAAGATCCTGTCATGGCTTAAAATATTAAGTTTTCAGAGGACAAACCCAATAGGAAATGCAGCAATGTCTTGATTAAAAACAACCACTTTTTGTGCCACTTCTTGGTCAGAAATCACAGCAATGTCTTGGTAAAAATAACCACTTTTTGTGCCATTATCCTGGCAGGAAATGCAGTGATGTCTTGGTAAAAAACAACCGCTTTTTGTGGGTCTATCCTGACAGGAAATTCAGCAATATCTTAGTAAAAAACAACCAATGTTTGTGGGTCTATCCCAACAGGAAATGCAGCGATGTCTTGGTAAAAGACAACCACTTTTTGTGGGTCTATCCTGACAGGAAATGCAGCGATGTCTTGATGAAAAACAACTGCTTTTTGTGGGTCTATCCCGACAGGAAATGCAGCGATGTCTTGGTAAAAAACACCTACTTTTTGTGGCTCTATCCTGACAGGAAATGCAGTGATGTCCCAATAAAATACAACCGCTTTTTGTGGGTCTATCCTCAATGGTAAAACAGCAACAGGATGCTGAAAAACATCTTTGTTTGGTGGTAAAAAGGAGCTAGAAACACAGTAGTGACTCACTAAAAAACAACTTATTTTGTTGTTTGCTGGTCTCAATCAGTGGTCTGCATCCTGGCAGGCATCTCACCTCTGTGACACACCATCCACCAACCCCCTCCTACCAAAGTCAGCTTATATACTACGTCACTTTAGAAACGTTTATATGATACATATGAAACGTACAAATGTAATGTTTTCATGGTTTTACAGAAAACGTTCAGTGCTCACATTTTCTGATCATTATCATCATTACAATGATTGTTCATCTCTTCCTGTCAGGATGTACCGTTGGTTAATGCAGTCAGTACGGACACAATCTCCGTCATCTTGTCTGCAGGTTTCATCAAATAGATATTAAAGTCATTTTCAGGTACTTCTGTTTCTCTCACCTCTGGTTCACTGTAAGCTTTATCTCACATATTCAAGGATATTTGATAATTCATTACTGCTGCCCAAAATCAGGTGATAAAAAGTCTTTAAATAAATTAGAGCCTAAAATGAAAATTCATGTCCAAATAACTCCTGAATGAAGCTGTCACCACCAAACAATTTCAATTTGGAACCATTTGAAGGGCCAACCAGTTTGGTGGAAAAATTAAATTGATGTTGTCATGTTGCATCTCACGGCTAACAAGCCCTCAGTGACGTGAGACAATCATACTACGGAGAACGACTGGATTTCCTGGTGAGACTTCCCAGTGTAGAATATTCCCCCCCTGGTTTCCAGTGGCCCCATATCTCCGACCCTGTCACTACCGATTGCTTGGATTCGCAATTATGCGTTGTTTACTTCTGTCATTCCCTTTAGCTGTGGCAAGATGCTTATGTAACACAACATACGATGCACGATCATCAGCGCCGCTGTCTCACTGAGAGAAATCAATTTGCCCCATCGGTGCTCGCCTTGCCCTTTCCGATAGCTCAATCTCTTTTCTTTCTTCTCTCCATGTCATGTGTTCTTGGTCTTTCCTGCCTGTACGGGGGAGCAGTGGGAGTCCCTTCATGGTTACTAAGTAGTGATGCGACCACTCTGCCCACAAACCAAAACACACAGTTTGAAATTTATCATTTGTGAAATGTGGTGCACAGAGACAAAATACACTCAAGCAGCTTTTGGGTTTAAATCACTCAGACAGTGTTTTGCATAACATTTAGCAAATAAAGTGAATTCTGTTGAGTAAATTCTGTCAAAATGTTTATATAAACCTTTCAAAAATATGCACAGGTCAACGTGAGACAATCAACCTCCTGTCAAACACATGCCATACTGCTTCTCACTATATGTTTCAAAAGGACAAATGTGACATACAGTCCATGTGACATGACCATGACTCCCATCCCAATGCACTCCGCTGCACAAGGGGGGCGGGAAATCTATTAACCTTTAAGGCAGCAGGAGAACCACCCAGCTAGCTGGGAGGGGAGCGCATGCATCTGTATTTAAAGGTTAAGGGAGATGTGGCGTAATGAAGCAGAGACATACAGGAGAGGAAGAGGAGGGGGGGCGGTGGGAAATCTAGGAACATAAACACACAAATTACTGCTGAAGCTCGCCAAAGTGTTCGTACGTGTTCTCATCAGGCGCGTGTGCATTCGAATTCTGTTGAAACGAAGGGTCTCTCTGAGGTTGGGCTCTTTCACCCTCTCACTTCACACTGTACGCGTGTGAAGATGTTTGATTTTGCAGAGGATGCAGCATTAGCTGGGGATTAAACAGCATTTAGGAGTGAGGTTAGAGCGCTGATGAGAAGGAATGAATATTACACACAGGGAATGGCTACGTTTGCCAACTGACAGTAGAGTATTATCAGTTTTACTCACAGATTCTGATTCAGAAAAAAATAATTTCACATTACAAGGCAGTGTTTTATAGCGGGGGCGTCTGCTTTGCCTAAAATAAAGAGCGTCTCCGCTAATGTCAAAAGAAATAATTAGACTTATATGAAATTGGGCATTTTGAGCTGCAGGGAAGATGAGCAGTCGAGGTTCATTTCACAGCTAAGGCCACATATTTAATGAGTGAGGAGGGTTTTTTCAAGAAAATGGAAATTTGTCTTCGATACAGCTCATAAAACAAAGCAGCAAAGTGCTGTGAGTGAATCTTTAATATTCAAAGTCCTCAGCTGCTGGTTTGTGGAAAGTGGAAGGTTTGACTGTTGATTATTGAGATTATTTGCAACAGCTGAGGAAACATGGGGTGGCTAAAAAAATCATCTGTGCAATTTCCCAGAGCTGTTGTTCAAAGCGTGCTCACTTGTTCTTTTTTCCCACCATTATTAGCATGTATATGCAGGTTTTTTCAAAGCGGGATAATGCACTTAAAGTAGGGGAATGACCCCTTTCTCATTGCCATGAGTATGGATTTCTGTTTTTTTTTTCCTAGTGTGTAACAGTCAGCATCACAAGGGTGCTGGAAAAAAAGGTTAGTAAAGCCCTGTTTCCACCAAACACTTTCCGTATGGTACCTTTGGAACCAAAAGTTCCACCACAAACAGTCCTCTTAAATGTGGGTGGGGTTGTTGTCAATCACTGTATTTCCTCCTTTATCAGTCTGCACCTGGTTTATCGTCCACAGAACGAGGCTGCACGCCCATATTTTCAGAACAAAATAGAACAGGCTGCAGTGAGAGTCTCTCTCCATGGGATATTTAAAAATAGCAGCTTTGTGCATTTAGTCCTTCTCAGGCAAGCTCAGGGGTTTAGTGTTGCTGGAGCCCACAGGAACTACGCTCCACGACGCTTTCTTTTCTCCAAGTGAGGATTGGGATGTATGTAGTTCACATAATCTGGTCGAAATGAATATATGTATTTAAAGACTTGAAAATCCACTCATCACTAAATGTGTATGTCATCCAAGAGAAATAATAAAGTGATGGTCAGAGTTGTCAGATTGAAATTTAAGGTGTGTTGATGGATTCATGTCATCAACTCACGCATTGAGTAACATTACAAGTTAGCATTCCACCTTAAAAGTTGCCGGCAGTCGGCCCAGTGAATGAAGTGATTTTTTCTCCGACTCCAGCTGCTGTGAGAGGCAGCAAAACATCCTTTCATTTTATAGTTCCAGTTTACTAATAAAACTCTCCACAGTATGAACAGTGGTTACATGAGCCTCAAAACCAGACACAACTCAGCCCTGAGCAGAGTGACCGTCCTCTACTGACCAATCAGACTGCAGTGTTCACAGCTCCACCTTTTAGTACCAGATCTGTGTGCTAGCTACCCCAACAGAGGGGGGACCAAACATGGGGACAGTACAGAACGGTTCATTGGTACCATCCACAACTTTTCACATTGGAAATGGGAAAAAAAGCGTGCTAAACTAAATGGTACGGCACTGCTTGGTGGAAATCGGGTTTTAATGGCAGAAAGCAGCATGATGGCAAGTGAAAATGTTATATGATTACTTCTTTTTTATATTTATTACTTATTCAGTCTCTCTTTCAAAGTCAGGGCCAACTTATTTGGAACGATGTTTGAGTGCTGCTTGGATGGAGACGGACGGAATTTGTTACTGGGTGTTTTTGACCATTGGGAAAGGGGCCCTCGCATGCTATAAGAAGTCACAAGAAGGTAGTGTTGCAGAAGACTCAGTTCAGAGAATGTTCCCCTGCTTCCACTCACACCACCACGATGTTTGGGAAGGTGCAGAGGTCACTGACTACTTTTGCCTTGCAATCATCCTCTTATTAATGTTTCCTTCAGGAGATAAAAATGCAGAATGTTCAGTGCAGGGCATTTATTCAGCATCTAAAGTATACCTTGCCTGTTTTTGACCTTTAAAATAATCACTTATGTAGCCAACGTAATCTTTTTAAACTACGCATAAAAGTGAAAGTCATGTAAGGCACTACAGGATGTAATTTATGTATTTATTCAGCTTAGCTTTCTACTGTACTCTAGGAACATCTATACTGTGCATATATATATATATATATCTATTTATTACTGGAACCAAAGTACCATTTTACTGAGCGCTGTAGGTATACTTAAATGCATAGTATGAGTTTTGCTGTTGTAGGGAATAGGAATTGCAGAGTGTTCTGGGGTGGCATCGCCATCGCAAGTGCACTACAGTCTTTCACAAGACCGAGCAGCTAGCCACCAGTTTATCCCTCTGTTAACTTGAAGACTCCTCTTGACTTTCTAAATGTTATTGGACTAAATGGATCAAATCCTAATAGTGCACGATTTTGCGGGGGCTGTGACGCTCAAAAAATGCACCCACTGGTTTACAAACATCTCCTTCATAATTTAAGTCTATGGGAAAAAGTCATTTTAGCCCCATGACATCACGTCACAGACCCATAAGTTGTGATTCCATTGTTTGGCCACGACAAAAATTTGCTGCAAAGCCCGGTGCACTTTCTCGGGGCCTGATTGTTTTGTGTCAGTAATTCAAAGACTTTAAATCTTTGGAGGCCTGTGTCCAATTTACAAACAGGTGGGTACAAGATCTTCAGATCTACGAGCCAAACACTCATTACACAACCATCCGGCCAAAGATAAGCTAGCCAATGGTATGCTAACTGAATGCTAACAAAACCTTGGCTAACCATGAATAAATAACCTACATGTACTTAGCAAAATGAAACACATAACATATCATATATCAGGAATACTCAACTTGGAGAACAGGGGTCAGTAAATGAACAAATCTTGCTATTGATTTTGACGCCACACTCCCTATTGTGTGAATGTGTTGTTGTCTATGTTTGCCATACTGCGCGGTACAAATCGTCTTAGTTTTCACTAATTAGCCTTGAAACTTTACACAGGAGTGAATGCAAAACATTGCAGTTTCCTGACGTACAGGTTAGCCCTGATTAACAGCAGCTGATAGACAGGTGGCGCACATAATACAAAGCAATAACACAGCAATAACTCCTCAGCCGTACTCTGCTAATTGTCAGGACTAAAGCTATTTACCACATGCTACAGTACAAAACATATCATTTGGCTATAAGAAGCAGATAACTCTTGAAACATATTGATTCAAGCTGACAGCAGCTATAAGAACCTGTGGGCGTGTTGCACCCATACTGTCAAAAATACAACCAGCAGCCACTGACAATTCAGGGAAAGCTCCTCAAACATGTCAACATGAAAGTGAGTAAACACAACAAAGACGCCCACACAAATGTGGCAAAGACAGCTTTTTCCCAACATAATACTCTTAGAACATGCACCAACCCAATCGCCAGAACAAATGATAGCATTGTACATTTCTGTGAACCACGGATACATTACATTTGCACATGATTATGTAACAGATACCCCAAAGCTTTACATTTCAACAATGCTGTGGTTAGCATGTGGTAAGGTTAAGGCACAAACCCACTTGGTTATGATTAAGAAAAGATCAGGCTTTGGCTTAAAATACGCAGTTTTGGGGGCACAATCCCCACTGGAATAGCAGCAATATCTCGGTACAAAAAGACCACTTTTCGTTCCACTACCCCCGCTGGAAAAGCAGTGATGACTCGCAAAAACAACCGCTTTTCCTGGCTCTATCCTCACAGGAAACACAGCAATGTCTTTGTAAAAGACAACCACTTTTTGTGCCACTATCCCAGCTGGAAAAGCAGTGATGTCTTGCTAAAATACAACCACTTTTCTTGTCACTGGCAGCAAACACAGGGCTGTCAACAACTGCTTAGTGGCTTTTCTTGCCACTATCCTGGCAGGAAACACAGTAATGTGTGGGTTAAAAAAACAACCACTTTTTGCGCCACTTCCCAGCTGGAAAAGCAGTGATGTCTTGCTGAAAAACAACTACTTTACTTGTCACTATCCGGGAAGAAAATGAAGGAATGTCTTGGTAAAAAATGACTGCTTTTCAAGGCACTACCCCATCAGGAGACACAGTGATTTCGCTGTAAAAACCAACCACTATGTGTCACTATCCCTGTTGAAAAAGCAGCAATGGCTTGTAAAGACAACGGTTAACATGGCTCTTTCCTGGCAGGAAACACAGCGATGATATAAACCGCTTAGTGGTTTTTCGTGCCACTGTCCTGGCTAGAAATGCAGGGATGTCTTGCTCAAAAACAACCACTCTTCTTGTCAGTATCCTGGCAGGAGACACAGTGATTCCTTTGTAAAACCCAGCATGCTTTTTGTGCCACTTTTCCTGTTGAAAAAGGAGCGATGGCTTGTAAACACAACCACTTTTCATGGCACTATCCAACAGAGAACACAGCCATATCTTAGTTGCAGCCAACCACTTTTTATCGTTCTATTCCCGCTGGGAAAAAAGCTAAAAAACATTGATGTTTGGTGCCTAACAACCACTGGGAACACAGCAATGACTTGCTAAATCACAACCAATTTTGCTGTTTGTTGTTCTTAAATAGGGGTCTGCAGCTTGGCAGGCCAAGCCTAGAGGACATGATGACTAAGTCAGCCCATGCTTAACTTCACCTTAGAAACATTAATATGAAACGTGCAAATGTAACATACTCGTGGTTTGCAGACATGCAAAATGCCAAAATTTTCTTCTGGCAACTGAGAGTCTGCACACATATACAAGTAATAAGCATCATGAGCAAAGTCCACTGTGATCCTGACATTTATAGAGAGGTATTTTTTTTTATTTATTAAACCTTGTTAGTGCAGCAGCCACCGTCACACTGGACTGGATCAGAAAGAGTGAAAGCACCCAGGAGAGAAGGACAGCCAGCAGCTTCATGTTTGTAATAATCCAGCAGTGTGTGGATGCAGGGTAACGTGACAATTTAATTAAATTTATTAGGGTCAGTATAACAAGATGCTCAAAATGAAAACTGATAGTGGAGACGGTTGTAATTCTATTGTGATGCCTCCTCCAGATGGCACGACTCGTGTATGTCTGAGTGAGTAAAGATAACTCTTCTCAAAGTCAGAAGCAAAAGTAAAATCTGAAGTGTGTGCTGTACATTAAGGGAACTTTTCCATGCTGGTGGTTATTTCTAGGTCCAACTATGGAGGCCAGAAGCAAAGACATTGTCATTTTGAATGGTTAATGAGGAGAGTAAATGTCTTGATCCTCTGTGGATCTCTGCTCTGGGCAATATTAAAAATTTAATGAGATACTTAATTGATAGCTCTGCATACCTATCTGACAAGGAGGCATGATCCCTCACACATGCAGGCAAGGCTTCAAATGACATTTCTTCCATTTTACGACACACTGTGTGTAGCAGTGTGTAAAAACTGCGAGCATTACCCCCACTGATGGTGGAAAAGTAATCAGAAAGGCCATTTTGAATCCTTCATTTTGTTAATACCACCACACAGAAATGCTTCAGAGGTTTGGTGCGAGGAGCACTTAACTGAATTGAAGCAAATTCAAAGAAAGCATTCAGTCGGAGCTGCAGAGTGACAGTTTGATTCAGACTAAGACAGACAGAATGGTGTGGAAGAGAAACACTTGAGCTTATATTCAAGACAAACCTTTTACTTCCCATTTCGATTTTTTGCTTTTACTTTACAGGTGGAAAACACACTTTAATCCAGGGGTAGGAGAAGTGCTCAGATATTTTACTTAAAGATCCAGTGTGTAGGATTCAGGGGGATATATTGGCAGACGCGTATATAATATAATAAGTATGTTTTCCTTAGTGTAAAACCACCTGAAAATAGGAATCCTTGCGTTTCCATTACCCTAGAATTAGCTGCTTACATCTACATCTGCGACAAGCAGCGTCAGAAAAACATTCATTTGCAATAAGAAACTGCTTTATTCAGCTCTTTTACTGATTCAAATCACCTGGTGGATAATTAGGCTCCCGGTAAAAACCTCCTAAAAGTCTGGATCTTAAGTTATCAGAGAAAAAATTGAGCACACGTCAACAGGTGCTGGGCTAGTGAATCAAATGATATTACAGTTTCTGATATCCCGTTGATGCGGCACGGAGGTCGTCCAGTTTATTTTCCAATGCCTGTGCAATGGCTAGCAGGATGCTAATTTGGCTGGCGTCTGTTTCTTCTCCATCTGCCTTCATGTTTACTGATTGTTACGTTTAAAAACATCAATCTGACTAGCTCGCAGCTAGCTAGTTAGAAGTCAGCAGGAGAAGAGTTCACAGACGTGTGCATTGACTTCCACCACCGTCCAAGCCAACCACGAAAAACATCACTTTCAGACCTAGAGTTGTCTCCTTTGGTCTGAATCAGGGAATGAATCAATAATTTTGTTCCAAAGTTGTATAATAGCCTAGAGTTGGTTGGTGTTCTCACGGCAGCATTTACAAGCGGACCAGATCAAATGCCTTGTGTGAGAAAGCTGCTCTTGATTGGTCAGAATTTCCATGTGGGAAAAATCCAGGAAGTAAAGAAAACGTTGAAGAAGAGTACACTTGCAAGATAAATGTGACACTTTCTAATGTCACAATGGAGGGACAACTACGCAGGTTGATTTTAGCGCTGCTCATCGTGGACTATATTGCTGTCATTGTTCATTTGAGTCAAAGCATACAGTTTGAAAACGAGGCGCGGCTCCAACTAGAAAACAATGTTTTGATGCATTGGATGTGCTGAATGTGCATATTAAGGCAGTACAGGAGGAGGCGCACATTAATAATCCTCCAGGACTGTAACATGCTCATGTTTAACCCAAACAATGTGTCATGTGACTGCAGTTGGTTCACATCCAGGTCAGAACACGTCCTCACCACAAACGAACCGCACCAGAGTTCGTTCGTAACTGGACTGAGACCACCTCTTCAAGAAGGTCTCAGTCTGGTTGTTTTGGTGCACACCTGAGTGTGATTGCTGTGTTCACACCTGCCCAAATGAACCGCAAACAAACTTGAGTTCAATTGACCCAAACCAAACAGGGCGGGCATGAAAGCACCTTTAATACAGCACACATTTAGCTGAGCTGTCAGAGAGACACCTGAAAGCATTCATGCTAGTAGAAGTATGAAGCAGAATAAAATGGAACGGCTCAAGTAAAGTGTAAGTACCTCAAAATTGTACCAAAGTAAAATTCATCTACTACAGTGTGCAGTGTTTCTAGTAGTTTATTTAGTTTCAAGAGAGCAGTAAATGAAAGTCTCCGGGGATTCAGGGGAACATGGGAACCTTCAGTGTGTGAAGCCTCTCTTCACCCACATGTGTTACTAGTGAAACAGAAAATCTCTCAAGTGCTCTTCCTCTCCACAGGAGGCTCAAAGGAGCCGTGGCTGCCATTAACTCATTAGCAAACAAGCATAGATCTGCCAAGTGCCTTCTCTTGTGTTTGTTGGAAACTACAGTGTCACTCTAAATGTGACCTGGGTACATCTGAGTGTGAGATAATTAAATACAGTGGGTATTTTTAGATAGACTTTCTCTTCATGTGTAGGGTCGAACCACTGCTCATACTAATGATTAGGTAGAGCTGCTCTAAAAAGCATAATGGAGCTCTTACGGGGCACTTGAAGGCTAAACTCCATAGTCTATCATTTTGCAACAACAATGGAGAGGTGCCATTAATGTTAATATTTTATTCTTTTATATCTTTTTCAAAGTAAGAAATCATATAACACAGACAAATTGTGGATAACTGATTTATTTCTCATTGCCTATTAAGACAGAAAATTGCGCAAAGCCTCGAGACTGGAATTTTGGCCGTTGCAAATCTTGGATCTTTGGAGCCAAAAGTGACCATATTTGAACAAGAGGGTTGTGATAACGCTAGCTGCTAGGTTGGTTAGCAAAGTATAACTAGAGCTATGGTTAACTGTGATTATGCAAATTTTTGCTAGCAAATAACGAGCTTAAAAAAACAACAAAATGAACTTATCTGAAAAACTGAGCATCAGACACCTTAAGAGGGTCTTGTACTACAACCAGACGACTTTTTTAGATGACTAAAACATTTAAATGAACTTTGATAAACTGAAAATACCATAATATTGCAACAGCTACAGATATACCTATACTCTGTGAATCTGGGGTTACAACGTGGCTATATTACCTAACCAATGTTGGTGCCCCGGGGTGACTTGTCAACAGATGACACCCACTCATCGACCAAAATGGCCACGCCCTTAATTATACATACATTTAAGCCTTAACAAAACCCAACATACTGTTGTTATGAACGTTGAAATTAGCTGTAGACATGTTCATTTCTGCTGTTAAGTTGGACCTTTTTTACGTTGTATGGGGTATGTTGGAACTGATTGACGCTTTTGGAGTCAGCCTCAAGTGGCCAGTTGAGGAACTGCAGTTTTTGGCTCTTCGTGTTGGCTTCATTTTTAGCCCCGGTGGTTGCCGCTTGGTAAAAAAGAGTGAAGGACGCATCTTTAGACATACCTGTGTGTGGCACAGATCAATGACTACCTTAAAGTAGACCTTTCTAATCCAATAAGCTAGATGAAGCTGCTCAATAGACAGCCCAAATCCATATTTTGGGATATCTACACTGATTTTAGAAAGTCTTTAGCAAAAAAAAGTGAACATGACAACATAAGAAATGCAGTTTTTACAAATCAGATTCAAGCCACACTTGGAGGTGGTTTGAAATGGAATCCTAGTTGGATTTTCACAGATGTGACTAAATTTGGATGCTGTGGTCGCTCAAGTTGGATTTCAAAGTGTCTCTTGCATCACTTGCAACAAGACACAACAACAACAACATTGATCCAGAGTAATGGAAGTGCTGAACAGGATTCATGCTGCTGCTCGCCAAGCTCTCCACTCTCAGCCTCAGAGGCTGAAAAATGAAGCCAACACCAAAGTGCTAAAAACTGCAATTCCTCTAATGGCTTCTTGAGGCTAGCTCCAAGAGCGAGTCACTTCCCATAGACCCCAATGTTAAAAGGCCCAATTTCACAGCACAAAATAAACATGTCAACAGCCTGGTACAAAATAAAAGGTTTTATCTTTATCGCTAATTTCCTCATTCATAACAACTGGGGGCTGAATATTTATGTAACTTAAGGGGGATTTGCACTTGTACGTCAGACCCTAAGTCATAGCCTACCACGCCATTGTGAGTATTCATACTTGTGCGTTGGTGTGTCTGTGTCACTCTGCAGTTACACCTCCAAAACACTAGTCAGTGGCGGAGTTTCTGTGACATGCTGTGAAGTAAGGTTGATTCAAAACACACATTAAACACACATTAAACACACATTAAACATGGCTTAATAGTGACCATTTCAAACACAAGTAAACAAATCAGCTTCACTATAACTCGCAGCATTCACAGACAAACACTTGTCTTTATCTGGACACATTTTCCCCACAAATACAACATGCTAACGTTATTAGCACAAGCCTATGGCATTTTATATTGTATAAATTAGCCTAGCAGCTAACAGGAGGCTTTATTGTCTTCACAATTTATTGTTTCTTATCTGTGAAATTGAAGTAAATAAAAGCTTTGTTTCCACTGAGGGAAATGGTTTCAGCTTACAAAAATAGACAGGAGGTCTGCGTCTCCACGACATGTAGTTACGTTACTAAGGAAGTGCTCGTTAGGCTTCAGCATGGGGTACAGCGTAGGCTCTACGTCAACGCAGAGCCTATGCCGTAGGTGCAGTCTCGATTTGACGCAGAAGTATAAATCCCGTATTAAACAAAGATAGTGACAACCAAAATGCCGAGTTCAAGTCCACAAACCAATGGGTGCCATGATGGTGGCTATGTTCATTATTTTTATAGTCTATGCTAGTAGCAGAGCGCTATGGAGGACAACATGGAGAATGACAGTCCATTGAGAGATAGACTGTCTGCTCGCACTTTACAGGCACCTTCAAGCAATCGTACTTGACAGTGCCATTGATTGGAGGCCAAAATGGTGGACATACGTTTCTCATGCTTCTACGTTGGAAAGCCATAGTTACTGATGTCTACGTTGTTACCACAGAGACCCAAGCAGACAGGTTAGTGATGTCTGGACGCACAAATCCAATCTGATCACCTGCATATTAAAATGCAGACAATCTGTTTTAAAGATCTAATTTGAGAAACAAATCTAATTTGCCTTAAGTCTGAACATTGCCAGAATGGATTTGTTGATCAAACTAATGACAGAAGACACTGTTTTGCTCAGGTACAGTTTTTCAAACCTAACACCTGTGAGAACAGCAGTAACTGCCAAAAAATATGAATAGGACTGCTGGTAGAGTTGGTCCTTGAGGAGGAATCTATTCAAACATCGTTAAAACAGCAACAGATTTGGGGAGCTAACTCATCTGCACCATTTTAACAAGGAAATAAAAATAAATCATCCATGAAGAACTTGTTTCTGTTACAGCATCGCTACTGTTCGTTTCTGCCATTTCTATTTCTGCCTCTCCACCTCTCCAACCTCCCAAAGCCTGAAAGTGAAATAAAGAAGCACCAGACAACCCAGATCATTAGTTTTCACATCCCTGCCTCGTCCATTCCCCAAAACTATTACCCCAAGTCTGATAATCCAGTCTGATAAAAAGGAGATAGACCGAGAGTGAAGCGTGTCTCTGTCAGCTGCGATTACACAACAGCGTTATCCTTTCCTTGCCCTTTTGTCCCAGGTGATGTGCTGATGAGCTGCTTCTCCCTATAGGCACGCTATCTCTGCGGCTCACCCATACAGAGGGTGCAGACAGCCAGATAGGATCATCTGCTGCCTGCAGGAGGCCCGAGCCACAGGCAAGACAGGGTGTTAGTTTCAACGAGTGCACCTTTTGTCAGGTTGTTTCACAGCCCTGCTGTGTGTTTGAGGCAAGAAGGGATCAACAAGTGATGTAACTATTTATGGAGTCTGGAAAACAGACTTTTCCAGAATTCAGCTTTCATGGTTTCAGGGTTTTTTTTTTGGTGCTTCTATTAACATTGTTCTTTTACTGTGCAGCCACTGTGATCCACATGAGACATGTTTGGCTTCTCAGTATTTGAATTTACAGCTTAATGTTGACCAGAAAGTTGCCAGAATTGAAAGCCAGTCAAAATAATCTTTGAAGTTAAGACGCAAATACAACAATTAACTATCGAAGTTTTAGGTACCTTAATGCCCGTACTCAAGTCAAGTCTTTGGGGGCAATGGGCAACATTTTGGAAGATTCAGTGTAGTGGATATGCAGCTCAAGACTGTCTCTTCAATGCACGGGTCATTGTTTATTAATCTCTATAAAAAGATAAGATAAAAAAGATAAAACTCACACAAGCTGTCTTGGGCAATCCGTCCACTGTTAAAACAATCACCAACTCTGGTTTGGTTGAAATGAACCCTTAATTCACCCAGTTAGATGTGAAAATATGCTGCCTCTATACACGCTAAAATTACTATTTATTTAAATGGAGTCCGGTGGAATTGGCTATAGCGATTTCGGGGCTGTTTCTGGTTAAACAAAAAGGATCTTACTCTTTAACAAAAAATTCTATCTCTGTAGGGAGTGTTTCTATAATGGTGTCAGACACTTAAAATATCAATCTGAGCCTGTCAGAGGCAAAAACAAGCACTTTTAGTAGACGTAAATTGACGGTGTGTATGTGTCTTGAGTGGTTGAATTGCAGCTGTCTTGATGCTGCCGGCTGCAGTGGTCTCTCTCAACATTAAACCAGTTTCATAATTCTCTGTTTCCATTAGTCACTGAGACACAGGAACATTGGAAAAAGAGTCCAGGTTGACAAATACTGAACCAACCCTTTAAATGCAAATTAAATCAACCGATTTATGCCGCTTTAAAAAATTGTTCAGTTTACTAATTAATTAAAAACTTAGAAAAATCTGTAATCATTCCCCTGCCACACTCCAGACTCTTAATATATGAGGTGGGAAACAAAAAACAAAGCTTCAATCAACCAACCACAGCTGTTAAAGGAGCTGTGGTGTTTTTTTTCTGAGTGAAAAGATGATTTTCACATCATGTGTGTCCATCACAGCAGGTGCTGCACTTTGCACAACAGGTGTTACATAACACAGCACATATCAAGTCTTATGTAACCGCCATAGCGCATCTTAGCCTTGCCTTTTATTAATAACCACCCAGCCGACGTTGCGCCTCAATACCTCCTTTATTAACCTTGAGGAAATCAAAAAAAACTTTGATGCTGAAGAAGAAGAAGAGTCCTTCAAAGGAAGCTTCATTCATGGTTGTATTTTGTGTGTGGGCGAAGGTTTAAGAATAGGTCATCCAGTGCTGGTTGGGGGTTGTCAGTGTAGACAGACAGCAAAGTGCAAGTAGTTCTCCAGCCCTGTTTGTTTGGGTGTCTGTTGGCTTCTGTCAAACGTACCTCACGATTCTAATAAAGTCGCAGAGGCCTTGTGACTTTATCAGGGATTATGTGTTCCTGTCTCGTCTGCTCTCCCCTCATGCGAACAAATGAACAAGTTATTGTTGTCTCTTTTCTCCCTCGCGCTTTTGAGGATTATCTGATCAAGTCGTTTATCTGCCGAAATGTCTGTAATTACATCATAACTGAGAAAAAATCATGATGTTATGTCATCGTGCTTCTTCTCGTTAGAGCTCAGAGCATCAGTGTTTAACCAAGCTGATCAAATTTTATTCCACATAATGTGTGAGACATCAACAAACAAACAGCATTTAGATGATTTAACTCTCCTTTAAAAGAACGGCGAGGAGGACAATTAATGCCACTGTGTTTGCTGATGTGAGGTTATCACGCCACTCGTCTTGGCGTGCCATCGGTTTATTCTCCGGAGGATCACACTTGGAGTTTGTCGAGCTGCCTGACACGCACTCTCCACATCCCTGCAATACCCACAACCGCGCCACCCGCCAACCAAGACAGATTAACGCCATGGTTTGCTCTAAATTGTGTTTAATTATAGCCCTGTGAGAAGTGGGGGAGAGTCTCTCTCCGGTCCATCCCGGTATCTATCGAACATCCAGGTAACCATGACAACAGCTCAATCAAAGACCAACACCGCTGAATTGTAGATGTCTGCACTTGAGTAATCCCTGGACAGAAGAGTGGAAATGATCAGATCCATAAAACAGAGAAGTATGATGTGTTCACTTTAACAAAGAAGAAAACAACAACAGAGGGAGATAATTGCAAAATCTGCTTTTGCACCTTTTACTATGCACTATAAATCAATAATTCATGCTACACAGTATTCAGACGCGGCTCTTGTTTCCTCAGGAGTCATATTTGGAAAGAGACGAGGGTGAAAGAGAAGCAGGAGGTGATTAGAAAATTAAATCACCAACGTGAAGAAGGGAAAAAAAAAATCAAATGCCATGAATTATACAGCGACACATTTCAGTCCCATCTCCTGGTAGGAGTGAAAGCACGACCACCCAGTTATTGATTAGTTAATCTGAAAGAGAATACATTAGATGCAAAGCACACACCTCTGTCTGGGTGTGGGAGGGAAGCGCATGTATGCTTTTATTAAATGACCACAGTGTGTTCTCTCTCGTCAGCCAGAGTTTTAATTTGTTCACTTCTGATGGTAAATAAGGTGATGAAACTAAAGTGCATGAATACCTTGTGTTCTTTTTCCTTTCAGAACTCAGCGAACACAATGCTCTTTGTTTTGACAGTCAGGTTAAGTGGAAAACACTTGAATAACTGTTGCTAAGTTCAGATGAACCTCGATGATACCATCCTCGCTGCAATGACTTTAATTAAAGAGAAATGACTGCAGATGGAACATTGGTTGACATGATTGCGGTGTCTTGAGGTGAGACACGCTATTTAAAATGTGTGTACAGTAAAATCAGCGGGCACTGAAAATCAGGATGCGATTAAAAGTGAAGCAAGGCTGTGATAACAGTGTGTCCTTAATGTTCTTAATTCGAGTACAGCCATAGAAAATGGTTCTCAACCTTTCTGGGTGCAGACTTCAAGGAACATACTTGCCTAGCTGTTTCCTGAATTTGATCCAACCTGTCAATGGTGTAATCAGGACCCAGCAACTCTTTTCCACTCATTTTGGGCATGCTTAAGAGTGGGACCATTTTGGAGCAAGATTTTTGAGACATTTTTGTACAGATGTAATAAAACCTTAAACCCAGAGCTGCAGTTGGCAATGCTTGGTTTGGCCCAAAGAGATCTGGGTCTCTCCTGAGCCGAGACCCATGCTTTGACATCATTGCTATCTGGACGTCTCCTACACTGGAGGTCTAACCTGCCCTCTCTGTTTGGACGCTGGGTCAATGATGTCATGGCTCACTTGAAGTTGGAAAAGCTCAGATATACCACTCAAGGATCGGCCAATAAAATCATAAAGTATGGCAACCATTCCTGGACTATCATGATAATGTCTATACTTCAGGAAAGTGATTTGATGCCTATGTGTGTCCCCCTTTTCTTCACTTGTTTGGGTCCATTCTGTGGCTGTTAATTCACTTGCAATACCTGATTTTTATCACCAGTCTATCTTGACTCGGTATATTTTGTATATTCGTGAGTATTCAGTGTATTCAGGAGTGTTCATTTGTTTGTCTGTACAGGCCAGTCTTGGGGAGGGGTAAGGTGGGTTTGCATGTTATGTGTTCAGAGTGTATATGCTCCATGTGTCTTGTTTGTTCTAAAAATCCAAGAAAAAATGGAATGATAATAACCTTTTTGGGCCAGCGACCCGCCCCCATCTATAATCTGCATCCCTTATTGCTCCCCATCAATTTAATTGTGGGCTGACCGTCATCTCTGAATATTAATGTTGATTGTTATTCTGTGTTTTAACACTACAAAAGCATGTCATCAATTGCCAAATAACAGATCAGATTAAACCAGACAGTAGGAATATTAGTATCATTTGTTTGTCAGGGAGAAAAAAAAAAAGCCACTTGAATAGAAGCAATATTTTTGAGTGTTACACAAACACAATGGTTAGAAATTTTCCATGCAAATAGCAAACATCACAAACTGCACCCAATCAAAAAGGGTAATTTGGCCCCAGCTGCCAAACAAGAAGCATGATATTAGCAGTTTTGAGTGTGTTTTAGCTCATGTTCAAATCTCGCTGCACATTCAAACCACATCTCACATACGTGCTCTCTGAGAAGTCGAGAATAAAGTTGTAATATTTCAAGAAAAAAAGTCCCGCCCTTTAGTCTAATGTGCAAGAAATGGGAGGTGCACAGGTGATGCAGACCTCATGTCTAAGAAACAATAAATTGTGAAGACAATGAAGCCTCCACAAAAATAGCATTTTAAGTCTTGTGTGTGATTTATCCTGGCTTCATATGAGCAGAGGAAATCTCCACTAGCCGCTAGCCTAATTTATACAATGTAAAATGCCATAGGCTTGTGCTAATAATGTTAGCGTGTTGTATTTGTTTGGAAAACCTGTTCAGTATAAGACAGTTGTTTTGTCAGTGAACCTTGTGAGTTGTAATGGAGCTGATTTTGTAACGTTACCTTTGTTAAATATTCTGTTGTCCTTGGCTTCACATGAGTGGAGGGAAAGTTCGCTAGCTGCTAGGCTAATTTATACAATGTAAAATGCCATAGGCTTGTGCTAAAAACATTAGCATGTATTTGTGGGGAAAATGTGTCCAGATAAAGACAAGTGTTTGTCTGTGAATGCTGCGAGTTATAATGAAGCTGACTTGTGTATTTGTGTTTGAAATAGTCTCTATTAAGGTGTGTTTAATGTGTGTTTAATGTGTGTTTTGAGTGTATTTTGAATCAACTAAACTTCTAAACACTTCACAGAAACCTCTGCCGGCGACTAGTGTTTTGGAGGTGTAACTCCAGAGTGACACAAACACACCACCCAAAAGTATAAATGCTCACAACGGCATAGGCCAATAGGCTACGGCATAGGGTCTGCTGCACAAGTATAAATCCCCCTTTATGCATATCAGTGATTTCCAAATGTAATCCTCATGCTCAATTTGCGCAAGATAATTAATAAAAGGGGAAAGGTGGTACTTTTATATTTAGAAATTAGAGCACCTGTTCAATGCTACAGCCTTCCTAGGATTCATTGTTTCGTCTTCAAACCAGGAGAATAAGATAACAGCAAAAGGGGCAAGATGGAAGACAGAAAGAGAGTCCATCAGTGCCACATCTCCAGTGCAACTATTCAATAATTAAACATGAAGTAATGAATTACCATACTGTCAAATAAAGTCAGTGGTTGGGGTCAGAACCACAGGGATGCAAGATATATGTTCTTGTTGCAAGAGAAAACAGTCTTCTCAAAGCTGCTCATCTGAAAGTTGGATTTACAGGCTTGGTGCTGTGAGTACTTAGAAAACACTGAAACAAATTTGTGTCACCGAGACCCCCCTCACAGTTTTAAGAGGTTTTGAAGAAGCAAATTACGCAAATTACTCTTTTGAAATGAGTAGATTACCTCCAACACCTAGCATTAGAACTTCACCAACCACTACCTTTTCTTTTGTAAAACCTCCCAAGAGAGTCTTTTTGCTTTACAGCTTCTGTGCAGCAGATATTAAAAAAGGCCCTATTCGGAAGACCTTGCCTTGTTCAGTAATGAGTATAATTGAAGCCATGGATCCAGATGGCCCCCATGGCCCAAGCTCCTCTGTTAATGTGAATTAATTGTGACTATAGTGAGCAACCTCTGGTTAAGATAATGACTTCACCTGAGGGGTCCTGAGTGGCAGTGAGGCAGAGGTAATTGTTCCGAACATCCCAGTGAGGCGCTCTCAGCATGATCAGCCACCGCTTACCCCGAGTGCGTACGTGGTGAGAGTGTGTGTTTGTGCGCGCCCACTCCAGTGTGAAACAGAGATTAAGAGAAGGGAAGATTGACACCTCATGAATTCATTCTGGGGTTTATTATAGAAGAGAACACTGTGAACTCTGAACATAATTTACTGCCAATTAAATTTTATTTTACTTGTTTATTTGGGAGAGACAATGTTCATCGATCATGTTAGTTAAGAAGCCAGATTATCTTTTAAAAGGTAATTATTACCTCCTCTAAGGAGGTTATGTTTTTGGTTTGGTTTGTTTGTCTGTTTGACAGCAGGGTTACAAAAAAACTACTGGCCTACTGTTCCCAGGCCAGATGAGATATGTAATCCCTCCAGCATGTTCTGGGTCTGCCCCGGGGCCTCCTGCCAATGGGATGTGCCTGGAACACCTTTAACGGGAGGCGCCCAGGAGGATCCTGATCAGATGCCCGAACTACCTCAACTGACCCCTTTTGATGTGAAGGAGCAGTGGCTCTACTCCGAGCTCCCTCCAGATGTCAGAGCTCCTCGCCCTATCTCTAAGGCTGAGCCCAGACACCCCACGGAGGAAACTCATTTTGGCTGCTTGTATCCGCGACCTCATTCTTTCGGTCACTACCCAGAGCTCATGACCATAGGCGAGGGTTGGGACTTAGATGGACCAGTAAATCAAAAGCTTCATGTTCTGGCTCAGCTCCCTCTTCAACACGACAGTCCAGCACAGCACAGCACTGCAGAAGCTGCACCAAATCGCTGATCCATGTCACACTACCCTCATTTGTGACCAAAACCCAGAGATACGTGAACTCCCTCGCTTGAAATAGTAACTCTCTCCCAACTCAGAGGGGGCAATCCACCGGTTTCCTGCAGAGAACCATGACCTCAGATTCGGAGTTGCTGTCTCCCATCCAGACCACCTCACACTCAGCTGCAACCCACCCCAGTGCATGCTGGAGTCACGGTGTGATGAAGCCAACAGAACCACATCATCTGCAAAAAGCAGAGATGCCATTCTGAGGTCGCAAAACTGGACCCCTTCCTACCCCTGTCTGCGCCTCAAGATCCTGTCCATGAATATCACAAAGAGACAAAAGAGACAAAGAGAGAAAAGAAACATCTTTACACTGAGAATGCGGACGCTGCTCTCACTTTGGTCATAGAGGGACCAGATGGCTCGTAGCATTATTTCGCTGTGTTCAGGACATTCCTGAGTGCAGCAAACAGGTGAGATCAGGAGTAAAGTTGAGGACACAGCGCTGAAGAAACACAAATATAGCAAGGTGAAACACCAAGCAGTTAAAGCTTGGGTCAGCTCTCATTTTTGCTGCCAATATTGTGTACAAACAGGAGCCAACAATCCCTGCATAGTGTACCTCTAACATTGGAAGATAAAGCATTTGGCCTTGGCTCCAGTCTGAGCTCAGTGCCCTTCTAGTTATTGTTAGTTTTGGCCATTTTGCTTTTATCTCACAGTCAACAGTGTAGAAAGAGACAGGAAACAACTTTCATGTTGGCTAGCAGAATGCTTGAAGGACATTTTTTTTTTTAAATTCTGTCCCTGGCCAGGTGTTAAAAAGCTGCAAGAAAATAAAATACCACTTGCCACAACACTGGCATAGAGTATAAAATATACAGTATAAAGAAGCACAGCAACAAACAGCATGCAAAAGACAATACAGCTCATGTGCATCAACAGCTGAACATGCAATTTTTATTGAACATCACCAGCGAGACAGCAGGTCTATTCATTTGGCAGCCTGCTCATCAAGCCCAGAAGCAACGCCCCGAGTGGCCCAGCATACATAAATCTGATATACCAGTATGACAAAATATGTAATAATATAAATATAACTACATGTAGTGTGTGGAAGTAGCTCACAAGTGAGACCTCTTTCTTCCCTCTCATCTCTGTTGAGTTACACACATGCAGCACCAATCAGGCAGGGTGACAACTGGCGACAATGCCAATTATATCGGAGCTTTCAGAACATCTGGGCTGTCTCACATCGTCAAATAATGCTTCCTATGTCTTTTCCTTAAAACTTTTCCTTGACCTTGATGGGTGAGGTGTGTGTGAGAAAGATAAAAATGATAAAAGTATAAACACATCACATGGAGTATAATATGCTGCTTTTCCCTATGTCATAGATGTAAAGCTGTGTAGTTGCAAGCTAAAAATATCTTGTGATTAATATATGATCAAATAAAAAATAAAAAGGAGTTTGACTCTGTTGATTTAATTGACCCTGTGCTGGATATGGTGTGTGTCACAAAGTGAAAGAACAAATATGAGCTTCTCTATAGGAACCTGCTGTGACACACGTCTGTAAGCATTAATGTGCAAGGCGACATGGAGTGAATGTATGTTGGACAACTCATTATTTATATAAAAATACACAGGGTAAAATGGGCACCATAGGCGGAGCTGATAGGACTGGTGCAAGGAGAGCACGGTGGTGAAAGATGTCTGACTGTTGTGGATGTGGGCGCAGACCTGGCAGTTAACCTTTAAATGGCCTAATTAAACCAAAGAGCCATTAGGTAATCTGTGATTAAATCAGACTGGGTCCATGAGGGGAAGGAAAGATGTCTTTTTAACAGGTTAACCACAAATCAGACTTTTTTCTTTAACAGGCGGCTTTTAAATGCAATTAAAATTCACCAATTAAGCTGGAAGAGAATGCTCTTCCAGCTTAATTGGTGAATTTGTGTGTCATTTTATTTACAGTTAAACTTCACTGTGTGAAACCATAAACAGACGCTTTCCATTATACAGCCTCTGTTTTAATACCACAGGGCCATGACCAACGGTGGAAGAAGTACTCAGATCATTTCCTGTCTCCAGACGTCATTAAGCACAATTGCACCTTTCACAGTGTTTTATTATTATAGACTCTTATATTTATCAGTTTTTATCACTACTGAAAACATGAAAGAGCATTTTAATGTTGGAGTCCATCTGTGGTCCACATGTATATGGTACTTTTTAGCCCTTTTTCCACCAAACACTTTCGGTATGGTACCTTTGGAACCAAAAGTAACCCTTCACACATGGTACCTAGGGTTGTTGTCACTCATTGCTCCGTCCAGCACTCACTGTATTTCCTCTTTTATCAGTCTGCACCTGGTTTATCGTCCACAGAACGAGGCTGCACGCTGACATTTTCAGAACAAAATAGAACAGGCTGCAGTGAGAGTCTCTATCCATGGGATATTTAAAAATAGCAGCTTTGTGCATTTAGTCCTTCTCAGGCAAGCTCAGGAGTTTAGTGTTGCTGTAGCCCACAGGAACAACGCTCCACCATGTTTTTTTTTTCTCCAAGTGAGGATTGGGATGTATGCAGTTCACATAATTTGGTCGAAATGAATACATGATTTTAAAGACTTGAAGATCCACTCATTACTAAAGTGTCTGTCATATAAAAACTAAAGTAATGGTCAAAGTTGTCACAGTGAAATTTAAGGTGTCCTGATGGATTCACGTCATCAACTCATGCATTGAGTAACATTACAAGTTAACGTTCCACCTTAAAAGTTGCCGGCAGTCTGCCCAGTGAATGAAGTGATTTTTTCTCAGACTCCAGCTGCTGTGAGAGGCAGCAAAACATCCTTTCATTTTATAGTTCCAGTTTACTAATAAAACTCTCCACAGTATGAACAGTGGTTACATGAGCCTCAAAACCAGACACAACTCAGCCCTGAGCAGAGTGACCGTCCTCTACTGACCAATCAGACTGCAGTGTTCACAGCTCCACCTTTTAGTACCAGATCTGTGTGCTAGGTACCCCAACAGAGGGGGGACCAAACATGGGGACGGTACAGAACGGTTCATTGGTACCATCCACAACTTTTCACAGTGGAGATGGAAAAAAATGTACCGAACTGAATTGTACTGCTTGGTGGAAACAGGGCTCTTGACATACCTTGTATTGAGATGTGCTAAATCTTTTCCTGGCATACTATATAGTATAATAGTAGGGGTATTGGAACGCACAGGAAGATACTGGCCAATCAGAAGCCTAATGGAAAGCTATTACCAGAAGGCTACCTTGAGCAGTGCCAATAGCGCATTCTGACACCACAGTTCCTCAGTATAGTGGAAGAGCAGTGCTGGGGGTGACGCGTTAGCAGTAACAAAGTAATATAATGCATTACCAACATGATTTTGGGTGGTATTATTACATTTACAACCTCATGGAACGCCTTACCACCTGAAATGAACTGTTTACTGCCACCAGAAAAAACGTCTGCCGAAGGTTACTGTGTATTGTCATGTCATTACAGGTATAGAACTTATAGAAGGTTGTAGAAGGGAACAGGTGATTGACACATCTGGATGATGCCGTACTGTATGTCATCATGTTCAGAGCATTAAAATGAGTTGTTTGCATCTGCACATTACATAAAAGTTATTTTATTTTCATACTTCCACAACTGTTTGAGACTAAGCACTTCACTGCCTAGTTTTTTGTATTTAAACAGATTAGTGTCTTCTCATTTCAGAAAGTATAATGAGCATGGATGCACCACTCTCAGGAGAGTGTAAACATAAGAAAATAATCCCTTGTCATGTTGCTGAGACTTTTAAATCTGCCAAATGGCACTCGCAGCCAGCAAATCCCAGCTTCAGCAGCTTCAAGTGTTGTGAGTATAATTAACACAAACAGCCTTTTTAGGGAGCGTGCTACGGGGGCAAGCCAGGGTGTCATTAAACTGTTAAGTAACAAATTGATCCAGCCTCACACATTGCGCCTTTGTGGTTGACACAGCCAGGCAAATCAAGAAAGACTGACAACAAACAAGAGCAATCATCACGCTGCACTCACTCAACTGGTAGGAGTAAAAAACAGCCGAGAGAGTCTCCAAACACACTGAGCTCTTTAGAGACAAACACTGTGTAAGTGTTTCTTTGTGCTTCTCTGTTCCACAATCAGTGTGCTTGACATTCACAGAGGACGGGCTCTCTTCGCCAAGTTGTGCTGATGCATTCAGATTTCTGATGTATTCTCACTGTCTCCAAAATAATCAATTACGGCTGCAATTTTCAGTGTTGTGTGCCGGCTGTGTTTTGTTTTAGGCAGCAGCGCAGCATGCTGGAAGCCACCCATGTTCCCGCTCATGAATGTTAATGATTAAATCATTTCTCACTCGCAGGCTCCCTTAATGTCAGCCAACGTAACAGACCATGTTCTTAAAGCATGTCTGTCGCCACAAGGCTCCTCCACTGAAATATCACAACAACATCATAACACTGGAGACGATGAACAGCTTGCTTTTTAATTTGATGTTAGTTAGTTTGTTTATGCCAAAAAAAACCCTGCTGATGATTTAATCCAAACAATATTTCCTCTTCTATCTGCGCTGCTTGATTTAACTAGAAGAGACACTCCACTGTACCAGCTGTTTACCCTCTTGCATAAGTAGGGCTGGGCAATATGACTGTATAGACTGTGTGACAGTGGAAATGTGTCCACTGGTAGAGACTTGGCAATGTTGTTTCTACCGTGGGAGCTTTACGAGGCAGGATGTATAAAGAGAACTGGATACAGTGTTGGATGTTTGGAGGTGGGGCCTTGTTCATTCCTATAAAAGTTGCTCAGTGGTGCATGACGCCAAAGAAGTTCGACTTAAGGCCTTTGCACACCGAGCCTGTTTTTTTCATCCGAAACTGTCGCACAACCTCACATTGTGTCAACTGCGTTCGCGCACTGAGTCAGAAATTTTCGGAACAGGTTCGATTTTCTGTTTTCTGTCTCACTCCGAAGTCATCAGGAACCAATGAAACAAGGCATCCTTTGACGTCAGCATGACACGCGGCTGGTTGCCATTATAGTTTAACAGCAACTGGCCGCGTCAGGGGGAAACGTGGCAAGACAATGACAAAAGTTAAGGCGGCAAAAAGTCCGAGTAGGATGGGTGGGAGTGGTGGTGGATGGGTCCAACAAACACTGACTTTCACCCGAGAGAGCGGTGTTCGCATCCCGTAAGAGTCTAAAGCCAAACCATGTTCTTTTTTCCTAAACCTAACCACGTGCTTTTGTTGTGGAAGAAAAAAAAACGTGAATTTGCGCTGTCGTACTGACATAGTGCTTTTATTTTGAAAGAGACGTTAAATTTCCTGTGAAAACCGAAGCGTATCTTGAAAGAAGACAATGCATGTATCAGGCAAAACTTGACACGGTGTCCCAGAACATCAACAACCAACACACCCAGGGTACCTTGTACGTTATATCTGGACGTGGAAAGTCCATGACCAAACGTCAATATGTGACAAGGTCGGAGTGAGAATGTGCTGGTTTTTCGTACCCGTCAGAGCCTTTAGAGACGTTTGCCCAAGAATCGGTGAAGAAAATATAGCGGTGAGACACAGTTTGGTTATTTTAAGCCATTTCTTATTCAGTTACTGTATCCTGATATGTACCATTACCCTGATATAAAATTACATATTCAGTACCGTGATTTAAAGTTTTGGCCACATCACTCTCCCTTCTTAGTAAGTAGAAAAAACTGAACATTATGTACCCTCCGTCAGAGATATGAACACTTTCACACTGCCATATCAGTATCCAGCCCCCCTGACATTTACCATGACATTTGACATTCTCAGACTCTGTCCTTGTACAACCCAACAGACAGCCTTTACTTTCACAGTTTTACTGACAAAATACACATATGTCTCTGCTGTCATCACTGTATGAAATATTATCTGCTATGCCTCAGTGACAGCACTACTCTCAAACCTTAACAATCTTACATGAAATACAAATTCACATTTGGTATCCTGTGGTCTTCCTCCACTGCCCTCGTCTCCTGATCTCATTGTCGAGCTGGTTATTTACTGATGTGCATCAACAATGTGTGGAAAGCCTGTTATTTGCCAAACTGGAGCCAAACTAATTTATGAATATTGAGAAGTAATTTAAATTTCACAAGCTTTTGTACGTAGTATCTAATGTAAATACATCGAGTAAGCTATAAAAATGTTGGCACTGTACATTCATGCAAACCAGTTTCTTAGTATCATACAGACGTTTCTAAAGTGGCATAATATATGAACTGACCTTGTCATCTGGAGGTGGAGGGGATGGTGGATGACGTATCACCTGGGTGAGATGCCTGCCAAGCTGTTCAGCTGCTTTTTAGGCTCCAAACATGAATGTTTTGTAGTGACCTGTCGCTCTTTTTCCAGAAGGGATAGAGCCACAGTAAGTGGTTGTTTTTACTGGGACATCACTGCATTTCCTGCTGGGATAGTGTCACAATTTTTTTTGTTTATTAATCTTTATTTATTTATTCTGTTGCCGAGACATAGTTGCTTTTCCGATGGGGACTGTGCACCCATAACTGGATATTTTAAGCCAAAACATGATCTTTTCCCAACTATCACCAAGTTGTTTTTGTGCCTGAAGGCCCTGACATGCCAAGCTGACAGTCGGTCAATGCTGGGCTGTTGATGAGCATCTGTTGCCCTAGTGGGTGCGGTTGTCCCACACTGGCTCCTGTCAGCTTTTTGTTTTTTGGCTGATTCAGCATGTTATATCAGCAACGGCAGAGCCCATTGGTGAATGAGATCACTCTTATTGGAAGCTCAGCTCAGCGCACGAGAAGAGAAACAGAAGTGAGGAAAGTAAACAAAGGGCTAAAGACAAGGCGGAGTGAGACCAACAAAAACTTGTTACATAAGGTAAGATTATTTTTCTTTAGCCATTGAGCTCTTTAGCAGAAACATTTTCTTGATGGTTTGTGTTATTGTTCACTGATGTACGGAATGCTTTGTTCTCTCAAAATTGGATTGCATTTTTAACATGCTAACTGGCTAGCTAGCATCAAGATGGTCTTCCGGTTTCCCTTTTTGAATGACAAAAACAGACTACCACCATCTGCTGGTATGTATGGAGAGATATTTCCTCTCACGCAGGCGCAGAGCTTGTTGGCCATCGGCTGTAGTCTTTGCGATGTGTCAACTTTCTAGCTGAGACACAGGTAACATGAGGCAACTGATTCTTTGAAGTCGGTTTGGTTTGTCTGGACCTTAAACCTAACTACACGTTACCACAACGTTGTTAAAACATAAAGTTTTGACGTATCTGCTGCATAACGTGCAAGTGTAAAGTACTCGTGGTTTGCAGAAACATACAATACTAAACTTTTTCTGGCAATCAGGTCGAAACTTCTCTTTATTCTGTAATTTTATAGACAAAATGATGAATCAATCATTCAGTTTTAAACATCCATCACCTACTGTTAGTCAAGCTTTGTTTCATTTAAGAATAATAACACCGTTTCCCTAAAATTCAGTTAGTAGTTTCTGTTACCTAAACCAGTGGTTTTCAAACTTTTTGTGCCCAAGCCACACCAAACAGTAAGCCAAAATCTCAAGGCACACCTGTATTTACATCTGTGTACAATAGCCTCAACATGTGTGTTGTCACTCTCATCACAACATAAGACAATAAAACTAAGAAAAAAGACAGGTAGCGTTCGCTGGTGCTTTCATCCCTCACACTGGCTGCCAATCAGGGCTTTTGATGTGTCACACATTTATAATTCACACGCACAAACAGCGACAAATAGGTTCCCCGTGAAGGTTTCTGAAATTGAATTAAATTAAATTACATTATTTTGAGCTAAAGTTTACCTCTTTATTAGGAAATGGGTGCACACAACATACTGATACAGTCAATAAGAAATTCATTCATAACTTTTTGTATAGGCCCAGATGTATAGTGCCATGATAAGGTGTGGTTGTCACAAAATCCCATGGCACACCATTTGAGAACTAAACTTATCAAGACATTAACCATAGTTAAAAAAAAAAACACTCATAATTGTGAATTGTGTCCTTAACATATGACAACTTTTCTTTCCTGGGGCTTGTACAACCCAAATTGAGACCAAGCCATAACATTTTCATATATTTTATCTTGGCCAAACTTGTGTTGATCACAATGCAAAGCAGTCACAATTATAATGTAAATCCGTCCTGATGGGATAATTGCAAATACACATTGCTATGAGGCACAGTTGGTGCTCTAAATTGTCTGCGTCTTTCTTTGTGTTTGGGGAAATCTCAGCGAGGCAACAGAAAGTGTGGGCAGTGATTACTTTTGTGTTTGTAAGTTAGCATTAACATAATCACGCACTAACCTTCCATCATCCAGCCCCTTCCTCCTTTCAGCGTTACAATTATTAACCTATAAGTGCCATTAAAATGCATTTTAAAGCGGAGCTGATTTTCCTACAACTACTCAAAAGTCCCAGCAGGCTCTGCGGCAGCACAAATGCTGTTTATTTCTCTTCACAATACTCTGAACATAAACGGAGGACATCAACTCAGACACAATGCCAATCTCCCAGACAGTTTACTGACAGTATGTAGTGTTGTCTAGGAGACAGCCCCTTATGGATTGACGTCCCTCATGTCAGAGGACCTGAGGCTGGGAATAAGCTGCCATGGGAAATAAAACACTCCGATGGAACCAAGTGTGCTGAACGCACAAAAGCGCTTCACTGAAGGTCGATGCGACCTTGGCATGGAGTCAGGTATAGATATTGATGTTATCCATGGCTGAAAAATGCCACAGGTGGCTTCTAATCAGATGTTTTAATTGTCCTTCTGTGTCCTAAAGAGCACCGTCCTATTACATGATTACATTATAGTCCACACAGCCCAGGCTGCCAGACCTGCTGGCTGTATGCACATGTGTTTCATATCACTTGCATGATGTTGAATTGAGTCTGCTTAGCCAACTCTGATTCAGTACGGCAGCTGATTATTTTGTCCTTCTGCTGGTTAATTCCCGGTGCTGGAGGTCTGCCAAACAGCTCTCTGGTCATAGCTTCATGATGTGGTTACAATGGCAGGGAAACAAAAAATGATACACCGCTCTTATGGAGGAGTGGGCACAAATTTTGATGGAGGATGTTAATCTGTAATCAGAAACAAGCCAGAGTGGGCGGAAGTGATGACTCTGTGTACATACACAGCTGTGTAGTCACTGCAACACAAACAAGAGTCCACAGCCGCGCCAACAGCCACAACCAAACTGTTATATTAATAAAAGTATTGGACAAATTGAAACTTTGACCAGGTGATAGAGCTGGAACTATAAAAGTCCTTTTTATAAAATATTAATACAATAAAAATCTGGTGATCAACTAATTGTTTTAAGTAATTTTTAGAGGAATAAACATTCAACACTTCTCCAGTGTGATCATTTGGTGCTTTACCGTTTTATACTGTAAGTTAAGTGTCTTTAGTTTTGGACTGCTGGTCGTCATTTATTCTTGAGAATTGGGACAAAACCTTATTTTGGGGGGTGGATTTTTACTCCTTAATTAGGCTGGAAATTTTGTTTTTAGATCAAAATCTTGACTATTAAAACATGTAATGGACCTCTGAATAAGCACTATAAACACATTGTGGTGGGATCGGTAGCCCCACCACTGCCTCTACATGTATATCTTGAACCAACATTCTTGTTCGCACAATCTATTTATTTGTTATTTATTCTCTATCCCTACGGAAGCCCTAAGAGGACGTGTTTTTTTTTTTTTTTTTTTTTACAAGCCGTTTTCTCGATATAACGAGATATTATCTCGTTATAATGAGATATTTTCTCGTTATTTCGAGAAAACGGAGTTTGTTTTCCTGAGATATTATCTCGTTATCTCGAGAAAACAAACTTTTTGTTTTTGAACTTTTTTTTTAAATTTTTTTTTTAACTTTATTGAATGAACGTCAGAAGAAGAAGAAGTGGCAGGTGGATGATGTGACCGCAGGTGCCGTGAGGTGTTCAGCGCAGACAAATGCGCAAGGTAAGATGATTATTACAGGAACACATCACCCCAAATTCATCAATAATCATAACTAGATTATTATGATGTTGCTCCGGTGCTTTTTGGTACGTGCAGACGAACTGTGTGGCTAAGTTGTGCAGGGCTGTCGGTCCACCCTCAAAACGCTGAAGCGGTTGAAATTTCACAAAACTCCCTAACATAGACTGTACTAGGGAAATCAAGCGCCGTTATAACGGTAATGGGAGGCCAGGTTTACAGTGAAATGGTTCGGAATGAAGCCGCATCATCCAGATAAACATTGAACTCAATCAGAACTGTTTAAAAATCTGATTTCAGAGGCTAAAACTTTATTTTGGAAATGAATCAGAACACACAATTAAAGAAATCACCAGCACGCTCGCTCTCGACATAATTTAAAAAGCAATAGGAGACGATTGAAGCCCACAGTACTGTTAATTATATCTAAATCTTGTAGCTTTTTTAGATGAGTAATCTAACTATTTGCCGTCATTGTAACTCTGGTATCCTCTTGTCTGTTTGTGTATAAGCGCACTGCAGTTTCATATTTGGAGGGTTTGGAGGGAAAATTGTATTTGATTCCTTGGCATTTTACCAAATTGTGTTGTGGCAAGCAAATATTTATTCCTTTGCAGAAGCAAAACACCTAGGGTCTCTTCATCTCCGTTTGCAGTTCAGCACCGGACAGCGCCGAGTCAGTGACTCTGATTCCAACCTCGAGGCACCAACAGCTCTATGAACGAAAAAATATGGTCGCAGTGTACTGATTAATCCAATTAGCCCATTTCAACATACACGTGATAAAGCTGTGCTAAATCTGTGCCTAAAACTGCCACTGGTTAAAACGAGGCTACGTGACAGAGTCGAGACACATCTCTGCCATCTATTCCATGCACAGTTTTGTGAAATTTCAACCGCTTCAGCGTTTTGAGGGTGGACCGACAGCCCTGCACAACTTAGCCACACAGTTCGTCTGCACGTACCAAAAAGCACTGGAGCAACATCATAATAATCTAGTTATGATTATTGATGAATTTGGGGTGATGTGTTCCTGTAATAATCATCTTACCTTGCGCATTTGTCTGCGCTGAACACCTCACGGCACCTGCGGTCACATCATCCACCTGCCACTTCTTCTTCTTCTTCTGACGTTCATTCAATAAAGTTAAAAAAAAAAAAAAAAAAAAAAAAAGTTCAAAAACAAAAAGTTTGTTTTCTCAAGATAACGAGATAATATCTCAGGAAAACAAAGTTCGTTTTCTCGAGATAACGAGATAATATCTCAGGAAAACAAACTCCGTTTTCTCGAAATAACGAGAAAATATCTCATTATAACGAGATAATATCTCGTTATATCGAGAAAACGGCTTGTAAAAAAAAATTAAAAAAAACACGTCCTCTTAGGGCTTCCGTATTTTATGGTAGGATTTTTATCTATGTTGTTACTCGTAAAAAAATTTATCTTAATCAAAATTAAATTTAACTAATTAACTTTAATTTTATTTATTTATTTATTGTAAATTTACTTTTTACTACTTTTTTTACTTTTGTATTTTTTATTTTGTTTTGCTCGAGGTCATCATGTTCAACTGGCTGTGGATTTTGTTTACATATGTTCATATTGCTTTATAAACAAAAAAAAAAAAGAGGAAAAAAAACTTGTAATGAACCAACCTCCCAGTGAATATATTTTTTCTCATACAGCACACGTGATGGATGTCAGAGGTCAGATCTGACGTGCTGACGTCTTCTGTGGTTGATGAAAGTTATAAATTTTTTAATTTTCCAGGATCCATTTTCTTTTTCAAAGACGATAAGAGTTGTCTTAATGCTAACTGAAACACAATTCTTATTTAGTTTTCATTTAGAGAGGTAATTTAGTAATATTATTTAATGAATTTATCAAAACTAGAAAAATTACCAGTACTTAAGTGGCATTCTCTCCTTTTTGGATACCAGGAGGTGAGACGAGTATCCTTGGGATAAAGTTAACTCCTTTTAGTCCTGATTAAATGATGTTTTTAAAGAAGTCTAACACAGTTGACAAAAATCTGGGCCACATATTTAAAGGGCCAACATCCTCACAGAAAATATATTTTAAAACAAAACTCTGCCGCCAGAATCTTGACTCAGACTAGAAAACATCACATCACACCCATCCTGGCTTCCCTGCACTGGTCACCTGTTGCTTTTAGAATTGATTTTAAGATTTTATTGATGACTTACAAAGCCGTGAGAGGCCTCGCTCCAACTTATATAACAGGTTTTTTATTGCCCTATGTTCCCTCTCACACCCTGAGATCCTCAGATGCATCTTTTCTTGTTGTTCCCAGGTCTAGATTAATTCACAGGTGACAAAGCCTTCGCAGTCAGAGCTCCACGACTTCAGAACAACCTGCCTGAGGAGATCAGGGCTGCAAACTCAGTTTCATCTTTTAAATCACTTCTGAAAACCCACTTGTTTAAAATTGTCTTTCAATTATTTTAAGTGCTTTATTATTGTGTGTTTTACACTGTTATGTATTTTCTGTTTTTACGCTTTTAACTTGTTTTATTTGCTTTGTCTTTATTCGGTTTTGTAAAGCACTTTGTAACTGTGTTTTGAGAGGTAGTATATAAATAAAGTTTATTATTATTATCACAGTATATTTCTACACAGATGTTACCTGTGCGTACTGTTGGTTTTAGGTTTTGAAGACTTTTAACACATTTTTTAACTGTTTAAAGTTGTGAATTTTTGTCTGGGACAAGAGTATTTTCTAGCATAGGACAAGTTTATCTTATTTCACATTAAATCAGATTTATTTCATAGACATATATATATATATATACATATATATAAATGATGACGTAAATTTCCTGTGAAGACAGAAGTGTATCTTGAAAGAAGACAATGCATGTAACAGGCTGATCTTGACACGACGTCCCAGAACGTCAACAACCAACACACCCAGGGTACCTTTCATGTCATATGTGGACTTGGAAAGTCCATGACCAAAACATCAACAAAGTCGGAGTGAGAATGTGTTGGTTTTAAAGCTTCAAGTTTAACATTTTGGTTGTTGCCATCTTGGTTTTTTGGAGCCAGAAGTGGCCAAATTTGGACAAGAGGCTGGAGCTGCGAAGGAGTGAGCGATGGATCTGGCAGAGAAGCGGAAGACCCTATCGGCAGACAGCCTGTCACTCAAGCAGCCAGCCCTTAAATATGCGTAAATTTAAGCCTCAATAAAATGTTAACGGGTGAGTTATACAAAAGAAAAGTTCAAAATCCAAGATTGCAACAGCCAAACTGCCAATCTCAAGGCTTCAAAATGGCAGTCCACACACCAGACGGTGATGTCACAGTGGCTACATTCACTGTTTTATACAGTCTATGATTAAATTCACCCCACCGTGGTTGCCATGTATGTTGAAATTAACTTTTGAGTCCAAAACTGTTTTTTTATATCAGGCTGTAAACATGTTTATTTCTGCTGTAAAGGTCTATGGGGATTTACTCTGTTTCGGAGTCAGCCTCAAGTGGCCATTTGAGGAACTGCAGTTTTTGGCACTACTGCATGGGCTTCATTTTTCAGCCTCAGAGGTTGCCACTTAGTAGTGGGTTAATTTGTTTAATACCTTAATGGTATCAAGTACTGATACGCAGCCCTATTTCTAACCCATCTCATACTTTTCCAGATATTTCACCCTAAATCCTGTTAAATGTCAACTTCATGGTGACGCTAAAGAAAACTGCATTCCTGCACAGAAGGGCTCCCCCACCTCAGGTTCGAACCAGGAACCCTCTTGATATGAGGCAACAACGCTAACCACTGCACCACTGCCACCACAGAGCACCTTGTCTTCTCTTTTTCCTTCATCCAACAGTTGTTGAGATATTTCAGTGTTTCACAAATGTCAGCCTCCTGGTGGTGGCAGAGGAAAAATCAGGGGATCACCACTGTCATTTAAATTCATCCTCTGGACTGGAGACCATGAATGTCTTTACAACTGGCTCAGAAATAGAGGCTGTAGCATATAAATGTGCGATGTAATATCCAGGAATTCATTCATGTATTGTGAGAGGCACTGCTTCAAAAGATGGAGATGGAGACACATGTAATTTGACAATCTAGTTATGCATAATGAGTTCACAGGAGGTGAATGTAAACGTGCAGACAGACGCTCCTAACCCAAGTGTGCTTTGACATTAATTTAGAATGATGAACATACATATGTATATCACTTTATATGCATGGACTTACTGAAGTAGAAAATTTTTTCTATCCACCAGATATTAGCTTTCACATTAGCTTAAAAATGCAAATACAGAAACATTAATACCAACAACTCATTGAAAGGAAGAGGAAACATTTGCGGACATACAGTAACACGGCACTCAGGTGATCAGTCTTGCACGGCTCTGGTTTGATTGTCCAGGCCATTGGCCTCCTTCCTTCAGGACAGCACGTGTATTAACCATGGCTGTATTTTTCACTCTTTCATTGCAGCTGTTGTTGCTCTCAATTTTGCCACAGCAATTTCCAGTTTCCCTTGGCTACAGGTTTTGTGCCCCCCATTGGCACCGAGAGTGAGGCAAACAATAGAAGCACCCGGTAAAAGTGGGGTGGATAAGGACTGTGCTCCTGCAGCGGAGGCAACAATGTCGTCTTTGTTGTGACGGTGACCAAAGATCCTTGAACCTAAATTTGTGTCCTCCTTGCTTTTATGTAATTTTATGTCATTTGTGTTTCAAGCAGCGTCTGTTTTTAATGTTTTAATTTTCTGTGGTTGAGAATAAAGTAAATGTAATTGAAGTTTTCCGCGGACACACGCACATCAAAGTATTTAGAGTTTTTCTCTGTTGGTGTCTTGGTGATATTGTTCTTTCGGGAAGCCAATTAGGCGTTTTACTGCCTTCTTTATTTTATATTATAGAGAATTAGCTTTTAATAATTAGTCCATTTTATTAAGTATTTGAAGTTATAGTAGACCTCATTTTCATACGGTATGGCTAACTCAAAATGTCTGAGCAAACCTTTCAGTAACTTGAATGTTTAAAGCGATGAAGTGTTACCAGTGAATTGTTCAGTATTCATCATACACATGTATCTGTGCTTATATGATGCAAAAAATAACAAACCAAAAAAACATTACATATGCAACTGTGACTGATGAAGAGTTCCTTGGAGTACAACCAGCTGTGAGCTGTCACACAGTGTAAGTCTGAAGTGTGTCGAACGTTAATAATGGCTGTAAAAACATCAATTTAATTGATTTTAGAGGGATAAATTATCCTGAAAAGTCACTTTCAGACTGAATAATTAGACTGTAGTCACTCAGACATGAGTGGTTGGGTTTAGAAAAAAACATCATGGTTTGGCTTAAAATAGTATGGGAAACAAACAGAAAGTTCTCGGGTGAAAGTCCGCAGTTTGTTTGACCCATCCATCACCTTGCCATCCATACCCTGTACCGACTTTTTTATTCTTTATACCACAGTAGTTGAGGGCGGTATTATAAACTGACGCTGCCCAATTTGTTTTATACCTCTGTGTGCCCGTGGTTCACGCTGACGTCCACTGACAAAATGGCAGTATTTGAAGAGTTGGGTTGTTGCCTGTTGACACTAAGGGCACTTTCAGACCTACAGTTGTCTTGCTTTGGTCTGAATCAGGGACTAATTTTGTTCCAAAGTTGTATAATTGCCTAGAGTTGGTTGGTGTTCTCACGGCAGCATTTACAAGCGGACCAGATCAAATGCCTTGTGTGAGAAAGCTGCTCCTGATTGGTCAGAATTTCCATGTGGGAAAAATCCAGGAAGTAAAGAAAACGTTGAAGAAGAGTACACTTGCAAGATAAATGTGACACTTTCTAATGTCACAATGGAGGGACAACTACGCAGGCTGATTTTAACGCTGCTCATCGTGGACTATATTGCTGTCATTGTTCATTTGAGTCAAAGCATACAGTTTGAAAACGAGGCGCGGCTCCAACTAGAAAACAATGTTTTGATGCATTGTATGTGCTGAATGTGCATATTAAGGCAGTACAGGAGGAGGCGCACATTAATAATCCTCCAGGACTGTAACATGCTCATGTTTAACCCAAACAATGTGTCATGTGACTGCAGTTGGTTCAGATCCAGGTCGGAACACGTTCTCACCACAAACCAACCGCACCACAGTTCGTTTGGAACCAGACTGAGACCACCTCTTTAAGAAGGTCTCGGTCTGGTTGTTTTGGTGCACACCTGAGTGTGATTGCTGTGTTCACACCTGCCCAAATGAACCGCTCTTAGGGGGCAAACGAACTTGAGTTCAACTGAACTGAACCAAACATGGCAGGTGTGAAAGCATCCTAAAACTGACGCACCTAGTGTGTATCATACTGCCCCAGAAGTTGCCTCTGTGCGTCTGTGTCTGACGCTGACATCACTGACCAAACGGCGGTATTTTTAGAGTTAGTTAATTTTCCTTGTGAAATAGAAAATGGTTGGAGGGCCATTTAGCAGTCTGTGGACGGCCAGATTAGGCCCACGGACCATGAGTTGAATATCAAGTTTTTCAATGAAATGTGCAAATATTTAATATTATATATAAATATATCAGATAGTTAAAGTGTAGTGGTATGTACATATATTAAACATAATATAAATACAGCAATGTAAGCTCTGAAAATAAATTTACATACAAATATATGAAAATATAACATAGAAAGTAATGTTATATAAAGTATATGTGCCACATATTTACACACAAGTATGTATGTATTTATGTAGCGTATACACACATGCACACATAAATGATTATATATAACTATTAAGCAATAAACAAACGTAAATGGCGTTTTTTATGACAGCTGCTAAAGCCTGCACAACATGAATGCTGTAGCTGTGATCACGTGACTTTTTGAAATCGGATCAATTAGGGTCTGATGATTGATGAGGTTAATCTGATTTATAGGAGGGAATGAGAAAAATACTGAATTAAAATGCCTTTATAGGTTTGCAAAATATAACCTAGGCTACTCCATCTATCTATTAAATATCCTCCACACACTCTCCAGGGTCACAGGGGACAAAGACCTGTTGGGGGTTGGGAGGACTGGAGTCTATAAACCAGCGTGTGTTGGATGAAAGGCGGACACACACACACAGGTCGCCACGGGGAACTCTGTAGTCGTTAGTGGAAAAAGTAATCCCGTTACTGCCACCAACCCACAGGACTCACTAGTAAACTGATGCGCATCGCTATTGGACGCAGCCAGGGTTGGACTCCAGCACCCCGCCGCCTGCTACTCAAACGCAGGGACAGGGAGCGCGTGTGGACAGTCGCTCCTCGTTGCGCGCTGGATATGGATCAGGACGCAGCGCGCCTCCCTGCTGTCTCTCGCGGACGGGCTGCACTCTGCGGCGCATAAACAAAGGTGCCCAAATGAACCACCGCCCTCCCGGCTCCTCCGGCGTGCAATGGCTTAACAGGAGAGACATGAGTGTCCGGACGGAGGACAGCATCACCTTGTGCCAAAGGGCTCTCCAGATCGTGACGGAACTTTGTCTCACGGGACACGTAGACCGGGAGAAATGTTCGGATATATTTCCCCTGGAGAGCACCATACCAGGTAAAGGACACGCAGGTAAATGCAATGAAGTCATTAATTTCTTTCCCCAATTTCCTCAATTAATAACTTTGGTTTGTCCCCTTCAAAGAGAACGAGTGTTTGCAGCGTTTGGAAAAAAGGAGACATCAGCTCTCACTTGTTGAAACTTTATTACGCACCGCTGAGTTGTATTATTTTACCGCGGTCAAGTGTTGCCAAAGTGTTTCTACCTGTTACGCATCTTGCTGCAGCTCAGTCCAGACTGATGGAACAGCAACAGGTGGAAAACAAGACTGAGCTGGCCATCTGATACCCTGCCTTTCTGCGTCTTTCCTCCAATCTTTCACTTTGCAGTCACTCTCAGTCTGATAAACACGTTTTGAAAAGCTGCTTGTATTTGCTGTTTTAAGCTTCCTTGCATATGATAGTGCAAACTTTGCATTTAAATATCAATAAGAACAAGAAATGTGAGGAGCATATGGGAGTTTTTTTCCACTTTGGCACTGATTGTGATTCTCCTGATGCTGTGGCTCCTTTACTGAGGTTTTCTATGACTTAATATTGTCCTGCTTTATCAAACAGGTGCATATGCTGCCCCCTCTTTCTTACAGCTGGCTTTCTCTCCTTTTTTCTCTTTCTCCCTTGCATGTTTGTCTGTCATATTTTGTCCCTCGCTTGCTCCTCCTTTCCTTTATATGTGTCTCTGTCCTCCTCTATGGGTCTCTCCATGGTTACATGTAGACATCTCTATTAGTCTCCTTGCTGTGGTCGTGGGTTTCTGTGGCCTCGCCCTGTTGGTAGTCTCTCTCTTTGTCTTTTGGAAGCTGTGCTGGCCCATTTGGAGGAGCAAGGCTCTGTCGGCCCACGTCGAAAATGGCCTCCACGTGGGTTTCCCCGAGGCGCCTCCGCCCAGCTCCTCGCCGGTCAACGAGTGCAAAGCAGCGGAGGCGGAGAAGAAGTACCCGCTGGAAGTGAAGGTGAACGGACGGAGCACTGTCAAGCTCCTGGAGGCGGCCATGAAGATCAGCCAGACGTCTCCGGACATCCCTGCCGAGGTGCAAACAGCCCTGAGGGAGAAGCTCAGCCAGCAGGCAAAGATCCAGAGGCAGACCACCGAGCCAACCTCCTCCTCCAGGTACCTTACATGAACCCACTGCAGTCACAACCCCTCCCTGCCTGCTCCTGCACCGAGGACATAATAATGACAAGCTATCCATGCACATTCATCTGGTGCTACAATAACAGTCCAATGGCAGCAGTTTTTGAGCTACTTTTGGTTTCTGTCCCCATCCATGCAGCAGTAGTACACACAAAAACCCCATCCAAAAACTGTCCTGACAGTTCGTGACAGTGTCCTTGAGGTGGTTTGGCACGTGTCATGGAGCAGCAGGGGATATCCAGTGACCTTGATCTGCTGTAGCACATGTTGAATAGTGTGTCTACTGCACATACTGACCCCAAAGAAAAAAAAATCACCTCCTGTAGGCTCGTCAGCCAGACCCGTGGTATATCTCCTCGCTTCAGTTTGAACCCTATAATCTCTTTTACGTGTGAGAGTCAAGCTGATGTGGAAACGGCGGGAAGCAACCACAGTAATTAAACAACCAGCTCTTGCTTCTCTTTGTTTTCCGGCACTGTGTTTAAACTAGAACGTCCATAATTAGCACTGCTGTGGGGTGGGAGCTGTCATGGTGGAAGGTTGGTTTCTGGTGAGACGCACCAGGCAGCTGCGCTCACTTTCTCAGAGGAAGCCATTATTGACAATTGCTTCAGTTTGTCATTACGCCTGTTAATTAGATTATATTGAGACCAAGGTCTCCATGAATTACACACCCACCAGGGATACAGAAAGGCCAGGTTAAAGATTACAACGCCTACTGTCTTAATCCTTCCAGCTACTCTTGTGACAGTGATTACTGACTGTCTCTGATTATTTCCTTTTCGAATGACAAAATGACAAAAACACCTACATTATGCTCTTAGCTCAAGCCCAAATACTGTTTTAGAGCCAATCTTAACTTAAGAGTAATGTCTTAAAGCACTGTTGCACCAAAGCAATGTATCGTCATGCAACAGTTCTTGTGATATCTAATAAATTAGTGCCCCAGGAAAGACATTACACTCTTACGTAGTTATGTAGGTCAGGTTTAGATAAGTAAAGGTACATATATTAGGTCTGACAGGTAAAGTTACGTAGGTTAAGTTTAGGCAAGAAAAGTTACGTAGGTTTAGGCAGGTAAAGTTATGTAGGTTGAGTTTAGGAAAGTAATTTTACGCAAGTTAGGTTTAGGCAAGTAAAAGTTACGTAGGTCACGTTTAGGTAAGTAAAAGTAAAAGTTACGTAGGTTACGTTTAGGCAAGTAAAGCTATGCAGGTTAGGTTTAGACAAGTAAAGTTACGTAAGTTAGGTTTAGACAACTTTACGCAAGTTAGGTTTAGACAAGTAAAGTTATGTAAGTAAGGTTTAGGCAAGTCAAAGTTACGTAGGTTAGGTTTAGACAAAGTTATGTAAGTTAGGTTTAAGCAAGTAAAGCTATGCAAGTTAGGTTTATACAAGTAAAGTTACGTAAGTTAGGTTTAGACAACGTTACATAAGTTAGTTTTAGGCAAGTAAAGCTATGCGAGTTAGGTTTCGACAAGTAAAGTTACGTAAGTTAGGTTTAGGCAAGTAAAGTTACGTAAGTTAGTTTTAGGCAAGTAAAGCTATGCGAGTTAGGTTTCGACAAGTAAAGTTACGTAAGTTAGGTTTAGGCAAGTAAAGCTATGCGAGTTAGGTTTCGACAAGTAAAGTTACATAAGTTAGGTTTAGGCAAGTAAAAGTTACGTAGGTTAGGTTTGAACAAATAAAGTTATGTAAGTTAAGTTTAGGCAAGTAAAGTGACGTAAGTTAGGTTTAGGCAAGTAAAGCTATGCAAGTTAGGTTTAGACAAGTAAAGTTACGTAAGTTAGGTTTAGGCAAGTAAAAGCTACGTAGGTTAGGTTTGAACAAATAAAGTTACGTAAGTTAAGTTTAGGCAAGTAAAGTGACGTAAGTTAGGTTTAGGCAAGTAAAGTTGTGCATGTTAGGTTTAGGTGAATAAAGTTTCGGACATCAGATTAGGGCAAGGGAAGTTGCGTAAATTAGGTTTGGTCAAGTTATGCTGGTTAGGTGTAGGCAAGTAAAGTTATGCAGGTTAGATTTAGGCAAGTAGAGGTAATGTTGGTCAAGTTAGGGCAAGTACAGTTATGTAGGTTAGTTTTAGGTAAATAAAGTTACATAGGTCAGGTTTAGGCAAGTAAAGGTATGTAGGCCAGGTCAGGGCAAGTGAAGTTATGTAAGTTAGGTTTAGACAGGTAAAGTGACATAATTTAGATTTAGACAAGTTACATAGGTTAAATTTAGACAAGTAAAGTTATGTAGGTCATGTTACGGGAAATAATGTTACGTAGGTCAGATTTAGAAAAGTAAAGTTACATAGCTTAGGTTTAGGCAAATGAAGTTACATATGTCCGGTTTAGGAAGGTTAAGTTACATAAGTCAGGTTTAGACAAGTTAAGTTAGGCAGGTTAAGTTTAGGTAGGTAAAGTTACGTAGGTTAGGTTTAGGCAAATGAAGTTGCATATGTCCGGATTATGAAAGTAAAGTTACATAAGTCAGGTTTAGACAAGTTAAGTTAGGCAGGTTAAGTTTAGGTAAGTAAAGTTGCGTAGGTCAGGTTTAGTCAAAGAAACATGGTAGCGATGTACCTTAAAATAGCTCATAGTTCAGTGGTTTCACACAGGACATGAAGACCAGTCTCCTGAGGGAAAGTCCCATGTTGTTTGAGCCATCCACCACCTTAACCTGCTTACTTTGTCAGCGTTTCAATGTTTATACTTCTCCTGTCTTTACTCCCATCAGTACACTTGTCACATGATCACAGCCTTCCCAATTACGTGGGTTATACACAAATTACTGGCTCATGATTACTTGGGTTATATACAAATTGTTGTGCATTATTTTGCAGGTATGCCTGAGAATAGGTCATGAGAACAGCTTGTACAAAATGTTAAAAAAAAAACAGTTTAATGGTCAAACTCCACAATTCAGTGCTATATAGTTCACAGTATTTTCATGTTTCCAGCAAGTATTTTCTAACATATATAATGTGTTTAGGATGAAATCTCTGATTTTATTTTACCTGGCTGAGTGTTAAAGTCACCAACACAACCTCTAAGGGCCCATAGTTACTTCTAATATCTGTCCAGTTAGCATTCATTGTGTTTGTCTGTATATCAAGACAGTTTTTCCTTTTCCCTTCAGGTTCGTACCGGCTCTCAGACAAACATGCAGCCTTTTATGTTGTTTACAATACTCAGCTGTAGAACAGTATTCAATTTTCAGCTGCGTTTCCTGTGCCATATCATTTGTGCCACGGCTGTCAGATTGCTATGATTGTCTTACTGTCAGAAAGGAGGAGGGCCAGTTGCTAGGTGACAAGATTGGCGAATCAAACCCTGCCGTTGTTTTTTCAGAAGATCCTTCAACTTCACAGAAATTTGCAGCACTCAGGTAGTTTTTATAAGAGACTGAATCTCAATGCTGGAGATGTTTTTTTCTTATTTTTATTTTCCCAAACCATGGTCAGGGGTGACGAAAACAAAGGAAATCCTTCAGTGTGGACACTTGTGATTTTATTGCCTGGTACTACAGTACATTTAAGGTAAAACAAGCTGTGCTTAGTAAGAAAGATCAAGTACACTGAATCCTTTGTTCATGTACTTATGATACAGTGTCTGACAAAATCAAGGTTGTAGGGTCTTGATTTAAGGCATCAAAAGGACAAAATAGTATGGGTATCATTGGTTGACCTTGTTAGCCAGGTCATTGTGAGCATTTGAAGCTATTCCTTGCCAACGTGCATGAAGCATATTGAATGATATACCTCAAAGAGTCATTAGTGGTTAGTGCTGCCTTGGGAGCGCAGTATATCAGATGGTTGTTCAGTTTTACGATTCTCAGCTAGATTAATGTGCTTCTTTCCTGAAGAATAAAGACCAACCAAAGACCATTTTTGGAGCTATTCTACTACACAGTAATATGTCAATGCATGTTCCATGAGCACCGTATTATTATGCATGATGCTCTTCAGACGCAGTTCTCTCCTGACAAACCATTAGCGCCCATCATAACAAAGGCACTCATGCATAGCGCTGACACTTCAAGACATTTACCAGATGCCCTTTCCCCCTTTCAACAGGCACAATTCATTCCGGCGCCACCTGCCTCGTCAGATGAATGTCACCAGCGTTGACTTCAGCATGGATACAGTGCCTCTCCGCCAGTCTTCTACAGTGAGCATTGGAAGAATAAAGCCTGAACTCTACAAGCAGAAATCTGTGGACTCAGAGGATGAGGCCAAAGAGCCCGTGGAGACTTGCGGAAAGCTCAGCTTCTCGCTGCGTTACGACTACGAGGAGCAAGCTTTGGTGGTGAGAATCCTCAAGGCCTTGGACCTGCCTGCCAAAGACTTCACGGGCACCTCTGACCCGTACGTGAAGATCTACCTGCTACCGGAGAGGAAGAAGAAGTACCAGACGCGCGTCCACCGCAAGAATCTGAACCCCATGTTTGACGAGACCTTCTGTTTCCCCGTGGTGTATGATGAGATTTGCAACCGCAAGCTGCACTTCAGTGTCTACGACTTTGACCGCTTCACCAGCCACGATATGATAGGCGAGGTGGTGGTGGACAACCTCTTTGAACTCTCTGATCTTTCCAGGGAGGCTGTGGTGTGGAAGGATATTCACGCAGCGACTACAGTGAGTTGGCGTTAACACTAACACACTGCCAAGTCCTTACATATGTGGACATTGTTGCTATGTAAGAAGTGTTGCACCAGACTTCACTTAGTGAATGCGAACGTACAATGTATTTAGAAAAGGTCAAAATGTTAAGTATCACACTGAGTCACTTCTAAGAGCCCAGATTCATCCGCACTGTTCCACAAGAGAGGCAGGTGGAGCACATTGCATAATTCAAATGCTTTGGGAAATACATTTCATCAGCCAAACACCCACACACATTTTCCAGAAACTGCTGGGTATTTCACAGATATAAATATAGCAACAGAGAATAAAATGATCCAATCACAAGACTTATGAACTGCAGTAATAAGGTCTAAAGCTTCAAGGTATTTGCAGGACATAACATATGTCCTCACATGAACTCTTTCTAAAAAAGATCTGTTAACTTAGCCCAGAATGCATTTCACTCCTACATTAACACTTACCACGGTTTACTCAAGGGCCTCTGCTTTATTTATGAATGGTTTCATTGTGGCAAACACTGAGCCGTTGTTTTCATGCCAGTGCTATATTAACAGCAACAGAAGAACTATATATTCAGCTTTGCATACAGACTGACTAGAGATGATTCTCTATTTTCTCAGTTAGTTTAATGGTGTTTTTTTTCATTGGATTTCGACAAGAAATGTGTTTTTTATATGAGGCTGTTTCTGAAAGACACTTGGACTTGTCAAAGTTTATTTGTTAATCTGTTCATAAAAAAAGTATGACGAATTTTTGATTGCCTCACTAGTGATAAAAAAACTCAAAATTCAAGACTTGGGACTTCACTTGGGACTTGAGGAAAAGAATCCAGACTTACTGTGACTTGCAAAACAATGACTTGGTCCCAGCTTTCCCTTTAAGTATTAAAAAAGAGATAATTATTGAAAGCAAAGCCACAGTCCGGTGTGCTTTACATTTTGATACAGGCCCACAGGCATATAATCTGGGCCCCACTGTTAAGTCCACTAGGTAGATAAAGTTTTCAGTCCAGTTTATAAATTAGCGAGATATTTCAGAAACTGAAAATTTACTATTTGGTGTAGCGTGAGGTCATTCGTCAAAGTACTTATTTGTTATTTCTTTTTCAAGGATTTTATAACATTGCGATGAAGGGCATTTTTGGCCATTTACGTTACTTCTTGCTGAATTATTGTAAAATTTGGTCCACAGAATGCACTGTAATCTGCATCTAGGTAATGCTGTTCTCAATTGAGATGCAAATCAGAATTAAGATGAATGAGTTCTTTTGAAATTTAGATATAAAATTTCGATACTTAATTTGGTATGGTGGAGTGATTAGCATTGTAGGTTAACTGGTGACTATAAATTGTCCGTAGGTGTGAATGTGAGTGTGAATGGTTGTCTGTCTCTATGTGTCAGCCCTGTGATAGTCTGGTGACCTGTCCAGGGTGTACCCTGCCTCCAGGCCCTAGGCTCCAGCCCCCCCACGACCCCCAACCAGATAAGTGGTTATGGAAAAAGAATGAATAAATGAATGCTAACCTACAGTACCAAGAATATGAACATTGACATGGACAGGAAGGGTTAACTTTTTTGGTCGCTTTGGCTGAAAACATTTCCAGATAACCCAAAGACCAAAATCAAAGATATATTCATTCTCAGTGCCATTGCATTCAATGATTTATCAATTCAGAGTTAAATATGTGGGTAAGTTTTGTTTTCTTACGTGCTTAAATTAACTAACAGAGTATAATTTGAGCCATTCCTTTGCCTTGCTTGTGTGGTCTAGAATGAAGATTATATTTACTTCCTCAAACTGCAGGCCATAGTTACCCTGAAAACTTCCTCCTGTGTCGATACACCTGAGGGCAGCTTTAGCTACTTTGTGGACTTATACAAAGGTGGGATTGAGGTGCTGGATGTATCATCTTAAAGTGTGTAGCTCATGTGTGTGTGAGAGATAGAAAAAGAGCTTTAAGGCATATTTAGTGTTTCCAAAGGTTTGTGGGCAGACATGAGTAACTCCACTGCAGAAAGAAAGTCTTTCTGTTTAGTGATACATTTGATTGATATTTAAAGTTGTCTTGGATAAAACTTTGTACAATTGCTAAAAAAAACAAAATAGCCAATACAGCAACTTAAAATGTTTTTGAAGGCATTTAGTTTCTTCAGAGCTCAAATCACAAACAAAACCCCAGTGCTGATCCAACAGCAGGATGTGTCATGTTTCATTTTGATGTCTGAAGCCCAGTTTCCACCAAACACTTTCAGTATGGTACCTTTGGAACCAACAGTAACCCTTCAGACATGGTACCTAGACCCTAGAGTTTCCACTGCAAACAGTACTCTTAAATGTGGGCGGGGTTGTTGTCACTCACTGCTCCGTCCAGCACTCACTGTATTTCCTGCTTTATCAGTCTGCACCTGGTTTATCGTCCACAGAACGAGGCTGCACGCCGACATGTTCAGAACAAAATAGAACAGGCTGCAGTGAGAGTCTCTCTCTATGGGATATTTAAAAATAGCAGCTTTGTGCATTTAGTCCTTCTCAGGCAAGCTCAGGGGTTTAGTGTTGCTGTAGCTCACAGGAACTATGCTCCACGACACTTTCTTTTTCTCAGAGTGAGGATTAGAATATATGCAGTTCACATAACTGGCCGAAATCAATATATATAAACGCATAAAGATCCAGTAATTACTAAAAGTTCACGTCATATAAGAACTAAAGTAATGGTCGAAGTTGTTAAAGAGGTGCGATAAGGAACAGTTCCATTGGTACGGTCCACAACTTTGGAAACAATTCTCATGCTAGTATTCAGCTCAACCTTGCATGCTAACAGTGACAGTGTTAGCATGTTGATGTTTAGCAGCAACATCTTAGTTTAGCGTGTTAGCATGCTAACATTCACTACTCGCACTGATCACAAAGTACAGCTGATCATTGAGCATTTTAAAAGAGATTAGAATGAATCCTAAGGAGGCCTTGAATATCTGAACCAAATTTTAATGGCAATTCATCGAATATTTGTAGAGATATTTCATTAAAAACCAGAAATGGCGGAGAGAGTTCTGGAGGTGATCAAACAAAGTAGGATTCAGCCATGAATGTCTGAACAAAAATTTCATAGCAAACTATTCAATAGTTGTTAAGATATTTCTGTCTGGTAACGAGTAGTGAACCTGTTGACATTGCCATCACTAATGCCTGCCACTGGTGTGGCTAAAAAGCAAATATTCCTCACAGCAATTAAGAAACTAGAGAGATAAAAGTCATAACAACCTGCCATGCTATGCTGCTAATATGTTCGGTACTAGCTGACAAAATACGACCACCTTTGTTTACTGAGCTGTTCACTCCTTTGCTTTGGCATTTTGATTCACAGGATGTGGTCGAAGCCTTTAAAATGCATGCCTCTCCTTCTTTCTGTCCTCTAGGAGAGTGTTGACCTGGGAGAGATCATGTACTCGCTGTGCTACCTCCCCACAGCGGGGAGAATGACCCTAACAGTCATCAAATGCAGAAACCTCAAAGCCATGGACATCACAGGCTCCTCAGGTAACCTGACAGAAAATAAGATGTGGCTCACATCAGAAGCACACACTGAGCCATAAATCAAACTTAGCTGAAACGAGACAGCAGGTGTCCACTTAGAATGGAAATGAGGAGGAAATATAGGGAGGTCAGTGAGAACAAATTATTGAATCTGTCTTATTACAGTCTGTCAGAATACGTGTCTTAGCCGTTCTTTTAACTGTGAAAAATTACATCATTTCGTAGAGCTTCCGAACACCTGAATGTTAACAGGCAGGAGCAGGGAACATTCAGCATCATTTCTCTTCACATTTGCATTGTAAGTTTTGTTGCTATTATCATCATATGACAGTGAACATGTCTCCCAGACCCTTATGTGAAGGTTTACCTCATATGTGATGGACGGAGGTTAAAGAAGCGAAAAACAACCACTAAGAAAAGCACGCTCAATCCGGTGTACAACGAGGCCATCATCTTCGACATTCCCCCGGAGAACGTGGAACAAGTCAGTCTGTCCATCATGGTGATGGATTATGATCGGTGAGTCAAGTAGTCATTAGATCCTGTATGTACAATACATGCTAACGTGATAACTACTAGGGCTGGCAATCTCTGAGCTTCTGTAGTGCTTCGAGTCAGATTCAGAGGGCTATGATACAAATATCAAATAATTATTGATGCATCTTTATGTGTCTAAGTTGTTGATTTCCATACATGATGTTTTTTTCTAACTGTGTGACTACTTGTTATTTTCAAAGCACAATCCATACTTACAATAAACAGATGAATTTACCTCCATTATCTTTAATTAATGCAATCATAGAAGCAATTAGAAGAGATTTCATAGAAGCTGAAATGCTTGCATACGCTAGCTTTTAAACCAGGGACTGCTGGTCGGATTGTATCCCATCTGCAGCTGCTCACACCCAGTCATCCTCACCAAAAGGATGTAACACAACAAACATGTTTTACGTTTTTAGATTTTACGATCCAGTCAGTTCAGCCGCAAGAAATGTAAACATGATGCAGTGATGCACATGTTTTATGTACTGTACCTTTTACCATCCAATAGAATGGTGCAAGAGTCCTAAAACTCTAAAATTGAGTTAGCATTTTAGCACTCCTGGTTCCTTCGTCTCAAGGTTTGAGGCAAGGGTGTCATTCAAAGGGCCCGTGGGCCAGAACCGGCCCACCAAAGGATCCAATCCAGCCCACTAGATGTCTAGACTAAGAGGTGCCAAGTTTCAGGAGCAAGTTAAACGATGCGTTGCCTACTTAATGTAGAATTCTGCTTCAGAGGCTTTTCCACCCTGACCAGGATACAGTTCTCTGATATAACAATGAATACTGACTGTGACTAAAGATACTGAACATGCAAAATATTGTCAATCAGCAGCTTCAGTTTAAAAGAATCTGTGTCAGGAAATGTGTGGATACATGCACATGTAATGACAGTGAGAAGTAGACTGATTGAATGTGGAAAAACTGAGACATACTGTTGAAATTGCCCTCATTTTTCTGAGGATATCTCAGGCTGTTTGTCAGTTTTGCAAAAGGATGGATGCCTACAGAATGTATTTGTAAATCTTTACACAAAGAAAAGGGAAAATACTGGAGATGATGTTACTTATAGGTTATTGTGCAATGGTTTTATTGGTCCGGCCCATCTGAGATGAAATCAGGCCATATGTGGCCGATGAACTAAAATGTGTTTGACACCCCGGGTCTAAGGTTTTTTTGAATGGATTTTTGGTTAGATGCTGAAATACAGTCTGTGATTGGCACAAGCTTAAGAAACGTTTTGTTTTGTTCCACATCATAAAATATGTCATGAATTTTTGGCTTTTATGCATCTTTCAAAAAGTTGGTTGCTAACAAGTAGTTAAATCAGACTACAGAGGTTGTCACCAACATGGCTGCCAACCGTAGTGTACTTTGTTTATACTCTAACGTTAGCTTTTTATTCGTGAAAACTGCATTTACTCTTCAAAATTTATAACAGATTATTGTGCTGAACAAAACATGTAGGGATCATGAACTCTTGTTCGCCACAGAGCTTTTTTTCTGCAATAATCCATTTCATATTCCCATTGGCTTTTTGTTAAGTGAACCAGGGCGATGCTAACTTTTGTGTCGGGCTACAAAGAAAGTCATCCCTGCACCATTCTATTGGCTAATTCATAAGGAATGTACAGCTCAATCTTACCAAAATGTTACAGGCCGTCATAATGTCCAGAATTGGGTTTTAAATTTCCGATTATTGACCTATCTGCATCAAGACATAATCTTTCAAGAGAGAATTGCCATGCATCCAAGAAGTGATGATTCTTTTCCACAACCACTACTAACTACAAGTCAACACAGTTCACAAATGAGAAGAAGAAAGTGTAAATTTGATCAGCTAAAGTTCTGAAACACAGACACGACTCATTTAAACTAATTAGACTGTTCTTGGAAGATGTGTCCCTGATTATTTTTTGGTTCAGGCCTGACCTTGATGAACTTCCAGCTTCTTTTGATCCATTTATTTAATTAAAAACAGTTATTTTTCAGCTCAGTCACGAGTTTAGTGTCTGCTGAAGCTTTACAATGTGCATCTGAATGTGCGTTAATGTGTGTGTTTTACTACTCGCAGCGTTGGACACAATGAAGTGATTGGCGTGTGTCGCACCGGGCCAGATGCCGAGGGCCTTGGACGAGATCACTGGAATGAAATGTTGGCTTACCCGCGGAAGCCCATCACACACTGGCACGCTCTGGGAGAGGTACAGACACTTCTTTTATCCCTGAGTCCATTTTTCCCCATTCTCAGAGAACTCATATTTACAGACCTTTCTAGAAGCTCCTGAATGTGACATTGACCAGAACAGATGCTGTGGTATGCAGTGTAAGGAAACAACACATTAGATTGTCATGTTTTGTGGAGATGGTCTGAGCTGTCTAGTTTATCTTCTGCCTTTATTTCCTTTATGGAAATTACATTATTTTTCTTCTTTGGATTCCGTATTTAAAGGACAAAATTTGTCGCTGTAGCTGTATTTGTTTTGAATAATTGTAACCACTACAAAATCAAATTAAAAACATAAATAATGCAAAGGTTGAGGTGAAAAACAAATAGTAAAAATGCAATTTGCTGTACAAAAATTCCTCCATAGTTACGTTTATTTAATTTGTTTAATATTTCTCAATTTTGAGAGACCTTGACCAATCTGCAATTCAGTCAGTAGCTGTTCCCTTGACTAACAATTGCTGAAAGCATATTCTGAACAGTTCTCCTTTAATAACAGCAGGAAGAACAAGTATTTGGTTCGTGTGGACATACATATTTTAGTCCAGTCTACTCATCCTACACTAAATAAAAATATGAGAGCCATACTTTTGTTTTTGTTTCAATTTTTCATTAGTTGAAATAAAAGATCAAACACTTCTTCAAATCACCCAAAAGGCTTTTTCTCTCATGTTTTGTTCACAAACTTTGAACTTTGCCTTTTGTGTGCATAAAAAATCCTAAATCTTTAATTTCCACTGATGAAAAATGGGAGCAAAAACAAAAGTATTGCATTTGTATTTTGTTCAGTATAAGTTTGAGTGTTTCTTTCTGTAAAAATCACAAAAATAAACCCAAGCAATAAGCTTGATGGGATAATTTGAGATTTGGAGAGATGTAACTGTCCTGCCAAGACTCAGATGATAAGATCGACATTATTTAATCCCTTTTTCTGCAACACAGCAGCGGGACTAAGTATTTAAACCCAGCATCTAAGGGTGCTTTCAGACCTAGAGTTGTCTTTCTTTGGTCTGAATCAGGGACTAACGTTGTTCCAAAGTTGTATAATTGCCTAGAGTTGGTTCGTGTTCTCACGGCAGCATTTACAAGTGGACCAGATCAAATGCATTGTGTGAGAAAGCTGCTCTTAATTGGTCAGAATTTCCATGTGGGAAAAATCCAGGAAGTAAAGAAGACGTTGAAGAAGAGTACACTTGCAAGATAAATGTGACACTTTCTAATGTCACAATGGAGGGACAACTACGCAGGTTGATTTTAGCGCTGCTCATCGTGGACTATATTGCTGTCATTGTTCATTTGAGTCAAAGCATACAGTTTGAAAACGAGGCGCGGCTCCAACTAGAAAACAATGTTTTGATGCATTGGATGTGCTGAATGTGCATATTAAGGCAGTACAGGAGGAGGCGCACATTAATAATCCTCCAGGACTGTAACATGCTCATGTTTAACCGCACTAGAGCTTGTTTGTAACCAGACTGAGACCACCTCTTCAAGAAGGTCTCGGTCCGGTTGTTTTGGTGCGCACCTGAGTGTGATTGCTGTGTTCACACCTGCCCAAACGAACCGCACTTAGAGGGCAAACCAACTTGAGTTTGATTGAACCGAACTGAACCAAACAGGGCAGGTGTGAAAGCACCCTCAGAAGTCAGAAGTTGCCAGCTTTGCAAACTGCAAACAAATCCAGTTGATGATGTTTTGGTGTTTAGTTTGTTAGCTAATAAGATGTGTAAATACTGTACAACAGTTTTACAGATGCTTGACAGTTAAATGTGTCCCCCCACTTTAATTTCATATTTTACATGTTATCAATGTTTCTTCCTCTTTTGCTACATCCACTCCCATCTGACGAATAGGAAAACTCAGGTGATTACCCGTTTTCAGTGGTAAATCTACTATATCAGCTTTAGTAAAACAAAACTGTGATCATAAGCAAAAAACACGTCCTCTGTAGCTCATCAAAACATTGTTCTGTAATAAACACTTACAGTATTTTATAAGGAGATGGAATACACAGAGCCATGAGGGCATTTCCAGCTGCAGTTGCGCCAAAACCAGGTGGGGTTTTTTTTAGCAAGGCTTTGGGCATTTCCAACCATAATTACCACCAAAATCGGGTGCTTTTCAGCAGGACCTTGCAGCATTATCAGCCCTAACTATGACACCAAAACTGGATGGTTCTAGCTAGACGTTGCTGTACTGGGACATTTCTAGTAGTCGTTGTGGTGCCAAAATTGAGTATTTTGATCCAAAACATGATGTTTTCCTGCACATAACCACACAGTAACCACATATTGAAACATACAGTTTAAATGTTTTCACAACATATGAAACCTACAAATGTTAGATATCCATGGTTTGCAGAAAAATACAATGGCAACATTTTATTCTGGCGTTTGGGTTGAATGCATGCATCACTGTGATGGTAAAAAAAAAAAAAAAAACTTTTTTTGGCCATATCCTCTACATCCCCTGGCTGACACGAACGCCTTCTCTTAAAAAATAATCATCTGGCTCTGTGGCTTAATGTGACCTGACCCAGCTGGGTCAATACAACTCTTTTTTGCCTATGATCACAGAACGTCCTGAGGACTAGAGAAATAACCTGCTTAGTTACCACAAATTGATGACAAAGCCTCTGTAATGTGTTGTGTTTTGTGATATTTTACCTTGCAGTGGCCTGGAAGAGCAGCAAGCTTTGAGAGTCAGGGTTCGTGTCCGTCACCCAAACCTCCGCAGACGCCCTGATGATCGCAGGTAGAGTGAAAACACCACCTCTGTAACGAAGCAGACGTTTTTGCAGAGATACTGAGAAGTTGTGTTGCCTATGAGTCTCTTGTGAGCATGTTGTATGAAAATCCACTCTGATGCGTCTCTTATGTGTTTATAAAAGCAAAGCTGTATTGAAACTGTTCTTATTGATTCATTTGAACTCGGGTCCTTCAAGTGCTCTACAGAGCTGGCTATGCACAGCACTCACCGTCATTCAGTTCTAAGAGTTTGTTTTTCATACATCCGCTTCGAAATTCTCAGAAAGGCTTTAAGTGCCAAACATTTACACAGACCACATGAATGGTAGGCCTCACTGCGAGAAGTCCTCGCCAATTCACTCGCAAGTTTTTTCAACCTTTTCAAAATTTGAGCAAAAACCCTAGGGCTCTGTAGTGAGTTAGCGTTTTACTTTGAAATGGCACAAAGTGAAAGGGCTACACTGCTCATTGCCATGAAAACATTCACTCGATAAAATACGGTCAATAATTACACTGAGTTTTGATCCAGGTTCACCTGAAGAATGCAGGTAACTGAGCGTCTACAAGGGCTGGGTAGATCCCTCTTAAAGTTCATCAGTCACAACTGTCGCGGTTGTGTATAAAGTGGCCATTAACCAACCATTGCTACCTGCAGATATTAGAAAAGTCAGCAACACTGAGATTTAAGGGAAAGTGCAGCAGATACATGTAGCAAACATATGTAAAAAAGATTGACAGTCAAATCAAAGTGTTTTTGAAACAACTGTTTCTAAAAAAAAAACTGGCAAGACTTATTTATTTTTGTACACATCAGATCGATTTCAGCACATCACTGCAAATTGAACTAGCAGCATAAAGAAATTAGTTAGACTCATCCTCTTATTACTCCTATAACTTTATTAAATATTAATTAAACTGTTGTTTACACTGCAAATGTCCCTCGCGGGAATGTATGAGCCAGTGATTCAGAAAATAGTGTCCAATCATAGCTCAGCAACTGTAACTAGGCGCAGCAGGCCTGTCAAGCTTTGGTTTCTTCTTTTTTTACCCTCCTCAAAATAACAAAAAACAAGACCGAAGTGTGAGGAATAGATTTAACAGAGTGTTTATCTGCTCTAATTTAAGACGCAAACTCAAGGGTAATATGACTAACTAGTGTATACCTACAGTAACCCAGCATTACATACAGGGCCAGGAGCAAACGTTTTTAAACTGAATTATTTTGTGAAGTTACAAGTGAACAAAAAAACACAATTAGCACATCAACAGCGAAGCACTGTTACCCCTTTTCCACCAAATTCGCTCTGGTTCTTGAACTGGTTGTGTTCAGAACACTTGGGACCTTGGTACGATCCAGCAAACCGTAACATATTTCCACTAGTTCTGAACCATTTCAATGAAGCATGTGTCATCAATGGAGGGCGCTCCACTATGCACAACTAAAATGGTTTCTCCCTTAAAGTCTCTATTGTTGCCTCCTCCATCCTCTTTTCCCAAACTGTAGAATATGACACAGTCACTGATGTCGTCACAGTTCACACTTCAGGTTAAGAAAAACCTGCTATTTTTTGGTTCCAGCTGGGAACCAACTTTTCAGGTCCAAACAAGTTTAATAGGGCCAAAGCACTAGTTGCGAAGGCCCTCTTGAAACTGAAGGAATTGTTATTATTTTCTCCGAAAAGAACTGCATTTTTGAGGGGCTTACGGTACTCTAAAACTCGTGAAATTTTGCACACACATCAGAACTGGTGAAAATTTACATCTGATATGGGTCTGGTGAACAGGTGTCACAGAATGGCTCAGTAATGCCTCCTATTAAATTTCTACAAAGCAGCCCCCAAAGCTGGTTTCACCTACATGTACGAAACTTGTTAGGCACATGTAACACCCCAAGACATACAAAAAAGTCTCTTGGAGCCATACCCTAAACTCAACAGGAAGTCAGCCATTTTGAATAATGTGAGTAATTTTGTGCATTTTTGGCCATTTTTTCCAGGGGTCGAACTTTAACAAACTTCTCCTACAGATTAGATCTGACTGATTTCAAATTTTGTTCTTACCATCTCAAGACCTTTGACATCAAAAGTTGATCATAGCTTGAGTTTTCGTCAAGCCGTGTGACTGTGGTGAGGTGTCAAACTTTCATGTTTCGCCACCAACAGCAAGTGGTCTGTAACTCCAGCATACATGGTCCGATCTGTCCGAAACTTTACAGGTTTAATGAGGCTCCAGCCCCAAAGCCAACTACAGTACATGCACATTAGGTGTCACGGTGATAGTGCCACCTGCTGGCACCAGGAAGTAAGACTTGTCAGACAATTATCTTTTGATTTACCTGAAATTTACAGGGTGTGCTCGACAATTGATTTACAGCAACATGACTTTTAATTAGTGTATTCTCCAGCGCCACATAGTGGACACAGAAAGTGGTACAAAATGTGACATAGGTCATTCCAATGCCCACACTCTATGAAGGACATACCAGCTCGCTCCCATGAGCAAGGTCTGCCAGTACCCCTGAGTGCTTGCATTTTAAATTTTTGGTTGAAATGCTCTGAACAGTTCAAAATCAGATGCGCCACCTGTTCCCCGATGGTGGAAAAGGGGTATGTGCGGAACCTGAGGTCCTGGATGTTACCATATCAGAGCCTGAGCTCTTTCCTGTTGTGATGGATCTGGAGAATTTCACATTTGTAACTTGAGATAGCGCAATGATCGCCAAACACATTGCTCAGACCTCATCCTAAGAGCTTTTCTCTTGTAAAGTTAAAAGTGGAAGTTTGGAAATTCAAACAATGAAGCATAAATCTACTCTCTGTCTTGCTAATCCAAGTACAGGTATATGATCTAATCAGGGCGATGCCAGAATGATATTGTCTGAACTTACATTCTTCTTATCATACTAATGATACCAGGACTAACTGGATCTACACTGAAATACAGGAACATCTGTCTTTAACACGGATCATCAGCTGGTGAGGACAGTGACATTTTGCCCGGGACATGCTTCTTTAGCTTCAGCTGGGAGCGTATTTATGTCAGGATCTTGCAGTAAAGTTACCCAACTCAGTATCCTCTCACTATGACACATTAACAAGACCTTTTAAAAGGTTTTATGTCCTTAGCAATATATGTAGGTGTATTTCTAGGTGAAATGTCAAAATCATCCACCTTCACCTTATAGCCTACTGATGTCACACAACTTGAGAACCATGCCCTTAAATTTCGGGACAAGACAGTTTATTTTGCTTTTGACATTGATAGTGGCAGTGGCTGAATGGATTTATACCATTCAAGATGAATTCAACCCCTTCATCTCCCTTCATTCATTTGAACTGTGGAGTTAGCCCTTACCGATCTCTAACAATGCTAGTGTATATTAAAAACACAGGATCCTAGGAATATAGACCTCCCACAACCCTTTAGTATATCACGTATAAGGTTCTCAGTTTGACACAGGTCATCATGACAAAGAGAGACATCACTCTCAACCAACTCATGAAGCTAACGTGAGCCTAATTAGTTAGCTAGATGCTAAAACCCGCAAGCGACAGTTGTCATTATAGCTGTCAAAATAAAAGGTCGGCAGCCATAAATGAGAGGCTGCTTTTGTCAACCTCGGACTGAAATAAAGGACCTATTGTTTTGAAAATCACCAGGTATTTGAAGCAGCAAATCTGCCACCATTGTCACTGTAACCTGCGCCTGTGCCATGTGAGAACTGAAAGCTTGACAAGCAAAGAAATGGTAACTACGGAGGTTGGAGCTTAGCAAACGCCAAACAACACCAAAAACGTACGCTGTGCCCAAAATGGCATACTATGCACTACATACTCAACATGCTTACTACTGTTCAGCATTCTTTTGTGTGAACAAACAGTAGTATGTATTTTTCGGATGCTTATGCGTAGATGCTGTATCAACATCACCATTATATTTGAGTGGGCAACACTTGCCTGTCAACAGATGCAAGTAAATGGAAACTGCGATTTTTAAATAAAAAGCACTATAACGTTAATATTTCTCAACCAATCTCAATGAGTTGTCTTTATATTAATGGGTTAAAGATCCATGTGTAATAGTCGAAAAAACGGTTCGTCTCCAGTTAATTAAAATCTCGATATTTAGGCTGCAAACACTGCTGGACGCTGACAAGACGAGTGTGTGTTTGGCTTACATAAACTGAATGACTTCACATTATGTGGTGGATTATCTTATCTTAGAGAAGAAGTGCTCACTAACATGAATTTTAACAAATTTTTGAAAAATGTATCCACTAAGTGCATAAAAAGTCCTAGATCTTTTACTTTAACTTGCGAAAGTGGAAGCAAAACAAAGGTGTTGCATTTTAATTTTTGTATTGAAAGTAGGCTATAATCGCTACTTGATGCTAAATAGAGGAGTGTGTGTGGCTTACATGAACTTAATAACTTACGTGGTGGAAAACAATTCATTGTCACAAGATGTGTCAAGCATGGATTAGGCTCACTGTCTTAGGTTAATACTTGTGGAGACATCCATAAACAATATAATTGATTCTGGGGGTAGACAACTCTTCAACTTCAGCAAGCGTGCTAGCTAGCTAATGCTGTTTACTTATCATCAACTCCTTGATCATAAGAATAAAGTGAGAATATCATAACTTTCACCACTGCTTATTTTAGAAAGGTCTTTGTTAAGATTATCAAACGACAATGGATCATAGATGTTTGCTTCTGGCTGACAGCAACAGCTAATGTAGTATGCGCGCTGACGTTAGTGAGCCTTTATGTTAGCAGGATTGTGCCTGGTGGCAAACAGAATATAACATCAACAAAGAAAATGTTTTCTTGTGGTGGCCTTTCTCAAATGAAGCGTATATTCGGTTATGATCAAAAGATCAAGAAGGAGACAGCATTAGCTAGTTAGCATGCTAGCTAGTTGAAAATAACAACCCTCATTTTATGTAGGTGCGTCTCCACAAGTATTACCCAAGGATAATAAGCAACGGTCATTCTATGAAGTATTTTTCACTACGTAAGTAATTTAGTTCATACAAGTCTACGTCTATTTATCGTCCAGCAGTGGTTGTAGCCTAACTTTGAGATTCTAATTAATTAGAGACTAGAAGTTGCTGCTTTTTATCCTGAAAAACTACAGCTCCCTTGTTTACCTGCATTTGTTTACACACAACTTTTGAAGTTTCCAATATGGCAGCAAGGTTAAGATACGATCCAGTGGCCAATGAGGCATCTATGTTTCTATATCTATGGAAATTACCACGTCACTTGTTGAGAGTTGCCAGTTGCTAACATGTAACCATGGTAACTCGTGCCAGCCTCAGCTCTACCTGTAATTTAAAAACTATTTTGAAAAAACATTACGCCCAGAAAAGTTAAATACTTAAATTGAAGCGTTAGTGACGTTACACAGCTGTCTTTATTGCTGTCCGCCATTGTCTGTTGTGCACATTGTCCTTCACCGCATTGCATTGTGGGATAGTTATGCTTGCGTAATTTTCAGTGTGAGCATACTGTAATATTCACTGGAGATAGTATGCAATTCACTTTCTATTAAAAGGTTTTGTACTAAGATTTTGGACGTACTTACTTAAGTGTACTAAATAGCATTTTAGAATAGAATTTCGGACGCAGCCACAAAATGGAGTGACACAGACAGTAATCTCGATTTAAAAACTAGGATGAAAAAATGAGCCAAACTTTATTGTGCAACAACTTTTCCTCACCAGGCACCAGTTCAGGGAATTATAATCCATAAAACATTTGCAAATGTTACGTATGTGTTTTTACATTAAGCCATATAAAATTCAGTTCAGTGCATCTAACACAGAACATTGACTCAGCTTCTCCTCATATGTGAGTAATAAGAAACTAATAAGAAACAAACATAGGAAATAGAAGAAGGCTATGTACTGTTATCTTACTTGCACATGCATATAATGATGCTTTCTTTTCCCCCGCACTGCCCTTACTTATATTAAAAAGAAATATTTTTACTTGTAGCATGCTTCGCACCACTTTACGAACACACCTACTGAGGGAAAATGTAAGAAATTAATATTATTAGTATTTCAAATTTCAAACTTTGTGTTTACATTTGTACATATACTTGTCAATGGCACTGTTTGTATATATTTAAAAGTGAAATTGAAGAAGTTGTCGTGAACTTATGGAGATAGAGACATCACAATGTATTTCTATTGTTTGGTGATAATTTGAACAGCTCAGACTTGTAATTGAGTGAAATTTATACACGTTCTGTAATAGTTGTGAACAATTAGTCAAGCTGGAGAGCCAGTGAAGCCAACTCTACCTTATCGAGCTATTCCATGTTTAGGAGTTTAGAGCTTTGAGCTGTAATTGTTTGCATATTTGGTTGAATCTATATTGAGCAAGAACAACTGCAACTGCTGTCATGATGTGTACAGTTTGTGATAACTTTTGTAAAACTTTAAAGTAAACATTTGGAATATGATTTATTGTATGTTTCATATGTATTTTAACAAAATAAATAAAAAAAAATGAAGAGTCCCAGCATGTCTGTCTTTGTCTTAGAGAATTCACATGTTCATGAAGTTGTTTTTGAAACATTTATTCGCTAAACTCTTTGTCTCTGAACAGAGTCTTGGCCATAAACTATATAAAATAATGGACGTAACCACCGTGACATCACCCATTGGTTTGCTGACTCCCATTTTGAAGCCTCGAGTTTGGCATTTTGACCATCACTATCTTGGATTTTTGGAGCCAGAAGTGACCATATTTGGATGAAAGGGTGGAGATAACCCTGACGCTAGCTGCTAGGTTGGTTAGTATGGTGCATTTACAGGCCATAGTTAACTATGATGTGATGCTAATGCCAATTTTTGCTAGCAAAAAACAGTCTTGAAACCACTAAAACAAAACGCTTGCTGTTAGGTTGGTTAGCACGGTGCATTTATAGCTATGGTTAACTGTCATAACACTAATGCTAATGCTAATTTCATTGGTGAAAAACATGATTAAAACCATTAAAACAAAATGTACTTAACAGAAACACTTAATATTCAACTCCTTAGAGGGTCTTTTAGTACACCAAACCCTGAATGATACTTATTTAGGCAATCCAAAATGTTACAATCAGCTGTTATGAACTGAAAACCCACTGAAATATCAACAGCTATGGCTAGGCCAATCTGTAGTCAATCTGGTATTATGCCATGGTTATGTTCCTCAGCCAACATTGTCAGTGTGGCAGTGACCCACCCAAATGTCATTCAGCAATGCACTGTGTTGGCCAATCACACATATGCGCACAGTGTGATTCCACTGTGAACTTTGAGATCGTGAGAAAGAAGAATAAAAGTGTTCTTGGTGTGACAACATTCAAGAGTTGTAACATTCAATGTGAAGGCATCAGGTTGGTCTTCAAACTAATGGACGTATCACTGAAACTGGACTCAAACCACTACAAAAACTTGGGTTTTCTCCAAGCGTCAAAGTAAAGCCAACATGGTCGTGCCAAAAACAGCAGTTCTCTGATGGACCACAAGAGGCTGGCTCAAGAGGCCAGTCAATCCACATCAATCTCCCTGTTAAAATGTCCAACTTTACAGCAGAAATAAACACGTTTACAGCCTGGAACAAGAAATGTTTTTTTATAATATGGTCACTTCTGGGGCGGCATGGCGGTGTGTTGGTTAGCACTGTCGCCTCACAGCAAGAGGGTTCCTGGTTCGATCCCGGGTGCGGGAGCCCTTCTTTGCGGAGTCTGCATGTTCTCTCCGTGTCAGCGTGGGTTTTCTGCAGGTACTCCGGCTTCCTCCCACAGTCCAAAGGCATGCAGCTTAATTGGTGACTCTAAATTGTCCGTAGGTGTGAATGTGAGTGTGAATGGTTGTCTGTCTCTACGTGTCAGCCCTGTGATAGTCTGGTGACCTGTCCAGGGTGTACCCTGCCTCTCACCCAGTGTCAGCTGGGATAGGCTCCAGCCCCCACAACCCTCAAGAGGATAAGCTGTTAGAAAATGGATGGGTGGTCACTTCTGGCTCCGAAAAATATGCAGAGTGTTTTGGTCTCTCTGTTGGAATTAAATGGACATTGTTCACACTTGCATGGAAGCAATAAATGACTTTTGCTGCAACTGAGAACAACCTTGTGGATTCAATACAGAAGCAACACTGCATATGGCAAACCAATCTAAAGTCAGGTGCATCAACCAGGTCACTCCGGGACTAAACATCTCTGTGGCTAAGTAATAGGCTAGCTTCTACAATCACGGTAATGAGGAAAAAATGTACCCCAAAGCTTTATAACTCTCCTCCAAAAGAAGGTAAACACGAGAGAAAAATTAAAGAAAAACACAAGTTCCTGGTAAGTTTTGAAATTGACTACAATTATAGCGCGCATATTAAAGCCCTTTTCAATAAAGATTCTGTAATACTACCATGACTTTGATCCAACATCACACTGGCTTTGCTTTTTTACACTAAACCACACAAAGCGGGCATAATGCTGCCCTAGAGTGTGATTTCTTGTGTTCTGGAAGCAAAAGAGGCGTGACGTGTAACACAACAATGTCAGCATCTAGTGTGTCCTTTTTGACGGTTCCACTAGATGACACGGACGTCAATTTTGCTTTGTTACTACATCTGCTGCTTATTCAACAGAATGACAAAACACCGCCATTTCATAAAGAACGGCAAGGCAGAATAAGGGCGCAAAAGTGCTGCTTTGAACAGGCTGTGTGAAAGTGATGCTATTGGTACACGTCCCTTCCATGCACAGGGTGAGTGTGTGTTGTTAAAGCTACATTCGTTGGTCATAGTGAATAAACACAAACTACAAAAACACTCCAGTAGAGAGGTGAAATTTACCGCACATTCAGTCTGTGAGTGATAACGGCGTGTCACCTGAACTCTTCATATCTGTCTCCTGGATAACGGACAGACGTCATGCACATAAACACTGTCAATCAATCAAAACAGTTTAATTACAGCTCTGTCAACTCACACTTGGTTTTTCCTGTGCTGCCTTTTTCCGTGATTGTTGCCTGACTCAGCCTTCTGAAAGTGACTTCTCCACATGCTGTCAATTCAGTAATTAGAAAAACTTTTCCCTTTCACTGGAGCACAAGAAGTGTTGTCTGCAGCTAAAATGGCACAATTACTCGACTAGACTGAAGCCACTTTGACCTCCTCACAGTGCTGAACAGCATGAAATGAAATAACAGGAAGAGAACATTTCTCGTTGTAGCTTGGTCCATGAATGCTAAGCAGTATTTGTGTTTACAAATAGTCGCGTTTACAAGTGGAATAAAATGCAACTGAGCCGGTAAAGTAAACCCCGCTTCCTCCAACACTCGTTATTCGTCTCCGTGGTCGGCTTGCACCATGCCGGCTCCTTCAACCCCCGCTAACACTCAACCTACAGCAAACAATAAATGTTATGTAACCACTCCATCGAGCGACACAAGGCCCCGAGTTTGTGAAATGCTTTTAAGAAGCTCGTCAGATGGATGTTTCCCTCATCTTGCATCCGTTTGATGGTGAGACATGAAGAGAACATTTTGATCTCTTCATGTCATGCAGCACAACTTCCTTTTGATCCGCAATATTGGATACAAACAGACAAAAGGGGGATGTTGCATTAGTTTCCCTGGCGATGAAAGCTGCCCACTCACCGAGCGCTAAACCCATATTTAGAGTGGAGTTGTATCTTTACTTAGCAAGGGCTAATAGCTCCACGTGGTGATGCATGTAATTAAAGCTTTGTCATTTCCTGAATGCTTGTTTGAGCTGGGTATTTAACACCACTGCTCTGTGAATAGAAGTCTTAGAAGGAGATTGGACTGGCCTCGTCGCTCGACAATGCACCTGCAGGATTACTCATTATTGAAGGAAATTGTCTGTCCCTGTTTCAAATTGTCAACATGGAAGATGCAAAAATAAAGATGAGCTTCTTTCAGATTCTCCTCTTTGAAGACATAACGTGTTTTGAGTAATGGCACCTTTAATTAGCCGTGGCTAGCTTATCAAAGAGCCTCAGTGATGCCAAAATTTAATTTAATCACAAATATTCATTAAGATTTGTTCTTAAATATTAATTAAATCATGTTGTGATATCCGTGTGGTGTTACCAGTGCTCGTATTTTCCCCATTTCCCAGACAATAACACTTCAAAACTAAAGCTATCGGTATTCACAGACAGGTCTCCTTTATTATAGCTCAATTTTCCATGCCGCGCTGAATACACAGGGTCAAAGGTCAACTCATTAATGCCGAAGTAGCGGGGGCTTGTTCTATTCTAAGAACAATCACGGTTAAAGGGGTAGATGGACAGACAGTTATGTAATGCCACCACCCATTACAGCCTAATGGTCATTTTTATGGCATTCGATGCCTCCATTAAAAAAAAAAAAAAAAAATCACAGCTCTCAGGCACATGTTCATGCTAAGAGCTGGATTACATCATGTAACATTTGTGGTGTTGAAGATCTCCAGCAAATATGCAAATTATACATGATTATAGCAAATGTAGTTTTATAGCAGTCGTGGAGAACATGACTAACGCACAGCTAATTTTCAGTTCTCAAGAGAGATGAAACGTCCTGTAATACTGCCTTCATAGGATATCTGCCAACTTTTAGACCTGAAAAATAGAAAAAAAACGTGAAACTTTATATGACCAGACTGTGTGGGAATTCAATCTGAAAGGACAGACACAGAAAGTGTCCACGCAGTCAGACAGGAGTCAGGTTACAAACCAATCACAGCTGACAGATATCTTTCCCTTCTTCTGTAAATATTTAGTCTGATAAACACGGAAAGATGATCATGTTAGTGCAGGGCTACCCAGAGCTTTACATCTGTCCCACAGACGATAGGCCTACACACTTATAAACAGCTCCTGGAAGAAGATCAACTCTGCACTCAGGATTTATGTAAATGGCTATACGATGCTTGTTAAGCTTGCTTAGGAACCTCAGACACAACCTGTCACCGCGCTCTTGAAAGCTGGCATGACCTTGTGTTTTCCAGATGCAGCATGTGTACAGCCCCTAATTTCCAGGGCTGGTACCTGCGGTTATTCCACAGGCTAGTTAATAACATTCATTCATTTTCCGTAGCTGCTTATCTTGTTGAGGGTCGCAGGAGGGCTGGAGCCTATCACAGCTGGCATTGGGCGACAGGCAGGGTACACCCTGGATGGGTTACCAGACTATCGCTAACATATAGAGGCAGACAACCATTCACACCTACGGCCACTTTAGAGTCACCAATTAACCTGCGTTTCTTTGGACTGTGGGAGGAAGCCGGAGTACCCAAAGAAAATCCACGCTAATGCGAAGAGACCATGCAAACTCCACACAGTAGGGCTCCCCACACCAGGTTTGAAAGAGGAACCCTCTTGCTGAGAGTTGACAATGCTAACCACTGCACCACCGTGCCGCCGTTTGCCTTAAAGGAGAAGTCCAGTATTTTGCACTTTGAGCCCCATTCCTGGTTGTTTATGATGAAATAGAGTGGTTAAGACCGAAATCTTGACGATTGCTCCTTCTCTGAGAATTTGAGAGAATTTGTCTTTCCCCTGCCTGGCTTAACAATGCTGTCTATGGCCATGTGTAAATCTGTCCTAAAACCACCTTAAACGTTGGTTTTCAAAGCCATGAAACTCACCCAGTGGTCAGTGGTGTTCCTTGATGTTCCCACATAAAAATCGTAGCAAGACAGCATTGTTAAGCCAGGCAGGGGAAAGCCAAATTCTCTCGAATTCTCAGAGAAGGAGCAATCGTCAAGATTTCCGTCTTAACCACTCTATTTCATCATAAACAACCAGGAATGGGGCTCAAAGTGCAAAATACCAGACTTATCCTTTAAAACTTTCCAAAAGAAATGGGAATTCTTTGCAAGGTGTCTTAAGTTTGCTTGAGTATTTCTCTCTCTTAGTTCTCTCCTCTCTTTGCCTTACCTTGCCTTGCCTCACTCACTGAGGAGGAAGAGGCATCAGCAAGCCCCGAGGAACAATGCTCGGCTTTGATGCCAATTTCACATAGTGACCAAATCATTGAATTACAACTTCCACGTCCTTCACATGATGGTGCCCAAAAAGGCTTTGTTGCATAGACTTGCATTGTAAAAGAGACATCTGTAACTCAGTGGACAATTTTTTTAAGCGTCACAACCCCTGTGAAATATCAGGATTTGATCCCTTTGGTCCAATAACATTTTGAACGTCTAGGAGAGCTGCATGATTAAATCATTTTATCCCGTCCAAGTTATCAAAGTCCTAAACCAGGAGTTAACCACTCAGCTAACAAGAGTCGCTAATGCGCTTGCTCTATGAGCCCCATTCAGAGGATCAGAATTTTATACCTGGGAGGTCAAACTTTTTTGGCTTCATGTGGAACTGAGCAACTTTAATAGTAAAAAAGGAGCCCTGCCTCCAACACTATATCCAGTTCTCTTTATAGATCTATGAACAGCTCTATTTCGCACTCTCTTTCGCACCATGTCATTTGTTGTCTGGATGGAAACAGCAGACTTTTGAGTGGTAGGGTTATACGCGCTAAACAGTGTAAGAAATGGGTTGTGACAACAAAGGAGGAAGGGAAAAGAATGTTAAAACTTTTTTAAAAAAGAAAAAAAATCAGGAGGAATAAGGGAGCACTGTGAACTTTGTTTCGTGGGAGGACACTGGGAGAGGGCAGTGAAAAAACGTAAGTCTCCCAGGAGGGTTGGCGTGTATGCTTGATAGGTCATCTTCACGTAAACCCCCCCTAACATCCAGGAACATCTGTGGCGAGTCAGACAAAGCCTCGTGGCTGCTTAATGATTTCTGTCTGGCAGAGTATCAGACGCTCGTCTACATCTCAACAGTGACCTGACATTAACAGTCCTCTGCTGTCTCAGTGTGGAGGGGGGTGATTAAAGAGTTCAGGGGGGTGGTTTTTGCCTGGAGGGCATTCAGTAGAGGGATCAGACATAAAAAACAGAGACTGTCTTGATCTTGTCAGGTGTCTGACGATGTTTAGCTGAGGCTGAATTCTAATCAAGCAGCTTGAAGAATTCAAGGTTGGATGTGTCTCTTGCTCTGGTTGCATATTTGTCTTTGCTCTAAAAGTCAGATTTTGATTTAGATTACCTGTCATCTTCTAAATAAAACACCCAGCAAGCATCTTGTATAAACAGCTGTGAGCATAACCTGTTGAAGGATTTTAAAAAATCAAGAGAACAAAGGAACTGAAGCAGCTACCTGTCACCTGAAACAAGCAGGGAGGATATGAAAGACTCTGGAGCTTCCCTTTATGAATCAATGATGTTCATTATGTCTTCAGTTTCTGATAATCACTTCAGTTGTTGTTCTATCTCAGACATGTATTAAGGTGTTGCAAACCTTTTTAGGCTTCTCGACATGTTTCGGCGGATCGTCCTGTCACGCCTCCCGCTGTCTGTCTGCCGCCTCTCCAGGACGCTGCTCCAGGTATGTGAGAGCATGTACGCCCCCTCGTCCCTGGTCAAGTGAGAAGGAGACGAAAAAAAGACAAGATCAATAAAAGAAAAAGCACAACAAGAAACCTACAAATCAGCTGTAACAGATCACTGTAAAAGAGAAAACCATCTTATGGACTGGGACAAGGCCAGAGTCATCCGCACCGAGGACAACCAACACCAGCGCTGGATCAGGCAGGCTATTGAGATAAGGAAGCGGGGCCCAGGGACGATGAACATTGCTAAAATCTCACAGTCTGTAGAAGGCTTTAGGAAAGAAGCCTGAGAGAGGACATGCGATGTCAGGTAAGCTAACGTTAACTAGTGTTGGTTCTCCGTAGCTTAGGTAATGATAGAGTAATGTGTCACTTGTTGCCATTTTCAATTCAACTCACTTTAAAAAATACTGTCACTTCCAAAAGACTGTCATTATTAAGTGCAGCCACAAGTGGTGGGGTCAACAAACAACTATACCTCAGAGACTTCAGAGGCTATTTTTTCCACAGTTAGGGAGGCACCACACACAATTATCTGACCTTTAAAATCCAAGGAGACACATACAAGCTAGTTTTGCTTTTGCACACAATTATGAGTGTGGCTGGGGAAAAAAAAAACACACTAAGCCAACACGCAACTATGTGATTGTGTGCACAGTGCCAACAGACAGGTCTTTGCTCTAGTATCCATGTTTTGTCCAGATTATGAGAATTTAATCCCAGTGATCATTCTCACACTGCCACAGATACAAACTAAAGCTTCTTAAGTCCTCCGGAAGATTTTCTGTCCTGTGAGCCCATCACTGCTGCTGCTGCTCTGTATGCCACAGATACCCTCTGAATCAGACTTATATTAAGCCATGTTTCAAAATTAGTCTGAGGGTGGTAATTAAGACATCGCAAGCATCACTGAGACGGGAAACAAGAGGCTTCACTGTAGCTCCAACAAGCGTGAGCAGCAGTACTATCATCAGCATCGTCTCAGTGGCGGGAAGACGTGGTAATAACAGGTTGTATGTGCCAACGGGCCACTTCAGCTGCTCGGCTGATTTACATGGTGAGCAGAGGTGGAGGAGTCGGCATGAATCACCCGAGAGACGGAGAGGACACCGTGGAGGATGTGAGCTTGAATCTAAATGTGGCCGTTTATCAAATGCCACTCATGCCGTCACAGGTATGGCTCATCCAGCAGTCCAGGGATTCATAACTAGAGACACGTCCAATGTCCGAACGGAACGAAGTGGGCCAGGACATGGTGGGAAACGTTTGCCGGCAGAACTCATGAGTACAGATACAGACGTCAGATCTCCTCCGCTGAGTATGGGGGCACAAACAATTACAATGCATCTATGACAGATATGTTGCCTTTAAGTGTACTATTCTGCACGCTTAGTCACTGCTAATAGAAGAACAAAGGCCCTGAGAGGTTGAGATAACTATAGACTGTAAATGCACCGTGCTAGCCAACCTAGCTGCTAGCTTCAGGGTTATATCCACCCTCTTATCTAAATATGGTCAGTTCTGGCTCCAAAAATCTAAGATGGCAACCACCGAAATGCCAAACTCGAAGCTTCAAAACAGGAGTCTAAAAACCAGTTGGTGAAGTCACGGTGGCTACGTCCATTACGGCTGAATCGGGGGAGTTTCCCAGCATGCCATGAGACAATGTTTAAGACCATAAGCAGAAGGAAACTGTGTTTAAATGTGTTCTATGTAACCTATTACCCAGTGGTCAATGTTCATGCATTTCACAAATGGTTGTAATAGGTTACGGTTACTGATGTGACATATTGCACCATGAGTTAAGTTGTGCACACAATTAGTGACCTTCCACCTGTGTAGATTACAGTAAACTAAATTAAAAAGTGTGCTTTAGTTCGTAAAAATCAATAATACTGAATCACATCTTAAAAGAGTAAGCCTGTGGTGTTCCACAAGGTTCAGTATTACGACCTAAGTTATTGATACTTTACTTAAATTATATTTGTACAATATCTAATATGTTGAAACATTTTCTGATGATACAAACTTTGTTTTGTTCAGGTGATGAAATGAAAGGGTTATTAAAACTAAATGAAAATAAAACACAATTTATGGTGTTCGGTGGCATTAGGGCTAACTGTGAAATAAAACTGAACTTACTGATGTTGAAATTGAAAGTATATAAAGAGTATATAAAACAACATTTTTGGAAGTGATTATAGATCATAAACTCTGTTGGATAATAAAAACGATTCATTAAAAAAATAAAGAGTACCTCCTGGTTCAAAGTTAATCTCTCAGCTGACTTCTTGTTAGCAAGAAATCCCAGCTTGTTACAATACTGTTTATGCCCCTAGCAGGTAGCTAGTGCAGCCAGCACTTCAATGTGACACATACTATAGAGCTGCTGGTGGAAATGTGTGAAGAGAAGGACAGAAACAATCAGACAAGCCAAGAATGACTTATGGCATGCTCATAATAACTTTGAAAAACATTGCAGATACCCGAACTCACAAAGCCCTACAATATAGGATCATAAAATAAAGAACTGACATTATTGCACCAAGTTTGTAGCTCACTGTGTCGGACTGACATTTTGTAGTTGGAAATCAGTGTTATGTGGTGAAACACATCAACTAATCTAACACTCCAAAGTCCTGGATATGAGTATTATGATCTCCACAGCTCAACAAACTACTACCTTCTTCCTGGTTATGGTTTCAGAGTGCAACTGAAAGCCTCAGTCTGAAGCCTGTGCTAACAGCAGCTAGCGTGTGTGAGATGTCAATGTGCTTCACATGAATCAGTTTTCTATGAATGAACAGCCTGAGCTCCTACACTCCAGTGAGTCATAGTTTTGACCCGTGTCCTTACAACAATGTGTTTGTGGGCGCCGCCTTCAGGAAGCTGATGGCTAACTGCATGGCTTTGTATTTATAGTGTTTCCCGTGATACACGATGGAACAAGAACAACACACACACACTCACTTGAAATGACTCAGTCACTCACCCCGTGCATTGGACAGGAGTCGACCATGCAGCAGTCCAGTACATCTGCATTTCCCACACTTGAGTGCTATTATTAAACACAGTCAGGATGTAGAGATGAAACGGTGACACACACAATGAAATCCTTTCACCCAGTGCTATTTTATATTGATGCATAGGCACGTTGTCTTTGAGATGCTCATTGGAGTGTCTGTGTCACTGTATGAGGACAAGGGACCAGTAGCATTACTGGGTTTGCCTGCTGCACTCCCACTCTGTAAACAATACGGCTGAAGGAGCGCTGTCACGACTTCCCACCATGCTTTCATTGACGCAAAACAAACCCACGTTGAGTGCTGGACCTGCATCTGAGAGACTGCTGCTAACTTTGATAATGCTGGACAGTATTTACAGAGTTTTTCAAAGCGTGGTAATCAATGACGGTTTTAAAATTTGAAATGGTAATACTAACCTTTAGAAACTTTATCTTGGTTTATCGTGAAACCAGTAACCATTTTATCCCCAGCAGGAACACGACGTAAGAGCGGCAGTTTCCTATTTTCTTAAGTGATTTTTCTTTTAATAGGAAGTGTTAATGTATCATTATTATTTACTTAGGTTAAAGCACAAAGCTTGTGCTCTTTACTGCTTCACTAACTTTTTGATGAGATTAAAATTCAGAGCACCCACTCTGACCTGCCCAATCTCTTCATATACGTAGAATCTGGAGGCAACGGGACAAGATTTTGGCATCAGAAGCATCTTGGTTTCCATTTGTAGTCCAACAGGACTAACAAATTAAGTTTAAACTGGAGGTAAACACTCCATGTAGAGTCAAAACGCAATCTCAGAATTCAGCAAATATCGTCTAATCATGATTTAGCCTTTTGTTAGGGCTGCCCCCTGATCGTCGACCAGAAAGGTCATTAGTTGGCAAGATTTCATTGGTTGATTAATTGTTGAAAAAAAAAGAAAACAAACAAATGTGAAACTCTATTAGGAGCTGCGTCTTGTCAAAATAAATCGAAACCTATATGACTGGACCACATGGGAATTTAATTTGAAAGGACAGACACAGGAGTCAGGTTAATTTCCAGGGCTGGTACCTGCGGTTATTCCACAGGCTAGTTAATAACATGTCGGGCAGGAAATCCAAAGTGTGGGATCATTTTGAGAAGGTGAAGGACCAACCCAAGGTGATATGTAAACTCATCTTCATTGGTCCACTACAAACATGACGTATCATGTGAAACATGGAAGTAGCTACATGCCCATTAGCCCACAGCGTCATTAACAGGCGGCTCGCTCAGTGTGTGACGTGCACTTGTAGATAAAATATAGGCCTATATTAATGAAGGTTCATTAGTACGGTTTGTATTTCTCTGTAATGTAGCACAGTGTTAACAATGTTACTGAGACTATTCTTTCTCACACCTTCAACTCAAACCACCAAAACATATCATTTAATAATTACATTAATATCATAAACATGCAGGCGACTAGTGGGGGGCATCCCTAATTTTATTAGCTTTTGTTTTATTTATCTGCATTTATATGCAGATATCTGTACAGAGATTAGCCAAAATGACCGGCGCACAGAAGAAGAAGTCTTGGCTCAGATATCTGCTGGCTACATCAGAGCCCCCGACATACTGGCTGTTGCCCCCTGAGGCTTATTGTCAACAGACTAACAGTAGATGGGTAAAGAGATGATGGCGACCTGCTGATCTGACATTATGAAAATTAGCACTGTTTATTTTTGAATGGTCTGAATAAGGTTTGGTACAAACTGTTAGGTGCAACATTCACCGGCATGACTCTGATGAAGACACAGTGGTGCTGAAACGTTTGTCTGTTGACACTATTAAAGTGATCAAGTGTGCTCCAGTCCTTTCCTCTCCCTTAGGACTGCCCCTCCGCCAAATGTGATCAAAGGTCAGAAGATGAGATGATGTGGTTTACAACCTGGAGGTCAGGATTCTAAAATTGGGTCACAAGATGATGGCCCAGGTGGGACACTAGAAAAGCCTCGATTCTGATGGGATTTTTCTTTAATCGTTGCTTTTCACCTGTGAAGACTAAACTGCGGATGCCATCACTGAATCAGTCTGTAAAACGGCTGCCGGAGATTTTACTTCCTGTGAAGACTGAATGTTCACCAGTGTGTTCTTATCAATCTGTCATAAACAGCAAAATAAATATTTTCAGTGAAGCAGCAGCAGGGTCAGAACAGGGGCAGCATCTTCAGATTAAGACACTTGGCTGATGGCTGCAGCTCCTCTTAAGAGGGTCTGCTTAAGTAGAGTAATTAAACACCCTCTGTTACTATTCTAATCTTGACTGTATAATTGACTGATGGTTACACTGCGGCACTGAAGCGACGCTCTCAGGCGCTCGCTCTCACAGGGTTGCAACGAGGTGCTGATAGGATGCATGGCGACATCAAATCTTTATATGGCCAGAGGGATCGCGGCTCGAAAACTTGCAGGATGCTGAGGATGTGTGGAGATTAATGCCCTGTCGGATAGGCTAAATCTCCTTTATACCTCTGGCTGCCACCAACTCCCACCTCAATTTGGCAGAGGTTGGAGATAAGCCCAAACGGCACTGTCTCCAGGGCAGGCTAATTTATCCACAGGCTAAAGGCATCCAGGGAGCTGGAGTGCAAGCGTTTCTCTGAGCTGGTTTCCCCTCTGGTATTCTGTGTGCATGTGTGTGTTCAGGACGAATGTGGCTGTGCGGCTTCATTCATAATGTTGCCGTCAAATTCTATCAATATTCAAATGCTGCACAGCTTCTTTGTTTTGTTTTTGCATATTTATAATTAGTTTAAAGCCTTGATCTGCACAGCTGCAGATAAAGAGGCTTCACTAATGTTATTAGTATTATACTACTTGTAGAATTAGATTCCAGCGGTGGCTGCTTAGTTTCCAAACATTTCCAATAACTCCAGAGCATTGTTAATTCCAAAAGTAAAAATGTATTGAAAAAAAATCGATGTAATCATTTCCAACATGTTTTTATCGGGCAAAATATCCTGCTTGAATCTCTATTTGTTGGCCTTCAAAAAATGACATTTTCAGTGTGGACAAAAGGCTGTTTGGTCCCCCACTTGCTGCACACAAAGCGAGGCACATACCTGAATCAACAGGCCAGTCTATCAGCAACCAAATTGCCAGAAAAATTGTTGGCATTGTTCATTTCTGTATGCCATGTATACGTGACATTTGCACGTTATAATGTAGCAAATACATTGAGCCTTTACATTTGGTAATGAGTGGTTAGGTTTAGGCACAAAAAACACTTGGTTATGGATAGGGAAAGATCATGTTTTGGTTTAAAGTACCTGCTTTCAGAGCAATTCCAGCAGGAAGATGCAGCAATGTCTTTGTAAAAAAACAACCCCTTTCTGTGCCTAAAAAGCTGCTGGAAAATAGTGACAGGTTGCTACAAAACACCCACATTTGGTGCCTAAAAAGCTGCTGGAAACAGCAATGACTTGCTAAATCAAGGCCATTCTGTTTCATACTGGTCTCGAACAGTGGTTGCAGCTTGGCAGGTGCATTGCACATTTCTGCAAACCACATATAACATTTGTGTATTATTATGTAGTGGATTCATCGAAACATGAGGTCTTAACAATGCTGTGGTTAACATGTGGTTAAGTTTAGGCAGAAAAACCACTTAGTTATGGTTTGGAGAAGATCATGTTTTGGCTTAAAATACAACCCGGTATCACTCCAAAGTCGTTAAATTCCAGGGCTTGGGCAGTGACTTGCAGCATCAGACACTAACGAAAAAAGCCATCCTTTAACGTCAGCATGATACGCAGCCGGTCACTGTTATAGCTTAACAGGCGATCGGCGACGTCAAGGGGAAATGCGGCGGGACAAAAACGTAAGTTAAGGCAGAGAGAATTTGAGTAGGGCAGGTCAGTGGCCAAACAAACACCGACTTTCACCCAGGAGAGCAGCGTTCGCAATCCGTAAGATTCTAAAGCCAAACCCCGTTCTTTTTTCCTAAACCTAACCACGTGCATTAGTTGTTGGAGAAAAAAAAAAAAGTCAATTTGCGGTGTTGTACTGACGTAGTGCGTTTATTGTAAACTGTAAACTTCCTGTGAAAACAGAAGTGTATTTTGAAAGAAGACAATGCATGTAACAGGCAGAACTTGACATGGTGTCCCAGAACGTCAACAACCAACGCAACGACGCATATGTGGACGTGGAAAGTCCATGACCAAACGTCGATATGTGACGGGGTCGGCGTGAGAATGTGTTGTAAAATACCCGACTTTGGTGGTGCAATCCCTGCTGGAAATGCAGCAATGTCTTTGTAAAAAACAACTCCTTCACATGCCTAAAAAGCTGTTGGAAAACAGTGACAGGTGGCTACAAAACACCCATATCTGGTGCCTTAAATGCCGCTGGAAACACAGGAATAATTCACACAGCTGTTTCTTGTTTACTGGTCTCTAACAGTGGTCTGCAGCTTGGCAGGTGTCTCACCTAAGTGACACACCATCTACTGTTCACTCCCCCTGCTGATGATAAAGTCAGATTATAGACTATGTCACTTGAGAAACGTTAATATGGAAAATTTAAAAACGGGCTTAGGTAATGAACTCATGGTTTTCAGGAATAAACAATGCCAACATTTTCTTCTGGCGACTGGGCTGATTAGCAGCAATCTAACAGCACCATATATTAAACATTTATATATCCACAATAATTTTAAAAAATCTGTTTCAGCTCAAATTCTATTATAGTAGACACGCCTGCTGCCTACACATATTATGTTGAAGAAAACAACAGGTTATATTAATTAAAGAAAGCTGCTTCAATTTGAAAGAAGGCTAATTGATTTAATCCGATGAATCACTTTATTTAAATTGAGGATTTTGACAGACTTCTGAAGCTTCAATCAAAACCACAATACAAGCTTCGAATGTAAAAATGACATTCAGTACAGCCCTAAACACAAAGAAAGCACCTGCCAGCAAGGCAACACATTAAAAAAGCCTCAGGTTTTATTGTTTTTAATTCCTATTTGACCTGTGAATTTATTTAATAAGGTGTCATGTAACATTAATCACCTCCTGGGGTAAATCATGATTGTTACTTGAGTGCCCAATTCTGAGCCTGATTAATAATATAACAAGTGTTTTATCAACCACTCACTGAGGTGATGAATGTGCCAGTTTAAGTATTTCAAAAGTGTTCAGATCCTGAAGTCAACTCTGATGTTTTGGACAGTTTAAAGACTAAACAGTCAACCCGAGGACTAATCAGTAAACTAATCAATCATGAAAATGCTCATTAGTTTCAGCCCTGGTTTCATCTTTAAAGGGACAGTTCACCCCAAAATAAAATAAGTTATATTTCTCCTCTTACCTGTAGTGCTGTTTATTATAATCTGAATTGATTTGGTGTGAGTTGCAGAGTGTTGAAGATGTCTGCCTTCTCTCCAATATAATGGAACAATAATAGATGTCACTCAGCTTGTGGTGCTCAAAGCGTCAAAAAAAATGATATCTGCAAAACTCAACATCAGTGTCTCTTTCCAGAAATCATGACCTGGTTACTCAAGATAATCCACAGACCTTGTTGTGAGCAGTTTCATGTAGGAACTATTTTCTTTCTACTGAACTACAACTCAACCTCCCACTCATCTCTCATATTGTATGTTTGTACATTTGTGATGGTGTATTGTGTTACGTGTTTGCTTAGTTTGAGAGAAGCCATAGACATATTTCCAGAGGTGGACAGTAAAGTTTATCTGTCTATCTATGTATGTAACATTCTGGATTTTGTTATGATATTTCCTGTTATGTTCTGAAGTACTAACCTCGTGTGTCATTGCAGTTTCCTGCGTCTTTCCGCCTTTCATCAACTTCACCTGCCCCTGATTATCCTCTTATCCGTCCCTGTGTACATACACCCACCAGCTCCTCATGTCTCTGCCACATTGTCTTTGTTCCTTTGTGTCATAGCGTTCTAGCAATCTCTGTGTTTTATTCCCTGGACTTTTTTAAACTTTGCCTGTTTTGAATTTAAGGTTTTTTTGCCCACTCCCTGTCTGTTTTGTTTAGACTCCTTGTTTGTGTGTTACCTTTTTGGACTGAAGTTGAGACCGTGCTTTTTTTTCTAACCCTACTCTGCCTCCTGTGTGTTCTCTGCATTTGAGTCTGAGTTTTCACCAGAGTTATTACTACCTACCAACCAACCTACCTACCTACCTACCGACTGACCTACCAACCTACC